>OX411724.1:26208129-27408129 GCA_948252095.1 Dicycla oo
TGATTGAGGAGTTCCAATTCTAGCAAAACATCCCTAGTGTGTGACCTTTCTTATGGTATCTATGTAATTTGTTTTTATAAAAATAAAAAACTTTAAGAGTTATTTCATAATTTTATCAAGTAGAAAATTTTTGACATCCAAAATATTTTGGCATACCCTAAATCAGAAAGGACTAAACGCATAATTTGTGGTTTAATGCAAAAGTCTAGGCAATGATTCTCTTTTCTATTTTCATAGTATTATGCATAGTTGTGGTGGATAGTGTAGTAATATATAGTATAATTACAGGTGTATAGTTGTGTGTAAATAGAGTATAAGGTACAATGGGGTTGACGTATCCGTGTGGATAAAAACCCCTTATTAATAAAGAAAAAAAAAAAAAAAAAATTTTGACGAAACTCTACCTTTACGGAAAGTGAAATGTTTTGCGAAATTTAATACTGCAAGGTTGATGTCATTTCCTTGATATCCTGGATGTCACAGGTTCCCATATCAACATAATGTTGGCTATGCATTTTCTACAGTAGGTAATATTCAAAATTGGCATATCTAGGATATAAAATAAGACCGCGCCCTAATTGCGTAGCACACTATCAATCGGAATCTGAATCATTTTGAAGCAAATTGCTAATTGTTTTGGTTTCTGTGTTCTTCAGGATAAATAAAGCGACTCTTCCTGGTGTATAAAATTATTATTTCTCTAAAATGCTTCTAATTACAGTGGCAATTTAAATATTGAAAAACCGTTATGAATTCAAACAGTGGTGGGTTAGTGGACATTGCTTCATATGTTCAAAAAATTTGTCTGCTCAACAACGTAAATAACGCAATGCATGTTGTTGAACTGTCAAAATGAAACCGATTCCGATTGATGTGTTACGCAATTAGGCTACTGGTCAAATGGAGGTTTGCTGCTTTCTCCCTTTTTAGGTCTTTTTGGGGGGAGTTTTTAGGGTTCCTTACCTCAAAAGGAAAAAACGGAACCCTTATATGTCTAGTGTCTGTCTGTGTCTGTCTGCCTGTCCCTCGTGTCACAATCAATTTGCTCCGAATCTAGTAGACCTATTAAGTAGAAATTTGGTACACGTATGAATTTCTGTGACCCAAACACGGACTTCTAACGCATATAAATTAAATTTGAATATAGGGGTCAATTTTGGATATGAAAATAAAAAAAAAGTTTTGCAAACTGCACCGTGTATGTCAAATGAAAGGGCTTCGTCTCAAATATACACAGTCTTGCCATAAATACTGTTACAATTAAAAATAAGAAAGATTTGAATTTGGAATCTGTCATTTTTATACGTTCGTTCATTGGGTTTTCTAATTTTGGCGCCAATACATTGTACAATATGTTGCGATATTAAAATGGAGTGGGGTGATAAAGAGAACCGAATCGCTGTGATTGCATTACACAATGTTGGTATGGAGCCAAATGCAATTTTTAAAACTCTCCATACGCTTGGTATTAGTCAAATGTTTGTGTACCGGGCTATTAATAGGTACAATGAGACCTCCTCTGTTTGTGACAGAAAAAGATCTGACCGTCCACGTAGTGTTCATACGAAAAAGGTGGTCAAAGTAGTAAGGGAAAGAATTCGAAGAAATCCTGTCCGAAAGCAAAGTTTTATCTTGGGAGATGAAGATAGCACCCAGAACCATGTCGCGTATTTTAAAAGATGACTTAGGACTTGCAGCCTATAAGAGACGCACTTGTCATTTTTTAACTGATAATTAAAAAAGAATAGGGTGGTAAAATCGAAACAACTACTGAAGCGGTACGCAAAGGGCGGTCACAGAAAAATTTTGTTTACGGATGAGAAAATCTTTACAATTGAGCAACATTTTAACAAACAAAATGACCGTATTTATGCTCAAAGTTCTAAGGAAGCTTCCCAATTAGTCGACAGAGTGCAACGTGGGCATTATCCGACGAGTGATGGTTTGGTGGGGCTATGAAGCTATGAAGGATTGACTGAGCCATATTTTTGTGAAAAAGGTATCAAAACATCGGCACAAGTGTATCAAGATACCATTCTTGAGAAGGTAGTTAAGCCCCTTAACAACACCATGTTCAATAACCAAGTATGGTCCTTCCAACAAGACTCGGCGCCGGGTCATAAAGCTCGGTCCACGCAGTCTTGGTTGGAAGTGAACGTTTCGGACTTCATCAGAGCTGAAGACTGGCCGTCGCCTAGTCCCGATCTTAATCCGCTGGATTATGATTTATGGTCAGTTTTAGAGAGTACGGCTTGCTCTAAACGCCATGATAATTTGGAGTCCCTAAAACAATCCATACGATTGGCAGTGAAGAATTTTCCCATGGAAAGAGTGCGTGCTTCTATTGATAACTGGCCTCAACGTTTAAAGGACTGTATTGCAGCCAATGGAGACCACTTCGAATAAGCTTTTTATATTTTAAATTGTTTTATATTAATAGACGAAATTTGACCATTCCCCCTTTAACTCCGTAACTACTAAACCTAAAATTTTGTAGTTCTATACCTATAGGTCAAAGAAAAACATATAAAAGTCTATGGTCTTAAAATAACATAGTAAATCTCTCAATATTGTGTGTACAAACTTACATTTGCAGTTGGAATGTATGGGAGATCTTTTTCAACTACAATGTTAAGTTTGTTCTTACTACGGAACCCTTCATTGTGCGTAGTCCGACACGCACTTGGCCGGTTTTTTTTTTTACAGAGAAAAGCAAGATTTAAATAAGTATTTCGTAATAGTGCAAAAGCACCGTTTGGCTGAGTTAGGCACTCAAAATAAATTTAAACTGGAAAAAGGAAAAAGGATGTACAGAAATATTGAAATGGAGAAAAAATATTTTGTCCTATTTAAATTATAAGATACAAAAATTATTAGGTTTTCGTTAAGTTTACGCAAATTTAAAAATACTGATAGCTATGCGTCTTTTTTGCTGATTCCGAATAAATAACTCTATTTCGAAAAAATGCTTCCAGTCTAACCGGATGCAGCTGAATACCAGTATTTTACATGGAGCGACTGCCTATCTGACCTCCACAACCCAGTTACTGGGTAATACGATACCCCGTGGTAAGACTGGTTGTCAGACTTTCGGGCTTCTGACGACCCGTAACGACTGTCAAAGATCCTCGAATGACAGCCGGGACCAACGGCTTAACGTGCTTTCCGAGGCACGGAGGAGTGTCGGTATGAAAATATGGTCACCCATCCACAGACCAACCCCGGCAAGCGTAGCTTAACCTGATGGATCGACCCGTGCGGCTGTTATTACCAGTGATCGGAATAGGTAGAGCTATTTTTTGTTCTTGCGATACGTTGTCTTAATGTGAGCACTCCCGGAATCCCGGGATTAAAAATATACGGGGTTATTGGTAAAACACCAACAACCTCTTAAGGGGATATTGTACTCATCATTATGAACAACTTTTACTATGGGACCAAACCTGAAATCGCGAAAAAATCAGCTGTTCGGTACATTTATGTTCGCATAATTCGTCAAAATGTACTGAACAGCTGACTTATTTCGCGATTTCAGGTTTGGTCCCATAGTAAAAGTTGTTCATAATATGAGTACAATGACCCCTTAAGTGGTTGCTGGTGTTTTACCAATAACCCTGTATATGATTAAATAAGTTAGAAATTACTTTATGAAAACCTATTCACGTCTTAAGGAACTATGAACGAACACATATCCCTCCACCCCTGCAACGGAAACCGAAGTTATGGAGTGAGTCAACAAGTGTTTGTCGAAAAACAATTTAAATGCTCTAGAAAGAGAGACAAAAACAGGCGCGTTCATCTGGCGGCGCAGCCCGCTATTGTATTCTTTTGTTTCCACTAGTCATGTCGCGCGTTACACTTGAGCGGCAACATCGCGCGTTACACCTCCTCGGCAACATCGCGCCTGTGCGCAATGGAAATTAGCAACCTGCGCTGACTAACGTTTAACAACGTGGGCAAACTAACGTTTGACAACGTCGTGCGCTTACTGCCAATACATATGACAAGCTTTCTTTTATCCTTGTTAATAAAATATCAGTTTATTTTTTTGAATTCCGGAGTTCCAGTTAGAATTCCGGGGAATGTCCATATTAACATCAACGTTTGCGGTCATTGAACCAAAATAGCTCTACCTATTCCGATCACTGGTTATTACATAGCCATGTGCTCCTAGATCAATAATTCATAATAATAATAAACATACCTAAATAAACGTACCTAAACGAGACACGGTTGTTTTATTTCTCAGGAACTATCCCACTGATCAAGTGTGTGTTTCTTTTTACTTGAGGTACTTTTTAGGTACAATTTTTTGTTGTAATTATATTTAATTAGTAATGGTTAAATAAGAAAATATTACAGAACACCCACCGTCTTAATGTCAATAAGGCGGGTGTATCTTAATTTTGAAATAATTTTGTTCTGAAGGTGGTACAATATTTTTAGAGCTAGGTACTAAATAGTACTATTTAGGTACATTTTTTTGATAATTGGTATAATTTAATTCGCTATGGTACACCCGGCATTTTCACTCTCACTCAAATAGTCGCCTTATAAGGATATTTATTTTAATGTTTATCCAAAAACGGTGTGTCTAAAGCTAAATACGGCTATCAGATGGGTTATCATTTTATCAACTTATCACGTCTAGCTTCGTTTAACTAAGTTTGTTATCACTTGTTATCGATCTACCACGAAATGTACCCTAATTCATGAGACCCGATAGCGCAGTTTAGGCGTAGGAAAATCGTGAAAATAACATTATTTTTTGCATTCTTAAGTTATTTCTCGAGGATTGAATTTCCACCAGCCTTCGTCGCGGGAGATATTACGAGTATACTGCACCAGTGTGTGCGCAGACACAGGTGCACTATCTCTTTCCTCACTCTTAAAGCCCGATGGGACGGCAATCCGACAAGATCAGGCGCAGGACTAACGGAGGCACGGTGATACCCCCGTGCCTCCGCCACTGAGTATCACACCGCCAACTTGCAAACTCCGGACTATTACGCTACGGCCGGAATATCTTGGCGTCCGAACTTCGCGCAGAAAGATGGAGGATGCGCAGTAACATTTTTTAGGAACCAAATGAGGCAAGTGTGAGTGAACATGCGTGAAAGTTCGTAGTGCGTAGTTCAGACTTGCAAAGATATTTCGGCCGTAGTGTACTAAGAAATTCCTAATGGAAAAACTCAATAACAGTTTGCCTGACCCGAGAATTGAACCCAGGACGACAGCTGAGCGCGGGGCTCAGCAGTCGTGCTTGCGACCACGAGACCAACGGTGTGGTCATCTTATTTATAGTTGCATACAATACAAGATTAACGACTTCAAAAAAAGGAGTTATCAATTCGATACGTATGTATGTAATATTATTGGAACTGCGAGATATTCACATAATATCGCACCTTGAAAACAAAAGTGGCGTTATACAAAAATTAAAATTTTTCTGTATGTCCATTTAAAGCTTTTTTGACGCAGCATTTTGGTCAATATCTTAGCAAATAACTGAAATAAAAGACTGCAATTTGACTTTCTTACTCAAAGTTTACTTTCTTACTCAAAATATGCCAGTAAATTATGAAGTTATTTAGAAAACATAGTTTTGATAATGCCACTTTTGTTATCAAGGTGCGATATGATGATCTATTAGGGCTTCCAAACAAATATGCAAAATTTTGTATGTTTGTACGTTTGTATGTTTGTATGTATGTATGTTTGTCCACCCATTTGTCCGAAACTATTAATTAATCGGATCGTGACCATTCTTTTTTTGTTGGCTTACATTTACTTCAACTTAGGGCACAGTGAAAGTTTCATCGAAATCGGTTAAGTACTTTTCAAGATAATAGACTAATACGTGTAAGTGTGACGGCCTGGCTTATTGATACGAGCTACGGGTGTGGAGTCAACGGGAAAACATGTCAAGGTTATCAGTAACAGAAATAGTAAGGAGCTTTCAACATTTATCTCATTGAGCACGGCTGCTACTACATGATACTTTCTGAAGGTCTGAGATGACCAGGTAAATGCTTATCGGTTCTCAGTAACGGAAATAGTTAGGATGACCTAGCTTTCAACATTTATCTAATTGAGGACGGGTGCTACTACATGATTCTTTCTGAAGGTCTGATGATGACCAGGTAAGTGCTTATCGGTTCTAATAACGGAAATAGTTAGGTTGATCACGCTTTCAACATTTATCTAATTGAGGACGGGTGCTACTACATGATTATTTCTGAAGGTCTGATGATGACCAGGTAAGTGCTTATCGGTTCTAATAACGGAAATAGTTAGGTTGATCCAGCTTTCAACATTTATCTAATTGAGTACGGTTGCTACTACATGATACTTTCTGAAGGTCTGATGATGACCAGGTAAGTGCTTATCGGTTCTCAATAACGGAAATAGTTAGGTTGATAGGTACAGCTTTCAACATTTCTGCACAGTCCTGCCTGCACCAACCAGGGGTTGTCCTTAGGTGCACTTGCATAGTGCAGATAGAGATAATCGTCGGTTGGTGCCTCCTCATCATTTAAAATTATCTAAGGGGCCTCTGCGAGTTGGCTTCGGCCCCTCGTATGCCTTCCAAAGGTCCGGGACCCCAGGGTCCCGAGAAATGTAAAAAAAAAAAAAAAACAGCAATTTGCTCCACAACTTCACTATGATCTGTGCTATAATGGTGAGTAGGTGTAGCTTTCATGGTTTTTAGGGCTCCGTACCCAAAGGGTAAAACGGGACCCTATTACTAAGACTCCGCTGTCCGTCTGTCACCAGGCGTCTGTCGTGTATCTCATGAACCGTGATAGTTAGACAGTTGAAATTTTCACAGATGTATTTCTGTTGCCGCTGTAACAACAAATACTAAAAAACAGAATAAAATAAATATTTAAGGGGGCTCCCATACAACAGACATGATTTTTTTGCCGTTTTTATAGATAATGGTACGGAACCCTTCGTGCGCGAGTCCAACTCGCACTAGGCCGGTTTTTTTTAAATATTACCTATTTCTTCGGTTCCTCGTTCGTCTTATGTATTAAAAATACAACGTTAGGTCTTACACAACAGACTTATGCGAATTAACGTTATTATAACTTAAATACCTATGATTTATAATAGGTACCTAGGTAAGTATATCCCTATATCCACTACCTATCTATTTAAAAATACCTAATGTCACTCACGTGGTATTTTTAAGGGCCCCTTTTATTTTATTTTATTTTTTTGGGACAAAAAACAGTTACACATTACAGTTTTAGTGAATGACAAACTAGGGTAATAAGGTAAACATGTAACCCACACCAATGTCCGCGGAATAATCTAATATGGAGAAATAAAAAATAAATAAAAGACCACGCATCTGCTGGAAGCGATTTAGTTTAGGAAGTTTTCATGATTATTAGTTAGGAAGAGTTCATAATTATTGTGCAAGCAATTGAATAGCCATTCTTTTGAATTTTGTTTGAGATAGTGAAAATATATCAAGATCGAAAAAGTGTGTGTTATATCGTCCCTCGCATGACTAACTGTCGTAACTGACATTTTGTCAAAACTGACTTAAATACATGAACTTATTTAAAATTAATTTTCAAACGGATTCCACTAATCGTCGCATCTCGTATCTATCGCCGTTGTACAGATAGACCTACCCGCACCGTTGACGTATCTGCTTCGATAAAAAAAAACAAATATGACTAATTGCAGTAAATGCCATACGACTGTTAGTGAAATCCATTTTAACTATACATTTTGTTTTTAGTGGCTATACGACATTTAGTGATATATTTTTTTGAGGATATTCACTTGAACTGCCGTCAAGCGTATAAAATATTGAGCTTTACTGAGTTGCGTGGAGGCCGGAGAAAATCACACCTAGAGAATGACAAGGAATGTTGGCGATTGATAGAAGAGCATATAGACCGGGTCCCAAAAGTGGAATCCCATTATTGCCGCGAAGAGTACTCGTGAATACCTTAATTCCGATCTAACTGTACGAAAAATGTATTACATGTTTCGTGATGATCTTAAGGATAGTCCAGTAAAGCCGAGTTTATCCTTGTACCGCCGGGTATTTAAATCCAAAAATTTGTCATTCCATCGTCCAAAAAAGGACCAATGTAGTCTTTGCATGACTTTCCATAAAGGTTCTGAGGAAGAAAAATCACGTTTGAGTGAAAGATTCAGTAAACACCAAGAAGATAAATGTTTATTTCGTCAGAAAAGAGCAGTATGCAAAGAAGAAGCTCAAAAAACTCCGTCAAACGTCCAATGTGCAACTTTTGATCTACAGCAGGTCATCAACTTGCCTATCAGTAATGAAAGTGCAGTATTCTACAAAAGGCGACTCTCAGTATATAATTTTACCATTTACGATATGGAAACGGGAGATTGTTACTGCTTTACCTGGCACGACGGAGAAAGTAAAAGAGGATCGTGTGAAATATCATCTGCACTGTATTCCTTTTTGAAGAAAAGTGATGACAAAGGAATCCAACGAGTTTACTTATTTGCTGATGGATGCAGCGGCCAAAATAAAAACACGGTCGTTGCATCTATGCTACTGTATGTTATAAATAATTCTAGAAACATAAAATAAATTGTTTTACGTTTCTCAGTACCTTGCCACGGTCAGAGTGAGGGAGATTCCGCTCATAGTGCCATTGCTCACGTACTGAAGAAAGCAGGTGATATTTTTATACCTAGCCAGTTGATACCTCTTTTCAAATTAGCGCGAAGGAACAAACCGTACATGGTGATAAAATTAGACTACTCAGACTTCCTAAATTAAAAAAAAATTGCAGCTGATTTACGGTTGCTTACAATCCGAAAAGACGACACAGGAAAAAGTATTGTAACATAATTGTAAGTAACACAATTGGACTGAAATGATGGAATACGCAGTATTAAAAACTGAACCAGGAAAATTATTTTTCAAAACAAGTCATGCTGATACAGTTTTAAGATCTTTATCTTTGAAAAAACAAGTTTCAGCTTGCCTTCATGAAGAAATTCCTGTTCTTAATTTTGAACGACCTAAAATTTCAGTTGAAAAATATAACGACTTGATGTCGATGTCGTTAACTACTGGTAATACACCAGTAATTAGATCGTCCGAATATATTGAGTTTTATAGATCACTTTCGCATTAAGTTCGTTTCATATTGTTGATTCTGGTTTTGTGGTAATCATTGTTTGCGAAATAGTAGATAACATGTTTCAGTTTTGTTTTTGTTTTATAAGTATTGATATTTTAGATTTGGTTTTTATTTCTATTTTTAATTTCGAGAAGAATTTATTTTTGTTTAAAATAATATATTAATAATTAAAAGACTGATTGTGCCATTTCCTAACTTTAACTTAACATAAGTTTAAGTATGTGATTATAATTATGAATCCCTTTATTAGTTTGTCATTAAAATTACAAGAGATTTAATTGTATGGCTAAATATATCTATCAATATTTTGTAATTAGTAACTTTAATGACAAACAAACAAAGAGTTATTAATTAGGAATAATATTCATTACAATGCAAATACTGATTTAAGTGCATTTAATAGCGTTAAGATTAAACGAAATATGCTGTGATTAGATTAAATATTGTGATTGGCAATAAAAAATAATAAAACCTAAATACTTTTTTTGTTATTTATAATCAATAATACTCGTTTATACCTCCCATAACACATGATGGCGTAAGTGTCAATTTCCTGAACTAAGTAAAAAACAAAGTTATCACAGAGTGACGTAAGTGTTTTATGTATACATAAATAAATAAAAACATATAAAATGTAAATGGACTATGTACTTTAAGCACACTGAAGTTCTTCTCTCTTTATGTATACAATAAACTTGTATTTAGGACGCGCCTGGCATTGGCTACAGCTCCAGATATCAAGTTCTAAACAGAAAATAAGTTGCCCTGTAAAATTTGCCCGATGCTAGTTACGACACTTAGTCATGCGAGGGACGATATATTTCCAAGAGACGACGGAGGGGCGCTCTTGCGCCAGCATTGGTTCTGCACTTGACAGTGTGGAACAGCCGGGGCACGCGCGCCTCTCGCCGAAATACAGGTCTAGGTAAAATATTTTAGTTTATTTTTAAGTTTATTGGTGCTATCAGAGCAGTCAAAGTTGTTATTACATATGCCATGCAGCACCACAGCCATAAGTAGGGTACGCCTGGACTCCAAGCCTAGGAGTTTGTATTTTTTTAGTAGTTGTGCGTAAGATAGTTTTAAGCGGTAGCATTTATAGTGAATGGAGCGTAAAAAAATTTTTTGAACCATTTCAAGCCTTAGCTTATACCTATTTATCATATAGAGGACACCATATTGGGGCTGCGTATTCTAATTGGGAGCGTATTAAGGTTACATACAAGGTTATAAACGTATGCGGTCGTTTGAAATCAATTGAGGATCGCATAACGAAACCATACATTCTAAAGGCTTTGTTGATAATGTTATCAATGTGAAGGTTGAAATGCAATTTTGAGTCAAGTGTAACTCCTAAATCACGAATATGGTCAACTTTTTTAAGAGAGCCTTGTAAAGTGTAACAGTATTTAAATAGATTTTTGTTTTTTTGTGAATGATATTACATTGCACTTAGGTAAGCTAAGATGAAGTTTGATCCGATATTTACGTTTCTAGATCGAGTTGTTTTCAGAGAAATCATCATATATAAATTCGTAAAAAAATATATAGTATAAATACATGTTTGATCTAGTGACGTTTTGGTTAAAAACACGATATTTAACATTTTGCTCGATAAAAAAAATCAGAAGTAAAGTCGATTTTGAAAGTAGGTATGTATTTTAAGTTGTATGAGACTTGGGGGAACGAATTTTTTATTTAACATTTCATTTACTAATCGGGTTTGACAGGGATATTATTGGATACATTTATAATACGGCACTTATTTTTTTTTTTTTAATTAACTTAATCCGTGAAAAACGGCTCGCGCGCACCGCCCCAGTGTCCTGACGGACGTCATCGAGGGAGGTCTTATGCAATTTTTGCTCGCAACCGTTGTTTATTAGAGATCGATGTCGCAACCACATTATCATCGCCGCGCGCGTTGTAGTACCTACTTACGTGCATAAAAAACGTATTGTATAATTATAAGTAATTAAAATGGCGAATAAAAAATCACAATTAAGAAAAAAAATGGTATCTGTATAGCGTTAGTACTTATTCTATAAATACTAATCTACACAGAGTAGCGAAGTCAGTATGACTAGAATTTCTTTAATGGAAACTTTCACCTTTACAAAGTGAAATTTTCCATTCTGGTCAAATTCAAGGAGGTGTACCTATGTTGTGTTTTGTTTTTATTATTACATTTTATTATATTTTAGAGACGACTCGCGACCAGCATTGAGGAATATATCCGTTGTTGAAAATGAACCTGGATCTAGCACAAGACCACAAAATTTTATTGAATTTTAATTTTTATACTAGTGCCTACCTGTATATTTTTTTAACTGACTTCAAGAAGGCGGAGGTTCTCAATTCGTCTGTATGTTTTTTTAAATACTTCAAATAAAAGGAGTTATCAATTCGACACGTATGTATGTAATATTATTGGAACGGCGAGATATTCACATATGATAACCTATTAGGGCTTCCAAACAAATACAAAAAATTTCATAGATGTATGTATGTATGTTTGTCCACGCATTTCTCCGAAACTATTAATCGGATCTTTACCGTTCTTTTTTTGTTGGCTTACATTTACTTCAAGGTAGGGCACAGTGAAAGTTTCATCAAAATCGGTTTAGTAGTTTTCAAGATAATGGACTAATACCTATAAGTGTGACGGCCTGGCTTATTGATACGAGCTACGGGTGTGGTGTCAAAGTGAAAGCATCTCAAAACAAGGTTCTCAGTAACAGAAATAGTTAGGATGACCCAGCTTTCAACATTTATTGAGCACAGCAGCCGTGCTACACGATACTTTTTGAAGGTCTGATGATGACCAGGTATTTAAGTGCTTATCGGTAGGTACTCAATAACGGAAATAGTTAGGATGACCCAGCTTTCAACGTTTATCTCATTGAGCACGGGTGCTACTACATGATACTTTCTGAGGGTCTGATGAAGGACCAGGTAAGTGCTTATTGGTCCTCAGTAATGGAAATAGTTAGCATGACCTAGCTTTCAACATTTATCTAATTGAGCACGGATGCTACTACATGATACCTACTTTTTGAAGGTCTGATGATGACCAGGTTTTTAATTGCTTATCGGTACTCAATAACGGAAATAGTTAGGATAACCCAGCCTTCAACGTTTATCTCATTGAGCACGGGTGCTACTACATGATACTTTCTGAAGGTCTGATGATGCCCAGGTATTTAAGTGCTTATCGGTACTCAATAACGGAAATAGTTAGGATAACCCAGCTTTCAACGTTTATATCATTGAGCACGGGTGCTACTACATGATACTTTCTGAAGGTCTGATGATGACCAGGTAAGTGCTTATTGGTCCTCAGTAATGGAAATAGTTAGCATGACCTAGCTTTCAACATTTATCTAATTGAGCACGGATGCTACTACATGATACCTACTTTTTGAAGGTCTGATGATGCCCAGGTATTTAAGTGCTTATCGGTACTCAATAACGGAAATAGTTAGGATAACCCAGCCTTCAACGTTTATCTCATTGAGCACGGGTGCTACTACATGATACTTTCTGAAGGTCTGATGATGACCAGGTATTTAAGTGCTTATCGGTACTCAATAACGGAAATAGTTAGGATAACCCAGCCTTCAACGTTTATCTCATTGAGCACGGGTGCTACTACATGATACTTTCTGAAGGTCTAATGATGACCAGGTAAGTGCTTATTGGTCCTCAGTAATGGAAATAGATAGGATAACCCAGCTTTCAACGTTTATCTCATTGAGCACGGGTGCTACTACATGATACTTTTTGAAGGTCTGATGATGCCCAGGTATTTAAGTGCTTATCGGTACTCAATAACGGAAATAGTTAGGATAACCCAGCTTTCAACGTTTATCTCATTGAGCACGGGTGCTACTACATGATACTTTTTGAAGGTCTGATGATGCCCAGGTATTTAAGTGCTTATCGGTACTCAATAACGGAAATAGTTAGGATAACCCAGCTTTCAACGTTTATCTCATTGAGCACGGGTGCTACTACATGATACTTTCTGAAGGTCTAATGATGACCAGGTAAGTGCTTATCGGTTCTCAGTAATGGAAATAGTTAGCATGACCTAGCTTTCAACATTTATATTCCTTTACTTATATTCTATTCAAATAAGTACAAACACGATGGTTCTACATAGTGCCATCACTGAGATACCCGCCTTCAAATTCCACCATCAGGTAGGTATTATCGTCAGTCATCTAGGTCTCCGTCCAACGAAATTCTCAAGATAGCTAAATAAAAAACGATAAAAAACAAACACAATAGAAATAATGTAAGTACTTAATAGTTTTGGAGTACCAGTCTTACCAAGGGGTATCGTATTACCCAGTAACTGGGTTGTGGAGGTCAGATAGGCAGTCGCTCCATGTAAAATACTGGTATTCAGCTGCATCCGGTTAGACTGGCAGCCGACCCCAACATAGTTGGGAAAAGGCTAGGCAGATTGATTTGATTGACTTACTTAGTAGTTTTGGAGAGCTCGGCCACGCTTCACCTTACATTTTAACGACTTCAAAAAAAGGAGTTATGAATTCGACACTTATATATGTAATATTATTGGAATATATTAGGATAATCTATATTAGGGCTTCCAAACAAATATACAAAATTTTATAGATGTATGTATGTTTCTCCACACATTTCTACGAAACTATTAAACGGATCGTGACCCATTCTTTTTTGTTGCCTTACATTTACTTCAACTTAGGGCATGAAGGTTTCATCAAAATCGGTTCAGTAGTTTTCAAGATAATGGACGTCTAAGTGTGACGGCCTTGGCTTATTGATACGAGCCACGGGTGTGGTATCAAAGGGAAAACATCTCAAAACCTTGGTCAAATTCTAGTGCAATATTTATAATAAAACTATTAAATACTTATTACAAACAAATATTCCAGTTTATACTAAAAACTAAAAAATACGAAATAAAAAATAATTTAAAAAATTAAATCGGCTTCAAAAATAAACGAACTCAAAATTATGAAATAACTTTAATTTTGGAAGTCGGTGGCAAAAAACTTAAATACCTACAGATCCCACGACACCAACTTGCAAAATTAAAGTTATTTCATAATTTTGATTTCGTTTCTTTTTGAAGTCTATTTAATTTTTTAAATTATTTTTTTGTATGTTTGTTACGCGTTTACTGAAAGACGTATAAACTGATTTAGAGAATTCTTTTTTTTTGGAAAGGATATACTTCCAGGGTGGTACCATATAAATTTTATTAACTTTGCTTAAAGACAGTTTTTGAGTTAGCTTAAATAATGCGTATTTGTTTGTTTCGTCTCACTTGTTTATCTGGATGATATTTTAATAACTTCCTATCACTGTTATTTACATAGCAGGTAGTGGTATTCGAATTTGTGTGGGGTAAGTACCACAACTAAAAAATAAAAACTTTTTAGCAAAAAATAAAACCGACTTCCAAAACAAAACACTACAAAGTGAAAAATAACTTTCAATTTTTACACGAAAAATACAAAACCAAAGACACCGAGTTCCGAAATTAAAGTTATTTTTCACTTTGTAGTGTTTTGTTTTGGAAGTCGGTTTAATTTTTTGCTAAAAAAATGTTATTATTTTATAATAAATCATATTTGTCTTCCATTCACTCACCAAATCTTCTACAACCATTCTTTAAATTCTCTAGAATGATCATCGCCTGCCAGTCATACATTCATAACAATATAAGTGTATCAGTGTTTACAGTCAATAATGCAGAGGACAGCACATCAAGCTATACGTTTTTGTTACAAACTACTCTTATTACCAGCACGCCAATAATATTTGAACTACTGATTTATTTATACTGTGGCGTGCTGGCCCGCTGCCAGAGGTCACCGGAGTTCTTATCGCGACGGCTCCTCTGCAACGCGGGCGCAAGCCGTCTCGGTGCGTAAAATGCCTAAACTTTCGGGAAAAGGGGCCCTTAAGTTCCAGTTATATAAAACTGTCTCCCCTCATTCTGATGTTAATATATTAATAAGAAAACTTACAATATATTTTCAGTTGATTTTTATAGAAAGAAGTGTTAATCTTTATCAAGGTAGAAAGAAGTTACTAGATTCTTGCAGAAAAATAGATTTTTGATGCAAAAAAAACCAACGGGGCTGGCCGTAGACAGAGAATCTTTGTCTACGGGACTGGCACAAAACAAAAAGAACAAGCATGGGACAACATTGAAAAGGAATTCATTGCCACACTCCAAAAAAATTAATGTCCGTATGGATTGAGGAGCCACTTCAGATTTTAAAAGGAAACTTGCTCCCTTATTTAGTAGGAAAGCAAATAATTTTGTAGGCCAAATTCTGAAATTTGTAGTAAAATATATCCAAAGTTATATAAATGCAAAAGTGGCTCCTCAATCTAAACATCTGAATTGAGGAGCCACCTGGAACACGGAAAGTATTTAATGAATATTTTTGAAAATTTTGTATCATTTAGTAGTAATTGTGTATAGTGCCTACTAAAAATCTGAGTCCAGTACTGTTAATATTCAAGAATTTACAATACTTTTAATGTGGCTCCTTAATCTATACATAAGAGCATGCATTTCCATGAAAGTAATTGGTCAATTTATATTCCACTCCAAAAAACATTTAGTAGTAAGTGTGTTCGAATTTGTAGCATATGGAGAAAGTAGTAAAACTGAGTGAATTTAGTAAATAAACGTATTTTATTTATTTTATTTTATTTTATTTGGGAAACAAACAGATGCAATAACAAATATATGTATACAAATAGTTCAACACAATCTAGAAACAGTTTCCACAGATTACTATACAACTAAATTATATCCTAAGTGTAACAACAACCAGAAGTTCACACCGTTAAAATTTTACATAGTTTAGAATTTAATATTATATAACATACAACAATAATATTATTTAAATTTCGATGCCAAAATATTTCTTATATAAAATTTGAATTTGGGTAGAGAAAGGTGAAAAATATCTAAATCCTGATTTGCTTTTAATGAAATTGTATCGTTGTACAGACGACATGCTCTTTTAATAAAAGTATTCTTCCCATAATAGGGATGATGCCTGGGTAAAAAAAAAGAAATTCTATTTAGTCCGTCAGTCAGATAATAAAAAAATATTAGATACGTATTTTTTGCTTTATCATATTAATAAAAAATGACTTAGATAACTCGCATTAAAGTTCGGGAGTGGGGGCTTGCTACGTCACTTCTACGTATAAAATCTACGAAGACGTGACGTCATGCCACATTTTAACTCAATGTATCGCCGTAATCTTTTGATTACGTAGAAAAAGAAAAAATACGTGTCCAATATATTTTAATAATCTACATGACGGACAAAAAATCATTTTTTAGTCATCATCCCTATTGGTTCGGGAGAAACCAATTTGGAAGAGAGTTCTTTTGCGTGCATTTAAGCGTGGACATCCAAAACTTATTTTGCTGAGAAGATAAGGGGAGTCCAATTGGCCTCTAATAATTTTATATAAATAAACTAGATCTCGCTCTGCACGACGTTCCTCCAATTTCTGAAGTCCAGTTGTATGATCAGTTTCCAAAGCTAAATCGCCAATTCAAGTGCTTAGTAAATTTATTTTGCAATTTTTGGACTTGTTCAATATAAACTGCATACTGGCTGCATATTTGGCTCCTCAATCCTGACGGTACTGTGATATTACAACGGAATCATAAACCAAAGAAACTAACATTTAGTATAAATGTCTACTAAATACTTATGTAACTAATGAACATTGTATATATTCGGTATCTGAAAATCAAATTACTTTTCGATATTTCTTAAGAATTCGCTATTAAGAGTGACCATGGTATATGAATGAAACCAGGGTGACTAGTTCATAGTGCACAAAAAGCAGAATATGGAGCAGAATATCTTGACCACTGCAGACCATTATTTAAGGAATTAAAAATTCTCCCACTCCCATGTCTGTATATATATTTTTGAAGTTTGTCTATTTGTAAAAAAATACCCTCATTTATTTCTATAAAATGAACAAGTCTCCGAAAGACTGAACAAAATAAAAATGCCGGAAAATTACTAATACCTACTCTAAGATTGCAATTATACAGTATAAATGCCAGTTGTATGACAATTTAAATTTATAATAAATTACCACCTGTCCTGAGAATGTTGCCAATTAATAAGTTTAAGTATACAATGTTTGCTTGGCTCTTAAAACATGTGTTTTTATTCCGTCAATGAATTCTTAATTAATTAAGATCTTAATGATGACATTAGTATTTTGACATTATTGTGTATTCTGATGAAATCTAATGCATTTTTGATGGATCTTAACATGTCTATTAATTTGTCATTAGAGTTATAATTTGTTAGCTCACAGTAAACTGTGAGATGACTGTTATAACTATAGATAATATAATGTACCTAGTTTTAATTCTTATAATATACCTAGTTTTCATTTGCATGCCTAGCTTATTATTTATTATTTCTACACCAGCAATGGTATTATGTGTGAAACAATGTTTAGTGTAAGATCTCAATGTACCATATACGGAGAAATAAATACTAATACTAATAGGCTCCCGGTTTCTAAATGAATAATTATATACAATATATATAAGACAATATCTCTGAACTTGAATTGTAAATTTCAATTAAACACACGTGTTGATCTGAAAACAAAGTTTTATTTTAGTACTCACATACATACAGTAATAACTAATAAGTACACTGATAAATTTAAATCGTTCTATCCTACCTGAAAACAAAGAAACGACATTAAAAGTATACTAATTAATTACAATTCATTTTTCTATTAATCCAACAATAAATGCAGCATCACGGTGAAAAACAGTTGTCAAAATCCTACCCACAGATTATGTTATACTATGATCTAACCTGCTTTACTCACCCTGTTGGCTGTCTTGCGCATAGCGTCATCTATTGAAGTACTATGGTACACTCTTTACCGACCAGAGGAGCGCTATATAAACTTATTAAAGAAATTATAAGTTCTTTACACATAATATAAAAATAATAAAATAAATAAATACTACTGCACTGAGAAAACGCGTTCAGCTGCTGTTTATGGACGATAGTCTGGTTTATACAGGATGGGTATTAATGAACTCTCAAGAATTCAGCCAGGGGTTGAGTAGTTTTTTTTATATATGATGGTACGGAACCCTCGGTGCGCGAGTCTGACTCGCTCTTGACCGGTTTTTTTAATGTCACTACCCAACGAAGGATGAGATGTTTTGTTACGACGACTATGATTCTCATTGTAAAATTCGTAAAAGTACCAACCAATATTAATTCATTCTTTAACTCATGTCGAAATTGACTACTAAATACCTAAAACATATAAGGAATACACACACCCATATTTCGATATTGTCGATTTGTTTAAAAAATAAATTTGAAAAAAATGTCATCATGGTTTCATGCATATAACATGGTCACCCTTAATAGCGAATTCTTGAGAAATATCGAAAAGTAATTTATTTATCAGATACCGAATATATACAACGTTGATATGTTCATAAGTATTTAGTAGACATTTATACTAAATGTTAGTGTCTCTGGTTTTGATTCCGTTGTACTCGTAATCTCACAGTAACGTCGGGATTGAGCAGCCAAATAAAATACGTTAATTTACTAAATTCACTCAGTTTTACTACTTTCTCCATACGCTACACATTCGAACACACTTACTACTAAATGTTTTTTGGAGTGGAATATAAATTGACCAATTACTTTCAGGGAAATTCACGTTCTTATGTATAGATTGAGGAGCCACATTAAAAGTATACCTAGTTTATTTTTTATTTTTTTTTAGGGAGCAGAATACCTATATTATTTTATTAAACAAATTACAATATCAAGTAATTTTCTTAATTTTACCAAAAAAAAAAGAAACTCTCTAACAAACAATGTAACACTAAAATAAAGTTACTACTAAACTATTAAAAAAAAAAAAAAAATATGGCGTCGAAAAATTCATCCGCATCGCTTTCGTCTGGTAATGTACCCAAGAGACTGGCGGCATTGCCACGTTGTATGGCAATGCTTAGCCTCTGGCCGAGGTAAAAGTCTGCCCTTGGGTCACGGGAAGTGTCAACCAGCCGTTTGGAGATTTCCTTGAACAAACCGTGAGCACACGGACCCCACGGCCCGAGGGTTTCAACTCCAAACGGCTCGAAAATATAGTTACCGATAAGGTTATTATACATCTGCCGCTTGAGGTTTTCCGCAGCCGTAGCAGCAGCGCCAGCACAGCACGCTGTGCCAGGAAGATGGGAAGGCGCAAGAGTATCGACACACGTTGCGTCCCACACTAAAGGCCTACCCACCTTCCATGGAAATAAAGACATGCCGTCCGGTCTCTTGTCATCGTCGCGTGCCAAGCAATTGGTTTCTAATACAGCTAGAACGCCGACGGTGACAAGGGCACGTCGGATGATGTCATTAATGTTTGCGTGCCGCGCTAAGCGACCCGCACTTCGGCTGCAAGACAGGCCGTGGTGTCCGAGGCTGTTTACAACTTCACCACAGTGACAGCGATGAGGACAACAACAGGGGCTCCTAGTCGCAGGGTAGCGGCGAGGCGGAAAGTAATGTCGTCGAACAAAGTGCCTATGTTCGACGATGGTAATGCATGGAGCCACAAACCCGATTCCCACTTACCCACAGCCAGTAGGCGCGCACGCTCCGCAGTAGTAGCAGACGTGTCAAGTAAATTGTTCTGTACTACTCTGCAGAGCGGCTCATCCCACCGTCTCTGGGAAGATGCGATTGTCGGGTAGGTCAGAATTCGGGCAAGCGAGTCTCCAGGCATCAATGGCCTCGGTAAAACAAGGCACATCAAAATTAACCAGTGTGGAGGCTAGGATTTTCCTGATTAATTTCTCAGTGCCGTGGACCGAGGATATGAAAGCCGGTAAACTAATACTAGAAATTTTGCGGACGCCGAGGCCTCCAATACGGATGGGAAGAGTACCTTGTGCCCAAGCTCGGTTGTCCATGGCCACATTTAAGATCGAAGTTAAAGTATGCCGGATAATTTTGTCCAATTTGTCTAAAAGGTAAGTGTGCTTCCATAAGTGGGAAGCGCGAAGGATATATGTTAATTTAGAGCCGAACAGCAGTAACGGATTATGGTTATGGCCGAATGCATATTAATTTTGAACAATCTTTCCGAAACTTCGTTAAAATTTTGTATTTTTCCCTCAATTATATTAGTATATTCTTATTATTATTATATATATTAGTATATTCTTGAATATTAACAGTATAGGACTCAGATTTTTCGTAGGCACTATACACAATTACTACTAAATGATACAAAATTTTCAAAAATATTCATTAATTACTTTCCGTGTCCCAGGTGGCTCCTCAATTCATGCATTTATATAACTTTGGACATATATGTCAGAATTTGGCCTACAAAATTATTTGCTGTCCTACTAAATAAGGGGGCGAGTTTCCTTTTAAAATCTGAAGTGGCTCCTCAATCCATACGGTTATAATTTAACGGCGCACCGAGCTTTTTATACACACAAACTTTACACGTTTGCGTATAACCATTGTTCGAAATAGTCATTGATATGTAAAACACCCAAGATACCGTCCGCAAAACAATAGCGCACAATTTTAAAATGTGCGCTCATTCCAAAACAGTACCGCATTCAATGATATTATTAGGTGTTGGGAAAAAGTCTTTTCGCATTATAGTATGTATGAACATGTAATAAAATCTCTTTGGCTATACTATTTTTATCTGGCTGGTTTTGGTATCATTGAAAGTTTAAATTTTAAAGAACATAATTCCAAATTCAAATTAGGAAAATGTGTGATTTTCATTTGTTTTTCGTACCGTCAAGATGAGTGAATCTAATGAAGAAATTCGATACATTTTAAACTTTTACTACAAAAAAGGTAAAAATACAACGCAAGTCGCGAAAAAAATTTGCGATGTTTATGGACCTAGTGTAGTGTCTGTGAGAGTAGCACAAATTTGGTTTAAGCGTTTTCAATCCGGAAATTTTGATGTCAAAGATGCACGTCGCTCTGGTTGCCCTATTACGGATAAAATGGATGCCATTTTTGAAAAAGTGGAGCAAGATCGGCATATCAGTAGTTACGACGTAGCTGAAGAACTGGAAATTGACCACAAAACAGTTTTGGCGCATTTGAAAAAAACTGGGTACACAAAAAAGCTCGACATTTGGGTACCTCACGAGCTTACTGAAAGAAACCTAATGAACCGTGTACCTACTCATTTGTGATTCTTTATTACGACGTAATGAAACCGAACCATTTTTGAAGCAACTGATAACTGGTGATGAAAAGTGGATCACGTATGACAAGAACGTGCGAAAAAGGTCGTGGTCAAAGGCCGGTCAGGCTTCACAGACTGTGGCGAAACCCGGGTTAACTCGCAACAAGGTGATGCTGTGTGTGTGGTGGGATTGGAAAGGCATTATTCATTATGAGCTGTTACCACCAGGCAGGATCATCGATTCTGAACTCTACTGCGAACAACTGATGAGATTAAAGCAAAAAGTTGAGAGAAAGCGGCCGGAATTAATCAACAGAAGGGGTCTGGTTTTTCATCATGATAACGCTAGACCTCACACATCTTTAGCCACTCAGCAAAAATTAAGAGAGTTTGGCTGGGAGGTGTTAATGCATCCGCCGTATAGTCCTGACCTTGCACCTTCAGATTTCCACCTGTTTCGGTCTCTTCAGAATTCTTTAGGCAGTGTCAGGTTAACATCACGAGAGGACTGCCAAAACCTCTTGTCGCGGTATTTTGACCAGAAGTCCCAAAATTTCTATAGCAATGGGATCATGTCCCTACCTACAAGATGGCAAAAAGTTATCGAACAAAATGGTAGCTACATACTTTAGTTAAATGTAAATAAACTATATTAAAAAATGTTTTGAATTTTCTTAAAAAATGCGAAGAAACTTTTTCCCCAACCTATTATATTAAAATGAGGCAGATATTATGTTACTACCGCGCGTTTTGTGAGGACTCGAAAGCGTCCCAATTTTGTATTCAGTGAGCGATTTATGACTTTTATTTTATTTCTTAAAATAATTTATAACCTTACAATTTTTCACACAAAAATATAAATAAATGATTTTAACTGTTAATATTTTGTGTCATTTATATGTTCTACCCGAAAACAGAATTACTATCAGTTAAAAGTTATGTGTTTAGGACACACATTTATATAAATTTTACAAACTCTTAAAATATTATGTCAATGTTTAAAAAATAAAAAGTATAAAAAAAAATTACGACTCCACTTCATGCCTGGCACTGGCAAACTTCAGTCGTAATATTTTTTGCTTTTTGTACATTGCTTTGTAAAAATAACTTTAAATCATACTCGTAAGGTTGAATTTGCAAAAAAAGTACATATGTTTATATTCCTAACTATACGTAACTACTTGTGTAATTAGAGACAGTTTTGCGTGTTACTTTTGTTGGAGACTGTGCATCTTGGGTTTATATATATCGGGTGTTGGGGAGAATACGACATTAATTGAAAAAATATATTCAGTATCGCGGTAGTAGTACGTATACCAAAAATTATCAAATTATAATCAAAGGTATAGCCGCAGGAATTTGTTTTTCCTTTGACAATTTTAACACATGATGTGAATACCACGCAAGTTTCATTTAGGTCATTCACATCAAAACAATTTCATTTACCTACTTGCTAAAACAAAACCAAATGCAATGGTGCGGCTCGCTACTCAGAAATAATACAATATTGTATTGTATTGCTGATTGAATTTAGACCTAATAACCATGACGATAAAATTCCTATTATCATAAGCAAACAAAGATTGCCGAGGCGCATTTCGTTTCGAAAACTAAGAAGCAAGGTTGCCAGTTCGACGGTTTTGTCTTAACAAAGTAAGTTTTTGTTCAAACAACAATAGTTCGTAAACACTTCCGCATTCAAGATTTATTGTCTAAGAAAAGGATGTAGGGTTTTCCCTGGAATTTGCTCCTGATCCACTGTCTAGTGCGTGACGTGCTACCCTTGTGGAGGGTTTTTTTTTTAAATTTCGATTCGTAAGAGTGATTTTAGCGCATTAACAATAATTATTGATTTTGTGTAAAATTGAAAATTGTTTTGTTGCAATTTCATACAGTGCAGAGCTTTAATAGTTTTACTGCTGTGTTATTGGCAGATAATTCGATTGTGTATAAGTTTTAAGTGTAGTAGAGTTTGGTAGGTTACGGTACCTACCTAATGTGTAAACAATAGTGTGATAGTTACTTGCTGTTATTTCGTTGTAAGTTAAGTTTGGGGATTTATCAAAAATGAGGTTTATGCTTGTGATGTGAATACCGTAGAGAAACTGCTAGACAGAATTATTGACGCTTTTAATAAATTAAAAGCAATGGCTATCAGTAGTGACTTGTTAAGGAAAGTAAGAAACAATATCACAAGACATTGTCACATGTGTGTTACGAGTAAATGGTGGACAAATTCAGCAATTAAAAATTTAATTTAGTGTACCATGATTGAAGTAAGTTTTGATTTAATGTTTAATTAAGTGTTTTTAAAACGTGAACCTACTGATAGAAAAGTCGCGCCTGCTGGCGGGCGGCAAACGGTGAGCGGAGCGGGGATAAATGCCGCGCGGCATTTTTTTTGTACATTGTACTTACATGAATGAAACTGCGCCTAAAACGGACGAAACGGGTGCGACGTTGCCGCTCTCACTTGCAGTGCCTACCAGGTCAGATGAGGTTAGTAGACAATATTATAAAGGATGTTGTTTTAAATTCTGATTAGTTTGGCATTTAGTTTGTTTGAAAAATTAGATTTTTGAATTTTGATGTAATACCTAATTTGGTAATGGTAAAGTGTTTTGGTTGACTAGTGCGGATCGTATATTCATTTAATGTCGTTATGTCGTCACCACCCTGTATACAATCATCATTCATCATCATTCTCCTGCCCTTGTCCCAATTTATTTAAAATCTAGGGAAAAATATTGGTATTATTGGGGATATATACGAGACAGTATACATGATGGAAACACGATTTGATAAAGTTGGGCACGATAGAATAAATTCGTAAAGTTAACGATAAACCCCCTTTGAGGATAAACCATTCTAAAAATGAACGCCCCTCTACAGCGGTTGCGCTCACATGCAAAGAAGGTGTATCAACGCCATACACATAATTGGTTTTCTCCATTGGTTGCTCAGTCACTGGCGAGACATGAAAGTGGGAAGTAAACATGTCAACGCAAAAAACTACGTTGCTACAAAAAACGTTGAACAAAACTTGACGTCTATAATGGCTCTAATAAAGGAACGAATTGAAATGATTGACTGTATGTGGGAAAATTCATGTAGATATTTAAATTTGGACATGGATTTTGAATTCATTATTAATGTTGATTCTGATTCTGATGAAAGTGATTAGGTATATTAAATAAATATTTTTTAAATTAATATTGTATTTGATAACGTTTGTTTGTACCTATTGTATAATGTTTTATTACGTATTGCATTATCATATTAGTAATAAGTCAATAAATGCTTGAAATAATAATAATTTCATCATTTATTTTAAGGCAAGTATCCACATAATATATGCAGTAGGTATACAGTAAATGAAATTACCCATATTAAATAAATATCTTACAAACATAGGTACAGTAAACGCTCAAAAGTCCATAAGCATGCTAAGGATTACATTGCTATGAACTGTGCGAGCACGAACCAGTACGTGTGCGTGTATGAGCGATGTCTCACTCAACATTCCGCAGATACCACACACTAATGAATTGTCGCATGTCGTCGTACTACGCGAAATAACATTATATTTCTGTTGAATTTAGAATAATCGTCATAGTGGCGACCTGTTCTTACCATTGCATTGCTAAAATTCGCATAAACATAACATGTGCTGGTAGCTGTTTGGGCTAAGCAATGGTTTCACGATCAATGAAGTCCGAGTTCGAATCTTAATCACAATGTGGGTCTGTTTTTTGTTTCTTTGGAACCATAATAATATATTTGTACTATTTTAAGCAAAAATTTGTTAGATGTTTATGTTCATTTATTATTTATTTTTATAAGAAGTTAAATATTAGTTATTGTATTATTATTTAACTATTTTTGTGATTTTTAATTTATCTTTTCGGTGTTGGAAGGTTGAAATAAAAAAGTCGTGCTGAATGGTAACAAAAATGTTTATTCGTTTTATTTACTTATTTATAAAATTAACAAACTTAAGAGAATTGTGACGTTACATTGCTACTAGATGAAAGAAGTTATTTTGTAACCGTTCAAAGGATTTTTTGTTGTATATCCACTTAGTCAATTCATAATAACATAACAAAGAAAGGATATTCTAATAACACATATATAATTGTCAGTACCCAGATATATATCTGCGAACAAGATAAAGACCACGTTTCTAACTTTCGCAAGACTCTCAAGTGGCTACCTATTCGACTTCGCAGGAACTCTCGCATATTGTGTCTGCTATTTAACATCCTTCACAACCCTAAAACACCTTCCTATTTGCGGGAACGCTTTTCTTATGCCCGTCCTTTTGATGTGCTTTGCAGGTCGCATCTTAGAAACCTCCTAAAATTTCCTTCCCATTCCACTGACTTCTACTCCTACTCCTTCACTGTGCACGCGGTTCGGTTGTGGAATTCACTTCCACCTGACATTAGGGACTGCCAAACTGTTGCAGTATTTAAAAGAAGAGTGAAAGAACACTATCTTTCCATTGCGTCATAGTTATTTTAGTGATATTTATTCTAGAAGTATGTATGTATTTAAGTATTTATTATATGTTTTTTTAGCTTAGTGAATTGTTTTTTTTAGATTTTATGTATTTTTATTTTCTCTCTTATTCTTACACACGGTGTCTACATCTCTTTTTATCCTCTGTCCTATCGCAGGTATGCTGGAAGAGATTTCTTTAGAAATAAGCATCACCTTTGTACGTAATTTTCTGTTCCTTTTATCTTGTCTGTTTATTTGTGTGTACATAAATAAATATTATATTTCTGTCCCATTACTTTCAATCAAGTTAAAACTTACAAAAAGTCAAGTACTGCGTGAGATTTGAACTCACGGCTCACTGATCACGCATCTATCTGCACGCGCTTAACCGCTAGGTCATCTTTACACATGATATAACTTTGAAATTATGAACTACAATTAGTTGTTGACGACAATAATTATGCATATTTATGTTCTTGGAAATAGAAGGTCTTAAGTCAAACTAAACGCCAAGCTATTGCTTTGTGAGTTTGCTTATCGACTTTTGGTCGCGACTGTACATAAAAATATAACAAACAAAACTCTCACTATGATTCCACCGGTCAGACTTGGAGGAATTCCAGTAAGTAGGGTCACAAAGTTCAAGTACCTGGGGCATTGGGTCACTGAGGACCTCTGATGATTTGGACATTGAGAGGGAACGGAGGGCATTGACAGTGAGATGCAATATGCTTGCGCGCAGGTTTGCAAGGTGCACAAAAAATGTTAAAATTACTCTGTTTAAGGCGTACTGCCAGTCATTGTACACCTGCAGCCTGTGGGTCCGCTATACGCAGAAGGCTTGCAGTACCCTACGGGTCCTCTACAATAATGGGTGTAGGATGCTGTTGGGGTTGCCGCGTTACTGTAGTACATCGTGGATGTTTGCAGAGGCCAACACCGACTGCTAGAGCAATAGTACGCAAGAGAGTGGCCTCTCTGATGCGTCGTGTGTGGGGCAGCAACAACGGCCTTCTAAACACCATAATGGAAAGGGTTGAGTGTCCTATTGTGCGACCCTGTAATAAGGTACACACTGCAGGTGGTGTCCATTTTAATGTAAAGTAGGCTTTTAAGGATTAAGTAGGTATAAGGCACTAACATAGACTTAAGCTTTACTAACAATTTTATATGGAATTATGTTCTAAATTAAATTATTTATTATTATTATATAAACAATAACACTGATTTTTTTATGCAAACGGTACCTACCGACTGACCAAACGCCGAACAGCCGGATTTGTTGGCCAACTAGTGTATAAACGAAACGAACGCGCAACAGAGCGAGCGTGTCGTGCCATACAAAGACCTATTAATTGACCTTAAGTGCGGCGACGAGTTCACGTTTACAGTAAAATCGTCGCACGCACACAAGTAAAGTGTTGGAATAAATATTTCCTCTCACACATTTCATTAATCAAGTTTTGTGGAGGGGCGTTCATTTTTAGAATGATTTATCTATACCGCTTTTCGAGTAATTTTTCCACTATTTCCCTACTTTTTATATAAATAAGTAATTTTTTATTTGATGAAATTAACAACGAAAAACATTGAAAAAGTGCAAAAGTGTGGTTATTTTCTTTACTCTTTACAAGATCTTTACACAGCACATAGGTTCTACTGTGATAGAGACAAAGGCAAAGCTCGGTGCGCCCTTAAGGCGCCCCCGGAGCATGATTTACAAATTATTTTGGCGTTTCGTTTGTATGAACCACGCATGCGCCGCGGGCCTTGTTATCGTTATTTGTGACGTCATTTTTGTAAACTATTGTTCTGTAAATTGGTATAATTAACGAGTTTGATAATGTCTGTTTGTCTGAATGTATGGTTACTTTCTTTAGACAAACAGACAAATATACTAAAAACTATATTTTCGGCATTAAAATCATTTCCACACCTCGTTGCAATTACTGACTTCTCTAAGAATTTTTTAATATGTACCGTATAGATAGATATATACAAAATATTGTAAAACATTTTAATAGCGTAGATAACTATGGAGTTTCTTGGTCATTCCCCTCCATAGCAAACCACCAATTACCCTTAGGGCCGGTTTTTTGATCTGTAGTTAACTCAACCAATGGTTAAACATAGTAAGTAAGTAATGGTTGAATTTTGGCCAAATGTGAAAGGCTAAACTTGAATGAGTTAACATGAATGTATTCATTTTAACTCTTTCATGTTAAAAAATTGTAACTGATGGCATTTCAGCAAACATATGTAGTCAAAATTCACAAAATAATGATTACTATGTTTAACCATTGGTTGAGTAGGTACGGATCAAACAACCCTAAGGGCAACTAGAATAAATTCTGTTTTCTTGTAAACTACGACATTCAAAAGCGACTTGTATGTATGTGCATTTGAAATGTGCTCTAGACTGTTGAAACTATAGATGCTGGCGGGAAAAATTCCGAATCATTCCCGTCGAATACTTCGGAAGTATTCCGAAATATTCCGAAACTTTGGGAATATTTCAACGTTTATTCCCATTGAATTATTCGGGCGAAATATTCGGCGGAAACATTCGATTGCGGGGTACTACGAATGTTTCTCGCGGGGGGAAAACTTCTCCGGGGAGCATCTCCCCTCTTACCGCACCCCGCACCGCCATCGCCTGCACGCACGACTCAGTCGGGCGTGCGCGGCGCGGCGGCAGCGGCCGGCGCACAGAGGGGCAGCGGCGGCGGCGATCGACGATCGATGCAAAATACGATTTTTCAGCAAAAAAAAAATAAAAATCTTAATTAAATTCATCATCACGGTTGAAGTTCTTAAGTTCTTAAGTAATCTCAATCGCTTCTCTCACCAGTCTAGGTGTGTAGTGACTTTCTGTCGAGATGACCTGAGGGTTATGTAACTCAATCCAGCAGTGGTTCGATCCGGATTCTAAAAGATGTTGAGCTATGGCCGATTTCTGTGTACCTATCGTGGTTTCTCACCGCCCTTATCGTGTTCCGATATTCTACACGCCACAGTACGCTTTGTCTGACCGATATACGACTTTCCACAGCTGCAGCTTATAAACACCGGGTTTTTCCAGAGGGAAGTTGTCTTTCGCAGAACGCAGCATCTGACATACTTTCTTGAACGGAGTGAAAATAGTTTTTACCCAATGATATTATAAGTAAAAAGTCGTAGATAGGTTATACACGCTCCGAAAGTGGTACGTCAAAATGTTGCTAATTAGCCACATTTTCGTCGTCTTGTCTCTTTTTCGCTCCCGATAATTACGACATGCCGTCCTATTTCCACGTGTCATCTAATAGTTCGACGTTGTGCCGTTTTTGAACATCGAATGTTGGGTAGGTAACGTATCTGTATCTACGTCTTTTTACTTATAATATCATTGTTTTTACCAATAAGACGTAGATAAGATGTTCAAAAACGGCACAAATGTTGAACTATTATGGCCAAAGAGTTTATATTAGCAATATAAACTCTTTGATTATGGCATGTCGTAATTATCGGAAGCGAAAAAGAGACAAGACGACAAAATGTGGCTATCAGCCACATTTTGACGTGCCACTTTCGGAGCGTGTATAACCTATCTACCTCTTTTTACTTATAATATTACTTATAAACTACTCAAAACAAAATAGGGCCCACCTCGAATCAGTCACTATTTTGGTCAAAATAAAGTTATCTAAGTAGTTGTTGACAAAGTTATGCATTGAACCGTCAAGCTGACATGTTTAGGAATCCTTATCAATGTTTATTTCGACAACATTCATATTGGTTTCAAGAGGGTAGCTAAAAAAGTGAAGTACTCGAAAAAATCGTCGAATGCACAAATTCTCAGTCACTTAAGTTTTCAGTCTACACTAAACAGTGTTGTGGAATACTCACGTTTTTAACAATTTTGTTTAGTTTCTGTGTTAGTTGTGATCACTATGCCTGGTCCTCGCCGTCATATGGACATGGAAACCGCTGCAAGAGCAGTATCCTTGCTTCAAGAGGGACAGTCTCAGAGGTCTGTGGCTATCCACCTCGGTGTTTCGCGACGAGCAATCCGAAATGTTTGGGAACGGTATCAGGAGACCGGAAGTGTAGCTAGGAGACCTGGCACAGGAAGAGTTAGGGCTACGACTACCCAGGAAGACCGATATCTAAGGTTAACCGCACGACGGGAGCGTACTGTTACCGCTCGGACCTTACAAACTCGACTACGGCAATCCACAGGGACGAGAGTGTAATTCACTATGTTGCAAATAAAGCAAAGTCTGAATAATTTTATAATTCGTTTAATACTAATATTACACTTTGTAAAATACACCAAATACGTCTACACTTTACGAGTGTTCAAGCTCGACTGTCATGTTCCCAAGTGAGTTTATCCACGTTGGCTAGTTTGACAGCTAGTGGGCGCCAACCGGAAATAGTCACTTGGGCACATGATTACAACTTTACGAAATGAATTATTAAAACTATAAATAACTACTTGTAAAAATAAAATAATATTTAGAGCATTGCTTAACAAAATAAAATAATAATAATGGCTAACAGTCGGCCTTTCCTGAAATATTCACGTCTCGTGAAACTAATTAAATTATACATAATTATAAGATTGATTACACTTAATAAAATATTTAATCAATAAATAATCTGAACACATTAATAACACGTGAATACTAATTAAAAAAAATATATTAGTAAGTACAATTTAAATGAACTTAATATTCGTTGTGTTGTAGCCTCTACATATCTACAACAAATATTTCACATACATAATGGACCGAGGACGAAACCCCTTCATGTTTTCGCCTCAAAATATTAAATTTGAATATAGCCTTTACATGTTTTTAATACAATCAATACTGGAGCCCCTTCATGTCTTCAGCATTGTCAAGTCATTCCACTGAAACCTCTACATATTTTCAGTGGTTTGACGATTACACTAAATGAATTATCAAGATCTTTATTAAGTCACATTACTAAACTAAACTTGCTAAGCAAATTAAATTAGTACAATGTCCGATTCTAATTGAACATAATATTCGTTGTAGCCTCTACATATCTACAACAAATATCTCACCTATGTACATAATGGTCAGAGGACGAAACCCCTTCATGTTTTCGCCTCTGAACATTAAATTAGATCTACAATACAATCAATACTGAAGCCCCTTCATGTCTTCAGTATTGTCAAGTCATTCCACTGAAACCTCTACATATTTTCAGTGGTTTGACGGCTACTTGAAATACATCATTCAGAATTGCATTATCTCGCTATAATCAACTTCCCAAACAACGCAATATTGGTTTAGTGAAATCTGATTTTCATTATAAAAGTGAATTAGTTTATTTCATCTAATTAATCCATAAATACACATAATAATTATTTGCAACAATCAAATAGTGTAATAATAATTAACTGCAGAGATTGTTATATCTTCATTTAATTATCAGTCTTTTGGTCATTATTAGAATCATTATCAGAATGATTATTAGTTCTATTAAATACCAGCCATGGATGAATCTTATCTACGGAAAAAATGCCTGTAAAAGGTCGGTTACCTTTTCGAGACAACGGAGTATCTTCAATAACATATCTATCATTATCCAATATCGTTACTATGCGATATGGACCACGAAGTTTTGGAACAAGCTTTCGACTATGACCACTGGAAGGAATCTCTCTTTCTACTCTGACGAGATCACCTACGGCATATACAACTTTCTTTCTATGTTTATCGAAATATTCTTTCTGTTTCTCCTGGTTTTTGGCTATATGTTCGGACACTTGATTTCGAATGGTTTCTATTATATTCTCATTATGATCTTCCTCATTATTAGTGCTAAGGGCAAGAGAAGAATCATTCGTCCCGATTAATTTTAAGCCAAATAGCGCCTGTGCTGGTGTTTTTCCTGTCCCCTTATTAAGTGTATTAATGCCCATTGAACTTCGGAAACCGCCTCGTCCCACAATTTTTCATTTTTATTAAATACTTTGGCACTAAGAGCAGTGAGGACGGTTCTATTGTACCTCTCGACTTGCCCGTTTGCTCGCGGTGTAGCTACCGCGTTTAACACATGTTTAACACCTAATGAATTAAGAAATTCTTTGAACTTTCTGGAAGTAAAAGAGGTTCCTCTGTCCGATACTATCCTTTGCGGCACACCAAAAGTATGAAAGTAATTTTGTAATGATTTCATACTATGTAAACTTTTGTGCTTTTAACTGGATCGAGAATTATGTATTTAGTAAAGGCATCGATTATTAACAAAAGATAAGAATTCTTTTTCTTACTACGTACAAATGGACCCAAATGATCGACATGAAGTGTGTGGAACGGGCGATCTAGTTTTGGTATTGGGTGCAATTCCCCAGACTTTTTGCCAGCGGGGATTTTCGTATGAGCACATTCAAGACAAGAATCGACATATTTTCGAATAAATCTTCTCATTTTGGCAAACCAATATTGACTTTTTATTTTATCATAAGTTTTCTCAAAACCAAAATGTCCCAACATATCGTGATTAGTTCTGAGTATATGCCACCTTATTCCTTTAGGTACAACCCATCGGTCACCCTCAGGCGTTTTCCTGTACAGCATCCCGCGTTTAACTACAAAGTTGTTTTTAATTTCAATTATATTATCAGTTTCTTTATCGTTAAGTATAGTTATTATTCTTTGTAATTCAGAATCATTTTGTTGGGCAGTAGCTATCCAATTTGTATCAATTACTCTGACTTCTGTATACTCGTTCTGCTGAACAGGATTACGACTAAGGGCGTCGACGTGACACATATTTGAGCCTGGTTTGTAAGTAATATTAAAATCGAATTCTTGTAAAGCATTCCACCATCGTGCAACCCGTGGCAACATGTCTTTTTTTTTCAAATGTAGCTCGAACCGAGTTGCAGTCGGTAACTATCGTAAATTTGAGTCCTAACAAATATACTCGAAATTGTTGAACCGACATTACAACAGCCAAAGTCTCTAAATCATAAGAGGTGAAGCGAGCCTCTTCGGGGGAAGTCTGTCTACTGTAATAAGCAACAGCGTTAAATGGGGAATCCTTTTTAGACCTTTGCATTAATATCCCGGCGATTCCTAACTTGGAGGCATCCGTATGAACTTGCGTTTCATAAGTTGGATTATAAAAGGCAAGAACTGGGCGTTTTGTGAGTTCTGTTTTTAACATTTGAAAAGCCTCATCCTGAGAGCTTCCCCAATGCCAAGTGGCATTTTTCTTTAATAGTTGAGTTAACGGCCTCGCGATTGTGGAAAACCCCCTTATAAAGCGCCGAAAGAAACTTGATAAGTCAATAAATTGACGGACTTTATGTTGATCAGTCGGGCGAGGAAAATTTTCTATAGCCTCAATTTTGTGTTGCCCAGGCCTTATTCCCTTTTCGTTTACTTCAAACCCCAAATAATTAATTGATCGCATAAAGAAGTTACATTTTGATAGTTTTAAGGTTATTCCTGAAGCTCTGAACAAATTAAGTGTATTCATTAATTTCTCAAAACCCTCTTCAATAGTTTTTGACGGGATTATAGCATCATCCATGTAAGCGAATGCGTCTTTGAAACGCGCATTACCAAGAATATTATTGATTGCTCGTTGAAAATTTGATGGAGCATTAGCCAAGCCAAAAGGCATCCTGTTGAACTCAAAATGGCCATCAGGTGTAACAAAAGCTGTTAAATGTTTGGAAGTTTCTGACATACATATTTGGTAATAACCGGACGCGAGGTCTAAAGTCGTATAAAACTTAAAGCCTGATAAATGGTCTAATTGATCGTCAATTCTGGGCAACGGATAATGTTCTTTAATAGTTTTCTTATTCAAGGACCTAAAATCTACACAAAGTCTATAATCCCCAGTTTTCTTTTTTACTAATAAAATCGGGGATGCATAGTCTGACGTGGATGGTCGTATAATTCCTGAATCCTCTAATTCTTTAACCATTCCCCTAACAACTTGTCGTTCCGAATGAGCCAATCTATAAGGTCTGTATACAATAGGACTATTGTCACTTAAATTAATATTCATCTCTATCCCTTTGACACATCCTAATTCTTTAGTTGAAAACGCGAAGCAATCCCTATAATCATTTAATAAATTAAATAACGACTCGCGATCTTTTTTTTCTAATTCATCACTTACGTTTATTAATGAAGTGTCTATATTAGGATTGGGTAAATCTTCGTGGTTACCTACAATCCTATTAACGTGATATGACTGCATTTCTGTAAATGGAACTGCGCGAACTAATAGTGTACCTCGTTTGAGAGCAAACCCTAGCGAGTTCAAACCTTCTACTACAACTCGACCTTGACCATCCGTCAGTTTTATCAAACTTTGAATGACTTCGTACTCCCTATTGCGTTCGCGACTTAAACTGGGTTCTATAAGCACATCACCATTATATTTAGTTTCAGAGTAAATATCGACACAGGTATATCCTTGTATTTTAATATCATCTAAAACATGTAAGGTAATTCTTTTAACCTTTGACTCACTTTTATCTTTAATTTGAAGCATTTCATTAGTTTTAATGACGATGATGTGATCCTGTTCAGTAAAAGTTTGTCCCAATAATAAAGGGACTTGTAATAAGTGATCAGAGACTATAAGTGTTGGTACTATTGCCTTTACGGAATCTATTTCAATGTTTATATTGCATTTTCCCAAACAACTAACAATTGAATCTCCAAAACCTCTCAAAACTGGCAAATCACTCATTGACCACATAGTAGTTAAGTTATGCGCATCCGATTCTCTCAACAGGGAGCATTGACTTCCAAAATCAATAAAACAATCAAGTGTCACACCATTAACAATGGCTTCTTTAAAATATTTGAAATCATTATTACATTCTGTGGAAATACGTAAAACCGTTTTAGGGGCCGCATCCTTTTTATTGGGACAGTCGTTAACTAAATGTCCTACTTTGTTACAATTAGTACACCGTTTGATTGTTTGCTTACACTTATAATACGGGTGACCTTCTTCACCACAGTTATAGCATTTAGCTGTAGATTCGGCTGTGTTCGTTTTACTCCTATTACTTTTATTACGTTTATTATCGTTATTGCCTGCCTGAGACACTGTTTTGTCAATTCTTTTATTTATTTTAACTCCTTTTAAATACACTAGTAGTTTATCAAGATCAGAGTACTGTGCTGCTTCCGCACTGGTTCTTATAGAACGATCTTCAATACCAAACAGTATGCAATCAATGGCATTCTTTCCGAAAATATTGCATCTATTTAATAACACCGTCTTGTCATAAAAATATTCTTCTAGTGAATCGCCAAAACGCGCTCTACAAGCAAGCATATCTGACAATAACTGAGCGTAATTCTCGTCGCTTGGAAAAGTTGAACATAGCTTCTTTTGCCATTCAGACCAGAAAAACATGACACTGGGAAGCCCTTGGTACCATTTTTGAGCAAAACCTACAAGTTTCGGCAGTGCATAATGAACTATTTGCCTTTCTGACCAGTTATAAATTTGTGCACATTCATTTACTTTGGTTATCCACATTTCTATAGTTTGATTTCGTTTAGATGGATCGAATTCGGGAATAACATTAAAAACGGGAAAACGTTCATTGTTTCCATCACTTTTCATGGTTTGCATGACGTCTTTTAACATTTGAGCCAATAATAATTTATCACTGACCTGTTCGGCAACTTTACTGTCACCTTGGGAAAGCTTCGTATTGTTGTGGCCGCACCCAGCTCCGCAGCTGTGCCTGGTACTGCGCGCAGCACTACTGCGGTCGCGCCTCGCACTGCTGCAGGTGTGTCTCGCTACGCTGCGACTGCGCCTCGTATTGCTCCTGTTGCGCTTCGCACCGCTCCGGTCGCGGCGCGCACCACTCCGTTCTCGGTGCGCACGGCTCCGACTACGCTGCGCCCCGCTCCGGTAGCGCCGCGTACCACTCCGGTCGCGCCGCGTACCGCTCCGGTCGCGTCGCGTACCGCTCCGGTCGCGCCCCGTACTGCTCCGGTGGCGTCGCGCATCGCTCCGGTCGCGCTGCGCTCCGCTCCGGTCGCACCGCGCACCGCTCCGGATGCGCCGCGCACCGCTCCGGTCGCGCCGCACACCGCTACGGCTGCTCCTCACACCACTACGACTGCGAGTCGAGCTGCAGTAGCTGCGTCGGACGCCACCACGGCTTCGAAACGAGCTGCGGTGGCTGCCTCGGACACTGCTAGTATTATACCGCATGATGCTGCGGCTGCGTCTTTTTGTTGGTTTAGGCTCTCGGGATTCAGTACCGAAAGGCAACTCGGAATCAGGAGTTTCCAAGCGCCTGCCTTGTTGGATTATGTGATCATCCATTTATTTAGCTGGAATTATAATAAGATACACGAGTAAACTGTTATCTAAACAACTGTTAGGGTAATTGTGGCATAAAATTATAATTTGTATGCTTCAAAATATTGTTATTTTATTATTACTAGCAAAAAAAAAATCTTTTTCATGTGTTTATTACTGCATTAATTACAATTAAACCATTTACTATCATCACAATAAATTGGTAACTTTTTAAGTAGGTATTAGTCATTATTAATTTCTTTCGGTCAACATAATTGCACAATTACATTACAGGCACAGTGGAAAGAAAAATATTAGGAACAAGGAATTCTTTTAATTCACTATTAATATTAATGTAACCGCCAAATAAATAAATTGATTAAAACAAAAAAAAAAAAAAATAATAAACACCAGTAGGTACCTTATTATTCCACTTTGTGGGCGTGGGTTCGAATCCCACTTCTGAACTGTAATTCACTATGTTGCAAATAAAGCAAAGTATGAATAATTTTATAATTCGTTTAATACTAATATTACACTTTGTAAAATACACCAAATACGTCTACACTTTACGAGTGTTCAAGCTCGACTGTCATGTTCCCAAGTGAGTTTATCCACGTTGGCTAGTTTGACAGCTAGTGGGCGCCAACCGGAAATAGTCACTTGGGCACATGATTACAACTTTACGAAATGAATTATTAAAACTATAAATAACTACTTGTAAAAATAAAATAATATTTAGAGCATTGCTTAACAAAATAAAATAATAATAATGGCTAACAAGAGTCAGCGACCAAACCATTCGGAATCGGCTTCACGAAGATGGACAACGCTCTAGAGTACGCGCTATTCGACTGAAACTGACGAGGGCTCATCGTGCAGCACGATTAAGGTACGCCCGGGAACATTTGGAATGGACCATGGATAACTGGAGGAATGTGCTTTTTACGGACGAGTCTAAAGTGAAGTTTTACAGTGATGACAGACGGATACGCGTGTGGAGAAGAGAAGGGGAACGTTTTTCTGAACCATGCGTCCATGGAACAGACCGATGGGGGGGTCCCAGTGTTATGGTATGGGGTGGAATTAGCTTACACGGCAAAACAGAGCTGGTAATTCTCAATGAAGGTACCGTAACTGCCGCCAGTTACATCGAGCGAGTAATCCGGCCACATGTCATCCCGTTTTCACAAAGAGTGGGCAATAATTTTGTCTTTATGCATGACAACGCTCGCGCACACACAGCCCGCACCACACAAAGAGCCCTTTCTGAAGCCAATATCACCGTTTTGCCATGGCCAGCCATGAGTCCCGACCTCAACCCAATAGAGCATTTATGGGATCAACTCAAAAGAAGCCTGAAAGAAAACTACAGTGATGTTAACAGCCAGCAGGAGCTCATTAACGCCCTGAAAGTCTGTTGGGAACAAATACCGCATACAAACGTGACTCACTTGATTGAAAGTGTACCAGATAGGCTCAGAGAGTGCATAAGGAGCAGAGGAGGACCCACTCGTTATTAAAAAATAACAAGCACCATATTTTTTTTCAGAAGACGTGTGCTTTACAAGATCATGTTGATCCTTTATTTTGTGTAATTTTTCCTAAAAACTGTTATTTGTGTTTTTATTAAAGGAAATAAACAAATGATTCCATTGTTTATTTTTACACTATTCCTGAATGCCCACTTGACACTTGTACATTCATAAAAACTGAACAATTACGTTCAATTTTAAGTTAAGGCAAAAAAACATGGTGGGCCCTATTTAGTTTTGAGTAGTTTAATATCATTGGTTTTTACTGCATATTTCCGAACAATATTTGCAACCTTATCTTACCGTGATCATGGCACTTGCAACAGTGCTTGCAAAAATATCGGAAACTCGAAACAATTAATATACATGGTAAATATCCTGTTTTAAGTTCTAATATTAATCACTCAGTTCCCGATTGTGTACATTAAAATCAATCTTCATTCAAAGAATTCATCAAAGCAATATGGCAAGTTTTTTTTTATTGTTTAGGTTATTCATTACTCAGTATTTTATTTAATGTAGGAATTAAATAAATGAATGTAGGAATTCGTATAGTCTGATGTGTATTTAAGGGGTGGGAGCAGGGGGTAGGTGTAAGCCCCCCCCCCCCATGGTGGAAAAGTTTAAGAAACTCCCCTTTTCTAAGATTTTTTAAAAATCTTATTAATTTTTAACCTAACCTAACCTAACCTCAAAACATTAAAAAAAGTGGCTTCTACAACGTCTCCGGCGCTGCGGGATGTGCAACTCCTTTGGTCTTACGTAACAAAGGATAGGCACCCATGCTCACCTCCAAGACCAGCCCCAGCCGCTACGGCTCGCACGGGTGCCTATGCTTTGTTACAGCGGGCGGGTGTTACCCTTCGCGTCCCGCCAGAATTGCGGGTTGTTCGAAAGAGTTACCGTGGCCCTGGCACAGGCAACTGAAGGAACTCGGGTGGGTTTTAGTCAGTAGAAGTCTGACACGCCCTCCCGCTCCACCCAGAGCGGGAGAAGTTATTTGATGATTTCCCATCCACAAAAAAAAGACCCTTCGCGCCTCCGGATTTTTATATACACTCTACTTGTAGCAGCCAAAAGACTAGGTAGAGTCGGGGTGCCCCGATTCGGTTTGGGACAGATTCGACCTATTTTAATCATGAAGTAGAACCACACAGTGCGTCATTTTACGCTTGGTTTCACATATTGGCAATGGTCGGTCAATTATTGTAAGAGTTAATTTAATAGCACTCATTTAAATCAGCGAAATATATGTAATCTATTAAAATATGCATAAAAACTATCTAATTCACTTCAAATATGCATAAAAACTGTCTAAATCACTAAATATACATATTTTTTTCATCATTAATACGAAGTAAAACATTTTAGTGCGTTGCCTTTACATGAAACGAAACGTTCAATGTCGATACACAATTTCAAAAGTGACAATATATTCCTAAATGTTTGCTATTTTGTTAATTGTTTTTCTCGTAAACTATTTATTTCCTCAACTTAAAACTTGACATGGAGGCTTCTAATAATATACCTAATCTTTCTGTAAAAATAAATATGAACTCGCAACTCCACGTCAGACAATGTAAAACTTAGCCTATGCCTAATATTCTTTTTACTAGATTTCCTAAAGAAAATGAAGTATTGAGAAATTATTGGATCCAAATAATTAGTACCTACTTAATTGTAACGGTGAAAACGATTGGATTCCAAACAAATACAGTGTCATTTGCCTTGTTTACATTTTGAAGCTACTGACTTTTATACAACTAAAGAGGACTTTGACGTGTTATTACATATGCAGTACCTACCTCAAAAGGTAAATTATCAATCTAAACTAACGCATTTATTTGGAAACTTCGAAACAGCTTCGACCTGAAAATTGCAAAAAAAAAACGTAAGAAAAATAGAATTTCGCGGGCTTAGCGATTTCATGTTAATCTTTTCAAATGGCACGGTGTAATTCTGCCTAAATGCCCAAGAAACTTATCTGCTGACCTGTATTTGTCTTAAAATATATAAATAATAAATGGGTTTTGGCAACATAGCAACCCTAAATTCACTCACACATAAATAGTCGCCGCCATTACTGCGCCTCAGTTTTGTCATAGTGGGAATTCCGTCCAGCTTTTTTTATACGTCCATGTCACGGTACAAATATGGATAGTATTTTATCTTCATAGAAACGGTCGGAAGTCATACCTACGCGCCTCAACTAAGGCAGCAAACAGTCACGAATGCACCGCGTAGTACATATACAGAGTGTCCGTTTACGGTGTAGCGAAAATTAAGGGTGTGGTACAGACCATCAAACTGAACAACTTTTTCAAGGAGACCAACATCGTAATCGTGAAAAAAAAATTTGTCGTTCCATACATTTGGTCAAGTAGGTATTGAAGTTTTGTATGAGACGACAAATTTTTTTTCCATGCTTACGATGTTGGTCCCCGGGAAAAAGTTGTTCAGTTTGATGGTCTGTACCACACCCTTAATTTTCGCTACACCGTAAACAGACACCCTGTATATCGATGAATGCACCGCAGTGAACGGACGGTGTGATGGTTTTGTAAGCAGTAAGCGTGTGATTTGTGACAAATATTCATTGAAATAAGTACAAGTACTTACTTTAATATGGCAGAGAGCGATAATAGACTATATTGTGTTGTTTTTGGTTGCTTGAATTCGTTAATAACGCACCCAGAGATAACATTTTTTATATTACCTGGAAACTCCGAAAGGTAAGACTATAAACAAGTTTTTATATTTTATACCTACTACGTACGTAATTTGTTTCTTTTTAATAGGTAAGTATTTCGGTTTTTCCACAGTTTCCACTGAGCAAAATACCTAGATTAACACATTATCTGCTTAATTCTTTATGCAAACGCGTCTTTATGCTACACCCTTACCGACCCTTATTTTACGATGTTTTCGAAACAATAGAGATGCACAACGAACGCACAGGTGCGGCGCGTCGCACTCGAAGAAAGTTATGTAAATTGTATGGACGCGCATACGCGCCGTCAAGCACCTGGTGAACGTCCGAAAACGCGCATGTGCGTCAGCCGCGCCTAATGTATTAATAAATAAATAAGTGGATAAGGTGAAAAAGTGACACATGAGTGACCTACCTACGCTCACATTAAAAAAAAACTAGTAGACAGTTTCCTAGGCTAGGCTTATTTACTTAGCTCTTACATATATTATTGAGGACGAAATACTTATCGTTATGAAATGACACGTTCGTATCGTTATGTACCGTAGTAAGATTTAAGTACATTATAATTTACTTTATAAGTAAGATTTTGTAGTACGCGATGAGATGGTTGATAATGGCGCCGATTCCCTTGTTCACAAACTAAACTAATTTTAAGTTCAGTGCATCTTTTTCTTTTGTATTTCATTAAGAAAAGGACAAGATAAATATTAATTTAGTCGTGTCAAATTAACGTATTTTTAGTAGCCAAGTTTTTAATCATGTCTAAACTTGTCTATGGAGTCTCTTAATATGATAGGACTAAACTAATATTTATCGTCTGTCCTTTTCTTAATTAAATAGAAAGAAAAAGATGCACTGAATCTATATTTAATTTGAATTAAGTAACGTTTGCAGAGCGTTTCGACATCGGATGGGTGACCAAAAGAATTGTTATTTCGAGTTGCTCCGTGCTGTAGGTAATGGGGACGTTAATAAGCTGAAAAAAGATATTATAATTACTTGTCAGTTGTTTCTTGCATTTTGGTAGAGTAGGTAAGTATTAAAGTTTCTAAGGATTGGAGTTTGGTAACCTTAGACGACAGCATGTTTGTTTTTTTTTTAAATAAAATATACAATATTTACAATCACAAAACTAGAAAGAAACTCAAGTAGGTGATGGTGGTAGGTAGGATGAAATTAGAATACTGTAGGCGGGCAGCCCTATCGCTCGTTTACGTACCGCGCCGCTGTAGGTACATATTTCAAGGCCAGGGGCCGAGTTACAATACTGGTAGGTAGATATTTATACTGTGTCTATGTTTCCGATTATGAAGTTTTGGCGCCGGGTTATTTGAAATTGTTTTTGTTGTTATTGTAATTCAAAGCGAATAATAGGTGTCTTTGTTGCTTGAATGTTATGGTGCCATTGCCAACCCTTAATTTCATAGTGATGGAAATTTCCATCGTAAAGAATTTTTGTGTTTATTTTTAGATTTTTTTTTTCCTAAAAACCAGTCATCTGTCCAAGTGAGACGATTACTATTTGTTGTTAGTATAAATATTCTATGTATGCAATTAAGGGTTAAATATCGATAGTGTAACTAATATATTTTTATAGAATAGGTAGACACTATTGACTGTGCCATTTTTCAATAGCGGTAGAGTAGCGAACCTCCGAAAGGAAGCCGGTAGGAATCATGTTATAAAGTGCTTTCGCCACTGATACAACATCTTCTACACAGGATATCTATAAAACACTTGACTTCTGCCAAAATAAACGATCTTCCCGCTTCATAATTTATGTTTGAATTCCGGGCCACTATCGAAATTATGTTGGTAATAAAGCATAGTTATTGGCACCCGTCCCTGACACCATTCGCTCATGATCTAGACACGCAACTTACTTACTTTCTTTATTGTCCATTCATTATTCAACAACTAATGTACAGATTGATGGTAAGTTATTTATTAGTTTTATAGATTAATGTTTTTGGTTACAGGTATCTACCTAAATATGTTAACTACGTGCATTAGTCTAATTATTTTTTTTTTACATCGCTACGCCGCGCCGCACGGTGTTTCCGTCTTCCGCATCCTAATCCTAACAACTAATATAATGTATAACTATGTAGGTATATTGTAAAAGCGAAAGTGAGTTTGTTTGTTTGTTACGCTTTCACGCTAAAACGTCTAAACGGATTGGGATGAAATTTGACAGATAGGTACGTAGCCTGGGACCTGGGCCCCAAGTCTGCTATTTTTTATTAATTCGTCAGTCCAACACGATCCCATTGTCATTTTGCTAAAAGTTCATAATCTGCTAAATTCATAATGGTCGATCATTGGTAGGTCAGTGGTCTCGTAATAGAATCGTGGTACTGATCAAAGGAACTGTCAAAATTTTAGCAGATTACCGCATACGTCAGTCTTTCATTTGTCATTATAGAATAAAATAGAATAAACTTTATTTTTAACCGACTTCCAAAAGGAGGAGGTTCTCAATTCGTCTGTATGTTTTTTTTTTTTTTGTATGTTTGTTACGCGATTACTCAAAGACGGATAGACCGATTTAGAAAATTCTTTTTTTGTTTGATAGGGTATACTTCCGAGGTGGTCCCATATAAATTTTATTAACTTTGCTTGGGGAGTTTTTGAGTTAGCTTCAATAATGCGTATATTTCCCACTTATTTTATGTGGATGATGTGATGGTGTTTTAATAACTTCCTAAGACTGTTATTTACATGGCTATATCTACAATTATTGTGCTCAATTATGTATTCGAATTTGTGTGGGGTAGGTTCCACAACTAAAAAGTGAAAAATAAAAACTTTTTTGCAAAAAATAAAACCGTCTTCCAAAACAAAACACTACAAAGTGAAAAATAACTTTAATTTCGGAAGTCGGTGGCAAAAAACGAAAATACAAAACCCAAGACACCGACTACCGAAATTAAAGTTATTTTTCACTTTGTAGTGTTTTGTTTTGGAAGTCGGTTTTATTTTTTGCAAAAAAGTTTTAACATTATGTAAGAGATTACCATTTTAAGCCATTTCTTTCAATGGAGTGTCAGTGGTTGACCATTGGAAAGTCATAATGACGCCATTATATTAGTAGATTACAAAACTTGTCAAAATCAACAATTATGAAATCAATGACAGACCATTCTGACACTATTGTAATAGCAGACTTGAGGCCCTGGAGAAGGACATAGTCTACTTTTCATCCTGTATCGCAGACAAATTCGCGGGAAACAACTAGGTAGGTATTGAGAAATATAATATACAATATCCCAAAGAATGATCATGATCAATTTTCATCTATTTTCTTAAATAATTTTAAAACTATTTATTTTAGTATTATAGAGAAGGCTTCAGTCCCTTGGTCACAAAACAAGGTAGTGTGCAAAACATTTTTTTAAATTTTCCTTTTGTCTCCCAAAAGTGATCCCCATATGCAAAATTCGTAACGTGTCATAGAAATTGATATATTTGTGTAGGTAACAAACAATTTAATCGGTCCATTAGTTTCGGAGATTGGCTGCGACAGACGGACAGAGAGGCAGACACACGCTATAGGTAAGGGTTCCGTTTTTTCATTCGAACATAGGTACGGAACCCTAAAATAAAATATAGTACATATACCTACATACATTGCTTGAATTTAGAATGTCCATTACAATAATTAATACCTACTTTCGGAGATTAGTCATTATAGCTCACTATAGCTCTTGATTTACTTTCTGATATTGATTAAGCAAAGTTCTTTGTTACGACTTTCAACGACAAAATAGAAATGATAATAATATGTACATACCAACCTATTTCATTGTATCGAACGTTGGGTAGGATAGTAAATGAGTTGCGAGTTAAAATTTTGGATCTACCCACTTCAATAACTACTAGGGAACCATTGTGCGCCGGGCCAAAGCTTTCAATTCTAGACTTAGGTAGGTACACCTACAATATAAAAGAAAACATAAACAAACCTCAAGTTCTTCTAAAAACTTGATCTCGTCCACATTCCTAGTGTTCTCCTCACTGGTGATGATCCTCCCGTTCGCACTCACTTCACCGGTCAGGTTCACATCCTTTATGTGATCACCGTCCACTTTCAAGTCGTTCATGATGTGGTAGGCACTGCTACTATGGCCGAACTTCTGCATCGCATGCACTATACACTTGCCCTTATAATTTTTCAGCGTGTCCACACCGCCGGGGTGATCGCGGATGAATTTTTTTAAATCATAATGGTCATCGTTGAATTTGACCGGAAAAAGTTCGCGGGGTTTATGTATATCGTCCATGTCCATGACGGAGCTGATGTGGCGACAGCCGCACTCGCGACCAACTTGACGCGACTAAAACGTTATCAGTCGCGGTGTCCCGTGTGATATAAACAGATGTTTCAGCGATCCTACCACTGGTGCGTGCCAACTGATTCACGGACGCGCCTTGCTACCTTGTCGATTAGTTTATCATCGCGGTAAGAAATTAGTGGTGCGACTAATTGCCCACAGATAAGTTGACACTGCGAAAGGTCCGCATTCGCTTGTGGTCGAGACGTGACTGCTTGCATGCCCGGGAGCGTGACTGCTTGCATGCCCTATTATATACAGGGTGTTTGGCAGAACGTTGAACATACGAAAATGGTGGATAGGTGGGGTTATCTGCTACTTACTCAGTCCTAATTTATTTGGCTCTGGCACTCTGGATATTTAAAAAAAAAATTGTATGCTTCTAGTTTCACCACTTTCTTAACTTTAAAGTGTAATGTTTATTAAAAATGGGTAAAACAGGCAATATTTTGTTTATTTTTCCATCTTTAATGTTGGTAAATTCTTATAAAACTATTACTTTATACAGATGTTAGCTTGAAAAAAAGTTATCGAGTCCTCAAACTTACAGAAAGATGTAAAAAATACTTAAATCTTAATTACAACTTGCATTAAAAAAAAAAAATGATTGAGGAGTTCCAATTCTAGCAAAACATCCCTAGTGTGTGACCTTTCTAATGGTATGTAACTTGCTTTTATATAAAAAAAAAACATTAACAGTTATTTCATAATTTTATCAAGTAGGAAATTTTCGACGAAATTCTTACCTTTACGGAAAGTGAAATGTTTTGCGAAATTTAATACTGCAAGGTTGGTAAAAATTAAATGATCGATTGAAATTATGTAATTTCTTGAATTAAGTACAAAGAAAATAGCTGTACTAGTTAGGTGCGTTAATAAAACAATTAAATAATTTTAAATAATTTATTTAATTAATACATTACAGATGTTCGAATTGACGCCCTTCATTTACAATACAGGCGCGGCATCTCAAAGAGAGAAAAAATACGCTATGACTGCGCAAGAGTGAAACGAAATTTCTACCTGCTTTGTGTAACGATCCCAAGGGAATAGTGAATGTCAATTTGCACCACTGCTACTGGCAAGCCGTCGATCATTTAATTTTTACCAACCTTGCAGTATTAACATTTCACTTTCCGTAAAGGTAGAGTTTCCTCAAAAAATTCCTACTTGATAAAATTATGAAATAACTCTTATTACATACCTACCATTAGAACGGTCACACACTAGGGATGTTTTGCTAGAATTGGAACTCCTCAATCATTTTTTGTTTTTTTTTATTTTTTAATGCCAGTTAAAATTAAGATTTAAGTATTTTTTACATCTTTCTGTAAATTGGAGGACTCATAACTTTTTTTCTAGCTAACATCTGAATAAAGCAATTGTTTTACGAGTATAGGAATCTGCCAACATTAAAGATTTAAAAAAAAGTATTGCCTGTTTTACCCATTTTTAATAAAAATTACACTTTAAAGTTAAGAAAGTGGTGAAACTAGAAGAAAGCAAAACCATTTTTTTTTTTAATATCCAGGGGGCCAGGGCTAAATAAATTAGGGCTGAGTAAGTACCAGATGACCCCACCTATCCACCATTTTCGTATGTTCAACGTTCTGCCAAACACCCTGTAGAAGGTGTAACTTAAATAACGCATAACACCTTATACAGGGTTATTGGGAAAACACCAACAGCCTCTTAAGGGGTCATTGTACTCATCATTATGAACAACTTTTACTATGGTTCCAAACTTGAAATCGCGAAAAAAATCTGCTGATCCCTACATTTTGACGAATTATGCTAACATAAATGTACTGATCAGCTGATTTTTTATCGCGATATCAGGTTTTGCGCTAACTTCAGAGCGGCAAACTTACATGACGCGAACTTTACAAGGTGTAACTTAAATAACGCACAACCTCTTAAGGGGTCATTGTACTCATCATTATGAACAACTTTTACTATGGGGCCAAACCTGTTATCGCGATAAAAAATCAGCTGATCAGTACATTTATGTTAGCATAATTCGTCAAAATGTAGGGATCAGCAGATTTTTTTTCGCGATTTCAGGTTTGGAACCATAGTAAAAGTTGTTCATAATGATGAGTACAATGACCCCTTAAGAGGTTGTGCGTTATTTAAGTTACACCTTGTAAAGTTCGCGTCATGTAAGTTTGCCGCTCTGAAGTTAGCGCAAATGACTGCGCAGTTAGTCAATATCTGGTACTAAAACAGCAGCGCGCCATGCCATGCACATCGGAAAGCCTGTTTCAGAGCGGCAAAGTTAATTGACGCGAAAACAAAATATTATCATAAACTTTTGCAGAAATGAGAGCCATCTATATCTACGCCAATCCAAAAAAACTTTAGTCGATGTTGCCACTTTTTTTCTTGATTGTTGTGATGTAACTTAAATAATTAACTAAGTTATACCTGTATATTACGTACAGACACTTCAATTTTATTCAAACTATATGTACAAGCTAACACTAATATATATATATATATATATTGTATACAAGTATATAAAAAAAGGGGAAGAGCTCATAGGACATCAAACAATTCGTCCGCATCGCTGTCAATGGAAAAAGTGCCCAAAAGGCTGGCTGCATTGCCACGTTGGATGGCAATGCTGTTTCTTTGGGCTAAAAATAGGCCAGTCCTCTGGTCCCGTGAAGAGTCGACCAACCGCTTGGCGATGTCCCGAAATACACGATGAGCACTCGGACCCCAAGGCCCTAGTGTTTCAACCCCAAACGGCTCAAACATACAGCTCGCAATAAGGTTGCTATATTTGCGCCGTTTGAGGTTTTCTGCTCCTGCAGCAGCCGCCCCAGCACAACCCGCCGTGCTAAGATGGGAAGGTGCGAGGGTGTCCACACAGGTTGCATCCTAATTCATTATATTTTGTAACAATGTAATATAAGTACTAATATCATATCTTAAATAAAACTATTAACAAACTAAAATATGTGACGCTGGTTTACAGTTGACTGACACCATAGATAGAGTATAGTAAGTAATAGAGTTGGCACCAAATGCTAGCAGCCCTGTAACTCTTTTTGCCGGCTTGTTCGATTTCTTGTAATTTTTGGTGTTTTTGTGTTAATTGCGTCAAGTTGAGCTTTAGTTCAAATTCAAATTCCTTTATTGTTTGTCACAGGTGGATCGAGGTCGATCCATCAGGTTAAGCTACGCTTGCCGGGGTTGGTCTGTGGATGGGTGACCATCTTTTCATACCGAGACTCCTTCGTGCCTCGGAAAGCACGTTAAGCCGTTGGTCCCGGCTGTCATTCGTGGATCTTTGACGGTCGTTACGGGTTGTCAGAAGCCCGAAAGTCTGACAACCAGTCTTGCCAAGGGGTATCGTATTACCCAGTAACTGGGTTGTGGAGGTCAGATAGGCAGTTGCTCCATGTAAAATACTGGTATTCAGCTGCATCCGGTTAGACTGGAAGCCGACCCCAACATAGTTGGGAAAAGGCTAGGCAGATTGATTTGAGGTGGAAAAGGATTTCTTATCATAATAATATCGCATAATAATCGCTGTAACATACCCATAGGGCGTACAATATCTAATAATCGCACATAGTTCCTCCGTATATCAAGAAACACTAAAATTGCAGCATTGGCTGTGGTTTTGTGTTTGTGACATACACTGCGGCATTTTATCTTGGCAGGTCCGAACATAGGCACTCTGGAGTGTCGCTCATGTTCTCTCACTCACACTCGTCTCATGTCACCATTTGGTTCCTTAGGCCGTGCGCGCACTGCTGTGCGGTGGAATGCGTTGCATTTTTCTACCGCACCGGTAAAACAAACGCAGTCTGGGGTCTGCGCACTGCCAGTTAAGAAACGCATGTTTTTTCATTCGAGTCTCACTCTGGTCCCGCACGTATTTATTGCACAAAAAAGAGTACCCAAACGATATTGGGTGCATCCCTGAGCTTCTTTCTCGTAAGACATAACCCTTTACGTGCGTATCCAAAAAAAGTTTTTGGATATTACAGAATGAGCGAGATCTTTCGACAATCTGTTTAGAATTGTTGGAGCTCAAACTTACTACAATAAAGATACAAATTGGAGGATCGTATATTGTGCGTACGATTTGGAATACATTTTTGTACTTCGTATCGGCTCCAAAAAGGTATAAATACGATTTAAATTGTACGGTTGGCAACACTGAGTCGGTGTCTCGGGGTCTCTCTCGGCGGCGGCGCTCGGTACGTTTTTTTTTCACCGCTGCTGCTGTGCGCGGTACTTCATAGATCTCTATGTGATACAAAATAAGTGCTATGGACTCACCACTTTTGCAGCGGCCGGCATGCAGTAAATAAAACGCATGCGTTTTTCTCCCCGCAGTGCGCGCACTTCTAAGACATTCCATACTTCACAGATTATGCGTTAGAAAAAGCCTTAGTGGCGCACTCACTTAGATGCCAATGAAAAAGAAAGATAATTTATTTTACTTTGCAAATGTGTGGGATTCTGATAACTTTGATAACTTTTATATCTTAACAGATTTAATTATTTCTCAACTGATAGGTAGCGACTTAGTTATAGCCTAGACACCCAATAAGAATGCAATTAGACAAGTTTCACGCATGAAGATCACGTTCTGAATTCAATCTCAGAAACTTAAAGATTCCCCAAATTTCTGCCATGGACCGCACCCTAATAACACACTGTCGATCGAAATCTGAATCATTTTGAAGCAAATTGCTAATCTATTGCTCCATCCATATTGTTCGAAATATTGTCTGCTCAACAACGTAAATAACGCAATGAATGTTGCTGAACTGTCAAAATGAAAACGATTCCGATTGATAATGTGTTACGCAATTAGGGTGCAGGGTTGTTTAACGTTTGTTAGTATTTTGTGTGGTATGCGTTTTGATGGCACGACCACGGCGTTATTAAAAAAAAAAAAAAAAAAACTATGCCAAGATTTTGTAAAAATTTACAAAAGTTGATTAGTTGATTTCCAAAACCATAGTGTCGGACCACGCAACCATAGTGTCGGACCAAGGGTTCCGTAGTTTGGATGAATTTATCCCACAAACAAACTTAACATTGTAGTTGAAAAACATGTTCTCCCATACATTCTAACTGCAAATGTAACTTTGTACGCACACTGGTCCGATTTCGCAATGCAGCAACTGTTGTCATCGGAGGGTATCTCCTCCAGACAGTTTTCAATATACCGTTAGGACACATCTATACCAACAAATAAAACATTCTATCTGTGCCCTGGTTAGTTAACCGGCGGCAGTAGAGGCTTGGTAATAACACGATACACGTGTATATTATTTTTACCAAAATACAAAATTTTGTGAATGAACAACTTAAATACCAAATTTCACTCCCCTTTTCACACCTTCGGAGGTGGAATTATCAAAAACGCTGAGACACGTATAAATTAATATTCAATCGTCAGCCTAAACACAAAATTTGAAGATCCTGACTTCGAATCTGACGGACTTTCATACAAACTTCATACCCTATTTCACCCCGGTAGGGGTGGAATTTCCTAAAATCCTTCCGTAGTGGATGTATAAGTTACTTATGTACATTTCAAGTCTCTAGCCCCAGCGGTTTGGGCTGTCCATGTATATATCACCCAGTCAGTCAGTCAGTTTACCATTTTATATTTATATATAGAAAAATATCCTAGATTTATATTTTAGGAGCTGTGAGACTAAAACCCCACGGCCGCGCCGTCGAAACGGTGAAAAATAAGTAATAGCTGATATCTCGCTGAAAAAGTATCGCATGCCTCTGAAGCTTTTTGTAAAACCCAGATTTGAATTTGTCAAAATTTGTAAAAATACAACAAAAGTCCTAGGTTTATATTTCAGGAGCTGTAAGACTAAAACCCCATGGCCGCGACACTGAAGCAGTGAAAAACACATTATCGCCGATATCTCGCGGAAAAAGCATCGCAGAGGTCTGAAGTTTTATGTACAACCTAGATTTAAATTCAGCCCAAAGACGTAAACCGCTGGACATAGGCCTTCCCCAAGCATGGCCACTTTGACCGGGTATGATTGCTGCTAAAGAAGATGAGACCTTTCAAGATAAACATTTTAGGAAGTCCTCAAGTGACAAGACCATGTTCGAGTCAAATGGTCAAAAGCTTCACAAATTCAAGTCGGTTCGAGTACTCATAGTTTTTCCGCTGTAAATAATTGATTGCTTTGATTGCACCGGAGTGCCGGTTGCAAGCAATGTGACAGACAGGTCACAGGCGCCTCGGCCTTGGCCTAATGGCTATAGCATCAAAGATTCATGCCTTCTACTATTTGCATTCGCGGTTACGGGATCTTCCAATATTTTGATATGTTAGTTAGATGGAAGTACCATGCAACAGTAACTAGGGAGTCTTAATACCAGGCAAAGTTATTTGTTTTAGAAGATTAGACTAAAACAAATAATTAGAAGACTATACTCTGTTGAATGATGGGGCTCCTTTAGAATGCTCAAGGACGTTTTGTCATAACGCTACGCATTTTCGCTGTAAATAGCCCGTTTTTATATTGTAGCAAAATGCCTGTATGTAGGAAGGTTAAGAATTCTGGGACATCAGACGATGACCCACTACTGTGTCCAAAATGTCCCTACTCCTGCGCATTCGAAATTGTATCATCAATTAAAAAATCAGTAGTCTTTTTGCCACCATCTTGATTCCCACCGCTTTAACTAGAGGGTGGGTTTCTGGCGTGGTATCCTGTCGAATAATACTTACTTAATAGAAGTTGTAAAAAAAACCACGGGAAAGGAATGAATTCGGTAACGACATTATCGATCGATACTTTATTATTATTATTATTATTTATTTAAATCGTACACATGATCGTACATATTGTTGTTAGTAACACTTATAAACTATGTCAGTAACATTCACATTAAAATAATATTTTAAAAAAATGCATCAAAATAAAATAACAACTAATTCAAAAACCTATAACTATAACTAAGCCCGCCTCCCGCTGCACCAGACCTGCAGCTATGTATACGTGTCCAGTGTCCCAGGAACGGGCAGTCAGGTTTATCCACTATCACCTTTAAGATGCTGTTGGTGCTCCCCCGAAGCCGCCGCATCAGGGATGCTGTTCTTTTTCGCATAATTGCTTGAAAGCTATCTATACCTGCTTCAGCAAACATGCCCGACCTTCGGGAGGTTCCTGTTCCGGATAAGGCGGGAGGAAACGCCCGGGTGTTACCATTGTGTGGATCGCCCGGAGGACACGGTGGAGCATACGGTGGAGGTCTGCCCGGCCTGGGCAGAGCACCGCCGCGTCCTCGCGGAGGCGATCGGCGGCGGCGATCTCTCGCGTCCGGCCCTAGTACAGGCCATGGTACGGAGCGAGAGTGCATGGAGCCGTCACCTCCTTCTGCGAAGCAGTAATGCTCGCGAAGGAGGAGGCTGAACGCGTGAGGGAGAGGCAATCTTTGCGCCCGCACGCCCCTAGTCGCCGCAGGAGACGCCCTGGGCGTCGGGAATCGATAGCCGATTCCCGACCACCGTCGGCGCGGGCTTGCGGAAGGCGAACAATGGGTAGCTCGCCGTCCGGTAAGGACCAGGCCCGGGTCGACGCCGCGTTGTGTTCCTCGCGCGCTTCAAAGAGATGTCAGCACTAGCTGAAGGGGTCCGCTAGGGCCGATGCCCGCCAGGGTTGCGGGTTGTTCGAAAGAGTTACCGTGGCCCTGCCACAGGCAACTGAAGGAACACGGGTGGGTTTTAGTCAGTAGAAGTCTGACACGCCCTCCCGCTCCACCCAGAGCGGGAGAAGTTATTTGATGATATCCCATCCACAAAAAAAAAAAAAAAAATGCCCGACGCGCTACAGAATCGCGGGAGCCCCAGCAGCACCCTAAGTGCGTTATTGTACTGGATGCGAAGAGCGCTTCACTTTCTAGTACATGGTGCAAACCTACGGGCCAGCATATTACATCGGACCGACAACGCTCTTCGCTCCCTCTCCATGTCACTGTCATCATTCAAATCCTCATTCACCATATGGCCAAGATACCTAAAATGCGACACTCTATTTAGTGGTACACCATACAGGCATACCGGAGCAACTGTTTTAGGCTTTTTAGTACCAACTCTGAACACCACCAGCTCACTCTTCCATACATTGTACAATAAACCATGAGACGTGGCGTACCGCTCACATATTTTAAGCATCCGTCTGAGTCCATCAATCGAGGGACTCAGCAGCGCCATATCATCTGCATAACTTATACTATTAATTACCTTACCATCAATAAAGCATCCGATACCAGTGCTACCAAGTTCCTCGATAAAATTATTGACGTAAAGACTGAAAAGCGCCGGGGAAGTCAAACCGCCCTGCCTTACCCCACACCCATACGCCCCCGACAGAGCACCCGACCATCTGACTTGGTTGATTTGGTGGTCATACCAGTAGTCTTAAGAGCTTAATGATCTCATTAGGAATACCTTGCTCACGCAATTTCGACCATAAGATCTTATAATCAACCAGGTCAAATGCCCTGGAGAGATCCAAAAAAGCCGCATAAACAGGCGTGTTTCTATCAGTGTAATACCTGACCATGTGCTTGAGCGCTAGAATAGTAGTTTCCGTGGACAGCCCAGCTCTAAAACCGAACTGAGCATCATGTAGATTGAGCTGTCCAGTTACTCTCCGCTCAAGCACACCGTCAAGAACCTTTGCTGTTACAGTAGCCAACGATATTGGCCTATAATTATCCTTGTCTGAGACATCGCCGGTGTTGTTCTTAACTATGGGCACAACTATCGTCTTCATCAACTCAGTTGGTAGATTATGAGTGCCTCACACAAAGATTATACAGCATAGATAGGACTCTCGGGAGATGCGGACCGGCGTGTTGAAAATGCTCTATACTGAGGCCATCGTTTTAATTTGTTCCTCATTATCCTGGCAAAACTTTAACTTGCCCTCAGCCGCTTCCCGAAGCGACGTCACAATACTACTGTCGTACAGTAGTATTGTGACGTCGTGTGAATCATTTTACAATGTTCCTTGTTATGGCAAAAATGATCACAACATTTTCCGAGTTCAGATGGGAAGTCGACATTTTTAAGCTTTTTCATACACAACCTATAGTAACAGTCCTTCTATGCCGCATCTCTTTCACCCCATATAGCCTTATCAACTATCCTAAATCCCTGTTCAGCTGATGAAATCGTTGGCCTAACCATTCCAAGGTTAACTTGCATGGTTAGAGGAAAATGGTCAGACCAGTAAATATCATAGTTATCATAGGTACGAGTGTTTATGCTCATTGGGGTGTCGAAATACTAATTATTATATATAGTATATATTACGAGTACGTTCGTTGTAGGTTTGTGTTTGGCACGGTGTTCGATCATGAAGCCGGGAATCCTCAACTATGTGGTGTAACGTGGAGCTTGGAGGCATATGACCAGCAATATTCGGAGAACTAAGTTTAGAGTTGATATTTCGGAGAAGCTTTTTAAGTTTACAAGTTTTAGAAGATACCTACCTACTATCGTGTGATCGTGTCTATTTGACTTTACTGACATAATATGGGAGAACTCTGCTTCTGGTAAGAAGCAAATAAATACCTACAATAGATGATGACAGAACTCACAGAACTGAATATTAATGAATGCATAGCTTTTGCTGATGGTAAAGAATTGCTGGGGAAGGTGGTCTGAGATGGCATAGCGGCTGAGATGGTACAGTCTCAACATCTTTGCCATTTGTAGTCCAGTGGCGCTTCATCATGCACCAGTGCGTCCCTAAGGGTCAATTCCCATTGAAAGAGCAGCGGTCGGCAGCGGCCGGCAGCGGCTTTAATATTAAGAAAGTTCATAGTCATTTGAAGGCAAAGGAGGGACCGCGCTGCCCCTCGCGGCGGCGCGCTGCTTCTCGCGGCGCCGCCCCTCCATTGCCTTCAAATGACTATAAACTTTTTAATCACGTAGATAAGGTTCTTAATATTAAAGCCGCTGCCGGCCGCTGCCGACCGCTGCTCTTTCAGTGGGAATTGACCCTAACGCAAACTCGTCATGAGCGGCCCGGCCGGAGCGGCCGGCAGGCGGAGACCGCCAATCACCGCCAATACGCGACATCAATCGAGGCGGTTACTACGTCTGTTTTGGTAAAAATTGCTCTCGAAAATTTTATTTTAGCTGAAGACAAATCGTGATTATAGATGTTCTACATTGGCTAACAAGTAACTATCAATGTTTTCTTTTAGTGTGAAATATACGTTGTAATAAGCAAAATTATGTAGCTTGTAAAATAAAATAGATTCTATTTATTTTCTAGATTATGTAGGTACCTACCAGGTGAGATGGCATAGAGTGTATGCCATCTCACCCAATATGTATGCCATCTAAAGGTAAATTCGGGATGATGAATGCATCACCAGAAATAGCATTACTAAAAGCTGTCGTTGCTGAAAAAGAAGCAACCAACATGAGAAAATCTGCCCGACCAGTTAAGAAAAGAATCGTGTCGGCAGTTTCCAGTGATGAGGAAGAACCGGTCACCTCGGACGATGAAGACCCATCCTGCATATATTGCAATGAGCCTTTGGAATCATTCTCGCTCCAGGGAATGGTGGCTGCAATGTCAAGTCGCCAGTGGTGCTACGCAGAATGCATTGGGTTACCAAAAAACGGCTAAACATGTAATCAGGGATGTTTGCAAATTAGCATTTCCAGTTTGGTGTATGCCATCTTACATGTAGGAGTTGGGTGAAATGGATTTTCAAAACATTTTTATATTCTATTATTATCCAAAGAAAAAATTGTTTTATTTCGTTCTGTTGATTGTTTTTACGTTGATAATAACCCACGTTTTAATACAAAATTGCTAGTTGTTTCCTAAAACACATACTTTTCGAAATCTATGCCATCTCAGACAACCTTCCCCTAGCTGTACCTACCTGAGTAACATAAGTAGGGTCAAGAAAGCTGAAGTACCTCCCAAAGGAAATAGAGAACGAATAAATATTTACTTACAATACAACCTGTATGAGACAGAACGATATCTCCTATCATTAAGGTGAATAAACACTACACATTTGAAGTAAACTAGAACAATAAAAACAGAAATTTTGAAAAAACTTTATAGATCGTTAAAAATATCGAAATTCAAATAATTTTTTTTCAACACAGGTTTAATATACCTATTATTATGGGGGCATTTTGTTAAAAATGAGCTCTTTCCTTTAGTTTGCCGTATCCGTTTCCTTTACTTCCCAGAATTCGATGCCTATAAGCGCCACTATCGAATGGTATAAAATAGGGAGTTTTTTTCTTTTTTTTTTTCAAAATCAACGGGTTCGATTCCTGGCTAGAAATACTGATTTTTCAAAAATCCAATGATGCAGTTTTAGTTTTCATCAAAATCGAGCCTGAGACTCCTTTGAGTACTTTTCGCTGTTCCACATAGTTTCGGATTTGGCCATCCACGCCCACTTGAAAAATTCAGACTGTAGGTACATACGTATAGTAGGAGTAGGATAGGTAGTAGGAGGATACACAGATACAACAAAATAATAATATAATATAGTATATTTCTGTGTGTCGAAGTTTGCCGGTTCATTAGGTAATCACTGGTGATTGTATAATTATTATGCTTAGTAAAACAGGAAAGTAGGTATACGAACTGATAATAATTCAAATAGGATATGTATAGATAAATATTGTTCTCCTAACTAACTTCAACGCTAAAAATAACACTAGAAAGAGATCCAAAGTGAAATATTACTCCGACATCTTGACGATAAACCACGACGTGAATCTGATGATTCATCCTAGACATTTTTGTTGATTGCTTACTATCTTCTTGATATCTCTAGGCCTAGAGAGCAACACGTCATAGCATCACGCCATGCAGTATTCCCCGAAGAGATCGGCAGAGGTGTGCAACTGTATAGGTACTATTATTATTATTTTCTTTTTTTTTACAATGTGATATTTCCATTTTCGAGAACTGGGTCAGACCTGTGGTACTGTACTTCCGATTCTACAAGACTGTATTTCAGAGCAAGTTTCTGATGGATAATCCTGGCGGCAAGGTTGTGTCTATGCAAGTACCTACACTTCGTTAGCTAGACGAGAACACCCGGAGATAATGTGTCGGATTGATTCTCCTGGACGGTGGCAAGCCAGACAAATGTCAAGCGACTGTCCTTCACGACAAATCTCCGGTAATTGTTCGTCATGATAACTTCATCCATAATTGCACAGAGAAAACCTTCGGTTTCCCCAAAAAGGGTTACCGGAACGCAACCAGGCTACGGACGCTAGCAGGTCTAACATCGAGTCCACGTAAGGCCCGGAAGCAGCGTCCGTGAAGCTGCTTACTCTGCCATACCTCCCTACGATCATTAGTGTGAGGCACTACAGGCTTGCGCCAGTTCTCTTTAGCCAAGGAGAGCGGGGTGAGGCCCTTGTCCACCGGGACCACATCTCGATGCATCCCCCGTCGGCTTTTATGGAAATATTCCCTGAGACTGCATATCTCGCGACTGTGGAGGGTCTTATCGTTTAAAAAGCCTCGACCTCCACACTTTTGCGGGATGTTCATTACCGTCTTACCGATGACCGTGGGTGGTGCATTCGATATGCGGTCAGCAGCTTACGGACCCTCCTATCCAGAGCGTCGAGTTCTGAGTCCATTTGAATATGCCGAAAGAGTACATCAGAACCGGCATGACCCAACCGTTGAAGGCGCGCACCTTGTTTCCACCTGATAAAAGACTAATAAATACTTTCTTCAGGCGACCAAAGAAGCGCTCCTTCATCGATTGCTTCATGTCAGTATCATTGATGCCCAAGGCTTCCGACATACCCAAATACTTATAGGTTTCGGATGCCGAGAGGGCTCTAAGGTTCATGGAATCCGAGAGTTTAGTTCCCACGGATTCCAACATTTCCCCACGCTTTACATGCATGACCGCACATTTGTCCACACCAAATTCCATCCTGATGGCTCTACTAAAAGTTTCGGTTACTTTCATTAGCTCCATCAGTTGCAAATTGTTGAGGGCAAAGAGTTTTAGGTCATCCATGTAGAGGAGGTGAGATATAACCTGCCGCTAGCCGATAGCCTAGATCTGAATCCTCCAGCAGTGTGCTTACAGGATTCAAGACTAAGCAGAACGTGGCAGAACCAAGGTGGACTCAAACTATCGGCCTGAAATATGCCTTGCACGATCCTCATCGGTTCGCTATTCCTCTGGATATTTCGACATCCTGGATATCGAAGGACCGTCCTCCATTGCGTGCGCAGAGTTGCATCTACTTACCAACATGTCGACAGAACTGGAACGACGAACCTGTTGGCTAGTGGCCACATCAATGAGGAGTAGCTCCTTAGTTCCGTGGGACCCATTCCTACATCCATTTTGAGAGGCAGACATAATGGAGTTATGTTATATTTGTTAATTTTAGCTCTCAAAATGGATGTAAGAACTTTGTAGACCGTTGGTAAACACGTGATCGGTCTATAATGTTTGGGTTCCGCGGTGCTACCTGATTCATGGAGCTGGAACTACCTGATTTTAGGAACTGGGGTAGCGAACCAGATTCTAAGGCTGACTGGACCTGTGATGCCAAGCGGGCGTGCGACCTATGGAACCACTTTATCCAAAAGTTGTGCAGTCCGTCCGGCCCTGGAAATTTCCAGTTAGGCAACGGACGGACTGCACAAGTTACATTTTGGGGGCTGATGGTAAGTGCCCCCATTTCTGGTATTTGATCGCACGTTCACTCGATCTCCCTAGTCCAATCACCTTCGGTGTGATTGGCAGGCACGGACCAGATGCTTCGCTAGAACGAACACATGGCGTCATCATCCGACAGGCGCGTGTCAGCCACACCATGGTCCGGTCGCTCCCAAGCTCTATAGACCCACATTTCATGGTTCTGGAGGGTGCGATTCTGAGTGTATCGGTCTATTCGCCGCTTATACGAAAACGGGTCGCCCATACATACACTCCCTGCTTCAGGAAATCGATGCGCTCTGTGATACCCTCCCTGAGAACGCCCGCCTCTCAAAGCAAATTACTCTGGGGCGAGTATTGTCCTCCCTGAAGCAGCATAGTTTGCCGATGAGCGCTCTGGCCCCACCAATCGTCGCTCAATTCTGCAGTGCCTAGCTGGTACGGCTGGTTTTGGTCGTGTAGCTCTAGAGTCATTAGCAAATTTGACGCGAGCTACACGACATGCCGCTACAGCCGCGCAGTACACAATCGAATGAGTATCGGTGAGGTCTTCGCAGTCATCAAAATAGTTTGACAACTGCAAATCCAGAGCCGCCACCAGCGGCCTATTTTTGTTATGCATGGGCAAACGAGGTAAGCGTGGCCTAAGTTTATTATAATTATTAAAATCCTTTGATGCCCCAATGCAGGACAAAGGCCTCCCTACTCTCTTTCCACTTCTCTCTGTCTAGAGTTGCTAAGGACCAGTTCTTGTTGAAGGAGTCTAGCTCGTCCCGCCATCCGTCTAGGCTTGCCGCGATGTCGCTTGCCATTAAGAAGGACCCACTGGATCGTAAGTTTGGCCCATTAGTCGTCTGACATGCGGCAGACGTGTCCAACCCAATTCCACTTTAGCGTGGCAGCTTTCCAAGTGACATCAGTATCTTTGTGATGGAACGGATGGTCGTATTCCTAACCCGGTCTGTTAATTTTATACCCAGAATACTCCGTTCCAGTCCTCTGGCAAACCTCGGGCGTGGACCTCTGCTGATTTGTCCAAGACCATGTTTGAGAACCATATGTGAGGATGGGAAGTATGTACACGTCAATGAGCCTTCTCTTAAGGGACAAAGGAAGATCGCCCTTCATTAGATCTTTCATGGCCCAATACCTCTTCCAGGCATTTTCGGTGCGTCTTGCAACTTCTTTGTTTTGTCTTACCTGGAAAGAGACTATTTGACCAAGATTTAAATATATAATAGATACTCATACTAGGTATTATACCTATTATTTATTCTGTGCTTGAAGGCTGACAGCTCTGGACAAAGTCTATCTTGAGGGGTAGAATAGAATAGTCTTACCATTATGAATTACAGATTTATGTACACACGGCAAAGCTAATTAGTTTACATCACGCATACATCGGTAACTGTCATTATTATTGTGTGCGTATACGTATTATACACACACGATAGACAGGATCACAATGACGGAATTTGACCCAACATTTTAACTAAGGTAAGTAATATTTTCTTATTGCAGCAAGATGAGTTGATGTCTTCAGACAACATAGGTATAAGGGCAGATGAGGGAGGGAGGGGAGGGGAGGTCCTTGGCATAGAAATTAAACAATGCATAATGTTTGAGTTATGTATTGTAGTATTAAGTAAACACATACTATAGAATATTTCTTACAAAATAGTTATATTTAATAGAAATATTTAATGGTGAGTAAATGCAATTTGTTAGATGACAGATTATGCTTAATTAAACACAATGTATTCATTTATCAGTCTTAATTATTACACATTATGTATTATGCTTTAAGCAATAGTTACACAGATAATATACCTAATACAATTATTTAGGTAAAATATTAAAAGTAATAAAAGCAATATTAAAGACCAACTTATTAACTGTTTAATTCATTGTATGCGAAATTGGATGAAAAGTTTACAAGTTTGGATACCTTACAAAAATAAAAGTTAATTTAAAATCAATCTGCCTTTTCCCAACTATGTTGAGGTCGGCTTCCAGTCTAACCGGATGCAGCTGAGTACGAGTATTTTACATGGAGCGACTGCCTATCTGATCTCCACAACCCAGTTACTGGATAATACGATACCCCTTGGTAAGACTGGTTGTCAGTTTTTCGGGCTTCTGGCGACCCATAACGACTGTCAAAGATCCACGAATGACAGCCTCGACCAACGGCTTAACATGCTTTCTGAGGCACGGAAGTCTCAGTATGTAAAGATGGTCACCCATCCACGGACCAACCCCGGCAAGCGTAGCTTAACCTGATGGATCGACCCGTGCGGCTTTTATTAATGAGCCACGAGCTTCTATTAAAAGTTAATTTAGGTATATTTTTTTTTAAGATTTTTTTTTTCATAATTTGGCTTCCTTTCCTTTGGAAGCTGTCATATAATATTTAACAGGAGTAAAATTAAAGCTACAACTATCACATTTATCTGACTTAGTACAACCGTTTTGCATAAATAACATGCAAGCACTTGTATACAATCCTTTACTTTTTAATTCATTAATTTGAAATAAAACAGGTTCTGTACAGTTTTTCAAAAGCGGAACCATTTTGCTATAGTCAAAAGACTTGAATGGGCATCCTCCCTCAGAGCATGAGTTGTCTATGCTCTGTATTCTCTGGCAGTTTACTGAAGCATAGTTTTTCCTACATCCTTCCAAGCCATACATGTGTCTTATACCATACAAATACTTCTTTTCATCCTTTTCCCAGTTATGACAGCAACTGTGATTGCCATTTGGATGCAACCTGTACTCTGCTCTCCAAAAGTCTACAGCTTCCTCTATAGGCATACCAATATCTTTCAAAAATAAGCTGTAGTGAAACCTCTGTGTATGAGACAGTCTATGCCTTCGCCTCAGGTTTTGATGCAGGTTTAGCATACATGGCGGGAAAAACATAGATGCAGAGTCCACATGTTTACTCAATAATACATGAGTCATATCTTTAAAAGAGGTAAATTCTTTTCTTGTCTTATGAAGGAGCTCCATTATCCTTGAGTCACTCTTTAGAGGTGCTACATCAGTTTTGTTTATTCGGTTAACCAAGTTTTCTCTAAAAAGGGACATTAAATATTGTTTCCATCTTCCACATGGTATAACAGCTACACCATTTGTTATTTCGACTTGTCTTCTAGCTACAAGGTAAAGGCATTGCTTGAAGTTCAAACTAATATTGTGCATAGAGCATGTGTTGTTATGAGTTGAACAAATATGCTGAGCAACATCCTTTAACATCAAATGTTGACATAATACTTGCAGCGATTGAATAAGTGTTGGTACATTGCCATACTTCTTAATACTTCTGAGTAGTTTTTTTGCGAACGATCTCATTTCATAGGCAGTTAGAGATGTTAGTCGACGTTTGAATAGCTCCAATTCAGTCTTTAAAATGTATTCAGAAAACTCTTTGTTTTCGCTTAAAATCGATATTATACACAGTATAAAATGTCCAACGTTATCGTATATACTTCCTTCTACAACATATTCGTTGTAAGTAGGGGGCTTTTCGTTAAAAATGGATTTTAAATGCCCTAACCTATTAACAAGAATAACTTCTAATAAATGTGCAGGCAAGTCACCTTTAACTGGGGTTAAATAGAAGAATGACATTTTGTCTTTAAATTGTCACATCCCATAACATTTTAACTTCAATAAACAGCTAATTAAATTAAAATCATTTAAATTATCGCAGATTTACTATTGATATTTACCTAAAATGACAGAACTACTGACACTGACAGAACAGATGCTCATTGCTTGCTGTCACTTTCAACTCGATACCAATCAATGACACTGAGAATGACACAGTCGTCAAATTCCAAGTTACCATTTCGTCCTTGTGTTACTAACCATGCAAAAAATTACTTGTGCTGCACCTTTCTCACTAATTAGTTTTTTAGTTGAGTACGAGTGAATGCAGTCAATTATTTTATTATAAACTAGCTTTTACCACTTTGCTAACTTGTCGTGTCTTGAATTGATATATGTAACTACACATGCATGCAATCCTAGTACTTTTTGTAAGGTTCGAAAAATCGAGTCGGAAAGAAATACCTCTGGTATTTCTTTTTCGATTTTTCCATACAAATTTTCATCCCCTAATTCACTCCCTTAGGTGCGAAATTTCCATAAACCCTTTCTCCGCGCATGCCTACGTCATAATAACTATCTGTGTACCAAATTTTAGCCCATCCGTTCAGTGGTTTGAGCTGTGTGTTGTTTTCCTATCTTGCTTTTGCCCGCGTGGAAGTCGGAAATTAACCCATGGAAACGTACTACCGGGATAAAAAGTATTCTATGTGTTAAACCATGATACTAAACTATCTGTATGCTAAATTTCACCTAAATCCTATTATTAGCATAATAATAATGATTCAAATATTATAGTTAATTCATGCAAGCCTAGCTTATTATAAGCATAATACTAATGATTCAAATATTATAGTTAATTCATGCAAGCCTAGTACATTTTGTTAGGTTTACTGCTCAGAAATTGTGCACAACTTGTCGTGTCTTGAATGGATATATCTTGAATTCATACAATACTATAGTACTTTTTGTAAGGTTACAGAGGTATTTCTTTCTGACGCGATTTCTTCCACACAAACTTTCATCCCCTATTTCACAGTTTGTTTTCCTTCATCTAATATAGGGTGATTTTTAAAACATGCGACAAAATTTAAGGGGTGTTCTACCCATCAATATGAACAACTTTTACTATGGGACCAACTCGGAATTCGCAAAAAAAATTCGACCTTTTTATACAAAATGGTCCAATCGGGTATGTGCTTTTACATGGGAAGGTATTTTTTTTTTTGCGAATTCTTAGTTGGTCCCATAGTAAAAGTTGTTCATATTGATGGGTAGAACACCCCCTTAAATTTTGTCGCATGTTTTAAAAATCACCCTGTATTAGATGACTTGTTGATTTACCTACTAATTGTTTGTTGATTTACTGATTGTTAATACTTTCTTAATACGTTATAATTAAGAAACCTAATTACGAATATACTTACTGTTTTCTTTCGTAACAACTAAAATTTTGTTTAGTAGAAATTTTAGCGATTTTAAAGTGCGGCCATTTTTTGTTAGTGGTTTTCTGGTAGTTTTATAAGTGGAATCTGGTGGAGAGCTAGTATAACTGTTGGCAACACTGGTTGACAGGCGCACAGATGCATAGTTAAAAAATAATATAATATATAATACTTTTTGAAGCGTTAGGTATGTGAGTACAATTAGATTTATTTATTTTAGAAATTAAAACGGTTTGATACGTTATATTTTGACATGAGTTAGAAGGTATAAAAAAGAATAAAAACCCATTTCGTACCATCTTTTTTAGATGGACGGAGTTATTACGTTTTGATGTAGTAAAGAATATACCCGTAGTATTTAGGTTTTATTTAACAAAATTCAACATATTGATACAGTGACACAATCAATACTGACAACACAGTTTCTTCTTTACATAAGACGTTCAATGTTGACCAAGGAGTTTATATTATATTACCACATTCTCCTGGGCTTATTTATTGTGTCACATAATCAGTTAGATGAGCAGGCGGACGTCGCACTCTTCCAGAACGACGCAGAGTCTCTGTCATGATGTTTTGTGGCTGGACCGTCTCATTCTGGGAATCTCGCCGGCCATCTATCTGTGTTACGATGATCGCTATCGACTGCATCGATGAACTCGTCGTCATCATTAGAATCATCTTCATCCGTTTCTAATGAAGATTCCCCAGCAAGAGCTAGGTGCCGATTAGATACGATAACTTCTCTACCGCTGCTCAAACGCACACGAGATTGTTGAGGATTACTTTCCAGTCTCTACTTCTTCAACCAATGGATCATATTTACTAGTTCGATTATGGTTCCGCATTAATACTTTCCTGGAACGTTTAGCCATGTAGGCATCGACTGACCATTTGAGGATCTTCTGGCGTGAGAGAACATCCGCTCATGGGGCGTACTGTTTGTAGCCGTGCAAAGAAGGGATCTTACAGAATGCAGAGCTTGAGTTAAAACTGACTCCCATTTGGTTATAGGAAGATTATGGCTTTTAAGACCCAATTGTACTGTTCTCAAAATAATTGCGTTGTATCTCTCCGTTTGTCCATTACCCTGAGGGTTGTACGGTGTAGTGTAGCTCGTAGCAATGCCCTTCTGGTGAAGGAAGTCTTTCATCTCTTTTGAAAGAAAAGAAGTACCACGATCTGAGTGTACGTAAGTTGGCATTCCAAATATAGAAAATAAGTCAGACAGTTTATTAATTACCGTGTTTGTACTTAAGTCTGGGCAAGGATATGCAAATGGGAATCGAGAATATTCGTCCACAATCGTAAGGATATATCGATTGTTCCCAGTGCCATCTGAGGGAAATGGGGCCATCGCTTTTATTAGTTTTCCCATGTTTTGTTGAAGACGAGGCTTTACTTCTGCACATATAGAACAATTAGCAGTAATACGTCTTATCTCTTCAGTGGAGTAAGCTAAATTTTTGCTTCGAACCCCATGGAGCATTCTCGTTACTCCAGGATGACACAAAGTTTTATGCAGTTCTTTGAGTGCATTTTCTGAACTGTGTATAGAGGCTACTAATGGTATATTGGCTCTTGATAAAGCATCAGCTGCTATATTCTCCTTTCCAGGGCGATACATTATGTCAAAATTGTATTCAGAAAGTTCTAATCACCACCGTTGTATTTTGTAATTTTTGAACATGAATGCGACCGATTTTTGGTCAGTTATCGGTTTAAACTGTCGTCCGATGAGGAATCGTCTCCATTTCCGAAGACATTCGACTATAGCCGCGGCCTCCTTCTCTATGGCTGGGTGATTCCGCTCGCTACTATGAAGGCGTCTCGAGAAAAAAGCAACAGGTCTGCCTTCTTGTGATAGAGTTCCCGCGATAGCATAGTCTGAAGCGTCTGTTTCAACAACAAATTGTATGTTGTCATCAATCGCGTTTACTGCTGATCTGGCTATCTCTTGCTTTAGAGCGTCAAAAGCGTTTACTGCCTCAGAATCGAGAGGGAATGTGCCTTGCGAAACGAGGGACTGAATTTTATGAGAAAATCTTGGCACATATTTAGAATAGTGAGCAAAAAGCAAAATAGTGAGCAAACCCAATGCTCGCCGGAGCGATGCCGAGTCTGAAGGCAGAGGCAGCTCTAATAGTGGACGTAGACGATCCGGGTCGGGTTTAATTACTCCACTGTTTATAGTATATCCTAGAATACTTATCTCTTTCAATGAAAATTCACTCTTTTCAAGATTCAGTGTGAGGTTATACCGTTTGGCAATATCAAGAAAACGCTGCAGTTTTTGATCGTGGTCAGCTTGGGTTGTTCCGCAGACTGTTATGTCATCCAAATATGCGTATACTGCTTTAAGTTCCTCTTTCGCAATTATGTTATTGACATTTCTTTGAAAAACCGCTACTCCGTTGGTAACCCCGAAAGGTATTCTTCGAAATTGGTATAAATTACCATCTGCTTCAAACGCTGTATAAGGTTTTTCTGTTTCAAGAATCGGAATCTGATGGTACGCACTTTTTAAGTCAATTTTGCTGTAGACACTGTGTTTCGCTACCTTAGAGACTATTTGTTCAATACTTGATAAAGGGTAAGCGTCCAGTTGCGTGTATCTATTTACTGTCTGAGAGTAGTCTATACACATCCTTTTTTTATGATTTTCATTTATAGTTACAAGCACTTTTGCTTTCCATGGTGACGAGCTAGGTTCTATAATCCCTTCAGCTAGTAATTTCTTTATTTCAGTACGAATAAACTGCACGTCACTATCTGAGTATCTTCGTGACTTAACAGCTATTGGCTTGCAGTCTGGTAAGAGATTCGGGAATAAACACATTGTATCGACAGTGGCTTAGCGATGGGCCGAGTCGGCTTTTTGGTAACTCGAGTAACTCGAGTTGACTCGCTTACCAACTCGGGTTGCAACTCGAGTTGACTCGACTCAGTCTGCCCGTCGAGTCGCCACGTCGTCCGTCCGAGTCAGTAAATGCTCAACTCGGTGCATCGTTCCGCGGGTTGCTAGTTTGCTACGTTCACGGTTCGCCGGGTTGGGTTAGGTTAGGTTGCTTTCCGGGAGGGTTGTGGAAGCAAAGGTTGAGCCGGTTTCCCATGGCCCTCCCATCACGGCGATGCGGGAACACCGCTGAGTTTTAGTGGGTATACTGCCACTCTGGCAGGGAGTCCCACATACTCCGTGTCGTCCCCCGACGAGCGGAGATGCGTAATGTCATTTCTCAGCGACAAAAAAAAAAAAAAAAAAGGTTAGGGCTGCGTGGCGTTTGTGGAAGCAAAGGTTGAGCCGGTTTCCCATGGCCCTCCCATCACGGCGATGCGGGAACACCGCTGAGTTTTAGTGGGTATACTGCCACTCTGGCAGGGAGTCCCACATACTCCGTGTCGTCCCCCGACGAGCGGAGATGCGTAATGTCATTTCTCAGCGACAAAAAAAAAAAAAAAAAAAGGGCTGTGTGGCGTCGTGTCAATGGTAGTCAAATAAAATTGAGCCTGTTCAAAAATCGGACGTTTATTATTATTAAAAATGTTTACAAAGTTTGTAAACATAACATCACAAAACGAACTACTTATGTAGCGCAAAAGAATGGTAACATTTTTACCTTTTATAAGAAACTAAAATAAATGTAATGGCACTTTATTACTTAAATTAAACACCGCACCGTTTGGTATTTGGTCATCTATCTATCAACTAACACCTATAAAAAAAATCTAATCAACATCTCAGTAATGGCTCTTATTTCTGAATGAATAACAGTAAGTTCAAAAAATACCTTGTGGGTAACTCTATAAAAATAACTTTAATACAAACTAATCAACTTTGAAATAGACTTATTATACCGCGTGTACCTATAAATCTAAAGGCTCTTATTTCTAAATATCAGTCTTAAATTCAACAATACCTGGTAAGTAATTAGGTATATAAAAATGACTATGTATAATGGCACTTGTTTCTGAATTTCAGTCTTCAATTCAACAATACTACGAAAGAACAACATTGTAAGTTCGTACTTTTATAAAATTTGCCATTAGTTACTAAAATAAAAACGGCTCTAAAATGTTTCTTACTTAATACAACGCATACCTTATTAGGTTTTTGACACTTAAACTAATAAAACTGCAACAAAACAATAAACAGCGAACGAAGTAACAATAACAAAAAAGTAAACAAAACAAATAAGCGAGCTGGCTTTCTATGCCAAAATTCTCTCATCAGTTCTGTCTGACTAACCGTCTGATAAGAAACCAATGAGAACTATCTCTTTCACTCGCGGCTCGGACGTTCGGCCATCGGGCTGATTCGGGCTCGCTCGGAGTCGTTCGGGCCTCGCGACTCGCGGGCCGCTAGCCAACCCGCCGCATCGCCCGCCGCGCGCGCTCTCCGGGTCAACTCAGTTTGCAGATATTTTGACTCGGGCTGACTCGCTTACAGTCTGACCCGAGTTACTCGAGTTGCCGGGTGAATATTCGACCTTTTAACCGCCGTCATTACCTTCCGCCAAAAGTTGATGAAGGAGAATATCGTTAATGAAATATTTCATCAATTCCCAGAATCTGCTTAAGGACCAGAATCAGGAATTGCTGAAATATTTCATTAAATATATTCTCTTTCATCAACTTTTGGCGGAAGGTAATGACGGGCGGTTAAAAGGTCAAATATTCACCCCCATCGCTACAGTGGCTTGAGATAGGGCACATAATTTCAATGGAGCTGCAGATCCGCCGAAATGCATTTCTAGTGTATTATGCCTCTTAAGAATATCATGGCCAATTATGACATCCGTACATAAGTTTTCCATTATTAATAAGTTCACTTGAAAACTGTGACCTTGCAGATCTATATTGACAGAACACAGTGCATCTACCTTTGTTTTTAGATTTGAAGCTGCTATGCTGACATGTTGGTAGCTTGAGCTCTTTTGTATTTTATATTGACAAACTAGTCGGCTGTCTATAAAACTAGCAGTACTCCCTGTATCAATCAATGCTCTGGCTACAAATAATCCGTTTCTTTTTATCGGTATCATATCTTTATCGAGATCAGCTGTAGCGGCCACGATACATGATAACATTTTCTGCGACCCTCCATTTTCCATGTGTTTGTTCGGTTGATCACTAATAAAAGCACTCTGTTGTGGTGGTGCAGTCACTGCACTTTTGCACACTTTTGCAAAATGCCCCCTTTTTCCACATTTGAGGCAGGTTGTACAAGCAGCTGGACAGTTTTTCCTGGCATGTCTCTTGTTTCCACAGAAATAGCATAGTTCTTGGATGTGAGTTTCCTGATTGTTAATGGGGACCGCATTGATAAAGGTATTAGTACTTGGTTGCAGGTAATCATTACTGTGTATTCGCGCCATCTCTAGAGCGCGGGCCTGCTTGAAGGCGTCGTCTAATGTGAGGGTGCTATTTTCCAACAGTCTTTGACGTACGTCTCTAATAAAATCACTTTCGTTTCGTTCAGCGGTCACTTGTTTAAAGTTGCAATCTTTTGAGAGCAGTTTCAAGGCATGTAGATACTGGTCGATAAACACTTCTGGTTGTTGTGCTCGTTTTGCTAATCTGTGCCTGGAATATATTTCGTTAGGTGGCTTCAGAAATAGTGCATCAAGTGTCTTTATAGCAATATCGTAATCAGTGCAATCCTGTATGCTCACAAAAGTTGTAGAGGATAGATGATTAGTTAGTAATCGGAATTTAGTCTCCTTTTCAATTGTTTTCTCGATAGTAGATATAGCTGTCAGAAAATTGTCGAATGTGCTTTTCCAATGTGTCCACTGAGAGGACAGATCTTGACTTGAGGACGGGTCTCCGTCGAAACGTTCTGGTCGTAGAAATTTTTCCATTTTGTTAAATAAATTGTAGTAAAGAATATACCCGTAGTATTTAGGTTTTATTTAACAAAATTCAACATATTGATACAGTAACACAATCAATACTGACAACACAGTTTCTTCTTTACATAAGACCTTCAATGTTGACCAAGGAGTTTATATTATATTACCACAATTTGTTACTCCTCACATGTGATTGGGCTTTTTTATCTGGCTGTCAAGATGTTAATTCTAGCTCTGATCTTATAATTATTGTGCTAATATAAACACTTAGACACCTATACTATAATTTACATAATATCACACCATAATAAGTACCTGTACCATATGAAAACAGACTTAGTTTTCTTGAGAGCATCACTTCTCTAAGAATGTCTCCCTTAGTCTTCAGGATTAAAAAGGATAGCACATAGCACATAGTCTCACTCAACGGAATATTGGGTTTTCAAATTTTTTTGCAAGCTTTCTCCCACAGTTTTCGTCTTTAGAAACCTTTGGAAAACAAATGGATCCCCGTATTTTTGCAGTCAACAGCTGCGCATTAATATTTTTTTCAAACAGTAATTAACAAATTACTAAATGTGCACTCTACTATTTTAGAAATGAAAGGGCATCTAAAGTTACATGCTGTGTGGGGTCATCCATCCAGTCATTCAGTCGAGTTGAGTGTCTACTGTATAATAAGAGTTGAGTCGAGTCGAGTCAAGTCAAGTCACTATAAACGTCAAAAGAGTGAAGCCTCGTACGTACTATAGGTACTGCGATTTGTATGATGCTCTTTATTTTCGGAAATACTAATTGAAATCAATGCAATTGAGATTATTGGATTAATTTAAATTGATCATCGTGCACATTGCATTGTTCCTTGTGTAGTTGTATGTTGTGGATGTGTTTGAATTGACCGTATTGGGATGTGCGTTGTTTATCTGACATGTACTTATGTCGGAATTTCCTAAATAGACTAGACGTTTGATGTCGGGGCCGCGTATAAAAATAACATTGGATTGTCGCGTCGGGTCCGGAGGGCTGTACCCGCCTGCGCCATGGTTCTGATGATGACTCCGAAGATATTGTACCTCACTGTGATGCTAATGTTAGGTAAGCCTATTTAATGTGTGTTTATCTTTGCCTTCACAAAGCTAATGTTTGCAGTCTGATATGTTTTTTTTTTGTGATTTGTGTGTTTTTGGTGCATAAAAAGTGTGTTTTGCATTCAAACTTGTTTGTATTTTAATGCGTCTCATATAAGTATGTCTGTTGAAATTATTTAATTTATTTACTCTGCAATTGTTTTGTTCTACTTACTAAAAAAAGATATTGTTTTTATAGATTTCTTAAAAAAATATAAAAAGTCCAAAATGAGAAGTATTGTTAGTGTCTTGTATAATAAGAAATTCATTTACATTCTAAAATAATCCTGGCATTCAAGGATTATGGCAAATAAATAAATTTGAATAATATTAATGTGTTTAATTAATTGTCAGAGCTATATTTAAATCTGCAACTAAATGTATTATGGTGAGTTTATGACTACCAATTACATGTGAAACCTTTTTATTAGAGATGCCGCAAATAGTGGTAATGGTGAATAGTCGATTAGCAATTACTCAGCATTCCCTATGGCGAAAAGTTGAGTTATTTGCCAAATTATTCAACATCTAAAAAGGTACTGCAATCTTATCTATAAATAAAAATAAAATGCTATTTGTTGGTAAGCGTATCACTAGGAACCACGACTGCTGAAGTTTCCCTGAAAATTTACAAATTCTTTTTTATTTAAGATGGGTTTACTCTTGACTCTAGTTTAGGTCAGAGGTGACAGAAACAGAGACGACGATGGAGTGAGCTTACCCAGAAGAAGCGTGTTCACTCTCACTTTGAAGAGTTTAGGGTTGTATGCGCTCGGAAACACAGACTGTGCGCATTATAAAAGACATTTGGAAAGGCTTAGTGCAAATTGGTGGAATAGCTTGGATTGGTGCTAGGTAGCGATGGTAACTGGCAGTGCATCTAGATGTCCAATGGTAGAAGGGGGCCGGTGGAATGAGGTTGTCGAGTTACTTAGCAGATGATTGATTATTGAGTTAATTAGCTGATCTATCCCAAAGGTGGCTGCAATACTCCATGCAGGATTTGACTTGTGCTTTGTAAAGAGTTACAAGCTGTCCAGGTGTAAAGTATCACTTCACCCTGTTTAGGATGCCCAGTTTCTTGGGCTTTGTACTCGATGGTGGCACCAAAGTTGAGACCAGAAGTCAACTCCATGCCTAGGAGCTCAAGCCAATCAGTTACAGAAACAGATGTACCCCAAAAAGTAGGAGTTTTTTTAGCGGTAAAAAGACACCTGTATTTTGTTGGCGTTAAAAGAGACCAGATTATCATCATCCCACTGGGCAACAAGGCTTAAGGTCTAATCTGTCTGCTCTACTATGGCCTCTCAAGGTACGAACTTTGGCTCCGCTGGTTTTTGCGCTGGACAAGCCCACTATTTTTCTTTATTCAACGAATAATTAAAAACCGGTCAAGTGCGTGTCAGACTACGCACAATGAAGGGTTCCGTAGTTGGGATGAATCCCAAGAACAAACTTAACATTGTAGTTGAAAAATATGTTCTCCCATACATTCCAACTGCAAATGTAATTTTGTACACACAATATTGAGAGATTTACCATGTTGTTTTAAGACCTTAGACTTCTTATAAGTTTTCCTGTAATCTATATCACACAGTACAGTCTGTAAAACTTTTTTTTTTTAATTATCTTATTCTCCCAAAATTGACTCCCATATTCAAAATTCATTTTTTTACATTACACATCCGTATTTGGGTCACAGAAATACATACGTGTACCAAATTTCAACTTAATCGGTCTATTAGATTCGGAGCAAATTGGCTATGACAATGACAGACAGGCAGACAGATACACGAGTAGTCCTATAAGGGTTCCGTTTTTTCCTTTTGAGGTACGGAACCCTGAAAAATGGCGAATAATGTCGAATAATAGCGTCTAATCTCTACTTTTGATACACATTTTATTTATTTTAATGTATTAAGTACTTGCTTAGGATAGTAATTAACATATATTTTGGGTAGTATTTAAACGCAAATAAAAAAATTAAAAACTTTTTATATCCAAAAATAATCTGAATTCCAATCAAAATTACTGATTGCAAAGCAAAATACTCAACTCAAAATATAACTAAATAGGCAACAATTTACACAGTCTGGCCATAAATACTGTTAAAATTAAAAATAAGAAAGATATTATTATATTACATTTGAATTTCGAATCTGTCATTTTTATACGATTGTTCATTAAGATTTCTAATTTTGGCGCCAATACATTGTACAATGTTTTGCAATATTAAAATGGTGTGGGGTGATAAAGAGAACCGAATCGCTGTGATTGCATTACACAAAGTTGGTATGGAGCCAAATGCAATTTTTAAAACTCTCCATACGCTTGGTATTAGTCAAATGTTTGTGTACCGAGCTATTAATAGGTACAATGAGACCTCTGTTTGTGACAGAAAAAGATCTGGCCGTCCACGTAGTGTTCGTACGAAAAAGGTGGTCAAAGCAGTAAGGGAAAGAATTCGAAGAAATCCTGTCCGAAAGCAAAAGATTTTATCTCGGGAGATGAAGATAGCACCCAGAACCATGTCGCGTATTTTAAAAGATGACTTAGGACTTGCAGCCTATCAGAAACGCACTGGTCATTTTTTAACTGATAATTTAAAAACGAATAGGGTGGTAAAATCGAAACAACTACTGAAGCGGTACGCAAAGGGAGGTCACAGAAAAATTTTGTTTACGGATGAGAAAATCTTTACAACTGAGCAACATTTTAACAAACAAAATGACCGTATTTATGCTCAAAGCTCTAAGGAAGCTTCCCAATTAGTCGACAGAGTGCAACGTGGGCATTATCCGACTTCCGTGATGGTTTGGTGAGGTGTTAGCTATGAAGGAGTGACTGAGCCATATTTTTGTGAAAAAGGTATGAATAAGGTATACTTGTGCCAATGTTTTGATACCTCTATCAAAACATCGGCACAAGTGTATCAAGATAACATTCTTGAGAAGGTAGTTAAGCCCCTTAACAACACCGTGTTCAATAACCAAGTATGGTCCTTCCAACAAGACTCGGCGCCGGATCATAAAGCTCGGTCCACGCAGTCTTGGTTGGAAGTGAACGTTTCGGACTTCATCAGAGCTGAAGACTGGCCGTCGTCTAGTCCCGATCTTAATCCGCTGGATTATGATGTATGGTCAGTTTTAGAGAGTACGGCTTGCTCTAAACGCCATGATAATTTGGAGTCCCTAAAACAATCCATACGATTGGCAGTGAAGAATTTTCCCATGGAAAGAGTGCGTGCTTCTATTGATAACTGGCCTCAACGTTTAAAGGACTGTATTGCAGCCAATGGAGACCACTTCGAATAAGCTTTTTTATATTTTAAATTGTTTTATATTTATGTATTAAATAATTAAACTAACACACTGTAAAAGTAATAAATATTATTTGCAATAAAAAAAATGTTTTTCTTCATGACAATATTTATGGCAAGAGTAGGTATATTCGTGGCACACCAATATTAAAGTAAAGCATTTTTATTTATACTAGCACACATTAAACCTTTTACCATTCTTGATAATAACAAATTATTGTAACTTACCCTTAGTGCCCTTCGCTCGCTTTGCATTCTATGTCGACCCCGCCAGGGTTGCGGGTCGTTCGAAAGAGTTAGCGTGGCCCTGGCACAGCCAACTGAAGGAACATGGGTGGGTTTTAGTCAGTAGAAGTCTGACATGCCCTCCCGCTCCACCCAGTGCGGGAGAAGTTATTTGATGATTTTCCATCCAAAAAAAAAATTCTATGTCGACGAACCTCGCGAAGCGGGGCTCCTATCCTAACTAGTCCTAACTATTCCTAATTAATATTATAAATGCGAAAGTAAGTTTGTTACCTTTTCACGCCTAAACCACTGAACCGATCATATGAAATTTTGCATATACGTTGTTTGGTGTACAGAAACGGACATAGGGTACCTTTCATCCCGAAAAAAAAAACGTACTGTTTTCGAGGAAACTAACAATAACGTTCTTAATGATAATAGATGGCGCCACGTGTCTTTCGAATCATGACTGAATTATATTATCATAGTTTTAAATTTAATTAAGTAAGTACCTAATACATTTTGTGAGTTGAGAGTGTCGATAGACCGGTTTTTCATCCTCCTAACTATCGTAACTAATATTATCCGAAAAGTGTGTTTGTTGATTACGCTTTCACGCTAAAACGGCTGAACGGATTTGGATGTAATTTGGCACATGGGTAGACCATGACCTGGAGAAGGACATAGGCTACTATTCATACTGGATCGCAGACGATGTCGCGGGAAACGGCTAGTTTCTGTATAAAGGGTTTAAAGTAACCTAACCTAACCTCGGGGTTAATAAACTACTCAAAACTAAATAGGGCCCACCATGTTTTTTTGCCTTAACTTAAAATTGAACGTAATTGTTCAGTTTTTATGAATGTACAAGTGTCCAGTGGGCATTCAGGAATAGTGTAAAAATAAACAATGGAATCATTTGTTTATTTCCTTTAATAAAAACACAAATAACAGTTTTTAGGAAAAATTACACAAAATAAAGGATCAACATGATCTTGTAAAGCACACGTCTTCTGAAAAAAATTATGGTGCTTGTTATTTTTTAATAACGAGTGGGTCCTCCTCTGCTCCTTATGCACTCTCTGAGCCTATCTGGTACACTTTCAATCAAGTGAGTCACGTTTGTATGCGGTATTTGTTCCCAACAGACTTTCAGGGCGTTAATGAGCTCCTGCTGGCTGTTAACATCACTGTAGTTTTCTTTCAGGCTTCTTTTGAGTTGATCCCATAAATGCTCTATTGGGTTGAGGTCGGGACTCATGGCTGGCCATGTGTGGTGCGGGCTGTGTGTGCGCGAGCGTTGTCATGCATAAAGACAAAATTATTGCCCACTCTTTGTGAAAACGGGATGACATGTAGCCGGATTACTCGCTCGATGTAACTGGCGGCGGTTACGGTACCTTCATTGAGAATTACCAGCTCTGTTTTGCCGTGTAAGCTAATTCCACCCCATACCATAACACTGGGACCCCCCATCGGTCTGTTCCATGGACGCATGGTTCAGAAAAACGTTCCCCTTCTCTTCTCCACACGCGTATCCGTCTGTCATCACTGTAAAACTTCACTTTAGACTCGTCCGTAAAAAGCACATTCCTCCAGTTATCCATGGTCCATTCCAAATGTTCCCGGGCGTACCTTAATCGTGCTGCACGATGAGCCCTCGTTAGTTTCAGTCGAATAGCGCGTACTCTAGAGCGTTGTCCATCTTCGTGAAGCCGATTCCGAATGGTTTGGTCGCTGACTCTCGTCCCTGTGGATTGCCGTAGTCGAGTTTGTAAGGTCCGAGCGGTAACAGTACGCTCCCGTCGTGCGGTTAACCTTAGATATCGGTCTTCCTGGGTAGTCGTAGCCTTAACTCTTCCTGTGCCAGGTCTCCTAGCTACACTTCCGGTCTCCTGATACCGTTCCCAAACATTTCGGATTGCTCGTCGCGAAACACCGAGATGGATAGCCACAGACCTCTGAGACTGTCCCTCTTGAAGCAAGGATACTGCTCTTGCAGCGGTTTCCATGTCCATATGACGGCGAGGACCAGGCATAGTGATCACAACTAACACAGAAACTAAACAAAATTGTTAAAAACGTGAGTATTCCACAACACTGTTTAGTGTAGACTGAAAACTTAAGTGACTGAGAATTTGTGCATTCGACGATTTTTTCGAGTACTTCACTTTTTTAGCTACCCTCTTGAAACCAATATGAATGTTGTCGAAATAAACATTGATAAGGATTCCTAAACATGTCAGCTTGACGGTTCAATGCATAACTTTGTCAACAACTACTTAGATAACTTTATTTTGACCAAAATAGTGACTGATTCGAGGTGGGCCCTATTTTGTTTTGAGTAGTTTATTAGTCGCCATGTTAGTGTTTTTAATTTTTTTTTATTTGAGATGAGTTATTTGATTTTGCTATGAGCGTGAGTATTATGTATGTACGCTCTGGTTAATTTGCTGTGCAGTCAGTATTTTTGATGTAAAAAAGTATATAAATGATAGAAATAAATTGATAGGTGATTATTTATTTGATGTGCAATTAATAATATCCGATATATTTTTAATTACTTTCTCTACACAACAATATTGGATTATTTACTTTTCATATACATTATAATAATTTACTGCGCTTATAGTAATACATAGTATGATTATGCGTTTGAACATCCTTCTTACCCTCAAGTTTTTAAGAAAACGTTAAAGTTCTATGTTTACGTAAGTTTTATTTTAGTAGTACTTTTTAGTTCAATACAAGCTTGTTTTAAAAATATTTTTACTTATTTTTTATTTTTACTTATTTAGGCCAATGAGTAATTACAGATAGGAGGCAGAGGTCACTCATTCCTGGCTTATTGAATCATCATTATAATTATACTGAATGTAAAACACATGGAAATCAGCTTTGTTTTATGTGTCATTGATTTATCTTAATTTATTTATCTTATGGCACAGGAAAATGCATGGTAAACTATGAAATATGTACTTCGATCAACAATACCAGCTAGATAACGGGTCACGTACAAAATCAAAGCTAAATGCCGTCCACGTGAATATAATTAATAAATTAATCATTTTATTATTTATGTCTGTACATATTATATATTTTTGTTTTTTTTTTTTTATTTAGGTTGATTTAGTTGATCGTGGTTATCTCAACGTATGTTACTTGTTTTTACTGGTCTCAGACAGCGATACACCACCAGCTTACGCTGAAAACCAGCGCCGTGGATTCGTGCCTTCGTGTACGAGTCGCGGCATTATGTTGAGCGTTTAGCCGTTTCGCGGGGTAGTGACGCACATTTCCAACAACTTTATTGTTTGTACTTGTGTTTGTTTTTATGTTTTTTGTTTTGTGTGGTTTGTTATATTTTATTATCTTGTGTTTCGCTTTTCATGTGTATTTTGTGTGCGTCACTTTCACGTGAATAAACTGTTTTTATTTCTTTCTATACTTTATAAACAGCTATATTTGTTTACTAACGAACTGAGGCAAAAGTTTCAAAACAGTTTTAAGTTCAACCGAATTACAACTTTGGCACTTATTGTTAGTAATAAAGTCACAAATCTGCAAAACATAATCCTATCCTCACGATCATTCATCACAAAAAAAAAACGAGCAAAGCAATAAATTACTCCTGTCGCAGAAAAGGAAAAGACATAGGTTAAATAACATTTAGTGTAAAATCTACCTTAAGGAAGCAGCGTTAGTACTTTTTTTTTTTATTTATTAAGCGGCAAGTATTTTTCCCCGATATTGTCTTGCGACCTACATCGTTTTGTTCCACACCCGATATCTCGCACTCAACGAGACAAGAGTCAAGCGGTCCTCTTTCTGAGACCGCGTCGCACTTCGACTCCCCCCCCCCCCCCCCCCCCCGACCGATCACCATGTTCGGCAAGCCGATCCCTTGGGAGACGCGAGCCAAATACCTCGGTGTGACCCTCGACCACCACCTCTCCTTCGCTGAGCACATAAAGCAGGTGTGTTCGCGCGCCGCTTTCGCTCTCGGTAGACTCCACTCCGTTCTGAATGCACGTTGAAAATTGTCACTTAGGTGCAAATTGCGCATTTATACAGCTGCATTCGCCCCATCATGACCTATGCGGGTTCAGTGTTTGCGCACGCAAAACCTCACCTCATTCATAGGATGCAGGCCCTCCAAAACCGTTTCCTCCGAAAGGCAACGGGAGCCCCTTGGTTCGTTCGGAACGAAATCCTCCACGTAGATCTCGACATTCCCACCATCTCCCAGTTCTTGAAACGCAATTCCAAGCGTTTCTTCGACTCAGCCACCAACCATCGCAACCCTCTGGTTGTCGAGGCGGCTAGCTATGTCCCCTCTCGTATTAGTAAGGTCCGCCGCCCTAGGCTTGTCCTCTCAGATCCCGACGACCCCATAACTCTTCTCCAGGAGAGCAGTAGGGACCGTAGGAACAAACACAAATCGACATTCCGACCTCGCCGCCGAGGTCCCTCGCGACGACCCCGTAATAATCGTCCTCCCCCCCGTCCCTTGCTCGGGTATGAAGTGCCAGCTGGTGGCGTAGCTGAGCCAGTAGCTATAAACTCCCCTGACAATAATAATCATTCAAATCTGATCCAGCCTGTCCCATCTTGCTGTCCTCCCCCCAGCGACGCCCTAAGCCGAGAGGCCCGTTCCCCACAGGGGGAGCCCTTAGCGTGTAGTCGCTTAGTCTGTAAGTTTTATGCCCCTGGCTGCTTATCTTAAGGCAGCCACAGGATAGTCCGGTTAAGTAGTCACGGCCTCTCTAGGTCAACTACGAGATGCCATACATAAAAAAAAAAAAACGTTTTGTTCCATTTCTGTTTGCTTCTTGGCCAATATTGGCCGTGTTGGGCAATCCTGGCCAAACATTTATAGCAGTGGTTTAAAATCGTTAATTTTGTTCAAAATTTGATATTATTTGTTAGTTTCAAGGTTAAAATATAACTTATTCTACAAGTACTTATCAAAAATAAGACACTCCGGCCGTTAAGAGGCTTTGAGTTATCTTAAGGCAGCCACAGGATAGTACGGTTAAATAATCACGGCCTCTCTAGGTCAACTACGAGATGCCATACATAAAAAAAAGAATCGTTTTGTTCCATTTCTGTTTGCTTCTTGGCCAATATTGGCCGTGTTGGGCAATCCTGACCAAACATTTGTAGCGGTGGTTTAAAATCGTTAATTTTGTTCAAAATTTGATATTATTTATTAGTTTCAAGGTTAAAATATAACTTATTCTACAAGTACTTATCGAAAATAAGACACTCCGGCCGTTAAATTGCTTTTTCGAGCATTATTTTTGCAACTTTTGAATACACATAGCGGCATTGTGAAACGTGTTACCTACATTGCCTGTGTTTCAAGCGAACTAAACAAAATAACGAGCTCACGTCTCAAGTGCGCTGTTAATTACCGAGGCTCATTTTTTGCGCCGACCCGATATCTAGTTGGTATTGTTGATCGAAGGTGTTAATCCAGAATGCACATATTAAATATATCGAATATGTTCAGCAAAACTGTAACTCAGCTCAGCTCGCTGATTATATGAGTCAGGTACCTACTTTGGATTTTGGTTTTTTTTTTTGGTTTACTATTACTATTCACGTAAAATCGCCGTAAAGAGTGTAATAAGAAAACCCTTTTGTTAAAGGTACTCAAGTGACGTCACTAACAGCAGCCCCGCCTTCTGACGAGAATTTCCCGCCTCGGCCAAAAGAAGGCCGAGTCAGCACCAGGCTATGTGAGTTCTTCAATGGTTCTCAAACGTCCACATGCGATACCGCCAAAAACTCAACATGTGTCCCAAACGTTATCAAAGAAGAGTGCCAACCTGTCGAAGCAGACAAAAGTAACCATTGCTTTGTGTTGTGGCAGTTCGACAACGTCACAAATACGGCATACCCGAAGGTAAAAGGTTGTTTCGTGGATACTGTATCATGCACAGACAGGACGTCCAACTGCAGACTGCACAACTCCAAGCTTCCGCTCCTCCACTGCTGCTGCGAGGGAGATATGTGCAATCAGAACGTAGTGTTCCCTGGTATAGAAGCTGGAATATCGTCGCAGACTGAAATCCCTCCAGAGAGAGTGCCCGCATCGGCAGTGCCTAGCGCTGACGATGACACGAAGGCAGTCATCGCTTACACGCTAACTCCCCTGTTTCTGCTGTTCGCCATCCTTGTTGGTTGTTACCTTCTGTATAGAAAGCGTAAAGGAACGTCGTTCGCTGAACTAGCTAACGGTGAGGCGTCGTTGTCTCGGCCTCCGTCCGCTGGTGCTGGCATGGAGAACGAAGCCGTCGGCCTTGTGGGACAGGTGACATTGTGTGAGGTCAGGGCAAGAGGGCGATTTGGAGCAGTGTGGAGGGCGAAGCTCGGCCAGCGAGATGTGGCTGTGAAAGTGTTCCCCTTGCAAGACAAGCAGTCGTGGCTAGCTGAGCAAGAGATCTTCAGACTCGCAAGGATGGATCATCCAGATATCCTACATTATATTGGCGTTGACAAGAAAGGCGACAACCTCCAGGCTGAATATTGGCTTGTCACAGCTTATCACGAGAAGGTGAGTTTTTATTTTTAACCGACTTCCAAAAGGAGGAGGTTCTCAATTCGTCTGTATTTTTTTTTTTGTTTTTTTTTTTTTTTGTATGTTTGTTACGCGATTGCTCACAGACGGATGGACCGATTTGGAAAATTCTTTTTTTGTTTGAAGGGGTATACTTTCGAGGTGGTCCCATATAAATTTTATTAACTTTGCTTGGGGAGTTTTTGAGTTAGCTTCAATAATGCGTATATTTCCCACTTATTTTATATGGATGATGTAATGATGTTTTAATAACTTCCTATCACTGTTATTTAAATGGCTATATCTACAATTATTGTGCTCAATTATGTATTCGAATTTGTGTGGGGTAGGTTCCACAACCAAAAAGTGAAAAATAAAAACTTTTTAGCAAAAAATAAAACCGACTTCTAAAACAAAACAATACAAAGTGAAAAATAACTTTAATTTCGGAAGTCGGTGGCAAAAAACGAAAATACAAAACCAAAGACACCGACTTCCGAAATTAAAGTTATTTTTCACTTTGTAGTGCTTTGTTTTAGAAGTCGGTTTTATTTTTTGCTAAAAAGTTTTTTATTTTGAAAAGTAATAATATATCATAATCTCGGCCTGTTTTAAAATCTCTTTGGCAAATCTACAAAGAATGTTTTGTAAATCAAGCGAAGTTATCCAGTATCCAGATCTTTCTATTGTGTAAAATATTACATATGTCTTGACCGTAGAAATACACAAACAATACCATGCAATAACTTGTACAAGTTAAAAATATCCACCTGCATCTTGATAGATCGATATGTTCGAAGCAAGAACAAATTTTGTGACCGGTTCTACAAGTGGCTATATTAAGAATGATGAATTAGTACTCCTTACGGTAACTCTTTTTAAGTGACGTTTATAGTCTTTACTGTTTTATTTATATCTTCGCAGTAAGAAATCTAGCTATATGGTTTTTCTTCCACCAGGGTTCCCTATGTGACTATCTGAAAGGTCACTCGCTAACTTGGGTAGAGGCTTGGCGCATAGCAGCTTGCGTGGCGCGAGGTCTTGCTCACCTCCATGAAGAGGGCGGCGGAAAACCAGCCCTCGCACATAGAGACTTCAAATCCAAGAACGTCCTCCTAAAAGCTGACCTGAGCGCTTGTATTGCGGACTTTGGCCTCGCCTTGATATTTGTAGCAGGGAGAGGATGTGGTGATGCCCACGGCCAGGTCGGGACAAGGCGGTACATGGCCCCAGAAGTACTGGATGGAGCCATCAACTTCACGAAAGACGCTTTTCTAAGGATAGACATGTATGCGTGCGCTCTAGTCCTCTGGGAGATCGCTTCAAGGTGAGTCGGGTTTTGTCATTTGAGCTGCAGTGTCAAAAATGTAAATGCAGTGTTAAAAATAGCCAGTATGTTAATATAGCTTTGCCCCATTACACATCACGAACGACTTTTAAACAAGCAACATAGGTATTGCCGTTTGTGTAGTCGTTTCGTCTAGAAATCGACTTTGCGTGGTATTTTAAACGCTTGCCATATCGTATTTACCCATGTTTTATTACTTAACATAAGCCAGAAATAACCTTTTTAGGGCCTTGAACAAAACCGCTTTTAGGGTTTCGATAGCGAGAGTTTCTCTATATCGCCACGAAATCAAATAGAAACTTATTAATGCGTAGTGAAACCTATTACCGTTGCATTTAGTATCGGGAGACCTTTCTAGTGCTCTCTTTGAATACAGAACAAAGTTTAGAAGTTCTGCATTTATGTTTTTAAGTCAAATTCATCACTTCTGCAGTGAGCTTTTGAATGAATGATTCAGCGAAAGTATTTTGGAAAGGAAATGCTTTTGCGAGAAGCGAATGTGTTTGTAGTATAATTTATTAATCTACTTGAATTAATTGTGCTAGTATAGTTTGTCGAAAAGATCTTTTGGGAGTAGGGATGATGACTAAAAAATGATTTTTTGTCCGTCATGTAGATTATTAAAATATATTGGACACGTATTTTTTCTTTTTTTACGTAATCAAAAGATTACGGCGATACATTGAGTTAAAATGTGGCATGACGTCACGTCTTGGTAGATTTTATACGTAGAAGTGACGTAGCAAGCCCCCACTCCCGAACTTTAATGCGAGTTATCTAAGTCATTTTTTTATTAATATGATAAAGCAAAAAATACGTATCTAATATTTTTTTATTATCTGACTGACGGACTAAATAGAATTTCTTTTTTTTTACCCAGGCATCATCCCTGTTCTCCTACCATAGACCATACTTATTTTAGTCTCAAGCTTGATAGCTGTTGTTGTGGTGACCCAGTTGTAACGACGCCGACTTACGAGTTGTAGGTCGTGGGTTCGAACCCAGGCAGGTGCTTTACTTTGTGTAAATAATTTCATCACCGCTGCTCTCAAAACGGTGAAGGAAAACATCGAGAGGAAATCTAGAACCAAAAATTCGAAGACATGTGACATCTACCCGCACTGGGCCCGCGTGGTAAATTACAGCCCATTCCCGTGAGAGGAGCTCGTGGCTAAGTACTGCACGGGTCGATCCATCAGGTTAAGCTACGCTTGCCGGGGTCGGTCTGTGGATGGGTGACCATCTTTTCATACCGAGACTCCTCCGTGACTCGGAAAGCACGTTAAGCCGTTGGTTCCGGTTGCCATTCGAGGATCTTTGACAGTAGTTACGGGTCGTCAGAAGCTCGAAAGTCTGACAACCAATCTTACCAAGGAGTATCGTATTACCCAGTAACTGGGTTGTGGAGTTCAGATAGGCAGTGGCTCCATGTAAAATACTGGTATTCAGCTGCATCCGGTTAGACTGGAAGCCGACCCCAACATAGTTGGGAAAAGGCTAGGCAGATTGAGGTAGGCAGATCCCTTTCGAAGAGAGGAGGCCTGTATCCCAGCAGTGGGAACATTATAGGCGGATTATGCTTATGCATTGCTGTGATGCTTTGATGGGAATGAGTGTCTGAGAAATTTCAGGCGTATGAGTGATGCCTCACCATGCCTACACCATCTCCTGATGGCTCTAAACTTGGAAACACATTGGCGCCGATTCCTTTGTTCACAAACTAAACTTAATTTAAGTTCAGTGCATTTTTTTTTGCTATTTCATTAACCCATTCATTGCCACTTATATTTTAAAAACATCACCTGGGTGCCAATTAATATTTTTAATGATTACAATAGAGAATACGAAATTTAATGTGTTTTTCAATTTAAAAAAAAACCGTAAATAAAAAAAAACCCACCCAAAAATGGTAACTTCTTAGAGTACACCCAACGCATATGGTACGTTGGTGGCATGACGTAGAAATCTCGATCAACGCAAATGGTGCGTTGGTAGCAACGAATGGGTTAAGAAAAGGACAGAAGATTAGTTTAGTCCTGTCAAATTAAGTTACTCCATAGACAAGTTTAGACGTGATTAAAAAATTGGCTACTAAAAATACGTCAATTTACGTCAGGCGCTGACTAATTTGACAGGAGTAAACTAATGTTTACCTTCTGTCCTTTTCGTAATGAAATGGAAAGAAAAAGATGCACTGGACCTAAATTTAGCTTAGTTTGTGAATAATGGCGCCGATTCCCGCGCCATTGGCTAATTTCTTGGATAGTCGTCTCGTTGACCGACGATCAACCTGACGGAAATGCCGTCAGGTAAATCGGTAGGTAGTAGGTACGTTATACTGCGTACCAAATGCGTTTCCATTAGAGCTATTATTTATAATTGATATTTCTTTATTTAATAAATTATTAGCACTACCAAGAACGGTGATGCGCTGGAGTTATTAATTACATAAGGTCAATGGCCTACCTACAACCATGATAACAGCGGGAAATATAATTGTGATTTCTGAATTTCCCCAAGGGATATAGATATATTACCTACGCGACTTCGTTCACGTGATATTTCTTGTTTCCACGACCTGTCGCGTTGCATCGCATCGCCCGCTCGAGCTATTACTGAGTTTGCCGATTTTGTCTTTTTGATCGGCTCCTAAGCGTCATAGCGTGATGTTAAATAGCCGCCCTAAAGAATTAGGCTATAAAATGCAAAAATAATTTTTCAAATCCTACTGGTAGTTCCAAAGATTAACCCCTAAATACAAACTTACAAACAAATTTTACCTCTTTATAATATTAGTAGAGATAGATAGGCATAGGTAATGTAACAGAGGGGCTTGTTCTTTATAAACCCTCCGAAACTATCGGGCTCCTGTAATGTCTCCGACAAATCCTAGTTACCAGAGCTCCAGTTCATCCCTATACCTTATGTTACTCGTTGTAGATGCAGTGACGCGGCTTCAGAATTACCAGGGCAGTACCGTCTGCCTCTTGAGGAGGAGGTAGGCTCCCATCCAAGTCTTGAAGAGATGCAGGAGGCAGTGGTGCAGAGGAAACTCAGGCCGCATATACCGCCGCACTGGCGTAACCATCCCGTTAGTAGAGCATGTCGCGCTTGTATTATATTTGGGGGCGTTCATTCATAACGTGAGGAGCTTTTGGAAAATTTCTACCCTCCTCCCCCCCCCCGCTACCCGTGAAAGTGAAAGTTGCCGAGACCACCCCTCTCCCCCACCTCAGATTCGGTTCGACCAAAACGCCTCACGTAATTGAATTAATGCCCCGTTTCTACTACGTACCGTACCCTCTTGCAAACCAAGGAGTTAGGTGTTTGCCAGTAGTAGTTTGCTTTTATAGTTCGCGTCAAATAACTTTGCCGCTCTGAAGTTCGCGCAAATGGTTGCGCAGTAGTGAATATATATGTTACGGCTTAAACCCGAACAAAACCGCCGTAACAAAACTAGAGGAAACTAGTTAAAACTAGTTTTAGCCGACAAGAGCTAGGTGTGGTCACAGCTCTAATCAAATACAAATACAAATATTTTATTGGAACAAAAACAGGTTTACAACTTTTAGTGTTCGTTAACAGCTACATTAGTTTAAAAAAAACTGTGTTGCAGCCATTAGCGCCCATCTCCGAGAGGGGAGACGTTGGCGTTCCAACATTTATTATAAATAAACAAAATTATTATACTAAAGCTTTATAAGAAGGTGTATCAACTAAAATATTATTGATTCTTAATTAATTACATTGAATTCCTAGTATTTTTAATTATTTAAATATTTAAAATAAATTAGGTTAAGATGTTCCAGTTCTCTAATGTGGTATCTACTATTCTAATCTAATCTACCTCCTTCCACCTAGCTCTAGCCGGCTCAAACCGCAGGTGTAGCCACACTTCGGGTTTTAGCTGTAACATATACCTACTAAAACAGCAGCGCGCCATGCCATGCGTATCGCAAAGCCTGGTTTCAGAGCGGCCTAGCCAGTCGATAGCTAAAACAACATCCTTCCTCAATGCAATGCATGACTGTTTGTTTGAGATAAGAATATAAATCATGCTTTAATTTTATACTGTCCTGAAATTCCCACACAGCTTTGTAGGCCTTTATGTGGGCATTACGTCAAATTAAATAATAATTGTATTTAACCAATGATTTAATGTTCCTTCCTTTCTTTTTGTATTATCGGTATTCACGATGATATTAATAACTTGCATTTATGCAACTGTTGTAAACTACATAATGCAGAAGGGTTTTCATTTATTGCGTATATTTAGGAATAAAAGAAAACTGTGCTTTTGTATTTTCTCTAAATAGTGACTGTTGGAAGGCAGCTTTATATGTCTAGTTCTAAAAGCAAATTCCTCTCCAGGGTATGACAGTCCTGTGCGACACGATGGAAGAGTGCTGGGACCACGACGCGGAAGCCCGTCTCTCCGCGTCGTGCGTACTCGAGCGTGTGTGCGCGCAGCAGCCCGCGACCGGGGTGCCCCCCCTCACCCCCGACACCACCCCCCTTCTCATCCACGAGCTGGCCGAACAGCAGCCTTGCTGACGTCACTACGTTGAGCTACCGCTCATACAGTTCTGAACAGGTGAACAAAATTAGGTACAGAGTTGGGTTTGAGTGGGCGTGGCTAGATTAACTTGTTTTATTTCAACGGGTGAAATGGTATTTAGTCAAAAGCGTTTATGATTTCGGAATGTTTTTTTTTAGAGTTTGACAATGAGTGTGAAAAGATGAAATGAATGTGATTTGTGCTAGAGGGAAGTCCAAAATAAAGATGGTTGGACTATGTGAGAGATGAGATGCATGGAAACAGTAGGTAGATGGTGTGAGAGGAGAGGTGTGTTGTATTTTATGTCTTTTTAGAGTTCTGTACCTCAAAAGGAAAAACGGAACCCTTATAAGATCACTTCGTTGTCCGTCTGTCAAGACCCTTTTTTTCTGGACCGCGTGAAGGTATCAAGTTGAAACGAATATCAAATACTAACGTAACTCTACGGTCCCTTGGAACTCTGTCAAAAATCAAGCGTCTGTGTCAACGCAATAAAAAATACGGCCATTTATGCGACATATCTCGATACTCGCAAATAAGTCAAAACCTATAGGATACTTCCCGTTGACTCATGAAATTTGGCAAGATGCAAGGTCTTACAGGACAAGTAAAGGAAAAAGTCCGAAAATTGTTAATTTGTAGTTTTATCACATAAAAAAAAAACTTTTTTTTTTTGCTATTACAAACTTGGAGAATTGACCGTGACGTATATTGATGTATGGGGGAACATGTTCTTCAACTACACTGTTAAGTTTGTTTTGGAATAAATTCATCGCAACTACGGAACCCTGAACCCTACATTGTGCGTGGCCACACACGCACGTGGCCGCTTTTTTTTTGTAATGTGTGTCTTGTTTGTGCAGAATAAACAATTGTTATTTATTTCTAAATGAATGATAATGTGACAACTAAGAGGGGAGAATGGAAGAGGAAACATTTTTGGCCTATGACGCCAAGCTCATGTCCCATAACGTGGGATATGAGCAGACAGAAGTAACTCAAACTTTAGTACTATACAATATGTAACAAAAACCCTATTTTTCCTTTTAACCCATGATTGTACTCATGATAACAAACAACTTTTACTATGGGAACAAACCGGAATTCGCGAAAAAAAACTGCTGTTTCCTACATTTATATTCGCATAACTCGTCAAAACGTAGGGAGCACCAGATTTTTTTTTTCGCGATTTTAGGTTTGGTCTCATAGTAAAAGTTGTTTGTTATCATGAGTACAATCATGTTTTAAAAGGAACAGCAGGGTTTTTGTTACATATTGTATATACTACAGATCTAGGATATGAAATCAGAATCTTCTCTGTACCTATCTAGTGTCCACGTTCAGTGTACAGCGGCAGCCATTGATTGTCAAAGGTAAAGTACAAAGTATATTATGAATTGGACAATCAAAATAGAATCTGTATTGTGGTGTTTCGAGATGGATTCACGCATAGTTTAAGGATTTTCGCGTTCCATCGTAAGGTGGTAACATAGTGTCATGTAAAATCGGGCTATTTTAAAACTCAAGGGTTATTTAATATTTATTTATGAAATACTTGGAAGACTATTGAAAAAATGAAATGTCGTAAATAAATCACATATCTGGAGTAACACTGACGTAACTCCAAATTTATAAATTTATTTGGTATATATGTATTTAAGGGCTGTTTTTCAATCGTCAGATAAGTTTTATCAGAGGAATATAAATGGCAGTTTGACAGCTGTCAAACCGCCATTTTTGGACACAGATACAGATAAAAGTTATCAGGCGATTGAAAAATCGGCCTTTAGTCAGTTTTACATTTTTGCTCCGGATGTGCGATTAATATAAACGAAATTTCAATGAAGTAATCCGGTAGGTTTTAAAATGGTCCTATTTCACAGCATTTTTTGAAACTACACTATACGCACGTTCTATTTATTGTAAGTGTTATATGAAACTTACAATTATTTTATGTTTTATAAAAATCGGTTCAAAAATTACGAAGTTCTGAGGTAACAAAAAATACCTTGCCTTCTTTTTTTGAAGTCGGTTATAAGAGATCATACTTCCTCTTTTACACTTACGTATGTCTAGTGTAGTTTCACCATGATTTCTTAAAATTAATTTACAATGTCCTCTGACATTGTAAATTAATTAATCACCTGATTTAAATTATGATTTTAATGTTTGAGCACCGTTATGAATTATTATCATTATGATAAAATTTAGGCCACAGGGGTTTATGAATCTAGGCAGTATATTTTTCTTTTTATAAAATATTTTTCTTATGAATCAACGATTACAAAGCGCACATTTTTATTGCACATAATCATCGAAATACTAATAAAATACACAGTCCAATAAAATTTTCTGCGATAATAATTTAATAATGGGCACAAAATAATAGGAATTGAATGTTGGAATGGAAAGTCACTACTAGTTTAGTTAATTGTATCCAAAAACAGTTCCGCCTTATCCGTGTAGAAATCAAGGCTTTGAAATCTAGTTTTCTTCGTATTAGCGACCGAACGACGACGAAATAATTATATGGCAACACCAGTCCATGAAAAAATCAGTCTAGCAATCAACCAGTTTTTTTATGATTTCGGTTTAAATGAGACGGCTGTTATAACTTATCTCTGTATTCTATTCCCGTAGCGATCGGGTCAATCCTAAATTAGAACGCGCCTCTTTTTAATGATTTATGAGATTCCGATATGACTAATTAGGTAAGGGTAGCTTGGACGTTAAATATTTAAAAAGGGCAAAGACAGACGCACATTTTGAATACATCCTTGTTTTATGCGAATTCAACTATGGATACCTTAAACGCTGTAGTTACATATCGAAGTTTAGAAGAAAAAACAACGGATCTTTACTCCGATTTTTAATTTGCTAGACTAAAGGTACATAAGAGACATAACTGAAACGGGCTGGTATCCGCAACTCCACGTCAATGCGCGTATTTTGCGTATGGGTGGGAAAATCGATTATACGATCCACCCCAACTCCTGAAAATAGGCCATTAGCGCCTTGGTGTTACTGACAACCTCACGGAGGGTACCTGGGTTACCGAAGTACTTTGCCCTATATGCGGCGACCACCGGGCAGTTTAGAAGTACATGAGCTGCTGTCTCGTCGTCTTCCATGCAGGCCCTGCACAGAGGACTGTGTGATTCCTATGACAAAGAGGTGTTTATTAAATGACCCGTGGCCAGTTATAGCTGCTCTAACCGTACGCAGCTGTTGTTTATTTAGTCGGAGAACCTGTTTCGTGAGGCGGCTATCGAGTGTAGGGAGTGCTTCCTTAGCCTGCCTACATTGGTCCGACCATAGTTTATGATGCTGGTCCCTGGCGTGTTTCTTTACCAGAGTGCGTAAATACCCGAAGAGGAGCGCCACGATGGGTTCCGGTCCCACTGCTGCCATGCTCGACCCCCTTCTGGCAAGTTCGTCGGCTGCGTCTTTGCCTAGCGAACCGCTGTGACCCATTGAATGGTTATATTATTGAGTCTACCCACCTGGTGGCACTTATACAGTATGTTAACCAACAGAGGGCGTTCCCGTTAACCCGCAATAGTATAGCATCCATACATGCTAAAAAAAATATTACCATTCGAAAACAAAATGGTTTTTATTTTTTTTAATATTAAAATATTCACTAAAAATGTTAAATTGATACGTAAAAGAAACACTCTGTACACGCGTACTTGAAGGACGGAAACATCGCAATTTAGTTTTTATTTTTAGTGAATATTTTTATATTTTTTTGAATATTTTAGTGAATATTTTGATATAAAAAAAAAAACCATTTTGTTTTTGAATGGTAATATTTTTTTTAGCATGTATGGATGCTATACTATTGCGGGTTAACGGGAACGCCCTCTGTTGGTTAACATACTGTATATTAGCCCAGAGTCAACTGTGTGACTGCTTAGCGTTTGCAGTACAGCCATGCTGTCTGAGAGTATGCGGATCGACTGGTCCATATCTTCCCTGGCCATGATGGCTGAAGCGGCCAGAAAAATGCCCATGCATTCGGCCTGGAACTCTGTTATGCACCTCCAACGGTGTGGCTATGTGTATGTAGAAGTTCTCCGAGAAGATTTCAGTACCCGTGCCACTAACTGGTTTAGATCCATCCGTGAAGATGCGCAGCTCTGCGGAGCACAAACTACACGAGAATCGCCGATGCGAATCGGCGATTCTCATGAAGTTGGATTTTGTATTTTTTTATCAAAGATAAATATTGTTTGGGTAACAACATAACAGACAAACTAAAATAACAAAAAAAGGTCGATCGCAGGCTCGCGGCTACCTGTCATTTTGATCTAGCAAATTCAAAATCAGAGTTTAGTATTTAACATGGACAATAATAACTCTGATAGAGATCTAAATACTACCACCAGTATCAGTGTGTTGTTTTCTGTCGCAATCTCTTAGATGACGGTGCTATCTCTACGCCTACTTAGTCTCAGACCCAGACCAGACGTTAAATTGATAGGCTCACAAACAACTTACCGAGCTATTCATGAGCATCCTTTATAAACATCCTACCACGATCTAATGTATGGTAATTGTCGTCGTTCGAGCTCCCTTTCCTGAACCGTCGCCGCTTCCTTTTGCGATGTCAATGTGTCGCAACAGATATACTTTATACGGTGTCCATGATAAACAACAGGATTATATCAAATTATTATCAATCGGTACATATTTCCTTTTTATAAAAATGCCCAAAACTGGGTTTATCATAGACACTGTAGCAAATTAAAATTCATTAAAAGATTTTTTTTTACTAAGAGTAGTTTCGAATTAAAACATTTTTATTTCGATTTAGATTCCGATTCTCGAGCTTATTCATTTGATCATAAAATCGATGTTTTTACTCCTTATGTAACTTCGGTCTAAGTACTAACAAAATTAATATTATTTAAAGGCAGCATAATCGGACTACGCTATTTTATTTAATACTCGTTTTATTATTTTTAGTAACATTGTCATATCAGTGTGTTTTATTTTTAGATATTTTTTTATATTATGGGGTCCCTTATGTAATATTATTTTATTACTGTATAGTATGCACTACTAAATAATACATTTTTGCATTATGGCTCATTTACACGAAGCAATTTAATTGCTTGTTGACTACAACAATTTGAACCTAAACATATATGCAATTATGTTGATCTTTGTAAATGGGTATTTATGGTTTGAGAGACTAACTACACTTATTCAGCTCTTCTCCATATAAAAAAAAAACAAAACTGTTTTTTTTTCTATGGACAAAAGCTGAATGGAGCTGGATAAGACAATAGTTAGTCCCTTATTCGCCATTACTCCACTGCCAGTATAAATGGAATCCAGTGAATAATAAATGAATCATAAATATGCAGCTAGTGATAGTATAAATGGAATTGATATGACAGAACTAATCTTGCCTAATTCTCTTATGAGAACTTACGGGGACCTCTTACTTAGTAAGACTGGTATTATTTTTATAATTGGCTTTATTTACTTAGTTTATTGGCTCTTAATTTGTGAGGCGTTCTGAAGTGCTAAATTAATGGGAAATTGAAGCAATGAAATTAGGTGTTAGTGTTTGCGTAAGTGGATGTCATTTGCTAAGTTAATTTTAATGTTATTTAGCGCTAATCAGTCTTAGGGTCATGCTTCTATTAGTGTTTATAACTCACACGCCTTCTCAACGTGAAATGGTTTGAGGTATTAGTTAATTGTATCATGTGCGATACACCTGATTAGTTGAGTATCGCCGAGGTGTTATGGGGAGTATATAAATATAAAGACTAGAAGTTCTAAAACGGTGTTTTTAAAACATTGACAAATATTGCATTTGAATGTAAACAAATATGGATTCATGAAAAGAGATCAGTGTGAGTATTAAGCCGTAATAGAGGCTAGTCGTAATATCGTTGCGATGTAAGTAAACTGTACATGCTGTGCCATAAACCGGACTGGTTATGCTAACTGCATATAGCCGAGTTTCGAAGGAGAGGAGTCCTTTAATCCAAGATCAACTTGGAAAGATCAAACCTCTCCCTCAAAAACTAGAATTAAAAATAATGTTGAACGCACTGTCTTAGTAAATAAAAACTGTGATTTTGTTCTCTTATGCCACTTTGTGGTAATTTCAGCAAGTGTATCTTGACATGGATTTTTCACAAAGTGACGCAAGACAACAGACCCCTGAAAAAAATATCATTGAAAATATTGTGATTTTAGAACATAATTGAAATATCATAATGGGAAATCATAACGAATTTGATTTACCTATGCCGTGTGCATATCACCACACATAGACTAAGTTATATTGCCAAATGTAAATAATATAGATATAAGTCTAGTATAGGATATTTTCGTCTGAATGTCAGAGTTTTAGGTTGTGAACACACTTTCCCAGAGAAAAATAGATACGAAATTAATTTTACATTGCATGTGCTTACGTTTTCCAAGCAGCCAAATTGTCCGGAAAGAAAGTGCCACTTTTTCGCACTAGTGCTTTTTACTTTTCAGTTTTTTTTAATCCGTCATCAGCCCGATGCCGAGTTTTTATTATTTAAGAAAAGTTTTACAATTTATACCAGACTATCATTCATATAACAGGTACAGTCGCCGTCAGATATATTGTAGCAGACATGGTGACCAAATACTTCTGAACAATTTAAATTGTCAATACTTTGATCATTATTCTATACACTTCAAATTACCATTAATATTATTTTTTTTTTATAAAAAAATAAAAAAAATATATTATGAAAATATCTGAACATTCATTACTTCACTAATATCAGAGCAGATGCTTGTCAATAATTTCTATACACACAACTAACCAAAAATATCTGAACTTACAACATCAAGTGTTTTATTCCCTTTTCATCGTATTTATACCACAGAGAATTAGAGTTTGTTTTTGGTTCATCATTTATATTACGCAGTAACGAATTAGATAGACGACAGGCCAGTTGGCGTGGTTGGTTAACACATTATTTGCTAATTCTTTATGCAAACCCTTACCGACCCTTATTTTACGATGTTTTCGAAACAATAGAGATGCACAACGAACGCACAGGTGCGGCGCGCCGCACTCGAAGAAAGTTATGTAAATTGTATGGACGCGCATACGCGCCGTCAAGCACCTGGTGAACGTCCGAAAACGCGCATGTGCGTCTGCCGCGCCTAATGTATTAAGATACCACTTATCATGCTGTAGGTCGTGGGTTCGATTCCCATCCAGGACAAACATTTGTGTGCATTGACATGAGTCTGGGTGTAATTATCTATAGAAGTATGTATTTACAAATAAAAAGTAGTATATGTAGTATATCAGTTATCTGGTTTCCATAGTACAAGCTCTGCTTAGTTTGGGATCAGATGACCGTGTGTGAACAATGTCCCAGGATATTATAAAAAAAAAATAAGCTGTGTTTGTCTGCGTAGATACACTTAACGTTGTAAGTGTTCAGATGTTTTTGGTTAGTGGTGTGTGTAGAAATTATTGACAAGCATCTGCTCAGATATTAATGAAGTATTGAAAGTTCAGATATTAATGGTAACTTGTAGTGTATGAACTTATTGACATTTTAAATTGTTCAGAAGTATTTGGTCACCTTGTCTGCTACAATATATGTATCTGACGGAGACTATACAATAAAACTAATACTTCATTAAACGCGTTATTAATTACTCTAGATTTAGATTTTGATCAATAAACTAATCTAAAGTATTTATTAAATATGTTTGGCTGAACGTATATTTTGCTCGTGCCTTTTTGTGATACGACGTGGCAGCTATTTGCACATGCGCAGTAGTAGGTATGCTGAGCGCCCGTGTATTTAAAATAAGCCCGCCATTTTACTAACTTCTTGCTTAGTTCGGAGTCGATCTGTGTGAATCTGCTAAAATGTCGAGTTCAAGTGACGAATCCGTTAATTTAACCCCGGAAAATGTTATTCAAGAAGCACAAAATGGCAACAACAGCCTCATACCGACTAAATGAAAAGAAAAATACTTTCAATATATTATATTTTTTTATTTCCTCGCACAATGCATTGTAAAACGTTGTATGATACACGTGCGTAAGATGATTTCTGACTCGTGTCGACTTATACACTCGTCAGAAATTACCTACTTTCCGCACTTGTAGCATAAATAACTATTTTAGGATCTGTATATGATTTTTTCATACAAGTGGTAATTATTAAAAGACGTGTTCGATAGCTTATGTAAATCGCATAGTTTTGTCTTTTAACATTCACCGTTGTAGAAAAACTTTTTCTATGTTCAATAAAGTAAAGGCCTAATTCCATTGTAAATTTTCCAGTGTGTTCGCAGCTCTAGTGTAATATAACTATTGTAAAAGAAGTAGTGGACGTGTTTAGATTGGGTAGTGTGTAGACACTATTAAGCACAGGCCACACTGGGAACGAAGCTAGGTTCGTATAGCTTTCTTCCGAGTCTTTTCTTCGGTTCACACCGCGTACTAAGCGAAACGAAAACGGAAGTATGAAAAGAAGCGGAGGAAAGCTAAACGAACTTAGCTTCATTCCCAGTGTGGCCTGTGCTTTAGACATTACGTTTGATGTCAATGCGTCGTCTCGTGTTTAATCGATTAACGAATGTTTTAATGGTATCATTTATTTTATATTTTAAATTAACAAACGTGAATGAATATCTGTTGAAATTTGATGTATTAAAATATATTTTCTAGACAAACATTACATTTTATTCACAGTCCATTGACCTCGATATTTTAAGACCACGACTGTCAGAATGTAAATAACATAATATTCATTTAGAAATATGATTGGCATACATGTAAACATCGTGCTATGATTATGACAGAAGGAAACAAACATTTCAAGTATACAAATTCTGATTCTTTATTTTTATTAAAATCCAGGTCTTTTCACTGTACAACATGTAACGTGTGGGGCACTCGGTCTCACGGCTCGACGCCACTATTACAAACTGTTTAATTAACTTCGAATTTCACTATATGTACATCGGCAGCGCGGGCCGGCCGTGAGGCGTCGGCGCAACTATAGGCGCAGTCGTCATCACTCAAGATTCACAGATAATAAAATAATGCAACATCGTATATATACTCTGCATGCTAGTATAGTATGGATGAAAGTTAACTTTAACCTATAACAGAGGTATTTCTAAGGTTGATATTGATTTAATAGTCAACAAAACGATAAACGGTCACAAGACTCGTTTATACATTGTCGGAGTGGCGGAGCAAACAAAAGTATATCCGCGACGGTTGAGGGAACCGCACGGTGCACCACTGATACGAACAGCTTGGAAACTCGGAGAGAACATACGAGTATATATCCTTCACTCGATATTGTACCAGCCCAGGCTTGCACGGGAGATTTTTTGTCTTGCACTAAGATTTTCAACTCTCGGTGTTGAGCAGTGCGTTGAAAATCCAGTGCGCGATAAAAACTCGTCCGTGGTTACTCGGGCTCACACGACGGCGCCGATGGAGCTAGGTGGAGGTAATGTCGAGGAGTGCGGCTAGGAGGGCGGCGGGGTGGTGGGGCTGGCGGGCGCGGGCGGGTCGTCGGGAGCGGCGCGGCCGGCTGAGGCGCGCAGGCAGTCGCCGTGCGCCTTGTACTCGATGGGCACGGTGGGCGGCAGCTGCAGGATGCGGCGCAGCGCGTCCCGCACGCGCGACGCCGCCAGCGTGTCGGACGCCGTGCGGTGCCACACCGCTAGGTGGTCGTCCTGCAACAAAACATCGTAACACATTTTATATAGGGTGACTTAATGGGCGAGTGTTCTGGGACGGTTTGGGTAGTCGGCAACATGAATTCGGACAAAGCGGTTGTGTTGTGGCTTGCGTAGCGTCGATGGAAAAGACGCAAGCAAAGAGAAAACCGATAATATAAGAGTAAACTGAAATTAAGAATTTCAACATTTTTCCGCTGCGACTACGCACACCAATTGTTCATGATAGAATGACGCATAGTATCCTATCTATACTATCAAATATAGGATGATTTATTCATTTAAATTTTCGTGAAAACCCTAGGGATATTGCGAAAACACGGATAATTAGACAATGGTGAAAACATTTCTCAATTTTACTGGAAAAAGATTTTTGGAAAAACACCCGAGTCACTCTAGTAACATTGAATATCCTTAACTCCGATTGTGCTGATGGATTGCGTCAAGAACCAAGAGGAAAGCAGAAATTTAATCAATGAGTTTAATTTAAATATATCACAGGTAGGTTTAATTCAATCAATTTTAGCACAACCGAAGTCAGATGTGGCTAAAAGATTTAGCGAGTTGGTGTACTATATTGATTAAGATTCTCCTTTTAATTTAAAATGAAAACATTGTATCGTAGTAATCTGTATAAGGCATGATGGGGTTGGCGTATCCATTGGGATAAAAACCCCAATTAAATCAATAAGGATCATAAAAAAAAAAACCGATTGGCTAGATTTTCGCTTACTGATCTTATTCTGATTAGCTCCTAGTTTAACCCTGTGAGCTTAGAAGTATTATATGATAGAGTTATGAATGGTTAGAAATAAGAATATCGATTTATAGGAACTTTACTTTTTATTGAACATTTTAGTAACCTATTCTACAAACATATAGGACCCTTAGGTAGGTAAATATCTATTTTGTAGTAAAGTCACGCACACAGGCTTTTAAATGATAAATGATTTTTATTTCTGTAAGTAGGTTTGTACAAACACTTTTACAAGTCAATCATGTTTTTTTTTTTTTTTTAAACTAGATGAGGTCGGCGTTTCCTATCTGACTACTCTGAGAAGAAAGGCCGAAACAAACTCAGTAGACTAGTGTCTTAAGATAAATCACTTATTTATCAGCCTTCTTTTGTAAGTACATTATATAAATAAAGTAACATAATTATCACATTGCTGCTCAACTTATTGTTAACAACACTACTACTAGTTATTAAACTTGCAAGTAAGTAGGAAGTCCAGTAATTAGCTTAATCAAATACCTAAATACTATTTTTCTATATCACATACTTACTATTTAATATTATTGTTAAATAGTAAGCGAAACTTAAAAAGGTTACTAAGTCCATAAAAACAAACTTTTTCCAAGGAACCTTTAACCTTTTCGCCGCCAACGTACACAAAACGCAATGCCTCGCCGAGCGCCAAGCTATAAATGTATAACTAAATATACAGTAAACAGTAGTGATGGGGATATCGTCATATCGATGAATAAGATTTGTACGCGTAAAGTTAAGATTTAAAGTTGATTTTACGAATATAAATAAAAACTGATTAAATATTTCCAGATTTGTTTTATTTCACAGTATCCTTAATAAGAAAAAACAGTATAATTTATGAGTATCAAAGAAACTAATACATAGGTAACTCAATTAGAACTATAAGGAATGGGGTACATCTCTATTTGTTTCATGATCTCATTCTTTAACTTCATATCAAGTTATTGGCACTGAGGGCACGTTGAATTCGATTCTGATCAGGGATGGGGTCTATGGTCTTTCTTTCTTCTATTTTTGTTTATTCCTGTGTTTTTTTTAATAACTTCAGTCAGCGTTTTTTACCGTAGGTATCTAAGTGGCAGAATTTTGAATTGTTCACTGTTTTGAATCACTTTCCCAAATAGTTTTCGGTTTATCCCTACGAGCACAGTGAACCTGTGAGCGCAACAAAACTAAACAAACATGATGAAGTCATAAGCATAATAACCTAACTAAAAGTAAACGCCTCAAATTGAAACCCATACACGAAACTAAAATCTAACTACATAATTTCACTAAGAAATAGCGACACAGTTTGCTAGGTAATTCCCCTTTCCGCATAATAATATGACCAAGTAGATATAAGCACAGAATAGGTACATAAATCATAATATCTACAATATAACGTTACGTTTCATCCATTTAGATGATTTTTATACGAATTGCAATTAGGTTTCCTTTTTTTTCTTTGAAAAGAATTGCTAAAAAAGTTAAAATTACAGTGCTTTCATACACTGTATTTACCATAATAGTGTATAGAGTACAAAAACAGTACCTAAATCTACTGTAATTACAGTGCATCTGGAGATACTGGGTTCACCGAACATTTTACATACTTATTGAATTCCTACTCTTTGATGAATAAACATTATTATTATCATCCAGTTAGACATACCTCAGATTTATCTTCTGGTTCAATATTCTCCACAAAATACTCCGAGTCCGATTCCACACCTTGCAAAATTTTCAGAAGTTCGTCCGAATCAAGTTCTTCACTCATTTTTCTATTTGCAAGTGAAAGAAAGAAAGATGCGTGCGCGCGAATCCGATTTTGTGCTGCACTATGCCAAAGTGACCTTGACAGCCGCACGCCTATGACGTCACTGACCAACTTCTATAGTAGTTCGTGGCACTCGGTGGCGCACAGGGGCATAGACGACCAATTGTTTTGTAGAGATGGGAAAATAACTATCGACAAGAATTAGTAACAACTTTATAATTACGTATCGGCATCTACCTGAAGGTCGAAATCCATCTACTATCCTTTGTAATGAAGTAGATAACTAAGTTCATATTTTATTGACCTCAAAATGTTTTCTATATTCGTAACTTTCTGTATTTATAAATATTTCAATGGTGAAATCAACCTTTCACGGCACATCACTGGCCAACTTGATATGAAGTGATTGGCGTTCTGAGGAAAGTAACAAAATTCGGAGTTTCTGTTTTTGCCGATTTTAGGACAAACTAGGGCTTATTTTGTGTAGAAAAATAAAAAACAGGGTAGTAGACAGTGCTATCTTAAATAATAAAATGAAACAAAGCTTTTAATCACAGTAAATTTATTTTAATAAGATAATTAAAATGAACAACTTCTATAGAAGTTGTGGCGCTGGTGGCACGAAAATCCCGAACTTCTATAGAAGTGCTTGGCGGTGAAAAGGTTAATGTGTTGAAAAAGAGAAAAAAATGTTGACTTTTTCATTCAAATAGATTATCAGCTGGATCGGGTTATTTGTAAAGAAGTTTATTTCGTTTCCGACGTTATAGTTCCTTGCACAAAGTTGTTCGTTTTCATGAAGAAGTTTCGCACGCTATTTATCAGAAATCTTATGTAGAATCGTTAATTTTTTAAATTAATTAGAAAAAAAAAAATGCGTGGATGATTGACATTTAAAACGTCATCCAGTCAGAGGTCTCGTTTTTCGGCCAATCAGCGTTCTTATTTCATAATAGCTAATAACGTTTCCTTTCGCACTAGAGCGACACGTGTTTTTGCAAAAACCGTATCTTTTTCCAGTAAGATTGAGAAATGTTTTCACCATGTCTAATTATCCGTGTTTCACAATATCCCTAGGGGTTTTCGCGAACATATGTATGTATATATATCGGTTGTAAAAAGACACTGCGAAGCCGAATGCCACATATTCTGCCCATTATTTGGTTTTTTTTTTCTACTAGACCATACCTGGGAATCCACTGGTTCTGGAGAGATTGAAGGTAAAAGTAGCAATTTACTTTTTTATGAAAACGAACCTGGGAATCCACTGGTTCTGGAGAGATTGAAGGTCAAAGTATCAATGTACTTTTTTATGAAAACGAACCTGGGAATCCACTGGTTCTGGAGAGATTGAAGGTCAAAGTAGCAATTTACTTTTTTACGGAAACAAACCTGGGAATCCACTGGTTCTGGAGAGATTGAAGGTCAAAGTAGCAATTTACTTTTTTACGAAAACAAACCTGGGAATCCACTGGTTCTGGAGAGATTGAAGGTCAAAGTAGCAATTTACTTTTTAACGAAAACGAACCTGGGAATCCATTGGTTCTGGAGAGATTGAAGGTCAAAGTAGCAATTTACTTTTTAACGAAAACGAACCTGGGAATCCACTGGTTCTGGAGAGATTGAAGGTCAAAGTATCAATTTACTTTTTAACGAAAACGAACCTGGGAATCCATTGGTTCTGGAGAGATTGAAGGTCAAAGTAGCAATTTACTTTTTAACGAAAACGAACCTGGGAATCCACTGGTTCTGGAGAGATTGAAGGTCAATGTAGCAATTTACTTTTTTACGAAAACCAATTTCAAATGTTATTACTAAACTTTTATCCAAACAAACATTACCTAAAATTTCGATTTTTCTTAACAAATTACGCATTTGAAGTTAGAAAAAGAATGAATATCAAACGCACACTGTCACAAGTGCCTACGCGGGGCCGTTTTCCCGAGTTCGCGTTACATTGCGCGGAATAAGAATTAACTGTTTTTTATACCAAAAAATAATAGTCGTTTCCCAGCAATCATTTTTGCGCAAAGCTACTTAGATGTACAGTATGCATAGTTGACGGCTTTGTGATGTGTCTTTTTACACCCTGTATATATGTCAAAAAATCAGCTGTTCCCTACATTTATGTTCGCATAACTCGTTAATGTAGGGAACTGCTGATACTTTATCGCGATTTCAGGTTTGGTCCCATAGTAAAAGTTGTTCATAATTTTATTATGACTACAACACTATCGTGACAGCACCCTAGCTAATAAAAAAAGCAGTGTTTAAATACAGGGTCAAATTAAATTAGCGAAAATCTGCAGACGTGATGGGTACGATATCTGAACACGACAAAATAAAATTTTCATGATTTTTTGGGTTCAATGACCGTTGGTAGTGTTAGTAGGTACTTGTAGTATGAGTTGATAAAATTTGTTTTATCGTGTTGAGATATCGATACCCATTACGTCTGTAAAGTTAAAAAAAAACCTGATTCATCATTCTCCTGCCCTTGTCCCAATTTATTTGGGGTTGGCGCAACATGTATTTTTCTTCCATACTTCTCTATTAGTCGTCATCTCGGTAGTCACTCCTTTTCTGGCCATATCATCTTTCACACAGTCCATCCATCGTTTCTTTGGTCTTCCCTTACTCGTATAGCCCTCCACGTTCATACTCAACACTTTCCTGACGACATTTTCCTCATTCCTCCGCATCACATGCCCATACCATGACAACCGATTTCCACGCAACTTTTCAGTCACAGGTGTCACTTTCAGACTTCCTCTTACATACTCATTTCTTATTCTATCCATTCGCGTAATACCACACATCCCTCTTAGCATTCTCATCTCGGCTGCATGCAATTGCCTTTCATTCATTCTTTTTGTGGCCCAATATTCTGATCCATACAAAACAGCAGGTTTAACCATTGTTTTATAAATCTTCCCCTTGAGTTTAAGGGGAATGCGGGAGTCGCAGATTGTTCCCGTGACCTGCCGCCATTTCATCCATCCAGTGTTAATTCTGTGCTTAACAGTCCGGTCTACTTCGCCATCGCTTTGTACAAGTGAACCAAGATACCGGAAGTCGGAGCAGACCGGGAGAAGCGCGCCATCAAGCGCTATGGCTCCAGCACTGGAGAGACCGCCGAAATCGCAGAACATATACTCGGTCTTGGTTCTGCTGATTTTCAAGCCGACATTCTCCAGTTTCCGTTGCCATTTCTCCAATCTGCTCTGGATCTCAGGTCCATCTTCACCGACAAGAACGATGTCGTCGGTAAATAGCATGCACCAGGGTGCCTCTTCCTGTATGTCCGCCGTCACACACAGGCGAAAAATCAATAAAAGTCGGACAAAACCTAAACATTCATGATTATTATGGAAATGGGTACATGGACTCTGTCTCTGTCGCGTCCGACCTAAACTAGAGTCAAGAGCAAATCCATCATAAAAAAAAATAAAAAAAAATTGTATTTTTTTTCATTCAATTTTTTCCTTTTTTGGTTTTTTTACACCACCAGTCTTTTAAAAATGCCTTCCATGGCTAATTTACTTGAAAATTTTCTTGAAAATCGCTCTCTACGACATTGTTTGGTTTTTCTTAGACTGCAGCCAATACAAAAGTTGTCGACTAAAAAATAAAATTTTGTTAAAGCGTCGCTTACGGTCGCATAAAACTGTGATTGTATTTTGAAAAACAAAGTCCATACTCTCTGAAAATAATAATATCAAAGCCGGATCTCTCGGGAAATTATACTTTACCCTTTTATGAAGTTTAAAATTATGCAGAAGAATACCATGCCAGATTCATTTTTTTTTTATATATAAAAGATCAAGCATTAGTATCAAAAGTAGATATTAAAAAGAAGTTGAATACCTCCTGTAAGCGAATCCGTCAAAAAACAAAGACGTTCATGAAGTTAATTATGAAAATAAGTAATGATTAAATACAACACTCACTCGTAAGCACATCTGCTGTTGATCTAGTCGAACTTTGGCCTGAGACCCAGGCGCGTAGACAACTAAGCGTTTGCACTAAGTGCGCAGGTGGAGTGTATCATTTATCAGACTTGTCGATAATACTTATTGTTATTTGTTTGGAGTACTTTTAAGTTTTTAGGTTTTGACCGACTTTTATCGATTTTTCGCCTGTGTGGGTCAGAGCGTCCATAATTAACAGGAAGATGTAAGGACTTAAAGCCGACCCCTGGTGCAAGCCGACCGCCACATTGAACTCGTCGGTGTTGCCAGCAGCCGACCGGACGTAGGTACAAGATTGACTGTACATAGCACGAATTAACTTTACATACTTCCCGGGCAAACCTTTCTCTTTCAAGACCCACCACAAAACACCCCGAGGTATCCTATCATACGCTTTTTCCAGATCAATGAATACCATGTGCAAGTTATTGTGTGCACGTCTGTACTTCTCGCACAATTGGCGGAGTGCAAAAGTGGCGTCCACTGTTCCTCGACCTGGCATAAACCCAAACTGGTTTGGGGTAATCCCACTCTCTTATCGCAATCTTTTCTCTATTATTTTCTCCCATACCTTCATACTATGGGACATAAGCTTTATCCCTCGATAGTTGTTGCAGTCCTGTACGTCACCTTTATTCTTGAAGATGAGCACTAGCGAACTATTGCACCATTCTTGTGGGATCGCTTCTTCATGCAACAACTTATTGAAGAATAAAGTCAGCCACATACATCCATCTTTTTTTAAACACTTCCATACTTCTACTGGTATGTCATCTGGGCCCGTGGCCTTTCCATTTTTCATACTTTGGACAGCCTTCCTTACTTCATCCATGCTAATTTCCCTCACCAAACCCATATTTGTTTGTACCTCTTTGAGCACACCATTCCATTTATTCTCTTCGTTCATTAGCTTTTCAAAATAAAACTTCCATGGTTCTTTTATCTCGTCATCTTGGGACAGAACCTTACCGGCTTCATCTTTCATACACTTAATGTGAATTATATCTCTCGTTCTCCTTTCTCTTGCTTTTGTAATCCGGTATAGCTCCTTCTGGCCTCTTGGGCTGTCCAGTGAGTCATACAACTTCTCCTGCGCCTTAGCCCTGGAAACTGCTACCACCTTTTTTGCCTTCCTCTTCCATTCTTTATAAATTCTCTTCTTATCTTCTTTCAGACTATCATTCCCGTTTTCTACACCCTGTCATTCTTTAAACGCAACTTTCTTTTCTTTAAGCATATTTTGCGCTTCGTCATTCCACCACCATGTATCCTTTTCTATCATGCCTTTCCCTTTCGATTCTCCAAACACGTCTTTTGCTACTCTCCTTATACAATCCGCCATCTCTTTTCAACATTCATTCACAGTTTTTCCTTCCATATCCTTCATTTCAATAATAATAATAATAACAAGGTGCGCGCCTTTAACGGTTGGGTCATGCCGGTCCTGATGTACTCCTTTGGCATACTCAAGTGGACCCAGACGGAACTAGATGCCCTTGATAAGAGAGTCCGGTCACTGCTGACCGCAAACCGGATGCACCCACGTTCATCTGTCATGAGGCTGTACATTCCGAGGAAGTGTGGGGGTCGAGGTTTTTTAAATGCTAAGACCCTCCACAACCGCGAGGTGTGCAGTCTCAGAGAATATTTTCTCAAGGCTGACGTGGGTATGCACCGAAATGTGGTTGCAGTCGACAAGGGACTCACCCCGTTGTCCTTGGCTAAAGAGAACTGGCGCAAACCTGTGGTGCTTAGTACCAACGACCGCAAGGAAGTATGGCAAAGCAAAGAGCTCCACGGAAGCTTTTTCCGAGCCCTTCATGGGCCCGACGTAGATTTCTTAGCGTCCGTGGCCTGGCTACGCTTCGGTGACCTCTTTGGGGAAACCGAAGGTTCGGTCTGTGCGATTATGGATGAAGTTATGCTAACGAATAACTACCGGAAGTATATAATGAAAGACGGGACGATCGACATATGTCGGGCATGCCATTGTCCCGGTGAGTCTATCAGACATATTACCTCTGGGTGTTCTCGTTTGGCTAACGGCGAGTATTTACACAGGCATAACCAAGTGGCCAGGATTATCCATCAGCAACTTGCTCTGAAACACGGCCTTGTGGACTTTGAGGTACCCTATTACAGGTATGTGCCCGACCCAGTTCTCGAGAATGACCATGTCACGTTATACTGGGATCGATCTATTATCTCTGACAGGACTATTGTAGCCAATAAGCCTGATATAGTGGTAATAGATCGATCAGTGCGCCGCACGATGATAATCGATGTCACTATCCCGCATGACGAGAACCTCGTGAAGGCTGAGAAGGAGAAACAATTGAAGTATCTCGACTTAGCCCACGAGGTTGTCGCTATGTGGAATGTGGACTCGGCAATCATTGTGCCGATAGTCGTTACGGTCAATGGCCTTATTGCTAAGAGCCTCGACCAACATCTCAAGAGGTTCTCGTTGGGTGGCTGGGTGAAGGGCCTGATTCAGAAGGCAGTCCTCCTTGATACGGCGCGTATTGCGAGGAGGTTCCTGTCTCTGGGGCCCTAACCACCGGTAGCTTGGACCCTGCTCCCGCTACCGGCGGATCACTATTTTTTTATATTTTTAAATGTTTTTTTTTTTATCTTTTTTATAAAAATATTTAAAAATGTAATAAAATAAGTTAAAAAATAAATAAAGGAATAAATAAATAAATAGATGTAACATCTTCAATTGAAGCCCTAACTCCTGAGTTACGTGGTACCTGTGTTACAGGAGTCAGTGTCTTCACCCGATTTTAGAACATTAACAATTATGCAATAAAATTCAAACATCATAAAACGAAGGGAATTTAGTGCATACATGCTCTTGAGTGGTGTTACTGAGTGTTGTATTTATGTGTGTGTGTGTGTGTGAGGGTGTGCATGTTGTGTGAGTGTTTGTGTTTTATGACTGGGCTATGGGTTATTATCTGAGTTTGTTTGTCTACATTACTATTTAGTTATCACGTGTATAGTTCTTTCAGTAAGTTTTCTGTCTGTCTGTTTGAAGCCATATGTTTAGTTTCATCTTAGTTTTATATTTTATTAGTGGGTTGACGTTGAGAATTTTGTTTATTATAAATATAAGTAGCTAGGTATGGGCGCTGCCGTCGAGCGGATGCGGTCTTACATTTGACTGCGCGACATACATTGTTGATAGTTCTCTTATGTTTCATTGCGTGATTTACAGGTGTGATTTCATGCTGTTGCATTATTAGCTTGAGAAGGTATAGTTGTCTCACTGTAAGTACTTGACAACTTTCATATAGGGTTTTTGTAGGGAACCGGTACGGTTTGAAGGTCATGACTTTTAGCAAAGATCTTTGGGCTCTCTCGAGGTGTATCATATAGGTTTTACAAGCACCTCCCCATGCCGTGATACAGTAACCTATGATTGACTGTGCTAGTGCCAGGTACACCACACGGAGAAGCTTAAAGTCGGCCACTTGCTGTAGTCTTTTAAATGCCCATATAAGTTTCCTAACTCGGGAGGCAGTCTGCTCTATGTGGGGACGCCAGCCAAGTCTCTCATCCAGAATCACACCCAGGTACTTCATTGTGTTTTTTTGTGTAATTGGAAGGCATGAGCATGGAAGATTGTGGTTGGAGTCATTACAGGAGTGCGCTTTAAGGTTTATTATTGTAGGTTTCGTTTTAGCGAAGGTAAATTGCAGAAATGAGGTTTTAGAAATATTAAGGGTTAGTAAGTTAGCTTCCAGCCAGTGGATTATTTTACGTAAGCCTTTCTCTGCAGCTTGCCGTGCCACATCCCAACTCTCTCCATGAAATATAAGTGCGGTGTCGTCTGTATAGCTAAATATTTTACCCTTAGTAAGAGACTGCTGGCATAGGTCATTCACATAGAGCAGGAAAAGACTCGGGGATAGGCAGCTACCCTGAGGCACACCATAATCAACTCTGGCTTCATTGCTAATGACCTCACCAATCTTTACTTTTTGTGTACGGTCATTGAGAAAGTCTGCAAATATGCTTAAAGCCCTTCCTCGAATACCAGCATGTTCTAACTTGGTCACAAGGGTTGGAATTGGACCTAGCCAAGGCGTGTCAAACGCCTTGGCTAGGTCCAGAAAAACACCCAGACATTTTAGCTTTGTGTCCACTTTTCTAGTCACGTAATCAACGAGTTGATTAACTGTGTCTGCGGTGCTTTTCCCGGACCTAAAACCAAATTGTGTGTCCGATAATATTTTATAGCGTTCTAGATATTTCATTAGTCTACGGTTCAATAATTTTTCCAATATTTTTGATAGTGCTGACAGAACTGAGATAGGTCTATAATTTTTAATATCGTCCTGGTTTCCACCCTTGTGAACAGGTGTGATTAATACATTAGGCGCGGCAGACGCACATGCGCGTTTTCATAACTTTCTTCGAGTGCGGCGCGCCACACATGTGCGTTCGTTGTGCATCTCTATTGTTTCGAAAACATCGTAAAAAAAGGGTCGGTAAGGGTGTAGCATTAAGAATTAACCCTTTAACGCACACCCTAACTTTTTTTTAAATTCTTAATATTTTGTGATAAATATATATTCTGTGCCGTAAATCATAATGACATGTTCTTGAAAAAAGACCTGAAAATCTCTGTTTTTCGAGAAAATCATGAAAATCATACGGCCAGTAAACTGGCCATTGAACGTTCTGCGTCACTAACCATCACAGCAATATCACTGGCCAGTAAAATGGACACTAATGAAATCTATTTTATTTTTAGGAAAAGACGATAATAATAATAAAAAAATGTATTTCCTAATCAGCCTTTAATAATAATAGAATTAACATAACATATTTCTTCTGAAACAAAACTGTGGCGGTGGAGATGGAGGCGGCTGCGGAGGTGGCGATGGTGGGATAGGCGGTGGTGGTAGAAACAAAAACTCCTGTGGTGGTTGTGATGAAGACGATGTTCCAGAGCATGATCCTTGATTTTGACTACGTGTGCTCACGGTGCTGGTACTAAAACTTTCGTCGAAACAATCATCAGCATCAGAATCACCACCAATGTCTGATTGTGTGGCCTGGTCATCAGTAATACCCACGAAGTCATTCCATTGGTCCTCGTCTAGTGACTCCAACTCCCGATAAGTGTATGTGTGTCTAAAACAATGAGAAAATTACAATGTGTAACTATTACATTACGAATTTCATAAGTACCAAGCAAAAAACCACCAAAAAAAACCCCAAACGTACATAATAATAGGTTATAACTACCGAACAAGATTGTTTATCGCAAATTTATTACAATATCATAACACATGCTTATATACCTGTTGTAAAACAATATGGTTCATAGGGATTACTCGAAAATAAATACTCAATACAACATCTCAAAGTTAGGTAGGCAATTCTTAGGTTCTATTTTTTCAACACACCGGTTTGTATTCAATCGCAAATAATATATGTTTTTCTTACTATCCTCGATTACATTTGCACATAACATCGAAGTATATACTATAAAGGAATAGTTTCACTTACCTTTTCCAAGAAGACATGATTTTTGTTCACCATAAAACTTGTAAACACGTAACGTACACGCGCGATGACAACAAATGTTCCTGCGCGGGTGCACGGTGGCCAGTTCACAGGCCATCTTGAAAAAAGGCGCGAATTTAAAATGTCGCGCGGCGAACTTGAACGCTGGCTAGTTGACGGGCCAGTGTGCTCTAACGCGGGTCGTAAATGTTCATAAGGTTCAATATATAAATAAAAATCTATGAGATAACGACCTTGAAGTGAGTGTCCAGTTTACTGGCCACTTTGTATGAGCCGTCCTATAAAGGGTTAAGCAGAGAATGTGTTAAAGCTTTCTTAAAAATTCGGGGAAAAACTCCTTGCTCAAAACAGGCTGCAACAAGCTTTGTAAGAGGTGGAACTAATATATCTTTACCCAGTTTGAGGAGTATAGCCGGAATAGAGTCCCATCCTGAGGCACAATCATTTTTTAGGTTGTTAATTACCCGTTTCTACTTCAGCTTCGTCCGGAGAAAGTAGAACCATAGAAACACGCGCAGGGGTTGTTCCAATTTTGTATGGGGCAAGTGAGGAATTTTGGTTTTTAATAATATTATCCGCCAGTCGCTTACCAACATTCGAAAAATAATGGTTTATTTGCTCAATGGCAATATGCGTATCCGCAACATCAGTGGCAGGTAGAAGTTTGTCAGCTGATATTGGTTTCCTGTCTTCGTTGGTTATGGATTTTATAATGTTCCATGTTTCTTTATTGTTTTTTGAGGATCTTAAAGCGGAGCTTTCGTGATCGTTTCTTAGCTTCCTAAGTAATAGATTACAGTGATTACGATATCTTTTGTATGATAACTCGAAAATGCCGTTTTTTGGGTTTGCAAGGAATTTCCGGTGGAGGTTATCCCTATGTCGAATACACCGTAAGAGGCCAGGTGTGATCCAAGGCTTAAGGACTAGTTTACGATTAGAGATTTTAGTTACTTTTGAGTGTTGGGATACCGTGGACATCAGACATTCAACAAACCGTGTGGCGGCTTCGTTTGCATCACAAGTTTGTGAAATAAAAGAAAAATCTGTAGTTTTTAATTGTTCAACAGCGCCCTCATAGTTTACTTTTGTAATATATCTTTTCGTATTCCTGTTTTTAGAGGAGGCATTACTTAGACATAGCATTACGGAAGCGTGGTCGCTGACGGTGGAATCTATGACCATAATTGTTGCATAAGTGGTGGTACTAATCATTACGTGATCGAGGCAATTATGCAGTCTTGTAGGATGGGTGTGTCCCGTTAAAAGGCCCAATTCTGAAGTTAGATTTAGATAGGATGAACTATTTCTATCTGAACTATTCGGTTTTATGTCTATATTGATATCACCTATCAGGATGATGTTCTTCGCTTTTAATTTACCTAAAATGCTTTCCAGTGAGTTAAGGAAGCTATCAGTACAATATATTGATGGGGATCTATAGGATTCAATCATTTTATCTACCACTTGACTCTTAAACATACTTGCACATTCCTCTTTTTCTATCATACGCCACCTGGTTTTTGGTGGGGGGCGTTCTTTGTACTTACTGGACGAGACACTGAGTTTTACCTCCATTATTATTAGTCTGTGTTGTGTGACTAAGCCTTCGCCTGGCAGCACTTTACAATTTTTGACACATTTTAGGCTGTTCCGTCTTAGGTACCAGCAAGAAATCAATTTGAGTCGCGTGGCGGCCACTTTTGTAAGTAATAAGGTGTTCGTTTTGCTTTTTAAACCACGTATATGTTATTGCCAGGTCGAAGGCAGAAGCAGCTTGCAACAGTGTCGCGCCATCAGTTTGCGGGCTCCGTGTCCCCAACCGCCATGCACTCTCTCATACCCATCCTTCTGTCTTCCTACATGCCCGTTAAAGTCACCCCCCACATACACTTCTTCACATTCTGGCACATCCATCATCACACGATCGAAATCCTCCCAAAACTTCTCTTTTACACTATCCTCACATCCTGACTGGGGTGCATACACACTTACTATATTTAACACTAAACTTTCCATAATTACTTTCACAGCTATCACTCTATCACTCACTCTTTTAACATCCACCACACATTCTTTCAATTCCCTATCCAAAACTATATCCACACCATTTCGCTTGCCATCGCTTCCACAGTAAAAGAACTTATATCCTTCTCCTATCTCTCTAGCCTTCGCACCCTTCCATTTTGTCTCTTGCAGACACCCTATATTCAGTCGCAGCCTTTTTAAGACATCTGCTAATTCTCTTCCTCTTCCAGTCATCGTACCTACATTCCAGCTCGCGCACCTCAATCTTAAAAAAGAAAGCCGATTATTAAACTGATATTTTAAATGACTACACTACCAGGAGGCGGTTGATGACCTCAAAAAAAAAAACTTACTAATACTGCAGGCTATCAGTGGTGCACTATTTACATATATACAATAGAAAAAAAAAATCCTTACCTGGAACCGTACGGAGAGCACGACCCCGCAGAGCTCCTGCCCGACCATGAACTGCTCTCCAAGCATCGCCATGCACAGGTCCTCCCACGCGCGACCCGTTTGTGTTTTACGTAGTCGTACAACCTGAGAAGAGAGCAAAATGGAATGTGGTTGGTTTCACGTCTGGATCGTGTGTCGCTGAAACAGCACCAAGAAAATCAAGGTGCTGTTTTGAGGCAAACGCAAATCCCAGCGGCGACGCCGCTAATTGGGCGGCATACCGCAGCGACACAACTGATTCCTATGTAACTATGAAAAGGGCAGCAATATCGCTATCTACAGAAGCATTTTCAGAGCACCTTTTAACCATAACTTTACAAACATCTTCATGGCAAGTTTTGCAAAAACTTTTAGTAAGACAAATAGACAAATGCACATCGCTTTTCTACACAGTTCTAGAGACACGTTTAAACCTACCTCCCAATACTTAGAATTTTTACGATGTGTCATTGCTTGCTTACTGTAATAAAGAGTATTCACTCGTATCTATACTAATAATGTAGCTGAAGTTTCTTTGTTTTTTTTTTGTTTGTTTGTTTGAACTCGCTAATTTCGGGAACTAACCAGTTAAATTTGAAAATTTCTTTTTGCATTTGATAGCCTAATCTAAGAGGAAGGCTATAGGTTATTTAATATCACGTTTACGATCCTTAGGAGCCGAGCAAAAAGACAGAAAGAACACTAAGCAAAAACGAAGTAATAGCGTGAGCAGGCGATGCGATGCGACGGGGTAGAACGGGAAACAAGAAATTTCACGTGGTCAGAAGCTAGTTCTTGATATCGAGCCATTGTATTTTTCGAGCGCGAGTCATTCAATACAATTAAGACCTTAGGTCAACAACACGAAAGTCACATGTCGCGCACTCGTGATACATCAACACCCCATGAAATATCCTTACCCATTTCCCTCCATTGACATTGGCGGGGTCCTCCCACATGGGCTTGATGCCCAGTTTGAAAAGGTGCAGGTCGGAGAGTGGTGGCAGCTCCGACGGCCGCGCCAGGTGCGTATACAGACCCCACCATTGCTCCACACTTGCCACCCTACCCACCAGACGTAACGCCTGGAATTGATGCAGAAAATATAATTAGGTATAAATTTGATATGCCACCTTTCATCCAGTATATTTATTGAACGGGATAAAGTTATTGAGAGAATGTATATCAGTAAATTCATTTTGAACATTTCAACCAAAAGAATAAAATAGCTACCCCCAAAAATCTCAACTTAATTTGGGTTTCTATGCAATTTAAGTCAAACATAAATAAATATTCTATACAAGTAGTTGCTCTACTGGCTAGTCTCAAGTTTTGCCTGTGATTATTTGTTACCTTAAAAAGAAAAATTAAATTGCAATACATTTTATACTTTATGGAATAAGAATTGCAGTTCGAAATAAAATACCTTTGTAATAGCAACTTAGCAAACAAATAAGTTTTACAATATTTTGTTGACTTTGCAAATACCTATGTATTACTTTATCAATTGCTTTTTTATTGCAGTAATATCAAATGACTAATAGCAGGTTGTCTTGATACTTTTACCTGTGTATTAAAGATTTTAGAATTTGACTAAAACTAAAAAAATGCATGTGGGTGGCACTAGAAGTAGCAACAGAGAAATGTTACATTGGCACACAGAAGATAATTGGGTGACAATAGTTGACCCACTCGAGTGCATTCCATTGTGTACATGTATTAATAATGATAATAAATTGTTTATTGATCTTTTTTTTTTTCTTTATTTGTTTATAGAGGGTTTTAATCTAGACAGATTATGCCACCCTCATCGTTACAAATCGACTTTATGTACGTACTACTACACAACTAAAAATCATCTTACACTACCTCTGCGACTAATGCCAATGTTTACGAGTCTGTACAGCATGCTGGCTGCTTCCGAAGCAGGGGCAGCAAGGACGCTGTTACATACCCCAGTCTCGCACATGCTATTATACATTGTTAACACTTCTCGTCTTTCCGGCTCGTTCCGGACACATTCCATGATGATATGATAAACATCTTCCATTAAGTTGTTTATTGATCTTGAAAGTACAGATGGTGAGAAAAACAAAACTTAAAAATAGTAACAATCAAGATGTATAAAGTTATGTAACTACATTATTATGGTAGAACATGTTGGTGTAATTACACGGTACATCTGTTGACAATTTCTGATACCCTGTCTCTTAAACTAGAGTATACCTGTATCTTAAGAGACAGTGGACGGCCATAAAGTTATGTTCTAATATTAACTATTAATCAAGTGAGGACGCTGTCGATCTACCCACAATTAAACAATTATCAAAAATCATAAAGGAAGTAAAATTAAATAAGGTTAATAATGAACATAATTCTTGTGAGTGTGTATGTGTATGCACGTGTGTATGAGTGTGTTTGTGTGTGTGTGTGTGAATAATGTATGTTTGTGCGTGTGTGCATGAGTGTGCATATATATATCTTTTTATCTATTTGGTGCAGACTGCAGAAATAATTTACGCATTTTTAGGAAATGGTATCTGAACTCACTTGAAGCTTATAAAGTGCCAAAAAAGCTGTTTGTAAAAAATTTTGAGGGCAAAAAATTATGTAAGTAATAATTGTGTACATGAATATGGTGCAGACTGTAGAAATAAATTCAGCATTTTTAAGAAATGGTATATGAAATCAGTTAAGTTACAACAGCGCAGAATGTAGGTCATGCTAACAAATGCAAATCAGTAGAGCTAAGGTTGCCTTAAACATTTAATATACATTGCAACCTTGCTCAAAAATAATCTATTTGTGTCCACTGAGGCAATATGGTAAAAGCACAAATGTTAGAGTACCTATTCAAATGCTTTGAAATATTTATGGATTTGCAGTAATTTATTAATCAAATGAATAAATTAATGGCCATTCACAGAAATATCTATTCCACATTCTGAGATCAGATCTGTTAGCTGTAGCCTGTAGGCAGCAATATGTGTTGGTTGGATTTAACAACTTTTGTCTTTCACCAGCTGGCAGAACAGAAATAGGACAGGTCATGGTACCTACCATGACTGTGTGAAGGAGCTCTGGATCCGACTCTGATAAATATTTAAAGAGAATAAATTGGGAAGGCATCCTCAGGCTAAATAAAAAAGGAAGACTGTCAAGTCAACTAATGTGACGCCTCACATTTTGGGTTTCTTAACACGTTCTGTGCGGCAGACACGCATGTGCGATTTTCGAACGTTCACCAAGTGCTACCGGCGCATATGCGTGTCCATACAATTTATGTACTTCCTTCGAATGCGGCGCGCCGCACCTGTGGGTTTTTTGTGGGTTTTTTGTGCATCTCTATTGTTTCGAAAACATCGTAAAATAAGGGTTGGTAAAGGTGTCAACACACAAGGCATTTCGAGCAATTGATTGTAACACGTAACATCTGACAACCGAACAACGTATTGTTCGGTTGTCAGATGTTACGAGTGTCAGTGGAACACGGGTGGGTTTTAGTCAGTAAAATTCTAAACTAACCAACAGCTAAATTTTATTGCAAACGACAACATACTATCTTTTTTGTTTATGGCCATTTAATATCAGGCTATAGTCACCAGACCTTACTGCCTAGTATTACGTGTTTTTTTTAATAATATCTTTAATTGTACTTAAATTATCTCAACGTATGATGGATCAAATAATATAAGTACGAAATTCTGAAAAAAAAAAAACTATATGGTAACTATGGCCTTATTCTACTACTTACCTACATAATACCAAAAAAATCAGCTGTTCAGTACATTTTGACGAATTATGCGAACGTACTGAATAGCAGATTTTTTTTTCGCGATTTCAAGTTTGGTCACATAGTAAAAGTTGTTCATAATGATGAGTACAATGATCCCCTAAGAGGTTGCTGGTGTTTTACAAATAACCCTGTATATTATTGCTCTACTAGATAATTCACAAAATCGTATACTACTAAACGGCAACACTTTCATTAATTCGCTCTCTAACTAAGTATGTAAGTACGAACAACAAAATGATGAGCAAAAGCTACCTAATTCCGAAACGCTTGATCCTTGAGGTTACAACAGTCGTGTGAGGCAACCTTTACTTGCGGCGTAATTGTTTTATGACTCATAAAAAATGGAAAAATTTTCAAACACACAGAGGCGTCTCGCCGCACTTGGGATAAGTTTGTAACGGCGCACATATGTGCCCAGCCGCACTGGGTAGAGTTTCTTCAATCGCGCCTGCGCGCTCATAGCACCACACCAAGTATTTTTTGGGCGCGCATGAGTGTTTGCCGCACAGGGTTTAGTGTATCATAAAGCAAGTTCGCCAAATAATTCAGCAGTGAATGTGTTAACACATTCGGTGCGGCAGACACACATGCGCGTTTTCATAACTTTCTTCGAGTGCGGCGCGGCGCACATGTGTGTTCGTTGTGCATCTCTATTGTTTCGAAAACATCGTAAAAAAAAAGGGTCGGTAAGGGTGTAGCATAAAGAAGCGTTTGCATAAAGAATTCAGCAGAGAATGTGTTAAGCATGTGTGCACTTAGTGAGGTGTACTTTAGTAGTAGTTTGGTGTAAATGTGTATGTGTATGCACAGAGCGAGGTGTAGGTTTGCGCATGCTTCATGCTTTCTTTTTTGTTTGCAGCGCTATGCCTTGGTTTTTTATTTAGTCTGAAGTAGGTGCATGGCATTTACTTATGTCCTATGTGAAGGACCTCTGGATCTGACTGATAAAGAGAATGAATTAGGGAGGCATCTTGACAAATAATATCATTTTAAGAAAGTTTTATATGTAAAATTAACCCTATTTTTTTTCGTCTTGCATAAAATTTATAGGTTACTAGCTCAAACAAGCAGATTTGAATGATAACACATTGGTGTAGCAATAGAATTTAGGAAGTTCATTAGGCATTCAAAACTTGGTTGTCTTGAAATCTTGAATCTAATTTAGGGAAGCTTTCAGTCAGAGAACATATTAAGAGTAAGAAGAAAATTTGTTTTGTAAATCTATCCAGTTGTAACTTAAAACTAAGTCAAATGTTAAACAAAACTATGCCATATTGATAAACATATGCAAATTAGGTAATAATAATTTGCATAATACTGCATTCTTCTTTATGTATGTACTATGTTGGTAGTACACTACTGTTCTGGACCCAAAACAAATCACATGTATAATTGCAACAACAACTTGTCGTGGTCACAGTGCATTTTTCTGTGATGTGTTCTTTTTGAGATGCACCTCCTTGACAGCATGGCAGTTCTAGCATGGGCATCAACAAACCTGTACATAACCAGTGGTGGAAGCGGAGAGCTCGCGCGCGGGTGGGCGGCGCGAGAACCACATCCAGTAGGAGTACTCGAGCTTGTGCTCGTGCGCCGGCACGGGCGGCGGCGTCGCCTCATCAGAGTTCCTGTCATCCTCGTCATTGTTGCCGTGGTTCTGCGCAGCACCTCCACCCTGTCCACCCTGTCCACCCTCCCCAGATCGACGTTCAGGCACGTTTAAATTGTAAAACTTGCACATTTTCCTCTCTGTCATGTTATTTCAAAGATACTAACATGTTTCACTAACGGCCTAACCTAGGACACGTTGCTTTATTTGAACTACCAGAATGTAAACAATACTCAAACTGTGATTCTATAATTACACTACACAATTAAAAAACTAGGAACGCCTAAATAATATTTAGTGACGGTTAATAAATAAATCTTAATCAGCCTATTCCCTCTTTTACTGTGTATAACCTTTTTCTTTCCGTCATCAAAATTCAAATCTGTCAATTGACAGCATGGGTACATTCGTCCAAATTGAGTTGAATTTGTTTCTAAAATAACAAAGACAAAGAGATATCAAACTAACTGAAGAGCAAAAGAGAACAAAAATATAACGCTTCTTCTGAATTTTGACGTATTATTTGGTACGAAGCTAAAAAAAACTGCGTTCCTATCCCATTCACAGATTACTAATATATGATCCCATTTCATCAATTTGAAACGATGCATATTATTTCATTCTACAAAATGCTAAACTTTTTTTTTTTTTTAATTAATTAATTTAGCTTTACTGTAAAAGTTTTTGAAAATTCAACTGTAGCCCAATATTAGTGTATTGGGGTTTGGGCTTAATATTTTATTTTACAACATACATTGTGTGAATCGGCTGCTTATACTATAAAATACTATTGAACCTCCCTATATAATACAATAGTTCAATAGTTATACTCTGTATTGAACTAAAGAAGTCAAAGTCAATCTGTCTGTCACTATCAATCAAAGTTATCAAAAAAAGTTCATAAAACGTCAAATTGGCGGCGGGACAAACGAAAACAGTGAATAAATAATTAAATAAAAAGCTATTACAGCTTTATTTTAGATAAAACTGTGCTTTAGCTAAATTGCCGTAGTCATTAGTGTTAGTTTTGTCCAGTTTCGTTACCACATTCAAGCGTTCAACTCGAAAACTTTATGTTTAAGTGCAGTTCTTATTTGTTAGTTTTGTACATAGCATATCGGGATGGATAAATCTATAACTATCGATAGAGAAGGGTGCATGAACATCGATTTGATGCGGTCACTCGTCAAGCAATATTCTGAACTGGTAAATATTATGTTTTGCGTGCCACAGTTAATGGCAATCGTTTGAGTAGGTTATTTTGCTCATAAACAAAGATGATTGTAGTCTTAGTTGACAACAGTTATATTCTGGGAGTACAAGGGCATAAATCTAAGGATCGATGAACTAATGTGATGTAGAAAATCTAAATGAGATGTGTCTAAGAACCTTTTAAAATCTTATTAACCATTACCTTTAACAAAGTTCTCATAGTGATTAGTTACAGTAGTACCCAACAACAGTTAATGTACCATAGTAAAGTTATTTAAAACGGGATATTTATCATGTTCTTTTTTTCCATCAGGTCTTCACTCAATTTTTATGAGACCAACTTAAAGTTACTACCTTTCAAGTAAAAAAAGAACCATTAAAATCGAATCTCATAAGGCGAAGATATTCAGTAGCCCCCTCTTGGAGGAAGTACCTCCAATCAAAAATTCCCAATATCAAAAAAATCTGTAGTCATAAAACCTGTATACCAAGTTTCATCCAGATCAGTTGTAAAATACGACCTGTAGAGGAGTACCAACAAACTGACAGAAGAAAGCAAATTTTGCCAGACTTGAAGCAGAAACACTTCTCTCGCTTAGTCAATTAATATTTCTTAGGAAGACCAATTATTAGTCTTCCTTACAGAATTATCATCATCATCATTCTCAATTTGTGTAAAGTTCTCTTGCTCTCTAGTAGTTGTGCTACTTACTGAAATATACAGCCTTAATTTCCTTATATTGGTAACTGAGCCTTCTTTATTGCCCATTTAAAAGGTTGTGGAAGTCTAAATTATGTTAACGTTTTGCGGGACACTAAATACCCATACGCATCATAACAATAAAACTTCTGTTGTGTCTCATTCAGTGTCCCGCAAAGTGTTAATGGTAGATTGAATTTTAATAGTGATATTTTTTTTTAATTAAAGCCAAAACTACTCAATACTACTACTGCTTAAGAGGCTACCGAGCGCACAGTGGCGCCTTCATCGTTTGTTTTGTTAAGTGGTACTCCACAAGACTATACGTTATTATTATTACAAACAGTAGTTTTATATTGTTAAGTTTTATTGTAATCATTAAAATGGAAAAAAGTGGCCACCATAAGGTATACCCATATACGTATACTATACTAATACTATAGTGGACACCCATATACGTATACTCTCCGACAGTGCCTCAGTACTCCAAACCTTAGAGAAAAAATATATTACTTCAAGATTAATACTAGAATGTCACAATGCGTTAGAACGAGTAACGGTATCTAACTGCAACACAGTGACACTGCAATGGATAAAAGGACACAGTGGGTCTTTGGGTAACGACGCAGCGGACGAACTTGCTAGGAGGGCATCCAGTGCGTCAGTCTATGGGCCCGAACCAATCATACCCATCCCCTTCAACCAATCATACCCATCCCCTTCAACCAATTACGCAGATGGCTGCAAGAGATCACCCAAACAAAAGCAGAGGAGTGGTGGTTCTCGGCACCAGGGTGCAGGCAGTCCAGGGAGGCTATGCCAAGCCTGGATGGCAAACTGACCAGGCGGCTCTTACGCCTGGATAGGAACGGCCTGCGCCTGATGACGGGGACCATCACAGGACACTGCTCGCTGAACAAACACTTTTACACAATGGGCATAACGGACAGCCCTCTGTGCAGAGCTTGCATGGAGGCTGAGGAAACCGTTCCGCATGTGCTCTTCGAGTGCACAGGCGTTGCCCAGATTAGAACAGAAACCCTCGGGACACCCAAATTTTTAACAGATGTTCTGAACAGACCAGAAGCCGTGACCAACTTCTGGAAGGAGGTGGGCTGGTTGGAATAAACCCCGACGGCCGCTATGGCTCACGCACAATGGTCCACTTGAAGGATTAAGTGCGGAAACCAAACCCAATAACATAACATAATAACATAACATAAGTGGCCACCATTTCCCGTTTTAAGGATTACAATAAAACTTAACAATATAAAACTACTGTTTATTATAATAGTAACGTATTGTCTTGTGGAGTACAACTTAACATGCTCATTTTCTGCATTTTCATTCTAAAATAAAAGAAATAACCGAACAAACAATGAGGGCACCACTGCGCGCTCGGTAGCGTCTTAATACAAGTTGTAAATCAATCTGTTCTAGGGTCAATGGACCAGTGCTCTGTTCTGGGCGGATGCAGCAGCGGCTGCAGCAGGTGGTGGCCTGGACTCAGCCAGCGGAGACGATGTGTGGCTTCTGGCTACTGCCATGCTTGCTAGAGGGGAGCTTCATAGAGCTGCACACGCAGTCACTTCTAGGGGACTTCATAGGTGATATATGCAATTCCTTTTGTATTACTGTCTTCCTAAAAGTAACTAACTTACACATACCTAAACTCACGCCGTTTTCCTATGGGGGTAGGCAGAAACTACATAGCACCTACTGCTAATTGTAATCTACCCAGCATAATTCTTAATTTAATCTAATTAATTTTACTCCTATAATTTGACCTTTTATTTTAATATCATGATGACTATTTGTAATGGACTTGACTATCAATGTCTAATTTATATGTTTAAAAGATTATGATCTAATTGTCTACATATTATGACACTATATTATAATTTGCATGCTAACATAAGCCGAATATGGTGAAACCGTACCTGTAGAACATCTTTGTAAACCCATATTATGCGAATAAACTGATTGATTGATTGATGCTATGATCTTTACATAATCCTTTTGCTTGATTTTCGTTTTTTCGTTCAACTCTAACTTGGTAACTTGTGAGGTTTTGATAACTTCTCCGAGCCACCTATGTAAATGTTCATTTAATTTATTAAATTACTTGAGATTACAAATAATAGTTATTTGCATAAAAACATGGTATATTACAAATCACAAACAAACTTGTATGTAGCAGCAAAATTTTGATCCCCTTGTTGCTAGATTTAGTTGAGCAGCAGTAAATTATTTTATTTTATCATTAGTTTAATACATTAGGCGCGGCAGACGCACATGCGCGTTTACATAACTTTCTTCGAGTGCGTCGCGCCGCACCTGTGCGTTCGTTGTGCATCTCTATTGTTTCGAAAACATCGTAAAAAAAAGGGTCGGTAAGGGTGTAGCATAAAGAAGCGTTTGCATAAAGAATTAAGCAGAGAATGTGTTAATAAGTCAATTACAAAAAGTTAAGGCTTTTATGCCTTTTTTTCGCCAGATGGCGTGGTTGGTTAAGATACCACCTATCATGCCGCTGGTCGTGGGTTCGACTCCCATCCAGGACAAACATTTGTGTGCATGAACATGTTTGTTTGTCCTGAATCTGGGTGTAATTATCTATATAAGTATGTATTTACAATAAAAAGTAGTGTGTGTAGTATATCAGTTATCTGGTTTCCATAGTACAACCTCTGCTTAGTTTGGGATCAGATGACCGTGTGTGAATAATGTCCCAGGATATATTATTATTTATTATTGTAATTATTAATAACAACACCAGCCTGTTACTGGGGCTCGTGGCTAAGTAATAATTGTCGCATTGGTCGACGATCAGGTTAAGATACGCTTGCCGCGGTTGGTCTGTGGATGGGTGACCCTCTTTACATACCGAGAGCCCTCCATGCCTCAAAAAGCATGTTAAGCCGTTGGTCTCGGCTGTCATTCGTGGATCTTTGACAGTTGTTATGGTTCATCAGAAGCCCGAAAGTCTGACCTGGGTTGTAGAGGTCAGATAGGCAGTCGTTCTATGTAAAATACTGGTATTCAGCTACACCCGGTTAGACTGGTAGCCGAGCCCAACATTTGGGAAAAGGCAGGCAGATGGTGAATACCAGCCTGTTACTGTCTCGCTCACTGCAGAGCAAAGGCCTCAAGAGAAGCTACAAGCATTAATACCAGCCTGTACTGTCCCGCTTACTGCAGAGCAAAGACCTCGAGAGAAGCTACAAGCATTCATACCAGCCTGTACAGTCCCGCTTACTGCAGAGCAACGGCCTCGAGAGAAGCTACAAGCATTAATACCAGCCTGTACTGTCCCGCTTACTGCAGAGCAAAGGCCTCGAGAGAAGCTACAAGCATTCATACCAGCCTGTACTGTCCCGCTTACTGCAGAGCAAAGGCCTCAAGAGAAGCTACAAGCATTCATACCAGCCTGTACTGTCCCGCTTACTGCAGAACAAAGGCCTCAAGAGAAGCTACAAGCATTAATACCAGCCTTTACTGTCCCGCTTACTGCAGAGCAAAGGCCTCAAGAGAAGCTACAAGCATTCATACCAGCCTGTACTGTCCCGCTTACTGCAGAGCAAAGGCCTCGAGAGAAGCTACAAGCATTCATACCAGCCTGTACTGTCCCGCTTATTGCAGAGCAAAGGCCTCAAGAGAAGCTACAAGCATTCATACCAGCCTGTACTGTCCCGCTTATTGCAGAGCAAAGGCCTCAAGAGAAGCTACAAGCATTCATACCAGCCTGTACTGTCCCGCTTACTGCAGAGCAAAGGCCTCGAGAGAAGCTACAAGCATTCATACCAGCCTGTACTGTCCCGCTTACTGCAGAGCAAAGGCCTCAAGAGAAGCTACAAGCATTCAGACCAGCCTGTACTGTCCCGCTTACTGCAGAGCAAAGGCCTCAAGAGAAGCTACAAGCATTCATACGCGGATTGGCGATTTCAGGCTTATAATATGAATTATAAGTCCAGGTTTCCTCACGATGGGCACGCTACAATTGCGGAGATAAGTCTCATCTTTGAGGAGTGGTTGGAGAGGCGCCACGGCGTCCTCACCTTCGCCTGACGCAGGTCCTCACCGGACACGGTTGCTTTGGGAGGTTCCTGTTCAAGATAAGGTGGGAGGAAACGCCCGGGTGTTACCATTGTGTGGATCGCCCGGAGGACACGGTTGAGCATACGGTTACTTGGGCAGAGCACCGCCGCGTCCTTGTGTAGGCGATCGGCGGCGGCGATCTCTCGCGTCCGGCCCTGGTCCAGGCCATGGTACGGAGCGAAAGTGTATGGGAAGGCGTCACCTCCTTCTGCGAAGCAGTATTGCTCGCGAAGGAGGAGGCGGAACGCGGGAGGGAGAGGCAATCTTTGCGCCCTCACGCCCCTGGCTGCCGTAGGAGACGCCTTGGGCGTCGGGAATCGAGAGCCGATTTCCGGCCACCGGGCGCGCGCTTGCGGACGGCAAGCAATGGGTAGCTCGCCGTCCGGTAAGCACCAGGCCCGGGTCGATGGCGCGTTGTGTTCCACGCGTGCCTCAAAGAGATGTCAGCACTAACTGATGGGGTCCGCTAGGGCCGATGCCTGCCAGGGTTGCGGTTTGTTTGAAAGAGTTACCGTGGCCCTGGCACAGGCAACTGAAGGAACACGGGTGGGTTTTAGTCAGTAGAAGTCTGACACGCCCATCCGCTCTGCCCAGAGCGGGAGAAGTTATTTGATAATTTCCCACCCAAAAAATAAAAAGGTTTCTTCACGATTTTTATTTATTATTTCAGACGTCACCTACTATGTCTCGGCGTGGCGATGCGCGCATACCTAGCGGCGCGCGAGCCGGCCACGGCACTAACCTTGATGGACGAGTGTGACTCCATGCTGCTAGAGCCTAGGAACACTGACCAGACACATAACGTAAGTCTTCTATTATAGAATAACGTTTATTGTCTCCAGTATATACAGCTAGTTGTAGTGGCACATACACAAAACTGTAACACCGGAAGCAAAAGGTTTAAGCGTCCGCATTATGCTTAGTTAATGTATAGTTGGCGGCATGTAAGTTTGCCGCTCTGAAGTAGGCTACAAATGACTGCACAGTAGTCAATTAAACAGCAACGCGCCATGCCATGCGCATTGGAAAGTTTGGTTTTAGAACGGCAACCTTGCGTGACGCGAACTACATGTCGTTGTTATTCTAGTGTCAAAACTCTTCCATAATTATATTTCACAAGTTATTGAAGGCTTGGTTGGACGTCTCCATGTATTTTACCGTACCTATATATTTATTTATAGCCTAATTTCAGAGTAACAGTTTTAACAAATTCAAATCTTGATGATTCTCCGTGTGCTCTTTGATAAACGTTAGGTTAAAGGTCATTTAGGGCGACGCAGGTGCTCTCGGGGCACGGCTGCTTCGGGAACTATCTGCGTCGCGTAGGCTGGGAGCCAGACACTCGGTGTCATCACTGCGTCCACTGTCGGGAGAACACGGTGTTGCAGAGTCTGCAGCTTGGGAGGAGTCGCGCCGTGCCATCGTTTTGGAAGTAGGAAGTGACCTGTCGCTGCCGCTTGTGCTCAGGGCCGAATTATCCATTAGACAGTGTAGGCCTAGGGGCCCAGCATCGGCTAGGGGCCGCGCGCATCGAGGTAAAATAAACCGGCCAAGTGCGTGTCGGACTACGCACAATGAAGGGTTCCGTAGTTGGGATGAATCCCAAGAACAAACTTGACATAGTAGTTGAAAAACATGTTCTCCCATACATTCTGTAAAACTGTAAATGTAAGTTTGTACGCACAATATTGAAAGATTTACCATGTTGTTTTAAGACCATAGACTTCTTATAAGTTTTCCTGTAATCTAATAGGTATAGAACTACTTTCTGTATTTTTTTCAACATTTTAGGCTCAATACTTTCGGAGATAAGGGGGAGGGGAATGGTCAATTTTCTTCTATTTTCTTAAATAAATTTGAAATGATTTATTTTATTATTATAAATATATATATACAGCGTGAAATTTTAATGGTGGTTTTCCCGAAGCGAAATGATTTTGTCTTGATAGTACAATCGATTTATAAAAAAATAAACATAAAGTATTAAAAAATGGCAGATTTACATTTGTGAAAAACAAAACTCGAACGCGATCTCGAACCAATAGTATAACTACAGCGCAAACGGACGACTGCGCGTGACTTTGAGCCTTGCGCTACCTACAGCTGATATGATACTACGTAGTTACGTAGTCTTTTGTTATCGAAACACAATAGGTAGGTACTTCTCTAAAAGTTATTCCAATTTTTCCTTCATACTTTTACGGGTTTAGGACCGTCATAAATACTTTTTTAGGGTTCCATACCCAAAGGGTAAAAACGGGACTCTATTACTAAGACTTCGCTGTCTGTCCGACCGTCTGTCTGTCACCAGGCTGTATCTCAAGAACCGCGATAGCTAGACAGTTGAAATTTTCACAAATTGTGTATTTCTATTGCCGATATAACAACAAATACTAAAAACAAAATAAAATAAATATTTAAGGGGGGCTCCCATTTTTTTGGCGTTTTTGCCTTGTGGTACGGAACCCTTCGTGTGCGAGTCCGACTCGCACTTGGCCAGTTTTTTTTACAACTTTCTGAACACGAAACTAAGAAACAAGTTTATGAATAACTTACAAAAAATAATTTTCTGAATAATTGGACAATGAAGTAAGTATTTACGGCGTATTTAAAAAATTGGAATCAACTTATTTACAATGATTTTAACTAACTAACCTACTTTTGTTATTTACAAAGATACGAGGAGGTACTTACACTTCACGGTATCGGAGTAATTGTTCGAAGTGCAAGCCACTGCGTTCAACACAATCGAGCACGTTTTAATAGATTGTCTTTTAATTTTACCGGTCATTGACCGGTTAATAATCCCGCGAAAACGGAGCGACTCCAGGTGATGCAGCTCCGCGTAAAGTCTCCGGGCAGCGTGGGAGTTATAATTAACCCTAGCGTACAGTTGCACCATAGCGACGTACTCCAAATTTGAAAAACTGTAATGGCGATCCATTTTTAAATTACGATAACGCACTGGCACTGCGCATGCAACGCGCGGCGGTCGCGGGGACGCGGAACAACTGAGTGAGAGCCGGCGCTTCGGCGGGGGGCGGGGTATGCGTGGAGAAGTGCTCGCCGCGTGCTTGCGGGCTAGATTATGCCGTATCACTTCGGGCGACAGTTTATTTTGCTCTAAACATTTACGAATCGCCCATCACTTTGTACCGCACCGCCGCGTGCTATCATCAAAGATGGTAGGTAGCGAGCGGGCGCACGTGAGTTACTATTGATTCTCACGCTTTCGAGTTGAGATCATATTTTTATAATTATTTGAAAACAAAAACATTTTTATTTTATAAATTTGAAATTATTATTAAATTTGAATTATTACCATTTTATTAAATTTGAATTATTACCATGAATCGGTAGCTCTACTGAGTGCAAATCGTTCTGCCGCAGGAAAACAACCATTGAAATTTCACGCTGTATATATATTTGAGATCTTCACAGTTAGCCCTTTCGTTTGATATGTCACAAGGTACAGTTACAGTATAGGACCCGAGGTGGTGCACATGTGGCGCGTAGTGTTCTACGTGCGCCCCTCTTAGACTTTGCGGGGGGAGTCAAACACCTCACTCCCGCCGCTTGACCAGAAGGAGCCCGCCGGCACCAGCCGGGGGCTGCGTTGAAGGGTGACAGTGCTTAAGTGCACACAGTGCTTAAGGGAACACGGGGTGGTTTTAGTCAGTAGAAGTCTGACAAACCCTTCCGTCCGCTCCGGGGCGGAGAATATCCATGAGAACTTCCACCCCGTTACCAATAAAAAAAGGTTAGGTAAAAACCTTAAAGATGCGTAAAAACGGGTATCCAGCCGCTTGCTGATGATTCCGTTCGTGACGATGATGATTGTGCTGATCAAAAAAGAAAGAAAATATATACCTATATTTTTTTATTCTTTGTTTTGTACCTGTATTTGGCATATGTATAAGAAGAAAAATGTTTATTTGGCATAATTTTTTTTTAATCTGCAGAAAGTAGTGTACAGTAAACGCTCAAAAGTCCATAAGCGTGCTACGGATTATATTGCTATGAACTGTGCGAGCACGAACCAGTTCGTGTGCGTGTTTGAGCGATGCCACTAATGAATTGTCGCATGTCGTCGTACTACGCGAAATAACATTATATTTCTGTTGTGCATTTATAATACTCATCATAGTGGCGACCTGTTCTTACCATTGCATTGCTAAAATTCGCATAAACATAACATGTGCTGGTAGCTGTTTGGGTTAAGCAATGGTTTCACGATCAATGAAGTCTGAGTTCGAATCTTAATCACAATGTGGGACTGTTTTTCGTTTCTTTGGAACCATAATAATATATTTGTACTATTTTAAGCAAAAACTTGTTAGATGTTTATGTTCATTTATTGTTTATTTTTATAAGAAGTTAAATATTAGTTATTGTATTATTATTTAACTATTTTTGTGATTTTTAATTTATCTTTTCGGTGTTGGAAGGTTGAAATAAAAAAGTCGTGCTGAATGGTAACAAAAATGTTTATTCGTTTTATTTACTTATTTATAAAATTAAAAAAACTTAAGAGAATTGTGACGTTACATTCCTACTAGATAAAAGAAGTTTTTTGTAACCGTTCATAGGATTTTTTGTTGTCTACCTCACAGAAATCGAAATTATTTATTTAGTTTTCTATGATCTACCTTTCTAATTTTACGAAATGAGTGACCAAGCGAACAAGATAAAGAATATTATATTTCTGTCCCATTACTTCCAATCGAGTAAAAACTTACAAAAAGTCAAGTACTGCGTGAGATTTGAACTCACGGCTCACTGATTCACGCATCTATCTGCACGCGCTTAACCGCTAGGTCATCTTTACACATGATATAACTTTGAAATTATGAACTACAATCAGTTGTTGACGACAATAATTATGCATGTTTATGTTCTTGGAAATAGGTCTTAAGTCAAACTAAACGCCAAGCTATTGCTTTGTGAGTTTGCTTATCGACTTTTGGTCGCGACTGTACATTTTGCGAGAGTTGAGTACAACGGAATTTAAATCAGTTTTGAAAACCAAGATTCTGTTTCCAGCGTGCTTTAGCAGGCGTGCTGGTATGGCAGGCGCGCGCACTAAGTTCATTGGAACGTCGCGAGGCAGCGGCCGAGGCGCTGTCCGCAGCCCTAAGAGCTGACTGCGCGCATTACGAAGCCCTCGACCTGCTGCTTGAGCAGCACGCTCTCACTACACATCAGGGTATGTATGTCGCACATAAACGCAACATAATCGCTGCACAAACGCACATTTTTGATACAGTCACATAATTTAATTCATGTCCATATTCCTCGAAGGGGTGGTAGACGAGGGTGTCAATCTGCCTAGCCTTCTCCCAACTGTGTTGGGGTTGGCTTCCAGTCTAACCGGATGCAGCTGAATACCAGTATTTTACATGGAGCAACTGCCTATCTGAACTCCACTACCCAGTACCTCGGTAATAATACGATACCCCTTGGTAAGACTGGTTGTCAGACTTTTGGGCTTTTGACGACCCGTAACGACTGTTAAAGATGCACGATTGACAGCCGGGATCAACGGCTTAACGTGTTTTCCGAAGCACGGAGGAGTCTCGGTAAGTAAAGATGGTCACCCATCCATGGACCAAGCCCGGCAAGCGTAGATTAAATTGATGGATCGTCCCGTGCGGCTGTTATTGCTTAGCCACAATATTAATAATAATAAAAAATGTACTTGCAAAGTGTTAATTTAGCCAAGGTAGTAATATTTCCCATACAAAGTCTTATTAGTGTAAAAATAAACTACAAATAGCTAAAATATTTTTATAATAGGTGCAAGCAAGGATGTTTTGGAATTAGAATGTTAGGTTAGGTTAGCTAATCCGTCCGATCTAGGTTTATTCAAACCTATGTTTCATCAGTCAGTCCATCACTTTACGTACCTACACTTTACAGTAAACACACATTTCAGCCTATTGCAATCAACTGCACAAACCTAGACTCTGGCGCGTTAATTGCGTAACACACTTATAGTAGCAATCGGTTTCTTCAACAACATTCATTGCGTTATTTACGTTGTTGAGCAGACTAATATTTCGAACATATGAAGCAATGGATTAGCAATATGCTTCAAAATCATTCAGATTGTGATTGATATTGTGTTACGCAACTAGGGTGCGGGCTGGTGTAGAGAAAGTCCAACCAACCATGCACCCTGGTCCTGTACTAATCTATCTGCTATTCTTGTTCCTTCGACACTTTCGCGTCTACGCGACACTAGCACAGCGTATACATTTACGCAGCGTTAACGCCTTTTATACTCGGGACATATCGCTCAATGCGAAGACACTTTACTATAGTGCGCGCGCAAGTGCTAGTCATCGCCTGAGGTATGTGAGCGGTGAGACGAAGGGCGCGATTGACAAGATTGGCAGACTGAATTAGCTTGGCCTTTGTCTATTTCCTCCGTCTCACTGCTTACATACTTCAGGCGGGGACTAGCACTTGCGCACGCACTATAAATATTACGAAGAATTTATGTGTTTAAAAAAAAAGTTGACATTCCGTCCATAACAGTTGTTAATGAATTTGTAACAAAATCAATCTGCATAGCCTTTTCCTAACATATTTTGGGGAAGGCTTCCAGTCTAACCGGATGCAGCTGAATACTAGCATTTTACATGGAGTGATTTCTTATCTGACCTCCACAACCCAGTTACTTAGTACCTTGGTATCGGCCCCGACTTACGAGTTGGTCATAGGTTCGAAACCAGACAGGCGCTACTTTGTGTAAATAATTTCATCACCACTGCTCTCAAAAATGGTGAAGGAAAACATCGTGAGGAAACTGGCATGATAGAACCAAAAATTCGAAGACATTGACATACTCAGACAGACATTGACAGACATTCACATTACTTACGTTTAACAAATTGTTGCAGAGAGTGAGTTGATAGAATCTCTGCCTATCAGCAGTCAGCTGAGCGCAGCGGAGGGCGCCTTGCTGCGTGCGGCGTACCGCGAGCGAGTCAACCGGTACTCGCCTGCACCCGTCAACTTGCCTCCGCCGGATGCTGAGTGTCCTGTAAGTATTGTTTGCCTATCGTGTTTGCCTAAAGCACAGATTAATACAGATGGGACACTCCGCTAAATCATTTAAATAAAACGTGACTCTAACTACGACACAATAAAGTGCAATTCAGGTCGCACAACGCTTATTACCTACAGTTATATTCACCTACAAGTTGCCTCTCTTTCTAACGCGTAACTCTTATACCTTCTGACCGCGGCAGTTCTACTGAATTGGCCCAGTGAGATAGGCCCGCCGCGTACTTGTAGCTTCATACCTAAACTGCGGAGTGTCCCATCTGGCCATCTGTGCCTAAAGGCGGAGACTGACTTGCAACATTTGTATGTAGTGTATCGAGTTTTTGTTACGTATTACTGTAGTCAGTGCAGCGAGCCGAGCTGCTGGATGCGAGCGCCGGGTCCTCCACTCGACTGTCGGCTTTTTGTGAATTCCTCTGAAACGCGTTACAGTATAGTCAGTGCAGCGAGCCGAGGCACGGAGGGGTCTCGGTATGTAAAGATGGTCACCCATCCACGGACCAACCACGACAAGCGTAGCTTAACCTGATCGATCAATCCGTGCGTCTGTTATTACTTAGCCACCAGCTCCTCAATACTAAATCCACATGACACTTAACAACGGAACGTGTTTAAAACATATTTCATTTTGTCCTTGTTAACTTCAAACGATTGACAGATATGGGCCGATAATATTTTAAATACATTTAGCGCTAAATATATTTAAGGTTGCGCTAGTCGACGGCTCTAACTCGTTGGTGGGCGTGGCTGATATGCATGCTATTTCACCAAACATCGTATGAGAAAGGGTATGAGAATTTGAAATAGACGATGATTAATAAAAATCGAGCGCGTAAAATTTCATGAACAGACTTTTAGGCGTAGATATTATGAAAAAAGTGCTGGATTTAATTCTTGAATAAATTATCTATCCCTGTACGGTAACAATTTTGCCGTTTTCATTCTCCGGGAATGGGGATGATGACTAAAAAATATTTTTTTGTCCGTCATGTAGATTATTAAAATATATTGGACACGTATTTTTTCTTTTTCTACGTAATCAAAAGATTACGGCGATACATTGAGTTAAAATGTGGCATGACGTCACGTCTTCGTAGATTTTATACGTAGAAGTGTCGTAACGAGCCCCCACTCCAAAACTTTAATGCGAGTTATCTAAGTCATTTTTTATTATTAAATTAGATGAGGTCGGCGTTTCCTATCTGACTACTCTGAGAAGAAAGGCCGAAACAAACTCAGAGGTCACAGTCTCTTATAAAGTCCAGACATAATCTTGGTCACTTCTTGTGAAGACCATGTAGATTGGTGTCTGAAATGGTCTTAATATGATAAAGCAAAAAATACGTATCTAATATTTTTTTATTATCTGACTGACGGACTAAATAGAATTTCTTTTTTTTTACCCAGGCATCATCCCTATTATTTATTTACGCCTAAAGATGCGTTAAAATTAGTGTTGAAATATGGAAGTTTCGACGCTCATAACTTTCAAACCATTTTTTTTCATTCTAATTCTGTACAGGGCTAGATAATGACGAGACAAGTAGATATAATTTTGAATTTTGAATGTAAAACAATGGAGTAAACTCCATACGACTAGCGTAACCTTTAACCCTTTGACCGCCACGCTCAATCTTAAAAACCTGACCACCAGCGCCACGCCTATTTTTGCTATAATTTCTCGCATGATACTGTAGTGATGTGCCCCCTTCTTACGATATAATTATTGCGAAACGTGATATATTGAGTTTATTTATGATTAAACTATACATAACGTTAAAATTATGCATTAAAAACGTATTAGAATATAACAGACAGCTAATTACGCCATAAAATTAAGACTGGACACAATACAATATCAATTTTTGCTTCCCAAATACAATATACAATTCAGAAATTTGACGCAACTAGTCGACGCCCTAAGACGTCAACGGCGACACCAAATTGTAGTTTCAACACATTTTCATCAAATTAATAGTGTTGTTCGTAACTGTTATCGATATTATAATTTAATAATAATGTTTTATGTTGTAGGAATAAAATTAAATAAAATAACTTTCAATGTTGTTAATGAATTTATTGAATTATTACTTACCCTTAATGTACATACATAATTGGATTATACATAATCACCATATTGATACAGGTTATAGGTACATGACGTTAAATTGTAAGGTTACTTCAAAAATATCAAAAACTGACTTAAAAACTTGTATTATTTTTTATTTTCATGATAAGGGCGGAAGCAGGTTACGCAAAGTGGTATTTTGCACTCTTCACACCAAAATCGCGAGTAACGCCTTTTACGATACCTACACATGAGCGCATAATTTGCAGCGTAGTTTTTTTTTGCTGTGGAAGATACGCTGGCATATGTTTAGCAGTATTGTCACCTAATATACGAGCCGGATTGTCAAATGCACGGGTAGTCATGGGAAGTGACCTGTCACCCGCGTATTTGACAACGATCTGATTAATTACTGATAACTGAAAATTGTGGTAGTGCAATTTACTGTCATTTTTTAACACCTTGCAATAGTAGAAGGAATTGAGCAAATGCATGTCGATTATGTGAAAGAAAAGCTTTTTATACCACGTTACTGTTTTTCTCATGCAGTGAATTGAACTTAGCATCATATCGTTCGTGTCGACTATACCCTAATTTTTGTTATAGTCTAAAATACATTCAGGTTTCATTACTGGCAGACCGGTTGACCTGTGATTTTTTCACTTGGCCCTAATTTATCCTCATGGAATGTACTCAACATATGCACATCTTTTTTATCATGCCATTTTAAAGCCATTATATTGGAAGTATATTTTGCGTCTCTTTCTCCTTTCTTCAATTTTTTAAACACTGGCATTGCTTTTCTATTTTTCTCACTGTTCCACAAGCACCTATACCGTGACACTTCAAATAATTAAATAATTTAGGACTGCTATACCAGTTATCCATATATAATTATTTTTCTGTTAGTAAAGTAGTATTGTTGTATTAAAGTAGTAACAACAGATCCACTTATGCCTAAATCAGTATTTCGCACTATTTCAGTCTCAGTACCCGTGTAAATTATAAAATCTAAAATAATTTTAGTACTGACATCACATAAAACAAAAAGCTTTATTCCGAAACGATTTCTTTTATTTGGAAGGTACTGTTTAATTAATAACCTTCCTTTGAACGGAACCATGCTTTCGTCAATACATAACTTTTGGTACGGTATAAAGTAATCTTGAAATTTACGTCGCGCATCATCAACTATGCCTTTTATTTTATGTAAGATGCTATCCCTCGTCTGCTTCGGCCCTGGTTCAGAAAAATGTAGCATGCCCAACAAAGTAGTATATCGATTTCTACTCATAAGAGTTGTGAAAATAGGTCCTGTGAGTTTAATAATGGATTAGTCGACCAATGTTCTTCGATACTTAAACGGCTATTCCTAGACATTAACATTGTAACAGCCAGAAATATATAAATATCTGGTATCGTAACATCTTGCCACGCCTGTAACCTTGAGTGATTTCTTAAATCAGTATTTAAAACAAAGTGTCGATGATATCGATTTGTATCATAAACAATTTTAGAAACTAATGATTCATCCACGAATTTCTCAAAATATTCAAGTTCGCTTGATGATGGTGATAATTGTAACGATGGTAAAATACCACTACTAAAGTCGTTAAATTCCTGAATATCCATCGAGTTCGGAAGTCCCGTCCATTGGAACTGAGTTTCAGAGCTCGAACTACCCTGACTTTTTTCTATTAATTGCTCCTAAAATACAAAAAAAGTAATAACTGTCACGGTGCTTATGTCTACCATTATTTCAGCCTTTACACATTTTTTTTATTAAATAGGAAATAAATATTTTACCTCTATCTCACTTTCTATTTCGCTGTCAGATGAATTTAAGTACACGACCTCGTTGTCGTCTACGCCTTCCAAAATGCGAATAAGTTCTTCACTGTCCATTTTCTTTTTCAAAATAGTAAAACAAATCGTGTGGATGCCAATTAGCAATTGGTACGTCGAAACGAAACTTGTGTTGGAAAGCGGACATGTCGGTAGACTTAAATAAAATTTACCTTAAAATAATAATAAATAAATATTATAATTTCCTTTGAAGGTAGATTTTATTTCACACTACCAACATGTCCCCACATTAATAAGAACGAGGCAAGCGTTTATGACGTCACTAGCGGACAACTTAAAGCGTCTTTGGCGTCCGCGATATGGATAAATGTGCATGAAATAGTGTGGTACGGTAGATATATCGATGTTTATTTTTACTTACCCACATTCTAGTAATATGACATTTCAATTATCTACTATCACACTTGTTAAATATGGCAAATATATATATTCAGAGTTATTTGTTAAGTAATTCTTAAAAGTAAATAAAATACAAATTTGACTCGTTTTTATTTTATACCATGACAATCAAATACACAAAATCTATTATTGTTGTGTATTTATAATATCTATTTCATGACAGTGATTATGTTTAGCTTCATCTAAAAAAATTAAAATTTTAATAAAACAACTGGTACGTATGCAAGGTTGTATATACCTAAATTCTTCACATAATAATTGAGAAAAATGCTCATTTCGGTTGTCGCTTGAATTGTATTTTTCACAATCTTTACATTTAGAATTATTTGTTGCCGCCTGCTTAGTTGCAACTTGCAACTGATGCTTCATAAAGATCTTGAGTATCGGCCTCAAGAATATTTGGCGAGGCCGTCCATCCCCTCGATCTTTTTAAATCTGAAAAAAAGTAAGCGAGAAATGAATTATAGATAAAATTACATCTATTTGGTTCCCACAGTATAAAATAAAGAATCGCTGTATGACCTTGATACCTCTTTAAAAGAATGGCCTATTCTAACACAAGACAGAAAGAAGTACAAAGGGATAAAATACTACACTTGGACGATACATGCTCCATATGTAAAAACAATGTTCATAGTCTATTACCTATGAATCCATTAGACAATTACGTACTTAGGTATATCTAAAATATGATTAAAACAACTTACCTCTATTTTTTTCCATATTTAAAAATGCACACACGCACCAATTCAATTAAGAAGTTAACAGTTGCTTGTGGAAACATTCAAGAAATTAGGTGGAGATAAAAATCTCCACCTGTTAAGTGGGGATTTTTATTTTACATCTACCTCCTATATTTGTATTTTTGTGCGAATGGCCACGTCACTACGTGACGATTTAAGTCGTCAATGGCGATCAGTGTAATGCTTTAAAACTCAAATTGTAGTCTTTGGTTTTTCATATCATTTTTTGCTTAAAATATGGATTTTTGTAGATTTTTATATATTAAGAATAAAGGCCTAGTCTATGCTTAAGCGTGATCTGTTGCTAAAACTACGTAAAATAGTGTTTATTACTGTGTATTTTAATGTCAAACATAAGGCTAAAAATTGACGCTTTAAAGAGTCGTCGGCGTCTGGAGTGAAATCGTAATTAACGCTTTGAAGCGTCATTGGCGGTCAAAGGGTTAACAGTTTGTGGTGCGAGTGCCTAAAAATGCCCTTTGATGTAATTTCAAACACTCATATATAACTGACACCACCACAGATAACAGCAGAAGCTGAAGTCGTAGGAGCTCGTATGATGGAGGCTGCTCAAAGCCGGGCGCGTCGGCTGGCGGCCGCGTGTCGTTGGAGCGAAGCGCTGCGCACCCTGGACACCGTGGACCCGTGGTGCTGTGTGGAAGTGCGCGCGGCATGCCTGGTGGAGCTGAAGAAGAGTTCTGAACTATTCGCCTTCGCGCATTCCTTGGTCGACGCCTACCCAAATGCGTGGACGTCTTGGTACGCTGTGGGGTGCTATTATTATCTTATTGGTGAGTTTTCGTTTTATATACAGCAAAAGTTTTTAAGCAGTGCGAAAAACTTCACAGAGTGTTCTATCCATGAATATGAACAACTTTCACTATGAGACCAACTCTGAAATCACGGAAAAAAAAATGTGCTGTTTCATACAAAAGTTCAATACGTCTTCGACCAAAAAACAATAGCATATTTGACTAGATTTTTTTATTAGATTTCTCGGAACCTAGAAAAAATACTACCTACCTATACTACTGCTGAACATGAGGTCCTGGGTTCGACTCCCGGGTCGGGCATAGGTGTTATTGGTTGTTTCCATCTGGAATTTGTCAGTAGCAGCCCGGAGCCTGGATTTGTGCTTGATTGATGGCAATAGACACACCCCCTATTACATGGAACTTAAAAATAACTGGCGAAATGTGTCTGTACTATAAGTACAGTCACGAGCAATAATATGTATACACTTAGCCACTTTTAAAACTGATTTTCTTCTACTGTATTGATTATAATGTTATGTTGTTACGAACATAGCGTTTTGGAACACATAGAATTATGAAATATGTCGGCATCTCTAAATTGCTATCGCTATTCCACGATAAAATCGCTTTTGAATTTTCCTAAGTGTATACATATTCGTGCTCGTGACTGTACACCTCTACCTAACCCTTTGGGGAATACAGGATGATGTTAAGTATGTGTATGTGTGATAGGGACAAGCCGCTCTTCCAACGACTGCCCCCCCCCCCCCCCCCTCCCGACAGCTTGGCCTATTCACCGTAGCGTCACTCATTAAGTAATAATCGGTTAGCCGCTGGGCCTAATCCCCATAGCTTCTGTTATCCTCAACTAGTTTTATAAAACACGAGTAATACGAGGAAACAACCAGGAGGCATACTCTGAAGCGGAAATCCGAAGTATCGGCCGAATTTCCTACTACACTTTATTCTATTTCGTTCGGTCGCTTCGGATCCGACCGAACCTCATTGTGACGTTCGTTCAACGCCACGAACTTCATTTTGACGTTCGACCGAATCTGAACTGACCGAACGAAATAGAAAAAAGCGTATTATAAAACCACGGAACATTCGGCCGATATTTCGGAGTAGGCCTCAGGAAAGGTTTCGAAAGCTGCGGACAAAATAAAACAGGCACCTTTTTGTAAAATAAGATTTATTTAAGTGATATGCTATATTAAAACTAGGGAAATAAATTAATTCTATTTCTGATTCTGTATATTTCATAGTTGTTGTTTGATTTGCAGGGAAAAGCGACTTGGCACGTCGTTACTTAAGTAAGGCTAAGAGCCTGGAGCCGAGCGCGGGCTGCGTGTGGCTCGCGTACGGACACAGCTTCGCGGCCGACAGCGAGCACGACCAGGCCATGGCGGCTTACTTCAAGGTTACTACATAATTATACATACACTATCGATACCTGTTCCCAACTATGTTGGCGTCAGCTTCCAGTCTCACCGGATGCAGCTTAATACCAGTATTTTACATGGATCGACTGCCTATCTGACCTCCACAACCCAGTTACTGGGTAACACGACAGACTTTGGGCTTCTGATGACCCGTAACAACTGTCAAGGATCCACGAATGACAGCCGGGACCAACGGCTTAACGTGCTTTCTGAGTCACGATGGGGTCTTAGTATGTTAAGATGGTCACCCATCCGCGGACGAACCGCGGCAAGGGTAGCTTAACCTGATTGATTGACCCGAGCGGCTGTTATTACTTAGCCACAATCCAGCAACAACTGCAATTCTAAAAAACATTTTCAAAACTTAGTGACAGATGACGTTCTGCGATCGGAGTAGCTAAGCCGGCAAAGAGAGAAGTTCCATATTTATTTTTTATTTATATATTCTTTATTTTCGGACAGCAATGATCCATCGTGTTAGTAGAAAATAATATAACTTATCTAGTTAGAAGTTTTAGCGTTAGCAGTTAAAATACACCAGAAAAGAAGACATGCAGAGTACTTAAATAGTATTGTGAAAAGGACATCCACAAATCAATGCTTAGTGATTGTCCTCCTCACAAAACTTTTAATAATCGGAGAGTCGAAACTCTCCGCCATAGTTTTTAGAATGCTGTTGCCACTTGCCACTGTTCTTGCGAAATACGGCGTGGAAGCCTTCAGTTCGGTTTTGCGCAAACATATTAGAGGCGCTGCACCATTGTGGCAGTCCTTAAAATATTATTATATTGAACGCGTAGGACATCCAGCGTTCTATTGGTATAGTCGACCTAAAGGTTCCCCGTGTAAAAGTGTTATTTTTACTAGATTACTACACCGAGCGAATCTTCGGGCCAACATGTTACCTCGGACCGCCAATGCCCTACGCTTCCTTTCAATATCACTATTGTCCCTAAAGTCGTCAGCGAGAAATTGCCCTAGATATTTGAATGTTGTCACTCTTTTCACGTTCAAGCCGTTTAGGGTAATGTCAGGTATAGTATCGGGGCATCCACCGCCAGCCCCAAAAACAATGTATTCGCACTTTTTCACATTATAAACAAGTCCGTGTGAGGCAGCATACGCCTGACAGACTTTCAGCATTTCATTCATTTCTGCCGTCGGCGCCAGTAACGCCATGTAAAGAAAGAAAGAAGAAAGGAAAATACGTTTATTTACGGTAAACATGATGCAAAGAAATAACACAACAAAATATAAAATAATAATAGAACAAGTTGGGGGAAGATATGCGTCACATTCTCGCAAAACGGCCGTCGCTCAGTATAATGCCGCGACACCATGCGAGACAGAGCCCCAGCGCTGGTTTTCAGCGACAGCCGGCGTTGACGTGATGACGTCGACCGGTGCAGTATGCAGTGAAAATAAAAACGACAATTATAATAAAATAAATACACAATATATATATTGAAAGTTGAAAACATTCCGCTCCGTCAGCACCGACTCCCACGCCGGACGGATGCGTTATCTGTGCGCACAGCGGTGCAGCTGTCAGAAATATTTGTTGGTTGCATAATTAACTAACATGGTGCAAGCGCATTTTGCAATTAATGTTTTGATGGGATTATATAACAAAGGATGTATTGGGTGATTGTGTGAATTTGTGTTAAAAATATAGAATGGTGTAGATTCTATAACAAAAAAAAAAACATGTCATCAGCGTAGCTTATACTATTTATTTTTACACGGTGGACGCTACATCCGACCCGCATATTGCCGAGGGCCACGATTAGGCCATCTATATAAGCGCTAATTAGCCTAGGAGATGTTAAACCACCCTGTCTTACACCGCATTCTTACCTATAAGCCTTAGAGAAGGCATTGGACAACTTTACAACATTTTCTTGATTCCCATACCAATATTGTAGGATCCTGAGGACACCTGTCGGTACACCCCTATCCTTAAGCTCCCTCCGAGTACATAATAATTTACCAGATCGAAGGCTCTGAAGAGATACAGAAAACAGGCGTATATCGGCGTTTTACGATCAGTGTAATATCGGCCAGTATGTTTGAGACTTAAAATGGCGCTTTCCTTTGACAGTCGGTTAAACACCGAACTGTGAGTCATGTACGGATAGACATTCCTTCAAGCTAGAATCAATCGTACTGTCCAACACTTTTGCTATTGTGGTTGCTATAGTTTGACTTATCTGATGTGTCGCCCGTACTATTCTTAATTATGGGAACCACCAGTGTTTTCATTATTTCTGACGGCAAGTAAGAGTGACTTAGGCACATAGTATAAAACAACGACAAACCTCTTGGAAGATGAACCCCAGCGAATTGGAAATGCTCAATCTGAGCCCGTCATTTTCGGGAGATTTGCCTTTGCTCATATTTTTAATTACAGTTGCAACTTGTCTGGCCTAAAAGAACATGAATGGTTTCACTCCCTGAGTTTCAGGCCCAGCATTGATCATAATCTACTGAGGGACCCAGAGGAGATTGCATTGTAAAATGTTCCTTGAACATATTTGCAATCGCCTCCGGGTCACTCCTCCCGCTGACACTCACAGAGAGGCCAGGCTTAATATCAAGCTTGCTCGTGGCCTTCCAAAACTTATTGAAATTATTTGTTGCTTTTGCTATCATATCCAACTTTATTTGCTCCTGGTTATTTTGACAACATTTTTGCCGACCCTGCAAGATGTTACGGGCCACTCGCATTTCTGCTACAATAAGGGACTACTCACACTTATTCAGCTCTATTCTGCTTATGCCCATAGAAAACAACGATTTTGTATGGAGACGCATACGCATCCGTTCAGCTTTCGCGGCAAACAAGTTGAGGACAAACGTGTATTATCATGCGAGTGCTATAGATAGAGTTCAGCGCGGTTCTGCCGCGTTTAACGCTGTTCCGCCGCATTCAGCGACGAACGCGGCGGAACAGCGCTGTACACTGATGGTTCTCGACTCTTTGTCGACAAGTTGCGAGCTGCACAGTTCCTACATAGATTTGATTTATTATTACGTAATCATTATGCACGCAAGGATTGAGAGAGTTCGGACGTCTTTTAACGTTTTAATTATAATTAATATTTAGTAATAATTATAATTATTTTATTTTTACGAAATAAAAGCGATAGAAGCGTTTCAGCGGAGATAACAAGCTATGACGGCTTTTCTTACTCTTACGACGCTGTACGCGGCTGATAGAAGCAGTACTGTATAAGTGTGACCAAAATCGTTCAGCGAAACGCGAATGGAGCTGAATAAGTGTGAGTAGTCCCTAACTACGAAGGTTGGCCGATTGTGTAAAACCCACATTTTTATTTAAGCCTGGCCTCCCGGTGTGCATCTCTTACATGTTTATTCCACCCGCACAATTTCTTGTGGTTCCTATTTCTAACTATCCTTTTCCTTTTCATATGTTTGCTCGGCGGCAACACATAATGCATATGATATTTTAATATACAATTCATCTAAAATAGCTTTGTGCTCGCTTAAATTACAAAATACACTTGAAACTCTGGAGGGAATCAATTTCACCTAGCTTACTGTTACACAGCTCACGTTATCTGTCAATATGCGAGCCATTTCACATAGTAAACATACAAACGCACAATGATAAGTGCACTACTACAAAGCGCTGCAGTACAAAACTTGAAGCTTTCCCTCTGTGGCGCGACGTTCGTGCTAATTCAGAAACACGAAGATTACCGAAGTTCATGCTTTTTCTAAGGAAATGAAATTCGAGATCAAAAATGTACACAAAGAAATGTCATTGTCAAAGGGACGTTTTAGGGCTAGTCAACATTTCCCTAGTCATTCTAATTATTTGATTTTTATTAAAAAAAAAATTAAAACGACAAAAAAAGCTTAACAACAAATAAAAACTCAGACGGATACATTCAATCACGATAAACGTCAGAAACCGAATGACAGTACTACTTTCCTCTATGCCTAATAACCAAAACCAAATGGCTTCCAGCAGGGATGCCCAACTTGAATCGATTATTAGTTTAACCCAATATTATTTACGATTTTTGTAACGATTCTCTCGTTTGGCGGGAAAAACATTTTATAAATAGAAAATAATAAATGACAGTTCAAATGTTTAGAGCTTCTGCCTTATTGCCAGTATCATAAAAATAATTTGCACGATTTTGTTTCAAACAGTTATATTTTATTCTTGGATCGTAGTTTACGTCACTTTAAAGCTGAAAACTGTGTGCAATATTATATTCTACCTGTTTAAGATATGCCAACAATTTTAACACTATATAAACTACTTTCCGTCAAACTACACAATTGAGGTTATTTAAAATTGGCAATTTAAAAATGTTTGATCGCGAAGTTCATTTCAGAGTTTAATTACAACGTATGTTAATTTTTGCAATGTATGTTAAGAGCAGTGAATGCAATCTGCCTAGCCTTTTCCCAACTATGTTGGGATCGGCTTCCAGTCTAACCGGATGCAGCTGAATACCAGTATTTTACATGAAGCGACTGCCTATCTGACCTCCACAACCCAGTTACTGGGTAATACGATACCCCTTGGTAAGACTGGTTGTCAGACTTTCGGGCTTCTGACGACCCGTAACGACTGTCAAAGATCCTCGAATGACAGCCGGGACCAACGGCTTAACGTGCTTTCCGAGGCACGGAGGAGTCTCGGTATGAAAAGGTGGTCACCCATCCACAGACCAACCCCGGCAAGCGTAGCTTAACCTGATGGATCAATCCGTGCGTCTGTTATTACTTATCCACGAGCTCCTCCTAAGAGCAGTGAATGCCCAGTAGTAAAGGCCGAGACTTACGAGATGGTCGTGGGTTCGAACCCAGACCTTACTTTGTGTAAATTCATCACCACTGCTCTCAAAACGGTAAAAGAAAACAATCAAATAACAAGACTACCATACTCAACGTTTCCTTTTTTGGCGCTAATTAGAAACTCAAATGGCAAATATAAATAATATAAATCATGAACTTGACAACCTCAACCTCGAAAACTCTTTTTCTTGTGATCCGCACGAGTGCGTAAAATATATAAATAACACTGACAGTAGCATAAAACTATTTCACATAAATATACGTAGCGTTAATAAAAATTTCGATGCTCTTCAAGCATTGATATGCTTAACCAACATTGACTTTGACATTATAGTTTTAACCGAGTGTTGGCTAAGCAAAGTAAATAACCTCCCAGTACTTAACGGATACCAGTCGCACGCCACTAAAAATACAGTAAATCAAAACGATGGGGTAATAATTTTTACTAAAATTGGGTTAAAGGTCACTGTGTGGGAACCTAACATAAATTATGCTAATAGTCTTGTGTGTCAAATTGACAATAAGTTATCGGTAGTAGCTATATATCGTTCTCCATCGAATAGTGCCAAAGATCAGTTCGACAGCTTTCTAGTTAGCCTTAATAATATCTATGAGGAATTATCTAATTCACCCAATATCACAACTGTGGGCGACTTGAATATCGATATAAAGCTAGATAGTAGGAACGAGCGCGCTCTAGATTACCTTATCCTAAACGCATCCCATGGACTACTACCAACACACCTTATACCCACTCGAATGGAAAATTGCCTCGACCACATCCTATTAAAAACAAAGTCAATAGCCACTACCCTGGTACTAGAATCGCACATAACTGACCACAAACCAATTGTTCTAATGATCTCAAATGCAAACCCGACACGAAACAAAAACTTCACCGTCTCTCGACCTAATCTCGAAGCCATTAAGGCTGAGTTAGAATTTTCAGATTTTGCAGATATTTACAGTATTGAAGACGCGAATGTTGCTATGACTAGACTAATTACATTAATATCATCAATTATAATTAAACATACGAAACAAATTAACGTACCAAGAAAACAAAGGACTTTAAAACCGTGGATAACACCAGGTCTACTTAAATGCATCAAGCACCGAGATAAACTGCACACAAAAGCAAAGAAATCACCTGATAATCTAATACTACAGGTATCCTATACGCGGTATCGAAATTTTTGCAATATGCTACTCCGTAAATTAAAGAGAACTTATGAGAAGAGTGAGCTTGAAAAGTCGAGGAATAATCCTAAAGCATTATGGAAAACTATTAAGGAAATAACAAATACTGGGAAAATTCGCTCTTGTCCCGTTGAACTGCTTAAGATTTGTGACAATCCTACGTCTTCCCTAAACAGTGTATGTTCTTACTTCAGTAACATAGGTAAAAACATGGCAGAGAAAATATTAAATGACCCAAATAAAATGCCTTTAAAACCTGACAAGACTCGTATTAACGAAAACAACACACTGAAATCACCTGCCAATTCACTTGTTATACATAAAGTTGACGAAAGTGACGTGGAGTCTATTATACTTCAGCTAAGAAATGACAGTGCCATGGGTTGGGATGGAATATCGCCCTCGCTTCTAAAGATATGCCGTCATGTATTAGTACCGCCGATAACGTATATCTGCAATCTTTGCATTCAGACGGGGGTGTTCCCGCATTCTCTGAAAAAGGCTATAGTTCATCCAATTCACAAGGGTGGGAGCAGGAATTGTGTTGATAATTATAGACCAATATCAGTCCTGTCGTCGCTATCAAAAATACTGGAAAAGATTCTTAACAATAATCTTAGAAGTTTTCTGGATAAGCATAAACTTATAGCAGACAATCAGTACGGCTTCCGATGTGGGGTCTCCACTGAAGACGCGGTTTTGGACCTAACCCAATCCATTGCCAAGACTATGGACAGTAAAATGAAGTGTCTTGGTATATTTTTGGACCTCTCGAAGGCCTTTGACACAATTTCTGTTCCTAGGCTGATATCTAGGCTAGATTTTTGGGTGTACGTGGCATAGCTCTAGAGATCTTCAAAGATTACCTGAAAAATCGCAGCCAGAGAGTTAAAATAGATTCAAATTACAGTGATGAACACATTGTGTCATACGGTGTGCCACAAGGAAGCATATTGGGTCCCACGCTCTTTCAAATCTACATAGACGACCTTTGTAGAATGTCGATACCAGCCTGTAAGATATATGCATATGCTGATGACACAGCGATATTAGTTCACGGACCTACTTGGGAAGATGTTAAAATAAAGGCGGAATCTGCACTGTCCTTAGTAATGAACTGGCTTAATCAGAACTTGCTGACACTTAATCTGAGTAAAACTTACTACCTGCCGTTTGCAATCCGCCGTAACACAAAACCCAAAAATACTTTCACCATAATAGCTCACTCGTGTCAGGATCAGCAAATATCGTGCACGTGTCCTGCTATAGCTGGAACTGATAGTGTGAAATACCTGGGTGTACATATAGACGATGGGTTAAGATGGGACAAACAACTCGATACACTAACTACTCGAACACTTCGTCTCATTCACATCTTTAAATCTCTCCGGGAATCAGGTAGTATTGAAATTCTCAAAATGGTGTATTTCACTTTATGCCAATCAATTGTGGGATATTGCATAACAGTATGGAGTGGAGCAGCGAAGACTTATTTCCTAAGAGCAGAGAGGGCCCAAAGGGCTGTGCTTAAAGTCATGACAAAGAAACCCTATAGGTACCCCACAACGCAATTATACGCTGACTGTCAAGTTCTAACGGTTCGACAGCTCTATGTCGTTCGATCTGTGCTCAGAACACATGGCTGCTTGCCTCCGTCTGATCCAACGAAGCGAACATATGTAACCCCAAGTGTACAACACAAAACCTCGTTTGCAAGACACCAATACTACGTTCTAAGCACTCACGTATATAAAAAAATACAGAAGGAACTAGATATAATAAACTTAAATAAATTTAAAGCTAAATCAAAAATTACAGAATGGCTTATTCAGCAGGACTATGATAAGACAGAATCTCTATTAACTTACATCGCTTGACATATGACATATCACTAGGAAAAGTAACAACAACACAACATCTACATACTATTATATCTAACATACATACATACAATGATACAACAATACACACACCATAAACCCGTCACACACACACACACACACACACACACACACACACACACACACGCACACACACACACAAACACACACGCACACGCACACAACTCCAGGAACTGTTCCCATGAAAAGATTGATTTGCAGATCACAATGTTGTTCACCATATAATGATAGATCGACACAATTTCACTCATAAAAAGGTACAACTTAATTTATGCAACCATCTGGCCGAACACTGTATCTTTAGATACAGGCCTCCTAGTTTGAGAGACAGGGTTTATATTTATGTGCTTATAGATTTTTGTCGCCTTTTTAACTTTTGTTCAAACAATGTTAATAGGTATAAGTTTAGTATTTACCACTGTATTCAATCTGTGTCTATGTATTGCTTTGGGTAAATAAACATTATTATTATTATTATCTCCTTTATTCATTTTTTTTACATATAAATTATATTTTTAAATATTAGAATTAAAAAAAAAAACATTTAAAAATATAAAAAATAGAAATCCACCGGCATGGGGAACAGGGTCCAAGCTACCGGTGGTTAGGGTCCCAGAGACAGGAACCTCCTCACAATACGCGCCGTATCAAGGAGTACTGCCTTCTGAATCAGGCCCTTCACCCAGCCACCCAACGAGAGCCTCTTGAGATGTTGGTCGAGGCTCTTAGCGATAAGGCCATTGACCGTAACGACTATCGGCACAATGATTGCCGAGTCCACATCCCACATAGCGACAACCTCGTGGGCTAAGTCGAGATACTTCAATTGTTTCTCCTTCTCAGCCTTCACGAGGTTCCCGTCATGCGAGATAGTGACATCGATTATCATTGTGCGGCGCACTGATCGATCTATTACCACTATATCAGGCTTATTGGCTACAATAGTCCTGTCAGTGATAATAGATCGATCCCAGTATAACGTGACATGGTCATTCTCGAGAACTGGGTCGGGCACATACCTGTAAAACGGTACCTCAGAGTCCACAAGGCCGTATTTCAGAGCAAGTTGCTGATGGATAATCCTGGCCACTTGGTTATGCCTGTGCAAATACTCGCCGTTAGCTAAACGAGAACACCCAGAAGTAATATGTCTGATAGACTCACCGGGACAATGGCATGCCCGACATATGTCATATGTCGATCGTCCCGTCTTTCATTATATACTTCCGGTAGTTATTCGTTAGCATAACTTCATCCATAATCGCACAGACTGAACCTTCGGTTTCCCCAAAGAGGTCACCGAAGCGTAGCCAGGCCACGGACGCTAAGAAATCTACGTCGGGCCCATGAAGGGCCCGGAAAAAGCGTCCGTGAAGCTCCTTGCTTTGCCATACTTCCTTGCGGTCGTTGGTACTAAGCACCACAGGTTTGCGCCAGTTCTCTTTAGCCAAGGACAACGGGGTGAGTCCCTTGTCCACTGCAACCACATCTCGGTGCATACCCACGTCAGCCTTGAGAAAATATTCTCTGAGACTGCACACCTCGCGGTTGTGGAGGGTCTTAGCATTAAAAAAAACCTCGACCCCCACACTTCCGCGGGATGTACAGCCTCATGACAGACGAACGTGGGTGATGCATCCGGTTTGCAGTCAGCAATGACCGGACTCTCCTATCCAGGGCGTCTAGTTCCGTCTGTGTCCACTTTAGTATGCCAAAGGAGTACATCAGGACCGGCATGACCCAACCGTTAAAGGCGCGCACCTTGTTGCCGCCTGACAAAGAACTATTAAGTACCTTTTTCAGGCGACCGAAGAAGCGCTCCTGCAACGATTGTTTCATGTCAGGTCCGTTAATGCCTAACCCCTCTGACATACCCAGGTATTTGTAGGTATCAGTTGCGGAGAGTGATCTCAGGTTTATAGAATCTGAGAGTTGTAGTCCCTCAGATTCCACAATCCCGCCCCGCTTTACATGCATGACTGCACATTTATCTACACCAAATTCCATCCTGATAGTATCACTAAAAGTTTTAGTTACTTTTAGTGACTCCAGCAGTTGCAATTTGTTGGTGGCAAACAGTTTCAAATCATCCATATAAAGCAGGTGGGATATTACCTGACCCCCTCTCCGCAAAGGACAGCCCAGCCCTGTACCCTCCAGCAGAGTGCTAAGAGGGTTCAAGGCTAAACAAAACCACAGCGGACTCAGACTGTCGCCCTGGAATATTCCCCGCTTAATCCTAATAGGTTCGTTGCTCCCCTGAATTTGTCGGCATCCTGGATAGCGAAGAACCGTCCTCCACTGCCCCATACACGTCGTTAGGAAGGTGCTCAGAGTTGTATCAATTTTGTACAACTCTAACACCCTCAAGAGCCATGTATGCGGCACCGAATCAAAGGCCTTCTTATAGTCTATCCAACATGTCGACAAATCCTTTCGGGATCGACAGACCTGTTGGCTTATGGCCATGTCAATGAGGAGTAGCTCCTTGGTGCCGCGGGACCCATTCCTACATCCATTTTGAGAGACAGACATAATAGAATTCTTTTCTAAATGAGAATTAATTTTCTCTCTCAAAATGGATGTAAGGAGTTTATAGACCGTCGGCAAACAAGTGATCGGCCTATAATTTGTGGGTTCCGTGGCATCACCTGACTTATGGAGCAGGTGAGTAACTCCTGTTGTAAAGAGCTGTGGCAGTGACCCAGACTCTAAGGCCGACTGGAATTGCGATGCTAAGCACGCGTGTGAACTTTGCAGCCATTTAAGCCAAAAATTGTGCAGTCCGTCCGGTCCCGGAGATTTCCAGTTCGGTATCGGACGGGCTGCACTGGCTACATCGGAGGAAGTAATTATAACTTCTTCCATCTCCGGTATGGCGTCACACACGCGCTCAACATCCCGCATCCATTCAGCCTCAGTATGGCAAACGGGCACCGACCAGATGTTACGCCAGAATATGCTAGTGGCATCATCATCCGGGCGGCATACGTCTGCCACATTTTGCTCAGGTCGCTCCCATGCTCTATACACCCACCTTTGATCACGCTGGAATATGCGATTCTGGGTATACCGCTCAACCCGTCGCTTATACCTACGGATACGGCTTGCCCATGCACAGACCTTCTGCTTCAGGAAGTCAATGCGCTCTGTGACACGGGACATATATTCTTGAGGGCTGATTCCAGTCCCCGAGAACGCCCGCCTCACAAAGCGCATCACTCTAGGGCGAGTATTGCCCTCCTTGAAGCAGTATAGTTTGCCGATGAGCACCCTGGTCCCCTCGATACGCCGCTCGATCCTGCACTGCCAGGCTGGAACAGCGGGTTTTGGTCGTGTAGCTATGTCACAATTTGGAAATTTGACATTGGCTACACGACACGCCGCAATAGCCGCGCAATACAAGACCGAGTGCGTATCTACGAGATCTTCGCTGCTTTCAAAATAAAAACCAAGCATAGGCAAGCGAGGTAAATGTGGTCTAAGTTGGACGGGGGCAGTTCTAAACTCCCGAATCGCATCCTCCAGCGCGCTCCTCAATCGTTCGTTACACTGGCTACTTACCGTAACAATCTCATCGCCCCCCTCCTCATCATTTTATTATTATTATTATCGTGAGAAAACCGGCATGTCAGAAATTCGAAGACATGTGACATCTACCAGCCTGCACTGGGCCCGCGTGGTAGATTACGGCCCTCTGCTTCTCACCGAGCAGTGGGAACGATATGCGCTGATAATGCTTATGCTAACGTTTGCAGGCTAATCAGCTGATGGCGGGCTGCCACCTGCCGCCGCTGTACGTGGGCGTGGAGTGCTCGCTGCTGAACAACTTCACCATGTGCGAGAGGTTCCTCACGCGCGCCGCCGCACTGCATAACGATGCTAAAGCTAAGGTCAGTTTTATACTACTGTCAATTTGAGAGTGCCTTTGTTACTTTGTCCTTCTGTCTATTAAGGTTTTTCTTTGAAAATTATTTATTTGCCAGAATATAGGTACTTACATAATAATATGGTAAAATAGTTAATTTTAGTTTCACTATATTCGACTTATCAGTCGTGCAAATATTTCTAATAGGTACATGCATAGTAATGTCTTGAAGTTACATCAGTTTATTAGAATATCTCACAGTCAGTTCATCAATTTAACTAAGTATTAGATTTATAAATCATGTCAATAATTATAAGTAAATAAGTGTGTGTTCGTTTAATATAATTTTACATCATGTCTGTTTGAAATTTAAGTAATCATCTATTGAATAAAAACATCTGTCACAAAGCCAATTGTTTAAAGTTCTATTGAAGTCTAAGTAGTGTCTGTATGTCCGCGGCTTAGCTCAGAGACTCTTAGTAGTAGAAAGCTGTAATTTGGTACGGGTATACAGGATGATTTTTTTAAGTGGGCGTGGATGGCCAAAATCCGAAATTATGAGGCGTTTTGAAAACTAAAACAGCCAGGAATCGCAACCCGTTGATTTTGAAAAAAAAAAAACGCACACTGTATTATTACACCATACGATAGTGTCGCTAATAAGGGTTGAATTCTAGGAAGTAACCACATACGGCAAACTAAAGGAAAGAGCTCTTTTTTAACAATATACTTTTTTTTATTTTTCTTGTGTTACCTACCTATTAAACCTATTAAATAAGTGATTCATTGTTCAAAATGATGACCATTGTTTTCAATACTTAGCTGGATTAGACGTCTCAAGATTTGTACTGCATTCATTATCATTCAATATTATTGATATGAATATAGAATTTGGCCATCCACGCCCACTTGAAAAATACACCCTGTATACAGAGTGAATTTTTGATAGGTTACCTAGGTAGGTAACCTTAATAGGTATCCATAATGCAATGAATATTGTTAAATTGTCTGCATTGCCATATGGCAATGCCTTTCATTTAGAGAAAACTGAAAATATAAGCTGGTAACTATTACTCGTTAACTTGAAAAGCCTACTTAGCTGTGATAGTTTTCCGTGTAACTTCGTTATAATACTACTGACGTGAATTTTGAAAATATCCCAAAACCACCATTTATCTTCACTTGACTCTAACAAAAATTAAGACTTTAAAACTTAATATTTTACAAACGTATCCCTGAATCTAAAAACATGTTCACACATCCGCAATATTTTTGAACGGCCTATCCAACGACACCCCACATCATGGGATAGACGAGAAAAAAAAATCATCCCCACTTTACGTGTAGGGGAGGCACCCAAAAACATTTTATTTCAAGATTATATTTTACCACTTTGTCAGCGTGATTAATATACAGGGTGAATTTTTCAAGTGGGCGTTGATGGCCAAATCCGAAACTATAAGAAATAGCGAAAAGTACTCAAAGAAGTCGCGGGCTCGATATTGCTGAAAACTGAAACTGCATCATTGGATTTTTGAAAAATCAATATTTCTAGCCATGAATCGAACCCGTTGATTTTGAAAAAAAAATACACACTGTTTGAGTAATTTATTTATTTATTAAAACTTTATGCACAAGTAAAAACAAATACCGTACAAAGGCGGACTTAATGCCTGAGGCATTTTCTACCAGTCAACCTTAGGGTGATACAGAGAAAACATGGCAGGTGCAATATAAAGGATAGATAACACGAAAATAACTATAAAATAAAAGAATAAATACAACAATATATACATATATACATACATATAATCAGAATAAACGTTGTCAGGAGAAATAACGATCGGTAGAGGAGAAATAACAATCAGTAGAGGAGAAAAAGAATCCAACAAATCAGCGCAGAGATGTTTCTGCCAACTTCTTACGTATATGCTCACGTATCTTCACTTTAAAAGACAACCGATTGGTTGCCGTCCTGATGTTCAGAGGGAGCGCATTCCAAAGAAAGACCGCCTGGACAAAGAAAGAATAGTGAATGAAACCAGCGCGGTGAGAAGGACATCGTAGAAGACGATTGTTGGTAGAACGAAGATTTTTACTATGGGCAGAGCATAAGTATTAAACATGGGAAGTCAGGTAAGAAGGAGAAGTGGGTTGGTCGAGAATAGAAAACAACATAGACAGAGCTCTCACCTCCCTGCGCTGCCGAATGGGTAACCATTTTAAAAGCAATCGGTGCCCGGATACATGGTCATACTTACGAAGATTGAAAACGAATCGAATGCAGTTATTGAGTAGGCGGTCAAGTTTATTGAGGAGATCTGCATTCAGGTCATAGTAACACACATCACCATAGTCAATTATGGGAAAGATTAGGGACTGTACAAGCATTGCCTTTATGTGTGTTGGGAGAAGGTTTTTCAACCGATAGAGCGACCGCAACGTTCCGGTGACTTTATTACTAACAGTCGTGACCTGCTTTCGCCAGTCAAGACAAGTGTCGACATGCAGACCAAGATCCTTAACATCGGAGCTAAACGGAATGACGGAGCTGTCAAAGATTACAGGTGGTACGGTTAAGCCATTCAGTTTTCTTATGCTGTAAGGGCTCCCAATTATGATAGCCTGACACTTGGCAGGGTTAACCGCCACCCCAAATCGATTAGACCGGTAATTAGACCGGTTAGTAATCATACCGGAACTAACGGAAAGGGCTCATTTTTAACAAAATACTTTTTGATTTTTCTTATGTTACCTACCTATCTGCCTACCTGTCGTAAAAATGTGATAATTATGTAATTTTTTGACGAATGTGTCGCATTGGCAGTTATAACGCTACAAGGTTATTTTGACGCGTAGTCAAAATCGGAACTAACTGCCATCTTGTTTTGTTAATACAATTTTCTGTGACAATGGGGTTGTTTACCGGAAGCTTCGCTGAGAGAGCGCTGTGTGTTTGTCACTTCTTGTTAAACTCATCTTGAATACAAAGCGATCAATCGGTGACAAAAAAAAATCAGTTAGCGGCAGTCTCGCGGCAAAGTTTTCAGCAAGGAACCCTATTCACAGTCGAGTAAAAGAACAAACATTTAGCGTCATAGCAGTTTTCTTCCCCATTTCCACATGCTTACCAACAATGTCATTTGTGTATTTTTTTTCTTTAGTAGACAACTTTTGTCCTCCAGATTGTAGAAGATTCAGAATGCAACGAGAAGGTGAAGTGGGGCCGCGTGCTATCCCTAGTCCGTGACCCGCACGTGGCGCACGAAGCAGGTGCAGCGGCCTTCGCGGACGGAGACTGGTTCGAGGCCAGGAGTCTGTGGCTACTGGCGCTAGAGGCAGCCACGCCGCCTGACAAGCAGGAAGTAAGTGCCTTCGCGGACGGAGACTGGTTCGAGGCCAGGAGTCTGTGGCTACTGGCGCTAGAGGCAGCCACGCCGCCTGACAAGCAGGAAGTAAGTGCCTTCGCGGACGGAGACTGGTTCGAGGCCAGGAGTCTGTGGCTACTGGCGCTACAGGCAGCCACGCCGCCTGACAAGCAGGAAGTAAGTGCCTTCGCGGACGGAGACTGGTTCGAGGCCAGGAGTCTGTGGCTACTGGCGCTACAGGCAGCCACGCCGCCTGACAAGCAGGAAGTAAGTGCCTTCGCGGACGGAGACTGGTTCGAGGCCAGGAGTCTGTGGCTACTGGCGCTAGAGGCAGCCACGCCGCCTGACAAGCAGGAAGTAAGTGCCTTCGCGGACTTGCAAAAACAATATTATATCAAAGAGTACAAAAAGTACAGTAATGACACAATTTTTACACAAATTGAACACACCAATATTTATTGTAATCGTGCGTTTTTGCGAAGAATATTCGCAACCTTTGCGCAAAATCAGAGTATTAAAAAAGCTAGACTAGTACTATCCCAGGACAAAAGCCTCTTCCACACAGAGAAGGAATGAGCATTGATTACCTCGCTTTCTCACGACGGCGACGCGTAAGTACGGTATCGTTATCGGGTGATGTTATGTTCATTTGTAAATAAATATTGTATAATTATGTGATCGCAGGTGAGTCCTCGCTGGGCAGCAACTCTAGACGCCTTAGGCCACGTGTCGCGCGCACTGGGCCGGCCGGCCGACGCGCTGCAGTGGCACGAGCGAGCCCTGGCGCTCCGCCCCGCGCGCTCCGCCACCCTCGCAGCGATAGGTCTGTACCTACTAACATTACATGTTAAGGCATCTATCCCATGCCGACGAGGAAGCGACTAGCTAGGAGCTATCAACAATTTTCTCGCTCAAGAAACGTACAAATGATTGTAGGTTCCGTGTCAGTAAAAGTGATATACAGGGTGATAGGTAATTAGTGACCGATACTTAAACACATGATTGTGCTCATGATAACAAACAACTTTTACTATGAGACCAAATTCGAATTCGCGAAAAAAAAAAAGCAGCTGTCCCAAACATTCATGTTCGCATAACTCGTCAAACTGTAAGGAACAACTATTTTTTTCGCGATTTCGGGTTTGGTCCCATAGTAAAAGTTGTTTGTTATCATGAGTACAATCATGTGTTTAAGTCATCATTCTCCTGCTCTTGTCCCTATTTATTTGAGGTCGACGCAACATGTATTTTTCATCCATATTTCTCTATTAGTCGTCATCTCGGTAGTCACTCCCTTTCTGGCCATATCATCTTTCACACAGTCCATCCATCGTTTCTTTGGTCTTCCCCTACTCGTATAGCCCTCCACATTCAAACACAACACTTTCCTGACGACATTTTCCTCATTCCTCCGTATCACATGCCCATACCATGACAACCGATTTCCATTTCCTCTTACATACTCATTTCTTATTCTATCCATTCGCGTAACACCACACATCCCTCTTAGCATTCTCATCTCGGCTGCATGCAATTGCCTTTCATTCATTCTTTTTATGGCCCAACATTCTGATCCATACAATCATGTGTTTAAGTATCTGTCACTAATTACAAGTTACCCTATATATTAGTAGTCGATCGCTGACTGTTCACACCGTCAGCGAGTACTTGTTTGTCGCAGCGACAAGAGCTGTCGTATCAAAGAGAGTACTCGCGGAGACACGCTTGGCACATACGCATACGCGAGTACGCACATACGCATACGCGCCCCTTAGACGTTATTGATTAAATAAGGCACCAACCGACGATTATCCCTGTGTGTGTGCATTATGCAAGTGCACCCAGGGATAACTCTCGGGTGGTGTAGGACTATTGCAGGATATGAGAACAATGATATTGGGATATGGGTTTGGGTGGCTAATGTGGACTGCGGGGCAGTGTTGGGCAAAATTTAGTGTGACTAATGATTGATTAGTTTTAATCTTAGTCAAGAAATCATGATTCATTATTTGGACCGCGTTATGCAGAAGGCAGCCGTGTCGGGAAAAGTACAAACTGAGTTATAAGCATTTTTCTGTCGATGGTTGCATTATGGATGCATGAACAAGGCTGCAGAAAGAAAAAAGAAAGAAAGAAAATACGTTTATTTGCGATAAACATGGCGCAAAGAAATAAAAAACAAAATAAAACAAAGAACAAGTTTGGGGAAAATATGCGTCACATTCAGACATTGCAGACATTGCTGTTTTTGAAAAAAATCTTGTGGACCTAGTTCTGCAGACAGCAGCCATATGGCTGATTTCTACATACCTAACTAGGTCCATTTATGATTGGAATTTTCGAATACTCTCAAAACAAGACTCTGACTTGGCATCTGTCGAAAAAAAAATCTGTGTAAACAAATATAATGGAGTACCTACTCGTTATTTATTAATTCTGCATATACACAAAGTCGGGCTCATAATCCTTAAATAATTGAGCAGAGCTCTATGTAACATCAGGTTATAAAGCCACATTTGGCAATACCTTGGGTTTATTCCGTATACGTATGGCACCGATCTTAATCAATTCTAGGGCAACTAATCTATTTTGAACATATAAACTTAAAGCTATTATGACAAGCTGTCATGTCATATCATCACAGCGTACTACTCGTACTCGTATGATGTTATATTACATGCCCGCGGCACGTAAGTTGACAAGGTTTTGGAGTAGTGGGGGTAAGTTCGCGCATGCTACACTTAGTGCAACAAAAATATGGTCACTTTTATTGCTTGTCATTATTCTGTGGTTATTGCCATAATTTATTTTTAAACATAACTGTTTAGAAGAAAGTTAAAGAGAGGAGAGGAACTCGTGAAGTATATTAGGAGTAATAAATAAAATATATACAGTAATTATAGGTTAAGACATTTATAATAAAACAAAATATTGTAATATCGTAAACAATCATATGCTGACGTCGTCACTATCGCTTTGTAAAAGTGTTACCCCTGGCATGAAATCAATGTTAGCAGTAGTTGAGCTGGTGGAAGGAGTTGGCTCCCCATCCTCAATATTACTCTCCTTACTCCCACTGTCCGAGGAGTCTCTTTTTCAGTTTTCGCTTCTTTGTCTATGTAACAGGACACATCATAAACCATTTTTCTGGCATGTCTACGTAAAATGGTATTTGTATGTGGCATTATCAAAATTTAAAAATTCAAACAAAACAATAACAAGAACTTGTAACAAAAACTCAACAAAAACAAATGTCACAATTTTAGTGCACGCAAGTGTAATCGGGAGCGAATGGAATGTGGACACGTTGCGAGAGACAAGGGTCGACTGACCAACCAATCGCGCGCTCGGAACGATACTACCTCGTTCCCCGCGTCCCGCTCGCGAGAGAATTAAAAATGAATTCTGCGCATCTAACGACTCTTACCAACTTATGTGCCGCGAGCTGTACAATATAAAAGTTTATCAGAAGTATCAGTCATAAAGTCATGATTAAAACTAATGATTACTACTGCTGACTGAGACCAGTGTTCACCAACATTCTTACCACCGGTTAGGTTTATGTCAAATTTTCTAAGGAAAGAACTGTTTAAATATCTAAACAGCCGTTTTAAAAGTCGGTGAACTCCGCCCTAATTGCTTTAGTCATGATTATGACTAAAATCTTCAATCATGATTAAATTAGTCATGATTCATGATGATCAGAACAATTGATTGAAAAAATTAGTTGATTTTCCCAACATTGCTGTGGGGCAATTGCGTAACATACTATCAATCGGAATCGGTTCCATTTTGACAGTTCAACAACATTCATTTCGTTATTTACGTTGCTGACCAGACAACTTTTTCGAACATATGAAGCAATGGATTAGCAATTTGCTTCAAAATGATTCAGATTTGTATTGATAGTGTGTTACGCAATTAGAGTGCTGGTTACCTATAACTATGGAAGGACGATGTCCCCTGTCTGACCAGCAGGGGGCGCCTTGCACACTCATTAATGGGCCCCCGAAACGGTCACTAGCACATAGTGACGTAGCGACAAGGGAGCAACGTCCTGAGAGGAGTGGAGAGGACACGGCTATCAGGACAATCCCGGAAGTACGTTTAAGATCCCTACCAGCATTTTATTGGAATACTTTATTACTATTTTAGGGCTCTGCCTTGCGCTCCTGGGAAGGGAGAGAGACGCCGCTGATGTCCTACATGCTGCACTGTCGAAGGATCCTGATGATGTAGTGGCACTGGCACTGCTTGATGCTATCGTGGATAGACTTGATGCGCAGCTTACAGGTTAGTTGTTATAATTACCGATGGATTTAATGCCGACTTGTGAAAGGCCAATCAATAGAAAGAAAAAAAGAGAAAATATGTTTTTCTCAAACAAGCTTGGAAATTCGAGCATAATTTTGAAGATAAATCGTAAATGTTGTATTAGTCAAATACATGCGAGCTGGCGGCTGGCAATATTAGTCAATGTTAGTATGAAAATCCATATCTGTCGTGTTTTGCGGCTGATTTTTTTTTTTTTTGCGATGGGTTTGCTCTCGACTCTAGTTTAGGTTGGAGCCGACAGAAGAACAAAGTAAGGAGGTAAGGAAGTTGACGATGGAGTGAGCTTACCCAGAAGAAGCCTGTTCACTCTCACTTTGAAGAGATTAGGGTTGTATGCGTTCGGAAACAAACGCAGGTAGAGAGTTCCACTCTTGCTGTGTGCATTACAAACAGTGACATTTGGAAACGCTTATAGTACATTCGCGTTAAGAATGCAGTGAGTCATCATTGTCCGTCGGCCTAGCCCCGCCCCCTAACCAAACAAATCTTTTCAAATTACAAAGTCAAGTTCACAATGACAGTTGAAGGCATTGCTTCGAACGCAACGGTTGTGTCCTGTCATTTGTGTTAACTGATTTAAATTTAAAAAAATGAATACATCTCCAATTCGTAAAAATAAAAGTGGTTCGATAATTCATAGTGGGAAAAGAAAAGTAATTTACAATGTTTTTAAGTATTTTAAACAGTGTGATTTAAATGTGACTGTGGACAGCATAGCAACACAAAAAACGGCAGCTGCATGCGGTGTGTCCGAGAGAACAGTTTATAGTATTCTTCCGAGAAGTGCCAACACACTCTATACTTGATTGTTATAAGAATAAGAATAAGAATATTATTTATTTGCAAGAATACGAGTAAAATAAGTTGACAAAAAGTAATATACATAGTTTTCCGTCATATTCTACCAGGTATCTGGTATGCAAATCTTAGTTAAATGTACACAAACACAAAATTTACAAGTAAAACAGTAAAATTTAAACTATTAAAACGAACAAACATACAATCAATAATAAACTAAAAAAATAATAATCCAAAACTAAAAATTAAAATTTAATATTCAATAAAATGTAAATAGGAGAGGTAAATAAAAATACAAAGTTATATCAATACTTTGTCCATTAAAAACTCGGAAATATTATAATAGCTATATTGTTTCAGAGGAAGAGATCCCTCAGTTCCCGTTCCCGACTGTGAACATATCGGTGCCGGCCATCGCGCCGCCGACACCGACAGCCGACGCGACCAACACGTCTGACATGAGCATGAGCTTCGACTAGCTGCAGTATGCTTAGGTACCGACATTATGTACACACGGCTACATTTCCAGTATAAGCTGACCTCTCATTGTACGGAAATCTTATACAATGCGAGATCAGGTTATACTGGAAAAGTATAGCTTGATATATACTATGTAGCCGTGTAACTTTAACTAAACTTGTGTTCAGAATCTTACAACAATACTAAGATTTGAAAGAACAAACTGAAAGGCATACATGACAAAGTTCAAATTTCATTGCAACTAACATGTATTTATGTACCTTTCTATTACATGGTAACTCAAAATAAACTCAGACTGCATAATCTTACAGCAGATAATTACGTGGTAATGAAATGTAATTATTAAGTAGTATTAATAAAGTGATTGAAGTATAGTAATTTGTATGTATCTACACTACGCGGCAGTTATTATAGCGAATAGGTCGCCCCTTTAATCAAGAAACGAAATAACTCAAAATTTCTATTTTGTGGGAAAACGCATTAAAAGTTTGACATTGTCTACCTTAATGGCTTCAATTTATTATAAAAAATAAAGAAATCTCTGTCATTTTCATCGTTATCGAGTCGGCTGTTGGACTGAACGATTCTCCGTGCGAAATTCATTTACTTTATAGTAAAAACTCGAAATATGTAATTTTTGAGTTATTTCGTTTTTTGATTAAAGGGGCGAGGTGTTAAAAAAGGAGCTCGTGGCTAAGTACTGCACGGGTCGATCCATCAGGTTAAGCTACGCTTGCCGGGGTTGATCCGTGGATGGGTGACCATCTTTTCATACCGAGACTCCTCCGTGCGTCGGAAAGCACGTTAAGCCGTTGGTCCCGGCTGTCATTCGTGAATTTTTGACAGTCGTTACGGGTCGTCAGAAGCCCGAAACACACCGACAACCAGTCTTACCAAGGGGTATCGTATTATCCAGTAACTGGGTTGTGGAGGTCAGATAGGCAGTCGCTCCATGTGAAATACTGGTATTCAGCTGCATCCGGTTAGACTGGAAGCCGACCCCAACATAGTTGGGAAAAGGCTAGGCAGATTGATTGAGTTGTAAAAAAAAAGGTTTTTATAACTTCGTGTGTCACTCCTCAGTCGTTGGTCCAGACGTGTGTCATGTATCGCGAATTAGGCGTATAGGCGACACTACAAAGATTACATGTAACGTCCCGAGCGTTACATGGCGCTCGCGCCGCTTCATCACATACAGGATTCGCGTTCGAGTCTGTATGCCGTTGACACTATTCGTATTACATTACACATGTCTGGACCCGGCTTCAAGGCGCTCACCAGGTCGCACGGCGCGGCATACCATGGCAAAGGATTTTCGTAAGCGGACATGATATTGAATCTTATTTTCATACCCTTAGCACTCACATTTCGTTGATATCAGCACAAAGGAGATTTGAGCATACCGCGGGATGCTCCGGTACGCCGCGAAGGCTTCGGTGTGGGCCATACACATGTTAATGCTTCGCTGTGCGCAGCCGCGTCGTATGCATTCAGAACGTCAAGAGAGAAGTGGTGGCCCAGTTGTAACAGCCGCGACTTAACGAGGTGTAGGTTCGAACCCTGGTAGGCGCTTTACTTTGTGTAAATAATGACATCACCACTGCTCTCAAAACGATGAAGGGAAACATCGTGAGGTAACTGGCATGTTCTAAAACTAAAAAAAATCGAGAACATGTGACGTCCACCAACCACCCGCATTGGGCCAGCGAAGTAGATTACGCCCATTTTTGGATGGGAAATCATCAAATAACCTCCTGCTCTGGGCGGAGCGGGAGGGCGTGTCAGACATTTACTGACAAAACCCACCCGTGTTCCTTCAATTGCCTGTGCCAGGGCCACGGTAACTCTTTCAAACAATCCGCAACCCTGGCAGGCATTGGCCCTAGCGGACCCCTTCAGTTAGTGCTGACACTCTGAGGCGCGCGTGGAACACAACGCGCCGTCGACCCGAGCCTGGTCCTTACCGGATGATGACTAACCCATTGTTCACCATCCGCAAGCCCGCGCCTACGGTGGCCGGGAATCGGCTATCAATTTCTCACGCACAGAGAGGAGGCCTGTGTCCCAGCAGTGGGAACATTATAGACTGATTGATGATGATGATGATAATTCAGAAAGCTGGCAACGTCGCAAATAGCTGTCAAATATTTCGCTGTTTTGATTAATTTGTCAATATTTCTAAATCAATTATGAAATATCGCTTGTAGGCACTAAAATATTGATTAAAAATTGCAAACATTAATATCGTGACACTGAATATTGACCGTATAAAGAAAAGGATTTACAAACTTTCCAAAACTAAATATTCAGTGTGTAACGATATTAATTATTGCGATTGATATTTTAGTACACTACAGCGCGACGGTTCATAATTTAATTAATGAATTGACACATGGCTTTTGGCGACGTTGCCAAGTTTCTGAACGCACCATCTTAACGCCACCATTCATTATGCAATGGCGGCACGGTACAGCTGGGGATCCTTCGACATGCAAGCGCATATTGACGGCAACGGTGCCGCGGTATCCTTACGCATGCCGCGACGTCCTTAGGCACGACGAAGCGAACCGACGCGCGACGCGACATCGCGCTCACGCGTTTCTTTCACAACACATCAGCCGAAACATCCCGAGGGACGCCTAGGCATTCCGAATGTTGCCGAAACAGCATGCCTAAGCATACCGCAGCTTTGTTTCTACCCACGATGATATTGTCGTACTATCAAGTTACATTTCTATTCGTTGCATAAAAATCCCTTGCTTGCCGTGACGTCAGTGGGCGCAGGCCCTTAACACATTTTAGGGACACTGAACGAGACAACAGAAGTTTTGCCGCAAAGTGATAAGGTGCATCCACACCGAAGTTTCTTTTTGTAGAGCAACATTTTGCAACACCTTTACAGCTTTTCTAAAAAAAAAAAAACAACGGACTTCCAAAAAACACTACAAAGTGAAAAATAACTAATTTCGGAAGTCGGTGTCTTTTTATTTGTATATTAGTTTTTTGGAAGTCGTTTTTTTTTTTAAGATTTTTTTTTCACTTTTTAGTGGGATGTCAACTGCTCACTTTACAAAATATTGCTTTTCCCGATTCAGGGACGTTAATTGTTGAGGAGTTCTAGGAAGAACCCGGAGAACAGGAGCTGATGGTGAAGTCACCCTAAAATATACATAGTGACGAGCATAAATTGCTTAACAGCCATTTTAAAGAAATCGAATCGCAACCCGTGAAATGCTTATTATCGAGTCTGGTCTTCATCAGTTCCACTTCTCCAAATGGTGCTTTTAGAGAGCAAATATGTACGAGTTATGAAAAATCGCTATAAGTGTGCCTATAAAATTTGAGGCTTTCCCTCGATTTGCATGGAATCCCCTCATCAGATTCCGACTTAGTGAAAATGGTCCCATTGTCACTAGAGCCCCTTTCAAACAAGAATTTTTCAACATCGGTCTACAATTGACGGAGAAATCGTTGGACATAATACATTAAGAGGGCCGTCACATTTTGTCACCTCTCGCTCACACGGCACCAAATTATTAAGATTAAATGAAGACTTTTTGAAAAATGTAATCAATTGGCAAACTAGTTAATAATTAATAGGCAATTAACACGTTCTGTGCGGCCAACGCGCATGCGCGATTTTCGAACGTTCACTATGTGCTGGCGGCGCTTATGCGCGTCCATACAATTTATATAACTTCCTTCGAATGCGGCGCGCCGCACCTGTGGGTTTTTTGTGCATCTCTATTGTTCTTGGCGTAATTGTTTTATGACTCATAAAACTGGAAAATTTTCAAACACACAAGCGTCTCGCCGCACTTGGGACAAGTTTGTAACGCCGCACATATGCGCCCAGCCGCACTGGGTAGTTTCTTCAACCGCGCATGCGCGCTCATAGCACCACACGAAGTATTTTTTGGGCGCGCATGAGCGTTTGCCGCACAGGGTTTAGTGTATCATAAAGCAGCACTTGGAGCAAATTCGCCAAATAATTCAGCAGTTAATGTGTTAAAAACATTTCCATTGTGCTATCTGATGTACTCTGCTCAAAAATTATGTTTTTGAGAAGAGTTAAATCAATGCCAAAATAAAAATGTGTTTTTAATAATTACCTATTAAATTAATATTATTTACTAGTTCGCTAATTGATTTGATTTGATTGATTGATTGATTTTTCAAAAAAGTTCATTTAACAATTTTAAAAGTTTGATCACGTGTGAGCGAGAGGACAAAATGTGACGGCACTCCTTTTTAATTTCGATATGTATGCACCTTAACCCTACATTACTACTCATGTTGCGACGTACAAAGAAACTACTCATACGCCTGCGAGGCGCATCATAATGACTAATGATTTTATTCAAAACCTATAAGCGTTTTGACTGTTTATATAATTGTGTATATTACTACAAAGAGAAAAACATAATTTTAAATTATATTTATATATTTTTGTCATAAAATCTTTAATCAAATAAATCTTAGGAATAAATTTTCAACTTAAAGTATAACACTTCTCTTAAAAAATAATTAAAGTAATTAACTAAAAAAAACTAACAAAGTAACAAAAAAATATATTTTAGAAGAATTTTATTAATAGCGCAAAAACGTCTTTGGAGCGCCGAGGGTAGTAATATCAAGAAAACTAGCAGTTACCGTAACGCAACCATCGTCCTGCGATAATGCATCGTCCTGCAATGTTCGTGGAATGGGGTGCGAGTTTGCTTCGAGAAAAGTAAGTCTACATTCATTTAATATTATGTACATATTATTTAATGCTTCTAATAAAGGCCTATTCTGTTCGGTTTTACTTCAAAAGTGTGTGTTTGTGTGTTGTGTATAGGTAGCAGGGTATAAAAATCAGTAATACCAAACATTTGCAATAACAATATATTTGTATAGTTTAAAATCAAACAAGCGATTTGAGATAAAATCAACTTTCATAACATTCAGATTATGAACAATATTCCTAAAATATTAATAAAATCACAATGATTATACATTTAAAATGTTTAAAATGATAGCACACAGGCCGGCCTATGGGGCTAGTACTAGGAGGCACATTAGAATCGATTAAAATCACCTAAATCTAATAGGCACGTACGTAAAATTGTCTAAGGAACATCTCTACGCTGATGGCGTATTATATTATCAAATATTTTATAGTACAATGTATGATTTAGTGAACAATATACGGAGTTTATACAAAAAAATGCTTGGCAAATGCCAAAAATTAGAAAACATTTTTATTACATTAAAATTTTACTCGAGTATTGGCAAAGTTAACAACGTAAATAAAAAAACGCGATTTAAAAAAAAATAACGAAAGGTAACAATATAATAATTAAAAAAATATTAACAAATCGACTCGAATAATTATAATAGAGATCAATAATTGAGCTGTCGAGAAGAGTACTCGAATGTGCGATAACGTCCAAAATTATGGCAAAAATGTATAGAAACACACAGTAAAACAGTTTACAAATATTTTAAAATTGAAAAGTACTTAAATTTTCCGCAGAAAGATCATTTTAAGGGTTTTAAATAATTACATTTTATTATGGATTAGGGAGAAGTTTGTCATTTAGTCACCTGTCTACATTTGTTGCAGTCTCATTTTGTTATGAAGAGAATTGGGCAACAATATTGAGTCCTGCGCAAACAGAACGCTAACAAAGCATTAGAAAAAAGGAATGTAAATCTAGCAACATTCGAGTGCCTTATCTTTGTAAATCACCTTACAAGCAAAATGTTGGCGAAGCGCCGAACTTAATAGCGGGTCGACAACAGGTAGCGCGCGCCTACTGCGGCCATGCGCGCGCGCCGCCTCCCGCTTCTGCGCCCTCTGCGCCCCCACCGTCCGACGCGCCTCCATTCGCTTCTTCGCTCGTACCGCTCGTCGCAGGAGACGGCGTGCCTGAGAAAAAAGGTTTCAATTTAAATGTCACATGACAAAGTTCAAATTTCATTGCAACCTAATTGAGCAAGTGACAATGAACGTAATTTATCTAAGATTCTGAATTAAAGTCTAGGTGTTCAAGTTGAGATTGCTCAGTACAAACTACATGAACATAAACGATTTGATTATTCTCGACCACTTTGTGGCCCAAATTAGTTCCTTTTTTGTGATTCAATTTTGTTCCTTTGGAAGGAGTACAATGTGCTCCAGTTGCTAATTCAATAAATTAGTTAATTTTTACAATTTTCAATAGCACATACTTTGGAAGTTACACACGAAAATAGTACAAAACAGGCCTAACTAAAACTAACAAAGAATTGGCTATATTTGACAGTTATGGAGTTGGTACATATGACGGTTTTAAGGTTTCACGATAGCGCTTTTTGACGTGGCTCCAAACGACTGAATTCAAATGAAGCGATTGGCAATCCGGTGTCTAACACTTCGCCGACGGACATATTCACGTCAAATTTTCGCTGACTGAGGAACCCCGTGGAGTAGAACTCCGAACAATAATAGGTAATATCCTACAAAAATTTCAAACCCAGTCACTGAAAGGCTAATCGAAAAATTAGGATACTTGTCAGCTTAGCCAAGCGATGGCTGTAATGTTAACAGTAGTCAATTGAGTAAATACAGTAACTTACCCTCAATAGCAAACATCCCGTTGAACAGCGCAGCCTGCTGGTCGCTGTGCGAGTGTTGCGGCAGGGCGCGCGCGTTGGGCGCGGGGTTCGCCTGCGAGGTCGCGGGGCCGGGGGGCGCGCTCTTTGTGTTGCGCGTGAGTGGCTTATGCGCGTCTGTCGAGTGCTGCCACGACCAGCACGAGCGGCAGAAGTACCTGCAAACGCACACCATTCATTTACTTTCTAAATATAAGACTCGCTCAGGACATTAACAATGAAAATTCAAATTTCTGCCTATACCAAATAAAAAAAAACGAAATGTGCTAGAAGCTCCGCCCGTAAGACGACCACTGCTAGAGCTAGGCCTCCCTCAACATAACGATATGCAAGTACTACTACAACGATACGGTACGATAATAATAATATTTATTCAAAAATTACAAGGCATAAAAATTTTACATTTTAAAAATTACAAGGCATAAAAATTGTACAGTTTTGCTTAAATGTTAATTGTAATCCTAAGACTTACGTGCCTGAACTAGGTAATCCTGTGTATCAGGCGAAAAGAGTAGGCTCTACTTTCCCTGAACTATACAAATTGTAAATATAAGTATTTACAATTTGTATAGTTCAGGGAGTAAATGTTTGCTTTCGAGTTTAGTCTAGCAGAGAGGACGATATACAAATACTATGGTTAATAAATTTGGTGAAGAAGTAACGAGGCAAAACACGAACTTACCCGAAGCAGGTGGGCTCGCGACAGAAGTAGGGTCCCTGCTGGAGGTTGCACATCGAACACATCGAGTCCTCTAGGTAAGGGTTCACTTGCACCTGAAAAATAGGGGAGCTATAGTTAACCGCTACCGCAGTACAGCCTTAAGTATGTGAGCGGCGAGATGAGGGGCATTACAGGCCGCTCATTCGTCAACTTCACGGCGCCCCGTGCCCTGCGGTGCAGCGGTAGCGGTCAAACTTATCAAAATGTGGTAGTGACTGACATCTATTTAAATTCTTGTACACAATAAATTGACGCTATTCACTTTACGCAGTAAGGGGGGGTTGCACATCTGAAGGAAGATGCGTCGGGCGTAACTTCACGCAACCGACGATACGCGACGCATCAACTACGCATAGGCATTAGTTGTTATTCGGAAATCACAAATTGTGAACAGTTTCTAGAGGCGATCTTCGTCACTCCACGATATAGTGGAAGTTCTTGTGAAGATAAAATAATTTTATCTAAACAGGAATCTGCTCTAAATATAAATTGTTATATTTATATAGCTTGCAGAAAATGTAGTTGTTTTATAAACATTTATCAGAGAATATAGACAAACTTACTCATCCATGTTAAATAAATCAATCCGCCTAGCCTTTTCCCAGCTATGTTGGAGACGGCTTCCAGTCTAACCGGATATGCAGCCGAATACCGGGTAAACCGTATGTAATCACCCATTCACGGACCAACCCCGGCAAGCGTAGCTTAACTTCATGGATCGACCCGTGCGGTTCTAATTACTTAGCCACCATGTTCGAGAAAAAACATTAGAAGAAACATACCTTCTTAGTGAACTTCTCGGTGTGTATCTGCACGTAGGCGGCGGAGATAGCGCGCACGTAGGAGTGCACGTTGTTGAACGTCACGCGACCGGAGCCGATCGGGTACTTGTGCTTGTCCGTGTCGATACCTGCAAATGACAGGTACGCCTGTTTACGAATCACTGAAGGAAGTTGCTTACTAGCCGACAAGTTTAATAAAAAACTTATGTCCATGCCACTGTAATACTTTTGAAAAACGATGAAAATCAATTTTGGGAATGCCCAAAAATAATCAAGAAATAATCAATCACCAAAGCAAAAGTATGTAGAAGTTTATATGGGAACATACTTAAACAGTAAACCAGGTTCAAATTGTGTATTTTCTGGGACGACTGTTTCAGGATTATTTTTTGATACCAATTATACCAATTTTAAACTGAAATCCCTAAGCGTTTAGCACAAGGATTATGGCGGAAAGCGGTCCGCGATAACCCTCACCGAGGTACCTTTATAATCTGTAATCCTTGAAGGACTATTTTAGAGATTCTGCATGGCGTCACGACAATTTTTTGCAATTGAAACCAAGTGGATATTCCGCGCCGTTTGCCCCCCCGCACGAGAGAAACCATTCTGCTGTAATCTCACCTATCCTATAGCTGTAACTTCGGAGGTATAACAGGCCTTCTTTTAACTTGGTGATTGACTATTTCGACACTATTTTTGGCATTCTCAAAATTGATTTTCATGAACTTTTCCAAAGTGAGGATTTATAAAAGTGTAACGTTTCAAACGACCAATTGCAACCGTGCACCTAGCTTCTGACGTTTCATATGTGCCCATGTAGGTTTATATGAAATAAAATATTTTGTTTATGACGAGGGATAATCCGAGACACTCGCTTAGAAACAGTTTAGGGCATTTTACGTCTTTTTTGGATAAATTTTAGACGAACAGCCAGACGCTATAACTACCGTGCGGGAATCGAAACCCTAACAGCAATTGGCGCAGCAGACAATCGCTCAGTTGATGTCAATCGTAACCAAAATCAAAATTAGAATAGCCACAAGGAGTCCTTTGCCACGACCATAATTTCAGCCGAAAGACGTCCGCAGCAACTGATAGGCCTCCCCACAAGCACCGCCACTTCCACCGCTTCTGTGGTTTCCACACCTGCGGCCTTCACGAAGTCATCGGTTCGACAAGGCCTTCCAACGTTAAGTCTTCCGGTACGCGGTCGTCACTCCAGAAGTTTGGCATTCTTCGGGCTATGTCGGTTACATTGGTTCTCCTGCAGATCGCTTTATTTCTGATTTCGATCACGTAGGGAAACTCCAAGCAAAGCCCTCTCTCCATTGCCCTTTGGGTGACAGCCTCCTAATAAAGCCAATTGTGAGCAACCACGTTTCAGTGCCAGGGGTCAACACGGGTCAAAGGCTTTCGTCTGGAGACACTGCGGTATGCGAGACAATATTGCACGACCTAGTATTTACCCAAAAATTGTACTAACCTGCATAAACAACCCCATGGAACAAGTCATTCATGATGGTGGCCAGTGCGAACGCGCTGAGCATCCCATGCAGCGCGCCCACGAACACCGTGCGACTGGGCTCCAGGCGGACTGACCCGCCTTCCACCCAGTTAGAGTCCGATAGGGCCCACGGGATTACCTGCACCTGGGGATGACAACGGTGCTTTTAAAGTAGAAGGTATAAACACAAATTTCACCACAGCGAAAGAACGCCGCAAGGCTAGCGCGCACTGCGATGCGGTGCGTTATTTCTGCCGTGCCGTATAACCATAGAAAGAATTGACCGAGCGTTCCGTATTCAGTTGTGCAGTGATACAGACCGCTACAGGTATTGGCCGCAATTGCGCTTTGTCTCTTTCTAGAGAGATCACTTGTGAGGCTAACGCTCAGTCCAGTTCTGTCTGTAGTATCAAATTATGGAATAGATTTCGTATTTCTAAGTATTGTGCTAATTTAAGAATCTAGTAAGCCTGGCATGTAACTTTGTGTCCCTAACAAATAAAATACAATGGGGCCAACTAGCAAGTATACACTTTCGAAAAAAAAAATCCTAATCGGTCCAGCCGTCTTCAGAGTAATCGGGGAAAACAAAAAAAAAAAAGATTCCGACGAACTGGTTTTTTTTTGAAGTCTGTTTAAAATAAACGCAGTCTGGAGTCCACACTGGCTGTGAAAACAAAATGTACGTTTTTCGTACGACAGCAGTATTGGGTGCATCCCTTGACGGCCTTAAGGTAATTCTAGCCCGCGATATACAAGTTTTTTAGCGTTTTTTTGTAATTAGCAGTTCAGTGTCAGGTCTGTTTGTTTTTTGCAATTTAGATTTGTTCCAATATATCATGATATCCAAAACCTAACTTAGAATAAATCTAACTTATATATATGTTATTGTCGTGAATCATATTTCGATCAAGATACAACCTGACATTGACTTGCAAATTGTAAAAAACTAAACAATTTTAATTTCGCGGGTTACTACTGCGCGATCACCTTAAGGCCTTTTAAGGTCTACTTTTAAAAGATGATAAAGATTTACGGACGTATCCAAAAAAACAAAATACGTGCGGTGGACACACCGCAAATTTGCAGCGGGAGGCCCACTGGAATTAACCGCATGCGTTTTTTTCATCGCATTGCGCGGCGCTTTCATGATATTCCATACTCAGATTTTTGCGGTAAAAAACGTACGGCAGTGCGCGCCAGGCCTTAGTGCCAAAAAGGCGTACATTCATAGCTGCCCAACGCAGTCCACTGGTTGACGAAAACCTCTCCCAAATTGCGCCACAAAATATATCTGGTTCACTATCTTCCTACACCCAACTAGTGCTACCAGGCGCGCTTTTTTATTCATACTTATTTCAAGCTAGAACAGAACCACCTTGTGATAGGCTAAGTTAAATATGAAAATACTCTGGTCAAACATACCTCTTTGCTCCTCATCTTGCGGGTCCCGATGCGGTAGTACCAGTCACTCCCGTCCCGTCGGCTGGCCGCTAACAAGGCGCGCACGCGTCGCTCGCTCTCGAACGTCACGTATGCGTAGCCGCGAGGTGCGTTCGTGCTTGCGCCCGGGCCTTCGCGGCCTGGCCACTCAATGCTGGAACGAAACACGGAAAATAATGAAAACAAGCAAGATATGCTGTGCCCTTTGCTCAAGGCAATATCTTCGCCAATTAGTTAAAACGCAGAAAAGCATTGCATCAAATAATGTGTTAATCGTGAAAATTCAATAAACCACTTACCCTATCGGCTGGAAATGCTTCAGCGTGAGGAGGAGAGTCTCCTCGGAGATGTCCCAGGGCAGCCCCCCCAGGAATACCTTGGCGCTGAAGCCCCCGCTGGGGTCGGGGCAGCGCGGCGGCAGCTCCCCTCCCCAGCGCAGGACTTCGCCCCCGTTGCGTCCGCACGACACCACGCCACCTGAAAACAAATGGATGTTGGTTTGTTGGTCGTTTGCTACGCTTATGTAACCACACCAAGCTTCATTAAAATCAAGGTTTCCGACAAAAACCACGACGACACGAGACAACAGAACTGATATTGAATGATTAGACATCAAATGTCTAACTAGACATGAGAATTGGACTCATGAACCTGGCAAGGTATTATTTATAACATTAATTTAAAATAAAAGATGAAACCACCAACAGACCATCCGATCCCCATTAGAGAAAACCTAAGTAATGATCATGTATTCATTAATTTAAAATAAAAGATTAGACTTGCAACTTAGACCATCCAATCCCTATTAGAAAAACGTAGGTAGGTACTTACAAAAAGAAGCACGTCTAGGCAGCATAGAGTTGCGATGGTCTTTCGAGTTGTTCCGCTTGGACCATGGCTCGTCTCGATCGCACAGCTCTTTTCGTTCGCACCGCTCTTTTTGCTCGAAGCGCTGAAGTCCATCGAAGCGCTTGAGTTGCTCGCAGTCGAGCAATGCCGGCGGGAGCGACATCGACGTCGAGGGCATCGTCAGAGCCTTCTGAAACATGCACTTATTGTACCTACCACTGGGAATTCACATCTTTTCATGCAGCGAATCCAAGGGTGTTACTCGGTTCACTTATGCTGCGGCTACTACATTGTCGCGGAAAGATTCTTGTCGCGTTAACTGTTCGTTCTACGACGAACTACAGGATGGCAGGAACATCCGTACAACCTGATATCATGGCTTCAGTACATGATTCTGGACCCCCAGCGTTGAAACTTTTCGTCAGTTATTTTAAAAAAATAAGCCGTTTCCTACACAAGTGCAATACCTACGCGGTGAAAATGTATGGACCAACATTTTTTTTTTTTAAATAACCGACGAAGATATTCAACGCTGGAGTCTAGCATCATGTACCGAATACATAGTAACACGTGGCTTCGATAAGACGACCCACTGACCGACGTCCCTGCTACCGTTTATATTGGACACATTGTTAATTAAAACACTTCCCGAGTTTGCCTGAATGATTCGCATGTGACGAATTGCATGTCTTGACGTGTCTCGCTTTATCGCGGCAATGTAGCTGTAGCATTATACCGTCCAACTTGAATGTTGTGAACCATTTAATCTGCATTTCGATGCAAGTTTAGGTGTCATTTGGTTGGTTATTTAGTATTGCCATATACGGATCACTATAACAAGCCTAGAAAACTTGTACTCTTCAGCTAAACATACCCATACAAATTTAATCAAAGGTGGGGGACGCTCGACGTGAGCGTGTGACCAGATGTATGAACGTAAACGAGGCAAAAGCAGTATGTAAGTATCGTAGCAGGTGGCGTCCTGTAGTTTCCTGCCTGCCCCCATGGGAAGACGGCGTGCGTTTATCAACGTATGTATGCAAGTATATTTAATCATAGAATTAATTCATTAGGTTCCTTACATGAAAAACATTCGAAATAAAATATTCGACATCAAAATTCTACAAAATAACCTAACATCGAAGTCGGCTCAAAAATTTGCCCCCAAAAACTATTCAAGAAACCCTTTCCTATAGTAACGAAACCTAAAATCCTAACTACTACTAAAGTTACAAAAAAAAAGGTACTTACCAAGGAAGCTACAAGGTCGGAAATGCCTCGTCCGGAGGTGGATTCTTCGGGCCATTGCGCGCCAGGCTGGGCACTCTCGCTGCAACAAGCGTACTTAGTGATAATTGCTACATTAAAGTACACTAACGCTACTTAAAACGTTCACCCCCGCGACGCATTAAGGTACGCAAGTTTTTAATTAGTATTAATGGAGGGCAAAATGAACGCGGCCAAAGTTGCGAAGAAAAATTGTGCTTTTAAGGGGACGTGATAATGTTTCAGGTCATTTTGAATGCATTAATTATTATGAAGTTTGTTTTGGTGTATGTCAAGTTCAGTATTAAAAGTTGAAATCACTATACTTTTTTATCTACCTACTATCTACTATAGATTCATATGGTCACGAGGAAAGTCATGAGTAATGACCAGAGATCGGATAATCGGATGCATATTAACCTAAAGTAAATTTTTCGTAGAGTTTATGGAAGCGGCTTCTTATTTTTTTTTTTCTTAATATAAATGTCGGGACTAGAAAATCCGGGAATGCACAATTAACGACTTAAATATGGTGTTATTTATTTAAAATAATACCGGGAACCCGGGATCACCTAACTATTCGTATGCTTGTTTACTTGAAATTCATTTTTAACATTACTTATCCTGACGTTTGCTATGCCAGTTCGGCAACCTTTTTACAATATTAGCATTCGATCCTAGTCAAAGTACTAATCAATTCCGGAATCCTGAGATTTTTATGATCGATACAAAAGTGCATTCCATATTAGCCAATACCTGAACGTAAGTAAATATACATTCGATTCAGAATTCTAAATTGGTCGATCCCGGAATTCTGGGATTTTTTCGATATAAAAGCTATTAGCCAACACCTCAACTTTATACATCTGATTATCCGATCTATAATCATCATGACAGTTGATGAAGTTGTAAATTAGTTAGCTAAAACTATAATGTTGAATTTTTGTGAAAATGGCCAATGTTTGAAGTGCCGTGTGTATTGGAAGTTATAAGTCAAAACTGAAAGAAGTCCGAACATTTCCGAGATTTTTCGAGCACCGCGCAGTTATAGCACAGATCTTGCGAAGCTGCAAACTTGCTTTTACACTATTGGCATCTATCGTAACAATCCGAAAAATCAGTAAGTACCTACAGTGCAATTTTTTGCGACCTACGATGTTTTAAATGAAGCCTAGAAGCTATTTTTCAGATGTCAAAACCTTGCATTTTGAAAGATTACAAAAAAGAACAAAAAACCCTAATAATTTGAGTAGCCATAAATAAAAAGATCTAATCGAGGGCGATTAAATAAAAAAAAAAATCTATCACCGTTGAAAACTGCTAGAACCCCAAGAAAAGTAGACAAGTTATCGTGAAAAACTACATTGGGTTTTATTTAGAGTAGTTAGCAGTATAATTGGCTGGTATTATACACTCACAGGCACAATTAACCGGCAACCTATATCTTTCGTCACCTACGGTAACTATGGCTTATCCACTGTTTTATGTTTTGTGAAGTGGGCACTTTAGCAATAAGTTAAACACTTATTTGTTTTCTACAATCGTGTCTCCGAAGCGTTTTTGGAATTTAGTCGTTTTTGGACATTGTTGCCGCTGCAACAATGTCTTAACTAACAATGTCTTAACAATGTATTAACTGGTGGCTCATCCACTGTTTTTGTCAAGTGGGCACTTTAGCAATAAGTTAAACACTTATACCCAGAATTCGTTTTCTACGATCGTGTCTCCGAAGCGTTTTTGGAATTTCGTCGTTTTTGGACATTGTTGCCGCGTACAAGCTTCAGTAGCGGTGCAAAAGCAATTTTTCAACAAGTTGCTGACAACAACGCGGTCATCTCGGGTTGAATTGCATCGATGTCGGCTTTGACCTGGCCTCCGAGTGTATGGACCAGTCTCCCTAAATCGTCTGATGGCATCCCGTACAGTGGTTCGAGGAACAGTGTACGAGCAATGCGACGTTGGCTGTACCCAGCGTCAGCTAAAACCACTGCCCTAGCTGTACCAGTTGCATCAAGAGGCATTTTTTAGAGTCACGAACAATAAACGAACACTACAAAGTCAAATTAAACAATATTCACACACTATGGCAGAAAAGAACAGGAAATGTTAAGACATTGTTGCAGCGGCAACAATGTCCAAAAACGACGAAATTCCAAAAACGCTTCGGAGACGATTGTAGGAAACGAATTCTGGGTATAAGTGTTTAACTTACTGCTAAAGTGCCCACTTGACAAAACAAAACAGTGGATGAGCCATAGTTACCGTAAACAAACGGTGACAAAAGATATAGGTGGCCGGTTAATTGTGCCTGTGAGTATTATATGATCGTACCTGTAACTAGCGAAGGCGGTAGGATGACGTGGCGGGAAGCAGGCAGACGGCACGAGCGCACGCGGTGTCTGCGCAACCTCGGGACTGGCCGGCTCGTCGCTCCAGCGCCAGTCGTCACCACCAAACTCCTGCGGATATACATTCATTGAGAACTCCATTGGTCTATAATCGCGAAGTTGCTTCGACTAATACAGTCGAAGTTGACCGAAGTCTGAAGTACGTGACTATACATTCGTGCAAAGAACAACAGGACACTTCGTCCTTTGACTCGGGCGCTAAAACCGACAACAATCTGAAGTCGTCCGAGGCGAGCCAAGGTTGCACGAAACGAACCCAAGTGCCCTTCTACACTCGTATTCTCGAAGCTTTGATCAACTTTGCGAGTAGTGTAGTGCAGGTTTTAAACAATGGTCTGACAGCCTAGTGTATGAAACTACTCAAGTAACAAGTCAACATTTGTACGGAAAATGAACGACTCCCACAGATTTTCTGAGCAATCTTAACTTTATCGACGGCTAAATACAATATGTTTATTCAACCTAATTCATGAGCACTTTCAAGCCACTCGAGATCACGAAACCCTAATAGACATCAGAAACGTTAAAAACTAAGGGTTTTTAAACCAAAATTTCCCGAAATACTCGTAAAATGACTAAGAACATGCGACCATTGCAGTTATGATATAAATTATTAAATACAATTCCCGAAACACCTAATGCCCCGTAACCGTATAATATACGAGGTCCGTAGCTTCGGAAACCCCATAAAATAAGATTAATTTCACAATATATTCCCAACAACTTTCTCTGCTTTACCAACTTATTCACTATGCGCTACTTATTTAAAAAATCGAAGGTTTTAGAACACAAATGCAAACGTCAGTTTATTTTTCAAATATGACTTCGCGAATGTTGAAGTTACAGGATCTAAAGTGGCATTAGGCAATCAAAAAGTTCTGAACTAATATTAGATAAAATTGTAGAGCAATCGAAGGCAGTCAAATGCAGCGAGTGCCCAAAGCTAACAAGCATGAAAAGCCTTTGGTATCTGTATCAAAGAGTTTTCCGGGTCGCGGGCGCGAGCCGATTAAACGCGGAGGGATTTGGCATGAGCCTACACAAATAATATTATATTGCCAGATGTATGCCAATAGCCGGCGATACGCCGCCAGACGCCTGCCAAGTGCGCGATTGCTAACTTGCTCCGCCGTATTGGAGGGTATGTTGTGACGCGAACCTCTTGGCAGACTACGCGTAGTATTGCTTTTAAAGGGTCACCGAAGCGATCAATTGCAATGTCAATTTCGTCGTGATTGATACAATTTGATCGTCTACCAAATTCAATTGAAGCGATTGACAATACTACTAACAATACAAATTTAATTTAAGCCAGCACCCTAATTGCGTAACAATCGGAATCGGTTTGATTTTGATAGTTCCAACACCATTGCGTTTTTGTCCAGCAGACAAATTTTTCGAATATGAAGCAATGGATTAGCAATTTTCTTCAAAATCATTCAGATTCCGATTGATAGTGTTGCACAATCTGGCAATTAAAGCGAATTGAGAATCAGGCACCATGTTTTTTGCTACTTTGATCGGCGAGCTATTGTAAAACTTTGTTGAACCGAGTTAAATATGCATTTAAAAAGCCAATTATAGAAAAAACAAGGTATCAGAACCAGTTAAAATTTCACACAAGTATCGCTAAAGTAGACAAAACGGACATTGATATCTTGAATACGATTAAGCTTGCCCAACTGCAACTCCCTCAATTAAACATCTACATAATAGATAAAATTCCAGAGAGACGTAAATAGTCCTCCCCGAATACATAAATCCTTTTTAATCATGGTAATGCGTTTCACCAGAACCGATATAAGATAACTCACTGGAAAATATTCTACACTTAAACCCGTTGTCATGCTCTCGAATGGCACATTACTAAATTGAGAAGATTCAGCATCTATTCACGTCCCATTCGATAAATAACGGGAAGTGAAAATAGTTTTCGACTTCTCAAAATTTAGCCCCAAGTAGGTAATGAAATATTCATGGAGAAATCGATAGACTTCACGTTAGTGGGGGGACTTCTACATATTGATATAACCGCAAATAGAACGGTGGTTGGGAATCGTTTAAATATAAATCGGGGAAACTTTAGGTCAAATATGAAATGCATGCAGAGTATACAGACTAAAATAAATGGGGCTGTAAATCTAAGCTCTAAATTGTATATAGCTCATACAAGCGATTAAGCGAACCATAAAATGTACGCATCTCATATAGACGGGGGGTGATACGGGACCCAACGATGCCGGCTAATGCAAGTGCAGTAACCCAAGCGATCCGGCCCGCATTATTTGGCACGGCCGGCCCATTAATACGGGCCACTGTTGGCACCAATCTCGGCTAACATTAACTGGCATCAAACCGGATGTCGTACGGTACATTATGAACGGACAATAAAACCTACGGAGTGCTTTGTACTTAAAATTTGATTTAAGCTCTTGGCGCTATATGAATATAAGGAATGTGGTGTATGTTGCGATACTACATAAGAATAAAAACCATCTTGGCGCCCAACATGGGGCCCCTCTACCGATTTATTTTTTAAGAATTGGCAGTTGGATATGTTTAAAGACGTTATGCTTTATTTAAACCAGCACTATTAACGAGTACCTACATAAAAGTACGTATGCAAACGTGCAGTTATGAGATGAAGTTATGAGATGAGGGTAGTTTGAGAATTTTAAGGCGAATAATTTTGAATACACCTAGTTTTTTAGAGGTTATATTGAATATAGGGAATGTGATGTATGTTGCGATACTACATAGAATAAAAACCATCTTGGCGCCCAACATGGGGCCACTCTGTACCTATTTAACTCTAAGAATTGGCAGTTGGGCACGTTTAAAGACAAGTATTAAACCAGCACAATTTACGAGTACATAAAATTACATGATGCAAACTTGCATTGGAATTTTAGGACAGCTAATTTTGAATAGAACTAGTATTTTTTCAGAGGTATAACTCCGAGGTTTGATAATAACGAGTTAAGAAGGTCGGTATGGTCTTAAATAAAAAAGCGGGTATATTTGAAGCAAAATTTACAGTAGTTTTAAAAAGAAGCGAAGCGTGCAATGTTGTTAACAGCATTTATAATGCTACTAGTAAACGACTAAACAAAGCCTACATCTAGTTACGCGATAAATATTAATTCTGATACATCAGTACCTATTGGGTACTTACGTTGTAATAATCGAAGAAAGCGCTCCGTATCTGGTGCAAGTAAAAACACTGCTTTAGGGTAAGTATGAAAGTATTTCTAGGCAAATCTAATATTTCCCGCCCTTTATACTGCACAATACTTAATCCAAAATTCCATAAAATTACGGAAAATTTACCTAAAAAGCCTGCAAGGACGATGCCAAGAATATTTGTAAAAATTGACCCAATAAGAAATTAGCAATAACATGCCCGCTACTTTCAACGTTTTCAACGACAAGTTTATTATTCCCACATAGACATGTTCCTTTTGCAATAGTTTTTTTATCCGCCTCTGCCCATGTTTTCAGGACGCCCATAGACCAACAAAAATATTTAGATAGCCACGGTCAAATGGTCAAAGTATCCAGCCAAAACTTTATTGTGACCTAGTTACAATTGATTTTCTACACAACGGAATCCCAGTTTATAAAAAAGAGGGTAGGTACTTACATGCCGGAGATTCGTAGCGGGCGCGGCAGCTGGTTCCGAGAGGTTTGTGGTATCGAGTCCCAGGAAATCGGCCAGAGAGCGCCGGTTCTCTCCCGAGCCACCGGGGCCGTTGTCCTATACCAGGAGAAAATGTTTAGAGAAATGGATATTATAGCACGTGGGTTTTGCAAGATGCGGGAAGTTAGAAGCGGCAACAAAAATAAGATGAGCGAGTAAAAAATATAAAACTGCACGTGGATAGTTCGGTAGTAAGCAAGTTTCAAACTGCAAGAAATGAAAAGAATTCCGAGGCTACAGCTTGTATCACTCAAATTAATATACGACGAGTAAATAAACTACGTGGATATCAATTAAGACTCCCAAGAAATAAAAAAATGGGATGCGTCAGCATGTACAGATTTTTTTACCACGAATTAAAAACTTGAAATAAATACCGCGTAGACAATAGTAGTGACCCACATCGTCAGTAGGAAACAAAATGAGAAAAACGGTAGTTTAACATGCGCACATTTTCATAACTCGAAGGGAGTTTACTTCGCCCTAGAGTAAGTCGTAATTTAAAAAATACCGAACTATTTAGACTAGCTCAACGTGTATACTACGAGAAGTATTGTTGGTCGAGCAAACATGATCAGAAAATAATTTTAAACTAGACAACCTGGCTAAACAAAACGCGAAATTATGAAAACCGTGCCCCAGCTACAGGTCAAATATTTTTAGAAACGAACAATATTCTAAATTCATCGTAGAAAAAAGGAAATAAATCTCAAATACATAAACTAAAAAGAAAACATGGTACTTACCTGATGTAAAAGCGGCATAAGTGCCGCTAAAAAGTTTTCCAAGTTCGGAAATAGTCTAGAGCGCGTTGAACAGAGTTCCGAGCTAAGGACTTCTCGCGGCGGCGGCGCACTCACGACTACCCGGTACAGCGCGCGCTACGAAGCACGAAGCCGCACCCATCCCACCTCTGCCCCTACCACCCACTCTACGACACAAGCTCCGCCTACATTTACAACTTTTTACTCATTTCGATGCTGAAAAATCTAAATTAAATTAAAAATTGTTTTACAAATTATATATCTGATTTCTCTTTGTTTATGAATCTGAAATTATGTTTGTAAATCATGTTTTTACGTTTTGAGTCCGGAATGCTTTTGCGCGCGCAAGATGGCGGCGGTAGCACGTGGTTTGCGTCGTCATGCGCATGCTGGCGAAGTCAAGTGTATTTTCAATTAATTATTTATGGGTGTTTATTTTTAAAACAATACTACGAACTAAATGAGGTTAATTTATTCTTATTGATATGATGACGAGAATGATTTGGATTTATTTTCTTTTAATAATTTCATATTTCGTATAATACTGTTGTTACCAAATAATCTTTTTGGGCAAAATCAGGAAATGTCGTTAGAATTAAATAAAAAAATCCGGCCAAGTGCAAGTTGGACTCGCGCACCTAGGGTTCCGTACTTGTTTCTTTTAGCTCAACTAACTGAAAATAAGAAGAATATTTTTATCTTAAATTTTAACAATCGCAAAAATAACTTTATTTCATAATGATACTACGAATTATGAAGTATTTTTTTTGCAGTTGCAGAAAATCATTCTTATATGACAAAATACCTTGTAAATCGGCTTTTTTGTACTTTTTGATTAAATACAGTATATGTTACACGATATACAGAAGTTTCAAATTCCTAACATGTTCAGTTGTTGCGATAGAGCTCGTACAAAAATTATCGAAAATTGACAACTTTTGCCGCATCATATTTCGTCATTTTTGAAGATTAAATATATATATTCGTACTCTACTAGACAAGTTCTAGACGCTGACACACCACATGCCAGGGTAAGAAAAAAAATCTAAATCAAAAGATTGTTGTATTGTGGAACCCTTGTAATTTTTAACTTTATTTTATTTTTTATTATAGCAGCAATAGAACTACATAATCTGTGAAAATTTCAGCTGTCCACCGATTACAGTTCATGAGATACAGCCCGCTGACAGGACGGACGGACAGAGGAGGCTTAGTAATAATAGGGTTCCGTTGGGCACCCTTCGGGTACGGAACCCTCAAAAGGAAAAGCACCATGGGAACATAATACGGAAATAAAAAAATAAATGTTGCCAATCATAAAAAAAAAAACGGTAATACAATCAATAAAACACCATGTAAAGTCGACTTTCTTTTATTTACCAACAACCTGTTTGGGAAAAGAAACCAACATTCATTGAGATAGACAAAACTATACAGCACAACTATTTTCTTCAACAATAAAGTACTCAGTTCTGAATTCAAATTTTTATACTCGATAAATCGATTAATTGATGGACATGGAAATTAGCATTCGTTTGTATTCGGAAATGCGATGATTGCCGAGGGACATTAAGAAAATAGTTGTATTGTGCGTTCAACAATTATTGTTTATCATCACCCTCATATGCTTATAACAATTTATTTGGTATCGGCAGAGCATCTCTTTTTATACCATACATATCTATCAGTCCGCTTTTTAGCCACAGCATCTTTCACATAATCCTATCATCGTTTCCTTATCATCCCCTTATTCTTAGGGCGAAAATACACATGCCTGTAACTATGCAAGTAGCTGCAAAGACTATGTAGCTTGTATGTCGGGTGCCGTAACAACTTCTGATTGGTCAATGTCACAATGGCATGCCAGCCACTTGCATAGTTTTGTACCAGCTACAGGCATGTGGCGGCATCGACATCGCCACATGCGAACATCACACTGACGTCACGCAAAATTATGCATCGCGCAAATAGTTTACTGCGCGACTAGCTTGAAATCACGAAAAAAAAAACGGCTGTTTCCTACATTTTGACGAGTTATACGAACATAAATGTATGGAACAGCTGATTTTTTTTTCACCTGTCCTGACATCAATCGTCGGGCAGTTCCCCACCAGACACAACACCCGTCTGGTTGGAGAATCCTCCCTTTTCCATGGAGGATGAGTGACTTACACCCTGTTCTTCATACCTCTACAGGCATGTGTATTTTCGCCCTTTGAACCACAGTGAATAGTTTCAACAATAGTCGCAGTCAGTATTGAGTATATTACATGTCAATATAGTAAATAATATAATAATAGTCCCTGAAATACACTAATAAATTATTGAAAATATTGTATCATCATTATCATTCAATATTTTTTTTTAAATATCGCAGCATTATGCTGAGATAGGAGCATTTTTGGCCCCGCACGGATCTTTTTTTTTGTTTATTCGAAAAAAATGTTAATTTTGTTAGTTTTAAATACCCAAATATTTTTTCTTTACTTCGGCATTTTTTTTTTAAACGCATTAAACATAATATTTCTTTACAACTATTCAAAGTTACATACATTTATAAATTCCAAAAGTATCATCCTATTATGCAGGTTATACAGATTGGTGAAACGTAACATAAAATGTACGAGTAACACACGTTGAATCAAATTCGCCTGATAGTTGTGTTACATTACATGTCACATTGCATAAATAAACGGAAGTGATCGTGTTGGTACCAGTGCAGCAGTGCTTCCGTACCGAAACCATTCATTCCACCTGCTGAAGATCTCCCACCTGGACACGAGTTGCCTTGGGTAACCTGGAAGTCTTTAAACAGACTCCGGACCCAGGTTGGCCGAAGCAAGGTGTTCACACGCTCAAGCAAGCACAGGACCCGGCTACGAGCGGGGTGCGGGCGGCGCGGAGCGATGCAGGTTCGGAGCGACACCGCCCGGCCCAGGAGTTCACCAAGCGACGACGCGCGAATCATACGTGTTTCAATACCAATCTACATTGTAACCGCACCTAATTTGATTATACTTCATTTTAATACAGTCTGGTCAACTTTTATTTAAATATTAGTACCTGGCCTCAACACAAGGAAAACCTGTTCAGGTGGAGATTCATAGACGACTCCGCATTGGAGTGTAAAAGGTGGTGCTGTTCAACAAATGATAGGACACGTAGTATCATGTCCTGGGTCTCCTGTTAGCTGCACGTTACAAAAACTGAGATGGCGCCAAACACGTAGCCGAATTCTGGGCCGAGTCTATTAAGGGCCTTAGCACTCCTCCGCAGCGAAAGCGCATGATGTTTCATGCGAGTCAGTTTAATTGAAGCGTTTTTGCTGCTATGGTTTTGCGGCGGTGTGCTAAGGCCCTTAGATCGCTAAGAAGAAGATTGCTTAAATTATGACGGCTGATTTGTGTTACATTACGTGCTACGTTTCACCAATCTGTATCCAGAATTACACTTCCGTTTTTTTGGGACCGCTCATGACCTCGAACTCGATGGAAAGCGATGAATGAGGTAACCAAGGTCTTTGATGGGACGAGACAACCAAGAAGATGTCTTTTCAACATGAAACTCTCCAAAAATGCTGTAATGAAGGCGCAAGGGAATATTGCCAAAAGCACCCTTGGCAAACAGCCTGATGATCGCAGTGTGTACCTTCTACCATATTTTGTAGTATTGATTAAATATAGACTCAAGTATTAATTCACAACATTTTGTTTTCCTTTAAAGACTAGGTCTTAACATATTATTGCCGATGTATGCGGCCTATTCAAGTTAGACAAACCACTACTGATTATAAGCATCGAAATGTTGGCAATGAATGCTGAAAAGATTTTTCATTTATTATCGTTTGTGATGTTTCTAAATTGTTAGGCAAAGCGTGAAATGGCTTCGCAAAGAAATCTTAGTATTGTTTAAATATAGACACAGAGAGGTATCAAGTTACAACATTTTGGTAGCAAGTCCTATTGTTAGTATCGACTATTACCGACTCATACAGCTACTGATAATATAGACATGGATTCACATAAACTATCTAGCAAGTACAGAATAATGATCCTTAACCGTGCCTACTGAACTGGGTATCAACGTAACCGGCGAGTACATCCCACACCTTCAATTTGGACAAGACGAAAGTCATGTACAATAGGGATGATGCCTGGGTAAAAAAAAAGAAATTCTATTTAGTCCGTCAGTCAGATAATAAAAAAATATTAGATACGTATTTTTTGCATTATCATATTAATAATAAATGACTTAGATAACTCGTATTAAAGTTCGGGAGTTCGGAGTCACTTCTACGTATAAAATCTACGAAGACGTGACGTCATGCCACATTTTAACTCAATGTATCGCCGTAATCTTTTGATTACGTAGAAAAAGAAAAAATACGTGTCCAATATATTTTAATAATCTACATGACGGGCAAAAAAAAAATTTTTTAGTCATCATCCCTATTCACACTTCTTGCAGAGCCCAATCCACATCAGAGGGTCGCTTCTCGAAATTGCGAAGGAGTATGTCTACCTAGGGCAAGTCATCCAGCTCGGTAGACACTGAGAAATAAGCCGACAGAAGGATCCAGTTAGGTTGGGCGCGTTTGGGAAACTTCGTCAAGTCTTCTCGGGGCCTATCCCGCAGTGTTTGAAGACTAAGGTCTTCAACCAGTGCTCGTGCCCGTTATGACAAACGTAGCCGAAACATGGACACTTACAGTCGGCTGGTCCACAAATTCAAGGTCGCCAGCGAGCGCGGGAGCGGGCTATCCGAGCATAGCATAGTTTCTTTGAAGGATAAAATCAGAAATGGAAGCAAATTGAAGCGGCAGTGGGCTGGCCATGTTTGTCGAAGGACCTATGGAGTGGAGACTGCGTATGCGCAAGCGTAGCGTGGGACGCCCCCCAGCTAGGTGGACCGACGACCTTAAGAAGGTGGCTGGGACATGCTGTATGCGGAAGGCGGAGGACAGGGTGTTGTGGCGCAGCCTGGGAGAGGTCTGTGTCCAGCAGTAGACTGCCCTAGGCCGAGTTGATTGATTGATCCGTTATTAAACCTTCCAAGGCTTAGTAACGATTAAGGATCATGTATGCAATAAATGCTGAATATCTTCTTATGTTATCTGTTTTAAGACACTATTTATATTTACGTTATTACTGGCGTGCATGTTTCGGTCCTGCTCGAGTACTTTCGGATTTGAATGGTGTCCTTATTACAGCTGTACACACGTTGAGATCACGTGTCGAAGTTCGAAAACTAGTCAGAATAATCCCGAAGCATGCTCGTAAGGAAATAAAAACAATGGATTACATAGACAGGTAATTTACTTGATAAACATGGGTTCATATCTGATATAGTCGTTACAAACCACGAGCGCACGTCGTATGATTTTTATGTCGTTTACATAAGGTTTAAATTGTAGAAATAGCCGCACGCTAGTGAAATGTAAAAGCTATACTTCGTTAATGCACAGTGTGCAAGTTCTTCATAGTAACTAACATTGAATAAGGTAATCAAGTAACAACAGTCATGTACTATCCAATTATATTACGAAATAAATGCCACTATCCGCCAGATAAATCTATATTGTAACGTCCAACAGAACTCTGTGCTAACAAGCCGGTCTCAAAACATTGGATCACGAGAAGAGTTTCTCGCCTCAAACAGGCAATTATTGTAAGGACTCGCATGCCGAAAGACGAGAAGCGCCTCGTTTGTTTAAATTTAAAAAAAATCGGATTGCGCGTTGTTAAATAAAGCCGATGTACATGGTGTGATTTAATTGCCAGTGACATGCAATATGTTGATGCATACCACAAAGTGGCATCGTGTGAATCAGGCTTTACATTTTGAGAAAATCGAATCTCGTATAACGTAATCGTATTCTTGTTTTTGTTTCTCGAGTGTGATGTTCGCCTGGCGAGTCTTGCCTGAATCAGATATCTTGCATGTCATTCTCTATCAGCGGTAAAGAAACTCTCGACGCAAACGTATGGGACGGCTGATTATATATCGCGATTATGATGTTAGTCCCATGCAGAAAGTTGTTCACTTTGATGGTCTGTATGTGTACTCTTAAATTTGACCAAACCCTTCTGGTACACCCCGCATAAAGTCTCCTCAATTCTCCTGCTGCTGATTCAACTGCTTCATCCTCTGTGCTCTTCGCTTAGCAGATTTGGAGGTCACGTATGACCAGAGGATCTGTTAGTCCTGCAGGCCGAACAGCGGCGCGATGAGAGTGCCGGGCGCGTGCGGCAGTCCGGCGCGCGGCCGCGGCAGCACGCCGCGCTCGTCGCTGTACATGTAGGGCAGGCGCAGCACCCAGTACGCTGAGGCCGATAACTTGATGGGGGGCGAGCCTACCGGCTGAGGGATGAAGATCGGCCCACCTGCCACTGGTTGTACCTGGGAAAAAAGAACGAATAACATTTATTTGGCAACTGTTCGTGATCACAAATTACAAATAAAAACACATGTGCGGTCGGGGGTCGGGAACGCAGTTCCTTACGCGATACTTGCACGCACACATACTCGTATATAATAGAAAGAGATAGAGAGGGCACATGGAGGGAGCATAACGCTTATTCCTTACGTGACAATTTCTACCAGTCAACTTCTATCGCAAATGTTTTAAGAACAACAGTGTTAAAATATAACACCAAACACGTGAATTTTTTATTTTTTATTTATATTACAATGAATTAAAGAACGTTTTCTTGACATCTGTCAATTATATACTATCGTTTCACAGTTACTTTACATCTGATAGCAACCTTACAGCAACAACGATAAAGATCACTGTGATGCACAATCTGTGAAAGGACTTCAAACGCTGAGTACAAAAAAGTACGTGTTTTACGAATTTAACTCTTATTAGTTCTTCATCGTGATCAACTGACAGATATCCGGAACACATCCTCTAGGTGGTCGGAATTTTTATTCTTATACCTTTAGACTTCGTATTTTACTATTTCCAATATAAGGAGCGAAAATTTTAAGCAGTTTTCAAACACATTCGATCCCCAAAATGTGGTGTCATGTCACCGTTTCAAACTGTCATTTTTATTCAAAATATTGACATTGCGTATTAGGACAATTAATTAGGTGCAAGTAAAAGTATAATTTGAGGTGCTTAACATTTACATTCCTTGACTGTACGTAGTCGGGCTATAAGTTCTGTCACATAGGTAAAATTTCGAATTTAGAATGCAAGCCGAGGAAAATATTATGGGCATTCGAAATTTGAATATTTAAAGAAAATAAAACCAACAGGTTTTTGGAATTTTGTTCATTTTCTAAAATGGAGTGGACGCGCAAAGAAGACAGAGACCCAGTAATTGCATTGCATCGTTGCAGTCACGCGCCAACTGAGATTTGAAACTGCTGAAAAATTTGATAATTCCACTGAGATTCATTTATCGTACTATCAAACGATTCAGGGAAGATTCAAGATTAGAAAATAAACAAAGGAGTGGTCGACCTCGTACTGTTCGGACTCCAGCGGTCATCAAAGCAGTGAAGGCGCGAATCCAACGAAATTCTGTCCGCAAGCAAAAAATATTGGCTCTGCAGATGGGACTAAGCAGAACTACTGTTAAAAGGGTGTTCAATGAAGACCTAGGACTGCGTGCTTATAGAAAAAAACAGCACATCTTCTTGACGCACGGCTGAAGAAAATGAGACTCGAAAGAAGCCGGATTTTGTTAAATAAATAAATAAAAAATAAAATAAAATATCTTTATTTCAGACCCAAAGTGTCCATAACGTTGTTAGTGAGTTAGTAACAGAATGTACTTAATATACTATGTTAGTGTTGTTAGTACTAATTATATAAACCTATAGCTAATTCCACCCAGTGTCGTTGGATGGGGCAATCTGGCCTACCCGCTATCATTCTCAGGATGCTGTTACGACTGCTACGCAACCGTTGCAGTAAGGAAGCCGCTTTCTTACGCATGATAGCGTGAAAGCTATCCGCGTGAGCTGCAGCAAACATTCCCGACGCACTACAACGTCGCGGCAGCCGCAACAGCATCCTGAAGGCGTTATTGTATTGTACGCGCAGGACGCTGTAAGCTCGGCGCGTATATGATACCCATAGGCCGCTTGAGTAGAAAGACTGGCAGAACGCCCTGAATAAACTCACTTTGACGTCTGCCGTGCAGCGAGCGAACCTACGGGCAAGCATATTGCCCCGCACCGCCGACGCCCTACGCTCACGCTCTATGTCACCATCATCACGTAGGTCACTAGTGACAACATGACCCAGGTACTTAAAGCTCTCAACCACATTGAGTACTATGCCATTGAGATATACCGGAGGTACACGACGGGGCTGTTGTTTGGGTGCTTTAAACACTAAGACCTCACTCTTCTTAGAGTTGTATTTAAGGCCATGCACCTCCGCATACGTCTCGCAGATCGATAGCAGCTCCCTCAGTCCGCCTATCGACGGACTGAGCAACACCATGTCGTCCGCATAACTTATGTTATTGACACACGTACCGTCTATGTGGCAGCCGACATGAGTGCTGCTCAGTCGTTCGATAAGCTGATTGACATATATATTAAATAACAGAGGCGAGCTTAACCCCCCCTGTCTTACACCACATTCCATTCTGTACTCATCCGACAAAGTACCGACCCACCTCACCCGGTTTGTCTGGTGAGCATACCAGTACCTGAGAAGGGCTGTATACTGCGCCGGCACACCCGTGTCCCTCAACTTGTCCCACAACACATCGTATGAGACAAGATCGAAAGCTTGCGATAAATCAAGGAAACACGCATACACCGGCGTCCTTCTCGCGGTATAGTACTTAACGGTGTGTTTCAGACTAAGGATGGCACTCTCAGTAGATACTCCCGCCTTGAACCCGAACTGGGCATCATGCACTTCTACACAATCTATGAGGCATCCATTCAACATACCGTCTAGCACCTTGGCCGTGGTGGTAGCGAGCGAGATGGGTCGATAGTTGTTCATGTCGGATGTATCACCCGTTTTGTTTTTAACTACGGGCACAACTATCGTCCGCATAAGCGGTTCCGGCAGATAAGAGTGACCTAAGCACAGAGTGAAAAACAGTGACAAGACTCTAGGCAGGTGGACTCCTGCATGTTTAAAGTGTTCGATACTGAGGCCATCGTGACCCGGTGACTTTCCGCGTTGCATTCTAGAGATAATTGTGGCCACTGTCTTAGCTGGTATTTTTGCGTTCCGTTCTGTCACGATAGCCTCAGCACCGTCCACCTCACCAGACGCCGGACTCAAGGGTGACTTCACAGAGAAGTGGTCCCTAAACGCGTCCGCAATATTCTTGTGGTCAGTGATACCACCGACACTCACCGGAAGACTCGGCTTAACATTCATTTTATTCGTGTTTTTCCAAAAAAGCTTAAAGTTTTTAGCAGTGTGATTCGTCGCGAGCAGGTCCATTTTAAGCTGATCCTGCCTATTTTGACACCATTTGAGCTTGGCCTTAAAATGTTTCCTCGCCTCGTTAAGCGTTAAGCGGTACGCGGGAAAAAATACCGCGAAATACTTTTTTCAGACGAAAAAAAAATTTAATGTTGAGGAGAGTTTCAACAAACAAAATTATAAAGTGTATTTACACTCTAGTGAAGAAGCGAGCAGACGTGTGCCACGTGTTCAGCGTGGTTATCACTCTTCGGCATTCATAGTTTGGCTTGGGGTGTCCTATTTGGGTCCAACGGAGGTGTTTTTTTGTGAAAAAGGAGTGAAAACCAGTGCCCTTGTATATCAAAACACAGTCCTAACAAACATTGTTGAACCTCTTTCATAAACAATGTTCGAAAACAAGCACTGGGTATTCCAGCAGGATTCTGCGCCAGCTCATAAGGCGAAAAGTACCCAAAACTGGCTCACGACCCGTGGTATCGACTTTATCAGGCATGAGGATTGGCCCTCATCCAGTCCAGACTTGAATCCAAGATTACAAAATATGGCAGCACTTAGAGGAGAAGGTCTGCGCTAAACCCCATCGCAACTTGGAGTCACTTAAAGCATCATCATCATCATCTTCACTTAAGCAGTCGCCGATATTGACATGAACGTCGTGCGTGCTTCGATTGATGACTGGTCTTGCAGATTGAAGGCTTGTATCTTAGCAAGAGGAGGACATTTCGAATAATTTTAATGTGGTGTAAATCTGTATTTTATACCCTTTCATTTGATGTATAAATGTTTGTAGTGCGTAACTCATTGTGTCAGTTATGTAACTTTCCATATGTGACAAAACTTATGACCAGACTACGTACACCAAAATAAACAAGTAATGTTTTGGGATTGTTAGACATTATAAGATGTGTGTACCTTAGGGTCCATGGTGACGTGTACGGACGCCTTGGGCGTGACGACGTGCACGCGCATGAGCTGCGCAGCGCGCGGCGCGGGCGAGGCGCGGCACAAGCACGCGCAGTACAGCGGCATGTCACTCGCGGCCAGGCGACCTCCCAGGGCGCCCGCTTCACGGCCACATCCTCCGCCTCCGCCGTTTACTACGGTGTCCGGGGAAGACATCATGAATCTGGAAATGGAATGCGGATATTACGTTAGTATACTGTTCAATGGACTAATAAGCGAGCTGGCAAGCTGGAAGGAGACACGAAATATACACGTAAATAGCCGAGTTGGGACTGATCGCAGGCCTAGTGCGTTCGTACGCGTGACGCGTCAAGTATTAGACCTGCATTGCTCCTGCGCCGAAGTTGGTCACGAGTACTAATATACATTGAGTTCTGTACGAGTATAGCACCACACTGCGACGCTGACGTCAGCGGCGCATACGTTGCTACACACCGCATATCGAGAGCGTTGGTCTCGCTCGTTAGCCCCGTGTACACCGGTCGACTGACGAGCATGGAGTATTTTACAAGGAGCGACTGCCTATCTGACTTCCACAACCCAGTTACTGGGTAATACGATACCCCTTGGTAAGACTGGTTGTCAGACTTTCAGACTTCTGACGTACCCGTAACGACTCTCAAGTTAAAGACATTCATAGCTTTTGGTTCAAAAGGATAAGAGAGCTCAGTGACGAAAACATGGTTAAATTTAATAACTGCATCTCAAATTTATCTTTTACCGATGTTTATGAAGCTCAATCAACTAATGACGCCTTCGATAGACTACACGATACAATTATCCTTTTCTACAATCTATGCTTTCCCATAATTAAAGTCAAAACCACTTGTAAACAATTGAAAAATAGAGGTCTAACCAAGGGTATTAAAAGATGCTGCATTAAAAAACGAACATTATACTTAAAATATCATCTCTACAAACATAACAAAAATCAAAACAAAAAAAAAATATGACGACTACACTCAAATACTAAAAAAATGCATACACAAGGCTCAGCAGCTTAATAGTTTGGACTACCTCAATAAGGCCAAAAATACAAGTAAAGCGGCCTGGAATATGATTAAAACAAACACAGATAATATGACAAGTAACTCTGAAATTGACACAATTAACGCTAATAATAAACTTTATGACAATCCAAACCAAATATGCGACTTATTTAATGGCTATTATATATCCCAAACAAAGACGACCAATAAAACTCATAAAAACATACAATATGACACGAAAATAACCACTCCTCAAAATTCTAAAACCATCTTCCTTACACCAGTAGATGAATCAGACGTTTACAAAATAATTCACAGTCTAAGAAACACTAACTCGACCGGGTATGACGACCTGAGCACTAAAGTGGTAAAAACATGTGCAATGAGTTTAGTGTCTCCCTTAACCTACATTATAAACCTGTCTCTAACAGAAGGAGTATTCCCATCACGTCTGAAAAGATCAATTGTCAAGCCTCTTTATAAGAAAGGTGAAAAAACTGACATGAGCAATTATAGACCAATAACTTTGATACCTATCCTATCCAAAATCTTTGAGAAAGTTATGTGCATTAAAATAGAAAACTTTTTAATGGCATGTGATGTTCTTAAAAAAGAGCAGTTCGGTTTCAGAAAGAGCAGTTCCACTGCTTTAGCATGTTTCACGCTAATAAAACATATAACTGAAAGTTTAAATTTAAAATCTAAGATAAGTTGTGTGTTCCTAGATATGACGAAAGCCTTTGATTTTGTTAGTCATACAACACTACTCTCAAAGCTAGAGCATTATGGAATCAGGTGTAAAGCCAACGACTGGATCAAAAGTTATCTTTCTGAAAGAATGCAATGCGTAGAAATAACGAAAACTTGTCGAAATGTAAAAAAAAACGTTTAGGTCGGAATATAAGCAAAATAATTATGGCACGCCACAGGAGGAGGAGGGAGGTATCGTATCCCCACTACTCTTTCTAGTGTACATCAACGACATTCCAGAGGCGATAGGCAAAGATTGCATACTATTCGCCGATGACACTACAATAATAGTTAAGAGTGACAATAACAAAAAGTTAGAAAATGAAATCGTCCAAGCTATGGATAATGCAATGGTTTGGCTAGAAAGAAATAACCTAAAAATAAATATGACTAAAACAAACATAATGCAATTTCAGACATACAATGCAAGCATAGATGAACTAGATATTCACTATAAAGATTCTCATTTGACCACAGTCGATAATTGTGTATTCTTGGGTATAACCGTCGATAAAAATTGCAGTTGGAAACCACATATAGATAAAATTCTGGCAAAAATAGATCGTTTTACATATGTATTAAAAAGAATTAAACAAACAGTTAACCATGATACTGCAATGCTGGCTTACCATGGTTATGTATCATCAGTACTTAGATACGGTATTATAGTGTGGGGTAACTCGGTGGATTTTGACAGGGTTTTCAAAGCTCAAAAAAAATGTATCCGAGCAATTTGTGGAGCTCACTTTTTAGACAGCTGTAAGCCACTGTTTCAGAAACTTAAAATTCTACCTTTGCCATGTTTGTATATTTTTGAAATATGTATTTTTGTTAAGAGACATTTTAATTTATTTGAAACCAGCACAGTCAGGCCAAATAGCCGAACACGGCATAAAGATAGACTTCGGCTGCCACCAATAAAACTAAAATTATTTAAGAAAAATGTATACTGCATGTCAATTATTATTTACAATCATTTACCAAATAGTTTTCAAGACTTACCTCTGACAATGTTTAAAAAAATACTCTTCAGACTATTGCTGCTTAAAAGATATTATACAATTAAGGACTATTTAAAAGACAAATCTATAGAATCTGTTATTTGTAATTTGTAATTTAGAATTGACTCTGATTGTGAAGACATTTGCACGCCAGATTATGGCAGGATATGCTGAAACTAAATTACTGTAACACCTTATGTACCATATCCTAGCAAATAAATATTTTTGATTTGATTTGATTTGACTGTCAAAGATCCACAAAAGTCAGCCGGACCAACGGCTAAACGTGCTTTCCAAGGCACGGAGGAGTTTCGGTATGTAAAGATGGTCACCCAACCATAGACCAACCCCGGCAAGTGTAGCTTAACCTGATGGATCGACCCGTGCGGCTTTTATTAGTTAGCCACGAGCTCCTCGTCCATACGTCCATACAAAACATACCTTATTTAACCCATTTAGGTCAAGAGTTTTCCAAAATCCTTAGTGTTATGCGTTATACAAGGAAAGAGATGGGGCAGCAAGTGCAGGTACCTTAGCCATTGTAGCTACAGGAAAATGGTCTTACGAGACTGTCCTTATTTGTTTTTAATATTTTGATCTGCATTCACAGATTTTGAAAACATTGTAGGTACAGTCACGAACCGGGATTGTTGAGCCACTGGCTTATCATCTTGACTTGGTTGCGTTACACGAATGCCGCCCGTGAAATTTGACAAGTGACATTTCAATAGAGAAAAACGGGCGGCATTCGTGTAACACAACCAAGTTAAGATGATAAGCTAGTGGCTCAACAATCCCGGTTCGTGACTGTACAGTCAGCAAGAAAATGGGCAATTAGCACAAAAACTTTTTTTGATGCAAATCGACCCCGTTTCTTTTAAGGATCAAAATTGCACAAGTTTCTTATACAGGTATAAGAAACTCTTGTGTAATTTCGTGCTTCTGGACCCAGCGGTTCAGACTGTGCGTTGTCTGTCAGTGAATTAATGACTTTAAAATTATTATTCAGTAGATGTTCATGTTTGGTAGTGTCTTTAGAAATACCAAACTAACCTGTGTCCCCTCGGGCACTCGTACTCGAAGCCGATGAAGATCTTGACGGTGAGGAGGTGGTGCGGCGTGATCTTGCCGCGGCCGCGCGATGGAGCCGACACGCGCCACCCGCTCATCGACTCCAGGCTGAAACATCGTACAATAACACGCGTTATAGAATAGAATAGAATATATATTTATTGTAAAAACATGAGTACCTATGCATCAAATAGTATGTGCAAAGTCTTAAAATAACAGGTAGATCTGCATGTTTTGCCAGTTTTGGCGTACAATCATCATATTTTTGGTTTAGAATAAACCAGAAAAAATTGAGTCTACACAGAAAACTATGAAATTAATATTTTAATTCTAATGATAATTTAAAAAATGTAAAAATAAAGTATTGTTATATAGATTTGGAGGTCAAATTGTGAAAATGTCGTAATTATAGGAATCTATTTAATTAATTGCGGTCATTTAAAAAATCCGCTAAGGTATAATAGCATTTGGCTGAGATATTTTTTTAAATGTATTTTAAACAGAGCAGTAGGCATTTCTCTAATAGGTTTTGGGATTTTATTATAAATTATTGGTGCTAAATAAAAAAAGAGACCTTTGATTATCTTTCGGCATTTCTTGTCAGGGATCACTCAGTTAAGAAACGCAGGCACCTGCGCCATCTAGTTTTAATATATTGACCAAAAAAAAAAAAAAATTACGAGTAAAAATGTCTTAGAAGATCTACTTACATAAATCATTTCATATCATAAATTGCCCCGCAAGCCCTGCATGGGGGAATGGCGTCCCAAATTGCGCACCTACCGTCAAGCCTCGGATGAGATGCCATTCAACCACCCGATTCACGTGGCTTGAACCTCTATTATTCCTTCTAGTAAGGGCTAACACCCTGTGTAGTTTCACTCTGGTGCCTGATGGACATTCTCGTAAAATATAATTCAAACCTTAAATATCGTTTAGAAACTTGAAAAAAAAATGACGTTTCAAAAACGCGCGAGTGACTAACCGTGTGTTTAATTGAAAATTAAGTGTTTTCGTGTCTAATCGACGGTAAGTGGATGAATATTCATATACAAATAGTTTTAACATCGTTTTAGAAAATATTTGCATGAAATAACATCATAAATACATATTTTTACATAAATACATATTTTTTTGGATAAACTACTGTTACTTAAAAATACACACTTTCGACCGGTTATCTATGTCTTCATATGTTGTTTATACATAATACGAGTATTGTTTACATTTTCTAGTATGGTCTGTTTATTCAAGAATCCAAAACAGTTTACATTAAGTGCCTAGTGTAAATAGAAACTCCTAAACCATATTTTCATCGAGCAGGTTCATAAACATGTTGCGCTGCGGGAAGTCGCTCGGGGCTTGACGGGTATTGACGTCAGAAGTGACCGGAACTTGACTGGGGCTTGAGATCCTATCAATACTTTTGTTTTCTGCTTAGTATTTTCCCAACTATATTGGAGTCGGCATCCAGTCTTCCAGTCTTCGGATGCAGCTGAATACCAGGCTTCTGACGACTCGTAACAACTGTCGAAGATCCACGAACGACATCCGGAACCAACGGCTTAACGTGCTTTCCGAGGTACGGAGGGGTCTCGGTATGTAAAGATGGATACCCATCCACGAACCAACCGCGGCAAGCATAGCTTGCCTGTTCGATCGATCCGTGCGGCTGTTATTACCAGTGATCGGATAATCGGGCGCTTATATACCTAAACTTCTTCCCACGAAAGGATAATATGGACATTCCTTTCTGAATAATAAGTAATCCCGATTGAACAATTTTGTAAAAACAACTATAATAACAAACTTAATGAAATTATAGCAGTGGTTACTTTGATTTAAAGTGCTACAAGATCGTTTGGCACTCTAATGACGTTGACAGCGCAAAAAAAGAGGGTGGCGCTGTTGGTTTATGCAATTGTCTTGTAAAATGTACGAAATTGATTGAAAAAACAAGATGTCGTCGTTAGCTCCGATTTTGGCCACGCGCCAAAAGAACCTTGTACTTACCGCACTGCGCAGTCCCAAGGCAGCAGATAGTTGGTGTGTGGCAGAAAGCCCGGCTGCAGGTGTTCGGGCAGGCCTATTGAGTGCGAGTAGAGCGACGAGGCGCCGAGGCACACCACGGACCAGCTGCTGAAGGCTGGCAGGAGCCCTACAGGGCTGCCCGTGTGAAGCATGCCTGGGAGGTACTCTGTTGTTGATGGCTGCCGACTTATCATTTTCTCTGGAAATGCAGGAATGAAACATAACGTCGAAATTCGGAACAGATTTTTTTGTTTCACGGGCGTTTCTTCCAGTCATGCAATTCACGAACTCCAGATGAAGAAATAATCTATCTACGCATAAGGTGGTCCAGCGTGCAGCATTTATTAAGATCATAACCATTATTTATTTGTAAGCATAGGTAAATAGGATGACAGTTTTTTTTAGAGAACCGACCTTTTGTTCATGAAGGCCGGTGTAACATTAAGACCCATTACATAGCCGTTACACAGTGTCTACTCGGTTTACTCTTATAGCCAACTTAGTTTTAGTGTGAAAAATAAATGTTTACGGCAGCGCGCAATGTAACGCACGCAAAACATTCTGCTTGTGGGGACGGTGCGTGCTACGGTACAGGATTTGTGGGGGTTATTTAAAGTTAAGTTAAACAACTTTGACATTCAATATCTCCGTAACCTTAATGTGTTCAGGTATTGCTCAGTATAAAAAAAAATATCACAATGACGGGGAGTACGAGTGACTCTCGGTTTCGTCAATCTTTTTTTACATCTGTTATAGCCAATTGGATTTGATATTGTCATCACATGAAATGAAAAACTCCAAATTGCAACAATTTTATTATTTAAAAAAAATTGACAAGTCTGAGAATCAAGAGCCCACTTTAACTCTATCAAGAGAAACGCCGTCAGAAATACAACATATACGAAAGCTATGAAACTAGGATGTTTCTATATAGCGAGCCCTCTAACACAGCTTTATCTTCGTGTTCAAAACGAATACTACACCAAAATAATGGACAGAATCAGATATAATTTTACTGTATAAAAATGGAGATTCAAATAATATAACTAAAAAGCTTCTGCCCGCAACTTCGTCCGTGTGAAATTATGGCCCGTTAGCGTTATTACTTCTTTTTCACTTAGCGTTCTTTCCGACCTTTTTATTTCTTTTTACTCTGCTCCTAAGGGTCGTAGCGTGATGTTAAATAGTCTATATCCTTCCTCAACCTCTCTCTCTCTTCCACGTTCAATTAATAAAACAAAAACACAAGCTCTTCAGCTTGTATTATATTCGTATTGATTACCGACCAATAAGCCTTCTCCAATATACAAATTATTCTCGACAACACTTTAAGAGAGAATCAGAAGCACTATTGAAAAGCACCAACTTATAGAGCAGGCGGTAATTAGAAGAGGATTTTCTACTATGGATCATATCCACTCTATCGAAATACTCATAGAAAAATATCAAGAATTCAACAGGCCGCTCTATTTTATGTTTATCGACCACCAAAAAGTTTTGATACTTTGTACCGACAATTAATTAATAAAATCTATTGGGTTGTCACATAAATAATGAGCGAATAGAATAGAATAGAATAGGACTTTATTTGCTAAGAATGCAGGTACATACAAATAGGATCGAAAATAACATAATAAAGAACCGTGTGCATTCTGCCTTGTTGGCATGCAAATACAATACTAAGACTTATTATACAACTAAGTTGAATAAGGCAAATAAGAAGTTATAATGTATCATTTAGGAAATCCTGAACAGAATAATAACATTTGTCTACAAGTAATTCTGTAAAACATTTTTTAAATTTCATCAATGGCAAGGTTTTCATGTCTTCAGGAATTTTATTAAAGATAACAGGAGTCATACAGATCACACTTTTTTTAATAAGCTAGTTTTAAATGTGCTTGTGCATAGTAGGTTCTGATATTGTGATCTTAATGATGTACTTCGTTTTCTAGTTTCTGTTAATGTTGCAAATAAATTACGGTTTGTTATAACGAATATTGCTAATTCGAGGAAATTATGACAAAATGAAATAAAACTTCTTTTTATAATTTATTAGTCAATAACATAACCGCCATCAGAATCAACAATACGTCTCCACCTAACTGGCAAAGAATGAATCCCTGTAGAATTGGTTTGGTTTTGACTTGAAGAATTCGTCTAGGAACTGTCGTAAGTGGCCCTAATCATCGAATTTTTTTCAGATATTGCATTACTCCGGGACCTGAACAGGTGATAATCTGTTGGTGCTGTATCCAGTGAATAAGGAGGATTAATAATTATTTTCGAAGAAACCTCCAATAATTTGTGTTGCACTATTCTCGCGATATGTGGTCGAGCGTTGTCGTGTAAAAAGAAAATTTTGTCGTGTTCTGGACGTCTACGCTCGATTTCAGTTTTTAATCTTTCCAGATGGTTATAGTATTTGTGTATTTGGCCGTCATGGTAGTATTTGTAGGAAGGAGGTCCCAATATATGACCCCAAGAGCATCCCACCAAACGCACAGCATCTCTTTTTTCGCGTGAACTTTTTTGTTTAGGATTGGTTTTCCGGGTTAATTTGGACCTAGCCATTGGCGCTTGCGGCTATGGTTAATATAGAGAACTCACTTTTCATCCCCAGTAATAAGATGGTCCAACCACTGAAATGTACGGCGAAAAGATAGAAGTTGTGTACAGACGTCTATGCGATACTGGAGTTGACATTGACTCAACACGCATGAGGTATCCAAACACCATATATGTACTTTTTTAGAGTTCCGTACCTCAAAAGGAAAAACAGAACCCTTATAGAATCACTCGTGTGTCTGTCTGTCTGTCCGTCTGTCACAGTCAATTTGCTCTGAATCTAATGGACCGATTAAGTTGAAATTTGGTACACGTATGTATTTCTGTGACCCAAACACGGACGTGTAATGTAACTTAGTGAATTTTGAATATGGGGGTCAACTTTGGGGGCAAATAAGAAAATTTAAAAAAAAAGTTTTGCAAACTGTACCGTGTGACATATCAAATGAAAAGGCTTACTGTGAGGGTCTCAAATGTATTTTTTTAATAATTTTAAAATAAACTGTTTTAAAGTTATTTAAGAAAATAGACGAAAATTGACCATTCCCCCCGCCTTATCTCCGAAAGTACTGAGCCTAAAATTTTGAAAAAAACTACTGAAAATAGTTCAATACCTATAGATTACAGGAAAACCTATAAGAAGCCGATGGTCTTAAAACAACATGGTAAATATCTCAATATTGTGCGTACAAACTTACATTTGCAGTTGGAATGAATGGGAGAACATGTTTTTCAACTACAATGTTAAGTTTGGTCTTGGGATTCATCCCAACTACGGAACCCTTCATTGTGCGTAGTCCGACTTGCTCTTGGCCGGTTTTCATAATTCATGTAAATATCGTTCTATTGTGGTTTGAGAGCATTTGAGAAGAATAGCCAGTGTACGCAACGAAATCCTGGGATCTTTCTCAATAAAGGACTTTAATTCATTTATACCTATTTCCACTGGCCAGCCAGACCTGGGCTGATCACTCAACGAGTAGTCGCCACTGCGAAATCGGATAAACCATATTTTTGCTGTAGCCTCCGATACGGCATGAGGAGCTATATGTTGGCATAATATGTTCCGCACAGCTTTGGCCGCTGAATGTCCAGATTGGTAAAGTAAACAATGCCTAACGTGCGTTTGATATCGTCCATTTTTATGTGATTTTTACACATCGACGCTCAAACTACGACTGAGACGAACAAGTGCCACTCACTGTTTATAAACCTTCGACCGTAGAATGTTCTAGATAATTCAAGAAAAAACTAGATAACTTTTACTAAACGCCCGTTATTTACGTGACAACTCAATACATTCGCAAAATGTTGAAACGGTCATAAGGCTTTTTATTTTGTTTTTATTTACTATCATAGTAAAACTCACCCGAAACAGTCTCCCCCCTCACGGGTACAACATATCCCTTATCACTGGCATGCGACTTATCATCGTCATCGTCATCGTCCCGCGCTGAGCCGGGAGACAGTGCGTCGGGCGCCGACCAGTGGTTGTCGGACGACGGCGAGCCGACCGATCCCACCGGCGAGCCGCGTGCAACTGAGGTCGACAGTGCTTCTTCCATAGAAGCTTTCAGGGCTGCAGCTCTGGGGAAACACAAATAATAATCGTGAGAAAATTATTTCACTAGGTTAAATTAGGTTAGTAAAGAAGAAAATGGCAGCTCAATTTCGTAAATCATTGCAATTGGTACACCGTACCGGGCGCCAGACGATGAAGAATCACCATCGAAGTTGTGGGCTCAACTCAAATCACTATTAGATTTTTGACAGAGGATTTTCTACGTAAACCATTTTTGGGACGCCACCAATGTTTAACACATTCACTGCTGAATTATTTGGCGAACTTGCTCCAAGTGCTGCTTTATGATACACTAAACCCTGTGCGGCAAACGCTCTTGCGCGCCCAAAAAATACTTCGTGTGGTGCTATGAGCGCGCATGCGCGATTGAAGAAACTCTACCCAGTGCGGCTGGGCGCATATGTACGCCGTTACAAACTTATCCCAAGTGCGGCGAGACGCTTATGTGTGTTTGAAAATTTTCCAGTTTTATAAGTCATAAAACAATTACGCCAAGAACAATAGACATGCACAAAAAACCCACAGGTGCGGCGCGCCGCATTCGAAGGAAGTTATATAAATTGTATGGACGCGCATAAGCGCCGCCAGCACATGGTGAACGTTCGAAAATCGCGCATGCGCGTCGGCCGCACAGAACGTGTTAACGAAAACGAAAATACTTTCCCTGCTTGATCGAATGGAATGAAGAGATTCGCAGGAGAACTGGAGAACTAAGATAACCAACATAGCCTGAAGAGTGGTCAAACTAACTGGCAGTGCACATTGCTCGCAGAACGGATGGCCGATGAGGTAGAAATGCGGGAGTGGCGACCGCGTACCGGAAGACGCAAAATCGGAAGTTTGGAATACCTCCCACAGGGACCGATGACCAGGTAAAAGTCGCGGGAATCCATTATATACAAGAAACATGGGATCGGTCGAGGAGACTTTAATCTTGATCCGATCCAGCCTGTCTCTTCCAGCGACGTCCTAAGCCCTTAACGTGTAGTCGCTTAGTTTACAAGTTTTATGCCCTGGCTGGAGGCCTTAATTTATTAAGGCATCCACAGGATAGCCTACCCTACACCTAGATCATGTAATAATAGCCTTAAATATTCCCTACCCCAGTATACTCTATGTATTCGTTCTCTAAGTACAACGTCCAAAGTTTTTAGTTACTTTTCTTTTTTATTGTGTAAAACTGAGTGACTTTTCTTCTTACCACACCTTTTCTGAAATCGACTACTTCCACTCTTTTTCTGCGAACCTGTTTTAGTTTTCTAGGTGATTTAAATGTTTCGTTGTCTTTCAATACTTTCCCTTGTTCTAAAATTCTACACAGGGTGTCCCTGGAAGTATGGATCAAATCGAATAGGAGTGTAGGCAAGGTCATTTCCAAACTTTTATACACTGAGAATGTTGGTACAATTTTTTACGGTTCAAAAGTTATGACCAAATTTTGCTTTTTTCAATCACTTCGAATAATGCTCAATGAAAAAAATCATAAAAAAAAAACTATCAGGGCTATTATTATTTTTTTTTTTTTCAAAACGTTGTAGAAAAGTGGGCCTTTCTTTTAGTAATACTTATACGCATCTAGAAAACATGTGTTCAATAATAAAAAACAGTTACTGCAAAGTCTTCGGTCTGGCAGAAGTTTTACTCAATTTTCGAGCGATTTTTATGGGAAAAAGTTACACTAGCGAAAGTTGACCACGTATTACAAAAACTGGTCCAAGTCATAGAGATTCTTTGGAGGTATGAATCACTGGAATATTCTTAATAGCTTAAAAGTTAGAGATTTTTATTAACAAGGAGGTCGTATTTTTAGAATTTTCTGTTTCAAATTTTCATTTTTTTCAGCTTAACTAACGATTTAATTTCAGTCCCTAGGCATTTGTTACCTATCCGAACACTACTGTTTGATGTGATTTAGGTTTAAAATAAAAATAATTTCGGTAAACTTTTTGTTATCTCATGAGTCATGTTATTTGCCCTAGATACAACCCGGAAAAAACCGTGCACCTGCTGTCAATGACGTCATAACGGCGCTCTGGTACAATATGTATGGCGCCGGGGCGAGCGCGGCGAGGTGAAAGAGGAAGTGCGAGGAGCATTGCATTCCAACGAGGTGCTAGGAATGTGCGGGGGAAGGGAAACAAAAGAACCAGCGTCGGCGCACGTTCGCACTCAGGTAGATGTTTTAGTAACTCGCTACCAGCTTGTGACTGCGCACGTACTTAATTCGGTGTTCATCAACATTTATTCTTTAACGTTATTTGTACTGTGTAACTTGGACTTTGTTTTTGCCTGTGATTTGGACACTGTTTGACTTGAGTATGGCTACGTACAACAGATTTTGTGATGGAAATGCACGCCAAGCTGCAAGAGTGTATCGAGAGCGATATCCTAATCGGGACCGCTATCCGGATTACCGAGTATTCCAACGTGTACACTCCGCTTACGCAGATGGTAGAAATCCAGGAGCTAGGGAAGGTCGACGTAGCGTTCCAGACCTTGGAGTCGAAGATGTGGTGCTTCAGATGCTACGTGAGAATCCAATGACAAGTATTCGTCGCATGTCAAGAATGTCAGGGATTCCGAGATCTGTGGTACAGTCAACGTCTAGAAGTCCACTTACACCGCAATGACCATTATCGCCTGCGCTATACGCGGGCCACAAGTTGCCAATGTGTAGTATTGTCAAACGTTCTTATAGAAGAAGGTCATAAGTACAACTAATATTGCTATGCCATAGTTTTGTGAGATTGCTAGTCGACTTCTGACTGTTATAGTACATCGTACTGTGAGACGTCACATAATTCATCCCTTTCACGTTCAACGTGTGCAAGCCCTTTTACCGAGTGATCATGGCCCGAGAAGGGCTTTTTGTAGGGAAATGTTACGTCGCCATCGTGAAGATTCTCAATTTTTAAAGAAAATTTTATGGAGCGATGAAACAAGTTTCCGAAGGGTGGGGATATTTAACATGCATAATCTGCATATTTATGCACGCATTAGCATCAGTTCGGAGTAAACATGTGGGCTGGAATAGTAGAAGGACAGCTAATAGGTCCTCATGAGTTACCTGCTAGACTCGATGGCCCCTCATACTTGAGATTTCTACAGAATGACCTAAATGGTTTACTTGGGGAAGTATCACTTGAAACCCGTCGAGACATGTGGTTGCAGCAAGACGGCGCTCCCCCACATTACGCAAGAGTCGTAAGAGACCATCTAGACTTAACTTTCCCTAGTCGTTGGATCGGCACATTCGATGGCCAGCACGTTCCCCTGACCTGAACCCCATAGATTTCTTTCTATGGGGTTATTACAAAGAGATGGTGTACGAGACAGAGAGCGGAACCGAGGAACAACTCCGTCAGAAAATCACATCTGCAACCTTATACATAAAAAATAATTGCCGTGCATTTAGACGAATAATACCAAAATGCCAGTTGTGTTTGAGAGTAAGAGGAAGGAATTTTGAACATCTATTGTAATTTCAATTTAATAATACATTTACATATTAATTTCATTGTTTTATTTTATTTTGCCACGTAGTTAGAAAATTTAAAAAATACGACCTCCTTGTTAATAAAATTCTCTAACTTTTAAACTATTAAGAATATTCCAGTGATTCATACCTCCAAAGAATCTCTATGACTTGGACCAGTTTTTGTAATACGTGGTCAACTTTCGCTAGTGTAACTTTTTCCCATGAAAATCGCTCGAAAATTGAGTAAAATTTTTGCCAGAACGAAGCCTTTGCTGTAAATGTTTTTTCCTATTGAACGTATGTTTTCTAGCTGCGTAAAAGTATTACCACAGGAAAGGCCCACTTTTCTACTAAGTTCTGAAAAAAAAAAGTAATTGATAGCTTTCCTCGTTTTTTTTTCATTGAGCACTATGCGAAGTGATTGAAAAAAAAAAAACTAAAATTTGTTATAACTTTTGAACCGTAAAAAATTGCACCAACATTCTCAGGGTTAAAAAGTTTGGAAATGACCTTGCCCACGCCCCTATTGGATTTGATCCATACTTCCAGGGACACCCTGTATAGATACAGACTTTTTCGACAGTCCAGTAGCTTCTGTTGCGGTTTGGTTTAACCCTTGGCATGTGAGTAATATATTGGGTTGGCACAAAAGTAATGAGACACTCTACAAAACTCTATACTTTTCCTTTTCAAGTTAATTGTTTTCGATAATATTTAGCATGTTGTAGAACATTCTAGGTACTTGTGATCTGGGGGTATATAAAGCTGCCCTCGCGATTGATTTAGTCAGTTTGAAGAAAAATGGATGAGCGACAAGTTCGAACACTATACTTATACGAGTACTTGTTAGGCTACAGTGCGCGGGCTGCGGCTGACAATATCAACACTGCATTGGGCGCTGGAAGTACAAGCCATGCGACGGTGTCCCGATGGTTTGACCGTTTTAAATCAGGCACAGGGGCCTTGGAAGTCAGCCACGCTCTGGACGACCACTCAAAGTGAATGATGACGATTTACACCCCGAACTGCAGTCGAATCTGGATGCTACCACTCATGAATTAGCGGAAGCACTTAACTGCAGTTATCACGCCGTGGAAAACCATCTGCATGAGCTTGGGTATCGAAAAATTTTGGCTCGGTCATCACTTGGTCAAATCACTTTTGCTGCAACCCCGACGTAAATAGTTTTTGTCTGAGTAACTGGAGATGAATCATGTATTCATTACGAGAACGATACACGTCGTGCTTTTTCTCTGCCTCCAGAAGTAACGCCACCAACTCAACCGAACCTGAGTCAAAAGAACCGCTTAAAAGTTCTGCTTTGGTGTTTCTGGGACGCGCAAGGCATGCTGTTTTTTGAACTATTACACAATGAAACTATAAACGCTGACAAATATTCAACCCAGCTCACAAAAAAAAAAGACGAAGACGAGTCAATGTAGTTTTACTACACGATAATGCTCGACCTCATGTCGCATCTGCCGTTCGCCAACAGTTGGAGAACTTGGGCTGGGAGACGATACCCCACCCACCTTATTCCTCAGACCTCGCCCCATCAGACTATCATTTGTTTAGAGCCCTAAAACAACATTTGCGGGGTAAACAACTTAATGATTTTTCTGATGTAGAGGCGGAGTTGAACAACTTTTTCGAGGCACAGCCATTAGAATTCTGGGCGAAAGGCATCCAAACTTTGCCGGATCGTTGGCAAGAAGTCTTAGATGCTAATGGTGCTTACATCATTGACTAAGCTTTTTGTACTGTAATAATAATAATAAAAAAATATAAAACGTAAACCAAGTATCTCAATACTTTTGTGCCAACCTGATACAATAAAAAAAGAAATAGGTCTTGTTGATATCCAGCAGAATTTGGGTCCAAAAACCAATAGCTTGCATAATTATTAATTTTATGTCCGAAGATATTTCGACTCATCTTGAGAATGTATAACTCTCACAAAGCGTCCGCAACTGTTAACACGTGCTATCGCTAACCGCGTAGCGAGCGTAACAGCGACATGAGTTAAGACAAGAATGCGCCCGCCGCCCGCACCTCCCTCGGTGCCCTTTATCGTACCCCCGCGCCCTTGTACCTCACGGGCGAGGACTTATTAAAGCGGTCGGTCTATAGCTCACTTGTATGTGGGTGTGGACGGCTGGAACACTGGAAACTCTACAGTCTGCAGTGTGGGGCACACGCCGCACTCCTCAGCCGCCTGCGTGTAGAACGTGCAGTTGGCTCTACGTAGAGTGTAGGGGTCCTCTCGGGAACACTTGCAGCGCCCACAGTTACAGGCTGAGATGTAGCGCACGCCTGAAGAATGTTCCTTGTTGCTATCACTGTAAGCAATTAATAGGGAACGTGGATAAGTGGCATTGATGACGAAAAAAAATTTTTTTTTTAAGCATTTTCGCGGTAACACATTTTAAACCAATTCTAAATAAAAGGAGGATCGCCGATTTTTTTGTGCAGATTTTTTTTTTATCCTACAACTGGCAACTAGCTAAGATACCTACAAACTGGTCCAGTCGGGGTGTGGCGAATGTACAAGTATCTCGCGAGCCCCCGGCCCCGACTCATGCGTACTACAAGGAACGGTTGGGTTATAGTCGGCAGGACTCGGTCATAACTCTCCGGTCTTCACAGACGGAGGGGTATCCATGAACATCTCCCCATAGAAAAAAAAGGTTACAAACTGGTCAGGCTCGATGCACACGTGGCCGGTGAGCGAGAGCGCCTCGCACAGACTGCGCGAGCGCCACAGCGCGGCGCAGGCAGCGCGCAGGCGCGAGCGAGCCCCGCGCGCTAACGGACCGCGCGCCATGCTCTCCAACACGCCTAAGGCTAGGCTCACCTGTAACAAACAATACAAAACATGTTCATAGAAAAAAAAAAAAAATTCTCGAGAGAAAATTTGGTTGAACTATTCTCGGATCTAAGGGATCCCCGAAACGATCAATTGCCAATAATTTCTATTGTAGTAATATTGTCAATCGACGACTAATTTGCGCATCAATGTGTATCAATCACGTCAAATTTACAATTGCAATTGATCGTTTCGGGGACCTTTAACATTTTTCGATGAAACGCCATTCGAGATATTATGAATGGTCAAGTCCGTTCGAGATAAAAGTTTCGAAATAGAATGGCGTAAGAACGTCTTGAACTAGGTAATAATTAGAATTATAATTAGTTATCAAGTCTAATAACTTACGATCACAATTAAGAATTGTCTATAATCTTGCAAAAAACAAAAAAAAAAAAAATAACTGACCTTATGTGCATGATGTTGGCTCGAATAATGTGCGGGCAAACCCTCCGCGTACGATGCTTGCGCTATAGGTAGAACCTGCAAATAAAAAATAATTTATAAAATGTTCTTAAGAGGGAAGTGTCAGGGTAGCTCGCGAAATTCAAATTTTCTTACGTTTTTTTTGCAATTTGCAAGTCAGTATTAAGTTGTATGTTAAATAAAGTCTGATTCGCGACCGTAACAAATACGTATTTAAAGAATTATAATCATTAGAATCAGTAATACAACTCCTTAAGTTAGTATAATCCTCAAATGTCAAGATATCATGAAATAGTCATTCATTAGGATTACCTGGTCTTAAAGAGTTGTATTGATCACTTTAATGATTATAATTATGTAAATACATACTTGTTACGGCCGCGAATTACATTTTGATCAAAGTACAACCTAATACTGACTTGTCAAATTGCAAAAAACGTAACAAAATTTGAATTTCGCGGGCTATCTTGACGCTTTCGCCTTGATGGTGCATGACATGTATTTTGTAGAGCCTCAAAAAACTGCAGCTCGAATTCTGATGTCACTAGCTCATAATAGCTTCGACTAGACCCTATTTTAATATTATAAATGTGTAAATGTTTGTTACTCAAGGACCCTTTAACGGCTAAAAGGAATTGCATGAAATTATCATAGCACATCCGTGCCTCGGAAAGCACGTTAAGCCGTTGGTCCCGGCTGTCATTCGTGGATCTTTGACAGTCGTTACAGGTCGTCAGAAGCCCGAAAGTCTGACAACCAGTTACCAAGAGATATCGTATTATCCAGTAACTGGTTTGTGGAGGTCCGATAGGCAGTCGCTCCATGTAAAATACTGGTATTCAGCTGCATCCGGTTAGACTGGAAGCCGACTCCAACATCGTTGATAAAAGACAGGCAGATGATGATATCATAGCACTAGGATGTATCCAATCCACAAAAGTCCGCAGCCAACAACGTGTAATCTATACATATTATAAATTAAAGTCGCTTTTCGTGACTATTTATGTGACCGCGTTGTTCTTCTAAACTACGCAACGGATTTTGATGCGGTTTTCACCATCCACCGGTCCGGTTTGTGTATAATATTAATGTTCAACTTAAATACCTATGTATAATATAGAAATCTTAAGGTTTTGTCAAGTCGTAAAAACCGTGCGAAGCAGGGCCGGATCGCTAGTCATAAATAAATGGGATGACAAAAATGTTCCGCTCGTTCTGTCACTTTAGGCTTACCTTAGCGCATCTGGCATGTGAGAAGCGCACGTCGGTAGCGAGTGCGTCGTATAGGGCTCCGGAGGGCGAGTCGTCATCTGCGCGGGATTGGGGCTCCAGGTACACGGGGGCTAAAGCCTGTGCCGCCGAACGCCAGGATGACGCGCTTGGTAACTGAGGATACAGACGTGATAGGGTTAAACATTCTACACTGTTCTAGCGTAAATGTCGGAGGCAACTGTTTTAATTAACCGTTTAGTTAACCGCCTAGCCTTTGGTAGTAGTGCTCGCCGGCCGCTGCCGCGGCACCGCTCGCTCGGCTCGGATGCGGATAGTCCCAGTTCCAACCTAACCTATAATTGTATATCATTTAGGCCTCTAGTTGAACGGCGTCGTTTAGTTAAAAGGCTAGGCGGTTAACAGCTAATCAAACCAACTGGTTTACTAACACAATACAACAACAACAATATATTTATGAAAGAAAGAAAGAAAGAAAGAAAGAAAAACAGTTTATTCGCGTGAAAATGAGGCACACAAACTATACAAGAAAAGCGAAACACAAAATAATAAAACATAACAAACCACACAAAACAAAAAACATAAGTACACACAATAAAGTTTTTGGAAATGTGCGTCACTACCCCGCGAAACGGCTACACGCTCAGCATAATGCCGCGGCCCGTGCACGAAGGCACGAATCCACGGCGCTGGTTTTCAGCGTAAGCCGGCGGTGTGTATCGCTGTCAGAGACCATTAAAATAAGTAAACTAAAAAAAAACAATAAAAATATATAATATGTACAGACATAAACAATAAAATATGTGGCAACATTTCAACGCGTCTCAAACCACAGACAATAAAGTTTGTCTGTCATCGTTCGTTGTCTTGAGATAGGTTTTATTTTCTGTGCTTGCGTTGCGCAACAGTTTGACAAATGAGCCATGCGTCCGACCAACCACATCGTACGAGAATTGGAGTTATGTAATGTAAGCTTGAACATCAATGGCGTCAGGAAAATGATGATGTAATGAGTGCCACTGTGCTACAGCAATGATTGTGTCAATGTTTATAGTGTTTATGAGTGAAATGCTGAATAAGAGTATGATGATGAACCTACGGAGTTGGAGGGAACCCGTGCAATGCACATGTGCCACGCTTACAAAAAGTACTATGGTAAGAGAATAAAAATTATATAAATAATATGTTTAAACAGAGATATGGAAATAATAATTGAAATCAAATTGTATTTAATAATAAATTGTATATATAATAGAATGGATATTTATAAGAAATAGTATGATTATAGAAATAACACAAATTGTACTATCTAACAGGTTTACAAACCACATAGAACTGGGACAGAGAATCACTGCCAGCAATCCCAGCAGACATGAGGCAGAAGCGATGCCACAGCGCTGCTGAAGATCCAAAACCAAGGACTATAGGCCATAACCCGTGAGGTAAACACCATAAAGATGTATCTAGAATTAAAGTAATGAGAGTTGTGCATGCAATAGTAACTTTTTATGTTGATATTTAAACGACTGTATTGTTTTCAGGCCTCGCATCGGTGGTGGAAGATCATTCCAGCAGCGGGTGGCTGCAAATCTGAAACTGCCCCTGAAAGCTGTGGTTCTATGTCGCGGTGCCCTTAGCGGGCCAACCACAGAACGAAGACCATACTTATAATGAGTTTCTCGCCAAGTGAGTTTTTCATATAAATAGTGCGGCTTATGGGTTGTTACAATGCCAAACATTAAACTCGCTAGATGAAGCTTCCGCCTGGCAGCCATTTTTAGTGTCTTGAGTTGGTTTATGTATGGAGTCACATGATGCCTACGAGGGACATGAATGCAAAAACGAACACAGGCATTCTGGATTCGCTGAATTAACCTATCTGTTCTAGCAAGCAGGCAAGGCCCATACACAGTGTCACAGTAGTTTAGCCTAGATAGGACCAGACTGTCTACCAGTTGTTTTCTGAGTGGTACGCTAAGAAAATTACGTATACCGTATAATACCTTCAGCCTATAAAAACAATTTCTTATTACGGTGTTTATATGAGCCTCGAATCGCAGCTCTGGATCTAAGATTAGACCCAGACTACATGCCTGTTCCACTCGTTCAATTTTCTTCCCTTTAATCACAACCTCCGGATTGGCAGACAATATTGCAGCAACTTGTTTTTTTGTTCCCAGCACCATGAACTTAGACTTCAGTGGGTTCAGAACCAAAGAGTTCTCCTCAGACCAGGTCACTACTCGATGCAGGTCCTCATTCACCCTCCGCACTGCCAATGCTGCATCATCCCCTTTGAACGAAATGTACAGCTGAATATCATCTGCATACATGTGATATTTGCAGTTTACAAAGGATCCAACAACATCAGCACTGTAGAGGATGTACAGCAAAGGGCCCAGGATGGATCCCTGCGGGACGCCTCTAGACACATGGAGTGGGGGGGATGACACGATTGATCCATCTTCCTTGTGGATCTGCACATACTGGGACCTATCAGTCAAATAACTATTAAACCAATCCACAGCGTCTCGGTTAAAGCCATAGTATGCTAGCTTGGACAGCAGTAGATTGGTATTAATAGCGTCAAAAGCCCGTGAAAAATCCAGTAGGACCAGGATCGACCCCTCCCCCCGATCACGTGCCTCCAGGATATTGCCCACCACATCAATCAGAGCCGTTGCAGTGCCTCTACCTTTACGGAAACCCGACTGAAGGTCAGGGAGAATGTTGTTAACCTCCAGATATTCAATAACTTGTAGATACACTACACGCTCCAGAATCTTCGACAGGCAAGGCAGAATACTAATTGGCCTGAGGTCTTTCAAATTGGCTGGATCACTGATCTTTGGGATAGGGCGAACAATTGCCCGTCGCCAAAGGCCGGGGAATGTGCGCGATTCTATTGATCTGTTGATGATATCAGTGATAGCTTGCAGGGTGTTCGGCAAAGTGAGTTTTAACATATCCAAACTGATACCATCAACACCCTGTGCATTCGATCCTAGGCTCCTGATTATCTTCAGAACTGTCTCCTGGTTGGTTGTAGTGAGCGAGAACTCAGCGGCACCGTGCCTACGAGATTTGAAGTAGAGCATTTGTGAGATGTTATCATTACAATTTCCCGGAACGTCCAAAAAAGCCGCATTGATACTGTCTGGGTTATCAAAATGACTTGGCAGTAGCCTTTCTTTGTGGTCTGGAAGTACATCAGATTTCAAATTACGCCACAATAGTTTAGGATCCTTACTGTGATTGTTAATGTTATTTGTAAAATATGCTGTCTTTTCCCTCAATAATGCAGCGGTGGCCTCATGTTTAAGATCCTTATAGTACTGCTTATGAGTTGGACTCCTTGTATTACGACACCTGTCTCTAGCTTCATCTCGCAACTTGAACATCAGACGCACATTGTCAGTGATCCAAGGTGTGGGACGCTTATAAAAGGTCTTTCTCCTTATAGGAGCATGGAGATCAAAAAGCTGGATCATGAATGAGTTGAAAGTATGTACCATGGTATCAACATCACTTATTTCTCCTATAATAGACCATGGTATCATGTTCAAGTCAATATGGAAGTGATCCAGCAAGATGTCTGAAAGGGGGGCGAAACTCAACCATCCTAGGTTTAACCTTGGGTTTCCTAAAAACAGTTTCGCATGTAATGAAGGAGTGATGGCCAAGCTCCCTAATATAGTTCACCCCAACATTGCGTGTTGTAGCGTCAGTGCATACGATGTCAATGAGTGTACTACTGTTACCCACGAAGTGCGTCGCAGTTCTCACTAGTTGAACAAGGTTTAAATAATTAAAAAAGTCCATAAGCTGTTTTGATTTAGAGCTACTACCATCCAATAGATCAACATTTAAGTCACCCAACAGCACCAGATTATCATATGGGGCTAATGCACTAATACTGGCAGTTATGGCGTCAAGGAAAAGCTCCAAGTCCTGCCAGGGCGGACGGTACGCGGTCCCAACAAGAATCCTTTTCTTGTTTATGGTTAGGCCCAGCCAGAGCTGCTCTACATTAGGGTGTTTAGGATGAGCTCTTACACGCGCGTTAATGCCATTCTTTATATAGAAAGCAACTCCTCCGCCACGCCCACCTCGCGTAGTCAGAGGTCGTGGTACGTGCCTAAATTTGTACCCAGCTACACTAGGAGCCCGGTCCTCTTCCCCCTTGCGTAACCATGTCTCATTGATAGCCATGATATCCACAGAGTGGTTGCCCATGGCTATCAAGAACTCATCCTGATTTGTTCCTAGAGAGCCTGCATTTAGTAGACCAAACTTAATATGCTTACTAGGAGCCATTAGTGCCAGTAGGTGTAGGTATTAGACATACAAGTGTGTAGATATGGTACCAATATAAATGAGAGTATGGGGTTATTATGTGGTGGTTTAGTTGGACACTATTTACAACTGTAAGCTGCCAGTAGGTTGTATGAGTGAGTGATTTCATAACTCTGTAACTATAGTAAGAGTATATATGTATAGTCATAAATGTGAAAAGTACGATGATTGGAAATACTACTTGTATATAATTAGGATTAAATAGATTAAGTGTAAATAGACTTTGTACATGCAATATATATAAATATAGTATAAGAGTAAAATAATATAACATAGATAGGTAAGCTCTACGCACATCCTGTCCATGGCTGAGCACACAATGTGGGTTGCGACGCACATTTCCAGACGCATAAAAAAGAAAATAATTTACATATAGATAGACACAATAATAATTAGACCGTAACATTTCCAGTTCCGAAGACACGGGATAAGTCCTCCTCAGTACGGATCCTCTGCGCCTTCTCTCCTGGCATCTTCCTGGCAAGGATGCGGCCCTGTTTGGTCCATACAAACTTCCAGTCGAGGAGACTGGCAGCGTCCCGTGCCCTACGAAACAACAGCCGGTTGACTTTCGTCAGGCGCTCGTTTAGGAAGAACCTCTGCGATGGAACGGGCATGTCGAGGTCGGCAGTGGTCGCCCCACGTCGCACTCGCGCGCTTGCCAGAAGCTGGTCGCGTAGGTCACGACGAGCAAGGCGCACGACAATCGGCCGCGGACGAGATTCAGTCGGTCCAGCTGAGTTTGTCGCGTTGAGCTGCCTTCCACCAACGCGCTCTGCACTAACGATGTCACGATCGTCAAGGCTGACCCCTAGCTTATGGCCTATGACCTTGATTACGTGAATTGGGTTTTCCATTTTTACCTCTGGCAAATTTGACACCTCTATATCATTAGCAAGAAGATCCTGGTCCCTGTCGTTGATCTCTCGCCTCAGCTCCTCCACAATCTGGTCAACGTTGGTCGAGTTTGCTGAGCCCGAAGTAGCACGTTGTTCCAGTGCGTCCACCCTTGCCTCTAGACCATCGATACGCGTGCTGCAGGTATTTAAGGTGGTTTTCAGCTCCGCCATTTCCACCTCCATCTCCTTTCTGAAAACCTGAATCTCCGCACGTACTGCCCTCAACTCCCCAATGATCACCTGCAGGTCGGTACTAGCTACAGGCGACAGTTCCCTAGTGGTGACGTCGGCACTTGCAATGTCAGACGGCGGGGGAGTCGCGGCCGCTTTAACAGGACTGAGACTATTAGGTGTACTAGAGCCCGCCATAACTGCTATCCCAGTGTTATCAGTGGGAGAGCTCTGCGCGGGACCTCTGACAGGGGTTTCGGACCTGTTGTCTCGAGCAATATTCTTCTTGCACTCGGGACAACGCCAGTTAGGTGTTATGGTGGCCTTTGTAGGGACACCCACACACACTCTGTGATATAGCGCCTGGCACTTGCCACACCGAGCACCCTCTGTCGTAGATATAAACCGTCCGCAACCCCCACACTTGTTGCCCGGCATGTTTTGTGACGACTAGTGAACTTGCTCAGCAGATGGTTTCAGGGATGTTCTCTAGTTTGCGGCATCAACGATTCCCGTCACGGATCTATAGGTCGTTTGCCGCCAGCAAGACAGATAGCTCTGTAGTCAAGGCGACGTTACCGAATATTATTATTAATGGAGGGTAACCATAAAATTCCGCTAATTTGTGATGTAATGTTTATATGATTTACGGACCTTAAACGCACTATTTATTGCTCACTACAATGTATGTTTAGCTGATTGCCACTATGATCACTATTAAACGAATTCCAATGCACATTGACTTTGATTTCTATTTTTTATTTGAAAATATTTGGACAGAGAGCCACACCGACACAGACGTCAAACGTCATGATGTCGCAGCTAACTAGCAGAAGTGGCAATGGGTCGGCCATATTAGCCGTAGAACCGATGACCATTGGGGTAGACATTTTCTCGAGTCAGAGAATCGAGCTGCAATTGGAGTGGCCTATGTCTAGCAGAGAACTGCTGTAGGCTGATGAAGAAGATTTCTGAATGCTTTATTCGATCTGTTGTCTACTCTCATGTCAATATCTAACATTGTTGTTATTTAATCAACAACAAAAGCTTCTATAAGTGCTGTTGATAACCATCGACGGTAATCTTATTTATTGAAAGGAATATTTAAAGAAAAATTATATCAGTAACAACGATAAATGGCGCTATGCCAACTACAAAACTTTAGAGGTAGAAAATGAGGCTTTTATAAACCCAGGGTGACAAAGTACTCACCTCAAAGAACGACGTACTCATCGCATACTTCCCGACGTTATCATCGAAACCCTCCCCGAAGGCCATGTCCACGTGCGTCTGCAGGAACTGCCTAAAATAGATACAAAGAATATACTTTATTGTACACCAACATTGTTGGTAGCAGTGTTACAGTTTGTGTTGATCCAACTATCTGTGTGTCAAATTCCATCCAAAATCTATTAGAAGCATAATACTAATGACTGAAATATATACTAACGTGAATTCATGCAAGCCCAGTACCTTTTGCTAGGTTACTGCTCAGAAATTGTGCACAACGTGTTGTGAAAAGAATACCGCCTTGTATCCATACCGAGATAAAAAGTATCTGTGTGCCAAATTTCATCCAAATCCGTTCAGCTCTTTTTGCGTGATTGAGTAACAAACATCTAAACATACAACCTTTCACATTAAGAAGTAGGATAGGATACTGGGTTTTTTTTTAAATCAACTAGAGCGCAATTTCTTAAATCCCGAGATTTATTCGTCTTGTTTATCATTCCGGGATTTTATAGGAGGTATTTATTATCCGCTCTTGTTACTTCTTACCTCGAAGTATAGGTATTTATACTCTACTTATTATACCTGTGAAGTTTCGCAAATTGGTTTATTTGACCCCGTTTCATTATTTTCTTGCCCTTATCCCAATTTATATGCGGTCGGCGCGACCCGTCTTTTTCTTGCATGCTTGTCTTTTAGTCGTCATCTCGGTAAACACCTCCATTCTAGCCATATCATCTTTCACACAGTCCATTCATCGTTTCTTTCGTCTTCCCATACTCTTATAGCCCACATTCGTATTCAAAACTTATAAACAAAGTTTAATTTGACCCTGTTTATTACAGTTATTTTCAGGGGTACAATGGTGGTTTATAGAAGCAGACGAAGTTTTTTATTAGAAGGCTAAAAGTCACCCAAAGGGCAATAGAGAGGGCTGTATGTTTGGAGATTCCCTACGTGATCGAATCAGAAATTATGAGATCCGCAGAAGAACCAAGGTAACCGACATAGCCCGAAGAATTGCCAACTTAAGAGGCAGTGGGCTGGGCACATTGCTCGCAGAACAGATGGCCGATGGGGCCGAAAGGTTCTGTAGTAGCGGCCGCGTACCGAAAGACGTAGCGTTGGAAGGCCACAAAGCCCACAAAGTGAACAGATGACCTTGTGAAGGCCGCAGGATTCCGCGGGAAGCATAGAACCGGCTTGGGAGCCTGGGCTTTGCCTGGGGGAGGCCTATATCCAACAGTGGACGTCTTTCGGCTGAAATGATGGTGATGATGATGATGAATGGTGGTGTAATCAGTGATAACTTACCGGAAGGACGGTCGCTGCGTTGTGACATCAGCCACGGCCGTGCAGCGCGCCACTAGACCGCGAACTAACGCACTTACTTCTCGCGCCCCTGAGCTTTCCTCTTCACCACTCATGTACACGAATTCTTCGTTCTTTGGTATCGCGAAGAGTGATTTTGCGCTGAAGATTTAAAAAGGTGTTATTATGAGGTTTGTCCCACGCCCCACCCCGTCGCATCGCATCGCCTGCCCCTGCTATTACTTAGTTTTCGCTTAGCGTTCTTTCTAAGTTTTTTTTTTTTTAATTTTGATCGGCTCCTAAGGGTCGTAGCGTGATGATAAAAACCTATAGCCTTGCTCAAGAATTGAGCTATCAAATGCAAAAAGAATTTTTCAAATCCGACTGGCAGTTCCACAGATTAGCGCGTTCAAACTTACAAACAAAAAAAAAAACTTCCGCTTTATTATTAGATTAGAATAGTTAGAGTAGTTAGAAAGGAAAAAAGACGTATCTGACATATTTTTCGAAATAGAGTTATTTACATATTCGGAATCAGCAAAAAAAGACGCATCTACCAGTATTTTTATATTGGCGTAAACTTAAGGAAAACCATTTTTACTATTAAAAGACGCATCTGTCTTTGTATCTTGTATTTTAAAACAGGACAAAATATTTTCTTTTTTTCTACATTTCAATATGTCTGTAGATACGTCATTTTTGCTAACGGCGGCAGTTGTAGATATCGTCGATTTACAATCGACGAGCCACTCAATAGACTACAACAATTTAACAGTAAAACAACTCACCAGACATTAGTAATAATCCTAGCCTTCCTCAGTATAAAGTACAGCTGGTCTTCAACCGCATGTTCCAATCTCTTCAACGCAGCAGGGACCTTCCGCACAGGGTTGGGGGCGCGGCGGAAGTGAAACAGCAGGCGGGGGCAGCAGGAGCGCCCGTGAGACTCCCATGCGCCAGTAGCTTTGATGTTCGCTAGTGCTTGTGTACTAAGCGCTATTTGTTCTGTTCTGAACGTGATGAGAATTCATTTTAGACGTTGAATTGGAAGCTGATGTTTGGGTCCTGTATTAGCTTTCATGTTTTTGTGTGAATTTATGGAAATCAATTAATCTTAACTATGCTGGGATAGGCTTCCAGTCTAGCCAGATGCAGCTGAATATCAGTATTTACATGGAGCGACCGCCTATCTGACCTCCACAACCCAGTTACTGGGAAACACCTTGGTAAGACTGGTTGTCAGACTTTCGGGCTTCTGAGGTTCTATAACGACTGTCAAAGATCCAAGAATGACAGCCGGGTTCAACAGCTTAACGTGCTTTCCGAAGCACGGAGGGATGTAAAGATGGTTCACCCATTCACGGACCGACCGCGGCAAGCGTAGCATAACCTGATCGATCGACCCATGCGGCTGTTATTTATTAGCATGAGCCCCTCAATTTATGGAAATCAGTATGGAATTTAAATTGAGGAGCATTTGATGAAAAGATCTGTCATAAACAAACTTCACAAAATCGAATTAATCGATTTGTATTAAAGTTACGAAGTATGACCTTTGAATAGAACAATAAATATTATATAACATGCTTTTTGTAGAATTTCTTCTACAAAAAGCATGTTATATGCCTGTTCTGTTCAAAAATCGAAGAGAACATTGATTCAAAATACATCCGTATTGATTGGAATCCAAATTTTTGTATTTTATGGTAAGGGAAATACGCTCCTTTTGAACAAGTTTTTAGGCTCATACGATGGATTATTTTGTAATAGGTTCAAAAAAAAAAAAGTTGGAAAGTGAAATACAACCTTTTGAAGAGATGCTCCTCAATAATTGAGGAGCATCTGTTCAAAAGGTTGTATTTCACTTTCCAACTTTTTTTTTTTTCATCTGGTCATAATTATGACCAGAGATCGGAATAGGTAGAGCATAAATACCTAAACTTCGAGGAAAGAAGTAACAAGAATGTATAATACCTATAAAATCCCGGAATGATAAACATGATGATTAAATCTTGGAATTCAAGAAATTGTGAATTATTTATTATTTACTATAAATATTTAATTTGTTACGAATATATTAGTGAAATAAATAATTCACAATTTCGATTAAATCTCGGGATTTAAATCCCGGGGTTTAATCGCCATGTTTATCATTCCGGGGTTTTATAGGAGGTATTATCCACTCTAGTTACTTATTTTCTCGAAGTTTAAGTATTTGTGCTGTACCTATTCCGATCTCTGATTACGACACATGATTATGACACATGAAAAGGGTCGTAAAGTTTTGCCTAGCAAGATTGAAATGTAATGCATGAACTAATGTAGCACACTCATCCTTCTAGGTAACTAAATGAAGCTAAGGATCTTTCCTTAGCTTCATTTAGTTGCCTAGAAGGATCTTCATTGTTGATTATTAGAGACCACTTAGCGGTGGTAGGCTCCGCAAGGAGCCGCCTGGCTTGCGAGCACCATCCCACCGGAGTCCGGCGCCAAGCAGCTTGCTGTGTTCCGTCGGTGTGTGGGAAGTGCCAGTGCCTTTGGGGGAGGAGATTGTCAGTTGCGCTGTTTGGAACCGGTCTTGGTCTCTGAGTCAGCTAGCCGGGTAACTCATTTTGGAGGGTAGCGGGATCCGAAGCACGTTGCCAGCCGTTGGCCGACCGCAGTCAGTAGGGGCCCCAAGTAGCATGCCAGCCACGTGCCAAAGGCTGAAGCCGAGCCAACTCGCGAAAAATCCCGGTATGCTCCACCGTGCCAGCCGACTGGATGGGAGGACCCGCTGGCCATATCCGGGGGAGTTCGGGTGTCCCCGCAGTCTCCAAATGAGTTCCCCTTAGGTTTGTTTGGCTCTAGTGTTCCACTTGGATCACTGAGCGGCGGCTCGACATGTCGACTTTTTCCCCAACAACTCCACTCAATTATGACCAAAGTAATGAAAAATAGGGTTAAACAACGGCTGCACTTCCTCCCACTAAAAGTGCACGTCACTAACATCAGGGGGTTGCACTCCAATCTCGATCCGGTCCATCACCACCCTGTGACCGAGAAGCCGCACCTGTTTTTCCTAACGGAGAAGAAGATAACAACCTCGTCGGACGTGGCGTACCTCAACTATCCGGGTTACTCTCTTGAACACAAGTTCAAGAAGTAGGCTGGGGCTGTGAGTACGTTCGCGATGACATTTGTTGTCGTCGTCTCCGTTAATTTGAGAAATCGAGGTTTCCTGCCATATGGCTACTTGTGGATACTGGCGAGGAGAAATCTCTCAACATCGGCGTCTACCGATCGCAGAGCGGTGACCAGGAGACAACAGCGCTCTTTAATATCCTCGTGAAGTCGACTGACGTAGCCCAGCAACGGTACCCAACAGCGAAGCTCATTTTTCTGGGGGAGTTTAACGCACATCATAAAGAGTGGTTGTTCCCGTACCAGAAAACTGACCATGCTGGATTGGAGGCGCGCAAGTTTACTATAACGCTAGATCTAACCCAGATGGTGAATGTGGCAACGCGGGTACCGGATGTTGTAGGCCATATACCCAATTGCTTGGACCTTCTGCTGGCATCTGATCCGGACAGTCATTCAGTTTCGGTCTCAGCCCCGCTGGGAACGTCTGACCGCTGTCTGGTCAAATCCATATCGACCTTCTCTCCTCCATACGAGAGTCCTAGAGGCACGAGGCGAATATGGCGATACGAGTCAGCAGACTGGGATGAGATGCGGCACTTTTTGCGTCTTATCCATGGCGGCAAGTGTGCTTTTCCTCGGGTGACCCCTCGTGCTGTGCTGGCGTGGTTGCGGACGTGATTCGGCTTAGGGTGGAGTATTTTATTCCGTTCTCCGACTTCCCGCTCGGTCACAAAGAAGTTCGCGCGAAGAAGAGAGCCTTTAATTCTGCCGCCAAGTACTGCAAGCGGGTTTTACGTAGGGCACGTTTTGACCATGTCGGACGTATCGGGGCCAGGCTGGCTTCGCACCCTCCTGGTAGTAAACAGTTCTGGTCCCTGTCTTACGCGGTTGAAACGAGTTTCTGTCGTCCCACTTTACCTCCTATGATGAAACCTGATGGGTCACTGGGTCACTCTGCAAATGAGAAAGCAAATTTTTTTGCATCTCTCTTTGCAAGCAATTCACGTCTGGACGCTGTCTCCAAGCAACCACCTACTGTACCTCATTGTGACTCCTCGATGCCGGAGATCGCAGTACACATTAAAGAAGCCCGAAGAGTATTGTGCAGTCTAGACGTGAACAAGGCCAGCGGCCTGACGGCATCTCAACGAGTGTTGAGGCAGTGTGTGCCTGAACTGTCTCCTGTGTTGACACCTTTGTTTAGCCTTTCTCTTGATAAAAGAACGGTGCCGAAATCCTGGAAGCTTGCAAATGTACAACCAGTGCCCAAAAAGGGCGACCGTGCAGACCCTGCCCATTAACGTCCGATCGCCATTACCTCCATTCTGTGCACGGTTATGGAAAGGGTACTAAACAATAAGTTGCTGACCTACGTTGAAGACAATGATCTCCTCAGTGACCGTCAATATGACTTTCGCCGGGGACGGTCAACTGGCGATCTTCTTGTGTATGTCACGAACTGTTGTAGCGAAACCATCGAGAAACACGGCGAAGCACTTGCTGTATCGCTTGACATCTCGAAGGCCTTTGACAGGGTCTGGCACGCGGCTCTGCTCAGCAAGTTTCCTGCTTATAGCATCCCAGCTGACTTTTGTAGCTGAATATCAGATTTCCTTAGTGAACGGTCGATCAGAGTAGTCGTTGACGGCTGCTCCTCTGACCTTATGGTATTCCTCATGTAGAGTTCCTCAGGGGTCTGTTCTCTCTGCAACTCTTCCTGCTGCACATCAAGGACCTGCAGAGAGATACTTGTCCAGCGCAAAAACCAGTGGGGCAGAAGTTCGTTCTTTGAGAGAGGCCATCGTAGAGCGGACAGATTTGTCCTTAAGCCTAGTCTCTCAGTGTGGTAATGACAACCTGGTCTCTTTTAACGCCACCAAAACACAGGCATGTCTTTTTACCGCTAAAAGGAACCGTTTCGCCCAAACTCCCTACTTTTCGGGGTACATCTATTCCTGTAACTGATCGGCTTGAGCTCCTAGGCATGGAGTTGACATCTTGTCTCAACTTCGGCGCCACGATCAAGTACAAAGCTCAAACAGCGGCCAAGAAGGTGGGCATCCTTAATAGGGTGAAGCGATACTTTACGCCTGGACAGCTTTTAAACTTTTACAAAGCGCAAGTCCGATCCTGCATGGAGCATTGCTGCCACCATTGGAATGGATCAGCTAAGTACCAAATAGCTGCACTTGACACGGTGAAAGTCAGAGCTAAGAGGCTCATTGGCGACGTAGAACTGGTGGATGCCATGCTTCACAGCTTGGCTCATCGCCGCAAGATTGCCTGCTTGTTGGTCTATGTTCTATGTTATTGGGTTTGGTTTCCGCACTTAATCCTTCAAGTGGACCATTGTGCGTGAGCCATAGCGGCCGTCGGGGTTTATTCCAACCAGCCCACCTCCCTCCAGAAGTTGGTCACGGCTTCTGGTCTGTTCAGAACATCTGTTAAAGATTTGGGTGTCCCGAGGGTTTCTGCTTGTTGGTCTTCTACAGATAGTACTTCGGTGAGTGTGCCCAAGAACTCCACGACCTGATTCCACCGGATCCCTTCTACATCGGACAGTTAGACGCATTGCCAGTTACCATCCCTACCTGGTTGATATTCCACCAATTCGCACTAAGCGTTTCCAAATGTCTTTTATAATGCGCACAGCAAAAGAGTGGAACTCACTACATGCGTCTGTGTTTCCGAGCGCATACAACCCTAATCTCTTCATAGTGAGAGTGAACAGGCTTCTTTAGGGTAAGCTCACTCCATCGTCGACTTTGTCTCAGTCACCTCTGACCTAGACTAGAGCCAAGAGCAAACCCATCTCAAATAACAAAAATTTAAAAAATACCAGATTTTCAAATGCATAATTGACGACGCTGGAACCAGAGTGATCTTGGGCACTAAAGTATGTTTCTGAGAATATAAACCCCCTTAAGAGCGAGTCGGACTCGTGCACAAAACACAAAATGCAAAAAACAGTGTCATCATTCATCAAAAGTCGAAAACTATGCGGCTTAAAAAAAAATGTGCAAACAGCGCTCTTTCATATGATACCCCACATGTCATAGTAGCCCCACTTCGAATGTTTAAGACCTCCTTTCAATCCCTGTTGATAAAATATATGCTATTTTTGTTTCTTTCTTATTTGCAAAATAGTTGTGCAAACGTCATCTAAAACTATTCCAAATTGCAAGTTGATAGCATTAGAGGTTCTTGAGATATCCAGCTGTGACAGACAGACAGACTGAGTCACACCCTAAGGGTTCTTTTTTATCATTTTGGTACGGAACCCTAATTAAGGAATTGCATTAAGCGTTCTTGTTAGAAATCAATTCTATAGTGAGATGTTGTGATCCCTCTAGGAAAAAAGTACTGGGAAGCACTTAGATCTGTGTGGCCTGAAAGAATTATATTTTTTCTATGCCATTGTGTAACAAATCTATTATTGGTAAAAATGTCATTTAGATCACTCTGGTTCCAGCATTGTCAATTATGCAAAATTTATTCAGGTTTTTGTTTACTTTACCTAAAATCTACTGATTTGGGCATGTTTTGCATAATTTTTCCTGTATAAAACATAAAAATGTAAACATGATGTAAAAAATTATAATTATGTGATAAAAGGCATGACCTTATCTTACTTACTTATTAAGACCAAAAATCTATAATATCCCCCACTGAAAATGTAGGAAAACTTCTTTTTCTGATTGTTTGTATTGATTTGTTTTAAAAAATAACATTATTTTATAGTATTCATTTAAATTGAACTTTTTGGTGATTTTGTTGCATATTTTGAGAATTGAGGGGAGCTAAACCATAACGTATTCAATGCCAAAAAAAAAAAAAAGTTTTCAGTTAACACAAACAAAACTGTTTTAATTATTAAATAAAAAATGAATTCAGTATTACATTTTTTATAAATAATCTAGGCACTTACAACGTTGGAACCCCTCAATTTATGATACATTTGCCATTTTAAGTCATCTTTATTGATTATCATGGTAAATAAACTTCAGAAGGAGATGATAATGGCAGCAACAGACCACTAAATATTTAATTCTCAGCTATTTTCCATGACAAACATTATTTAACTTACCTATATGCATCAATAGCTTTAAAAAGCTGAAGATATCCAAGATCAAACACCGGTGTAGGTGAAGACAGCACCACAATATGACACAAGTGGAACAACAGAGCTATAGCTTTACAGGAGTCGGAAGCCAGATCCCCTGAGGCAACCAGCCAATTAGCTGAGTCTGCATCCTTGTCCGTACTTGTGGAGTCATCATCGAGAGTAGCAGCCAGAGCTGTCAATTGTTTTGTGTCGAGGTATGTTATAGCATGGAGGTAGAGGATAGAGCGGCGTTCGTCCCAGTGGCACTCTATGCCATTCTGTAAGAAAATTTTGTTGGATGGAATAGGTAAATGTTAATAATAGTGATCTAATTGTTATCTATGTTTCCTATTTTTACGTTACAAGATAACTAACTTACAATCCATCATCTGCTTACAAATATCAATACAAATACATTTTAACATTTTTTCTGTTGCCTGTGAGCATACCTACTGTGTGATATGAGATGTTGTCCGTTTTTAAATCCAAGTTTAGAACTGGGCGTTTGTAGGCTGCTGATGATTGTAGGAAATCATATAACTTCTTTTGTTAGGGCAAACTCACCTCTTTAGATTGTACACTAGGCAGAAGTGGGGTTGTTTTGTTTGGGTACCGATATGGCGACTTGCCTATTACACCCACCACCACAATACGTTCCTTTTTCGAGAATTCAGGGATGTCGGTTATTGAAAACACGTTCATTTTGCTAGTCTCATCACAATTCAGTAAATTCAGTTCAGAATCAACAAGAAAACGCTTTTGCAATGTTTACGAAAATATTTTTTTTTCGATGATTTGACGTTGTTGACGTTTCACGAAAAACGATATGTTTTTTTTTTTGTTTGAGCACCTCAGGTCTGTTTAAAACGTTATGCAAACAAAATACAGCAGATATTAGTAACCACTCAGGTAAATTTCGAATAACTTCTTTAACTATTTCAACTCTCAATGCACAAACACATTATTAAATTATGAACAATAAATTATTACGATTCCATTTCTTAAGGTCTTCCTAAAGCTAGCTCTGCAAATGTACTTTATAGGGAAGTATGGTAAACGAGAAAACTTCGGAGTAGTTTCGGAGATAAGAGGGGAATGGTTAATTTACGTCTATTTTCTTAAATAACTTTATAACATTTTATTTTAAAATGATAAAAAACACATATTTGAGAGCCTCACAGTAAGCACTTTCATTTAATACGTCAGACGGTACAGTTTGCAAAACTTTTTTTTAATTGTCTTATTTGCCTCCCAAAATTTATCCCCATATTCAAAATTAATTTATTTACGTTACACGTCCGTGTTTGAGTCACAGAAATACATATGTGTTCCAAATTTCAACTTAATCAGTCCATTAGATTCGAAACAAATTGGCTGTCTGTGACAGACAGACACGAGTGATCCTATATGGGTTCCGTTTTTTCCTTTGAGGTACGGAACCCTAAAAATTAGCCTAAAGTCCGTCTCAAGAAAAGTCTCGCAGAAGCGGCGCTACAGGCAAACGACGGAATCTCATCTTTGTTTATTTATTTATCTCAACATCATATTACAGACAGACACTGGTCCATTATTAAAATGCACAATTTAAATAGAGAAAGGATACTGAGGTAGGAGGGTAGTTGTCCAGTCGCTGTGAGCGAACGTACAGTATCTCATGCAAAAATAACTTCCACATACAAATACTCAATCGAGTCTGATATTGATAGTGTCCCTATATGCCCCACGTGTTTCTGATAACGGAGAAATATTAATCTGCCGATTTGCATAGTGGCGGTGGCCCTATGAAGGGGTTGAAAATGAGAAAAAAAATTCGAGCGCGAAACCCTAAAGGCCTATTCAAAATACTGATGATTTGGACGCGATCAAAACTCCTGGCCGATTTTTGAAGATGCAAAAAAAAATCGTGACGTTGAAATAATCAAGCCACGTTCAAGATCTGAGCCTTAATAAATTCAAATCATTCATTAAACGCAAGTTGTGTCAGAAAGCTTTTTATACCGTTAAAGATTATATTGAGGACAAAAAGGCTTGGGATTGAACTGCTCCAATTTTATTTTATATTATTTTTATTTTTGCATAGATACTGAATGTTGACATTAATAGTTACTTTGTAAGTATTATATTATTTTACTTTATTGTGAATGTGAAGACTATGTAGGTCATTGCTTTTTTTTTGTTTGTTTTATTTTTTCTCTCAGTTATTTTTAATCATGGTCTGGCAGTTTGAGTAATCTATGCGGCCTACCCCAATGTCCTTTCTTTGGTATTGTTCGTCGAATCGTTGAGCTCCTTAAGTTCTGAGTTGAGCTGCGCGATTACTGACAAATGCGTGCACTGACTGGACAGGTCCTCTCAATCTGTGTGGTTCTTTCCTCAAAAGACCATTTCAGACACCAATCTACATGAAGTGACCAAGATTATGTCTGGACTTTATAAGAGACTGTGACCTCTGAGTTTGTTTCGGCCTTTCTTCTCAGAGTAGTCAGATAGGAAACGCCGACCTCATCTAGTTTAAAAAAAAAATATATGGACTTGTAAAAGTGTTAGTACAAACCTACTTAAAGAAATAAAAATCATTTATCATTTATCAAGCGCGTCGGATTGATACATATACAGACGATAGATACATATTGATGTCCTTGTCGTGCTGACCCCTTATCTGACTTCTTTTTTTTTTTAAACGAGTTTTTTTATTACGATGGATAAAGTACATCACTAAAAATAATGTCATCTGTCAAATACTGTGTCACCCGCAACGTCACAATCAGCTGTAGTTGACAATTTGACAGCAACAAGTCGACTAGTCGAGTCGAGGGAACAGCTTTCGAAAACGAACTCAAGACTCAAGGTTGCGATTGCGAACCGCTAAAAATAATAGATTGGAGAAATGTAATAGTTATCACGCGTAAATCTACAAGAGCGCACGCTTCCGCGAAAGACGCGGACTTGCTAGTCCGCTCAGATAACTTATCAGTGGAACATATTCTTACATTAGCGAAAGCAGTGCAGTTACAGTGAAATGTCTTCGGTAGTAGATGATATTTGTGATCTTTTGGACAGCTACAATGGGAGAGACAAGGTACGGTATGCGGAAGCACGACGGCCTTGGTATTTACAACACTTACACCGGTTAGACTAGTTAATAACCTGAACCTATAGCCCATTATTAACTTTGTTAAAGACAACCTAGTAAAGGTGACAACTGCTGCCCTTTTACTCTTATTATCTTTCTAATTAGCTGTTTAACATAATATTGAATAAAGTTTGATTTAAATAGTATTAACCATTCATCATTTTATCTTGTATATTTTACAACCCATTTAAAAAAAAATACTAAGTACTTAGTTTATTTTATAGGTATCATCTTAATTCTTCATAAATTGATTACTAATTTGGACCAGTTTTATTTGTATACTACCTGTACCAACACACACACACACAGGGTGCACATACAGGGTTGTATATACAGGGTGGCAGGGACATCGACCCACAACCTGTTACCATGAATTCAGTACATGAGTCTGGATTTCCCTGCGTTGACAATCCAGCTGTTTCCTACAAAAGTGCAATACCTACGAGGTCAAAATGTATGGAATAGATAATTTCTTTTTGATGATAAATGTAGAAGCAGTGAAGTCCACAATCATACTGAAACTATGGTAAATTATGTATCCAGTATCTTATTCTAGATTCTAGGAGAAGTATTGAATAAAGTTTTTCTTACAGTTTTAGACATACTATAAAATAATTAAGTTTCTTCTGTATAGATAATCCATGTTGATACAGTACATTCATTAACATAATAATTATTTACACAGGTGGTCCGTCTAGCTTGCTACGCATGCAAACTGTATGGATGTGTCCAAGATGAGAGGCCGTGGCAGGTGGCCGGATCTCGGCTGTCCACTGCCAGGATGATGCTGCGACTCTTTGATGATATCCCTATGATCAGGCATACATACAACTATGGGTTGGGAAGACATGTAAGTTTACCCAGTCTTTTATGTATTCTGCCCATGTTTCCTTTGAAACTAAATAATTAAAAAATACTACAAAATATGAACTGTTTGTATCGATAGGACAGGTAGATCAGATAGGACAGGGTATGCATCAATAGAACATAAATATAATCACTGTACATCTTTAAAAATAGTTTGCGAGTCTTTATTGGCTCCCTTTATGTCTGTAACTCACGAAATGACCCACAATACCTGTCGCTAGAGATGTCACAATATGCCTGGCTACATCGAAAACGATGAAAAAGGTCCTGAGACATCGGACGACGATTCCCGAATAAACCCGACATCGCTAGCGACTAGCTACGCGTGTCGCAAAACATTTGTCCTCTAGTAAATACGAGGTTAGACTATCACTAAATCCATTCACTTGACGCCTTATAACGTACATCTTTATATCCCCTCAGGAAGCAACATCAACAGCAGCAGCACTCGGCGTCATTGCAAACATGGTGGACCAAGCTTTCTTACCAGTGGAGAAGGCTTGCTGGTTGTACGAGGTGGGGGTACTGAAGTTGAGTGATACAACAGCTTACAAGCTGGAAACATTCAGCACTACACTATGGGCTGCTAGTCTGATTATATCGCTAATACAGTAAGTATTTAATATGACTTTATTTCGAAGAATGGACCTTCCAGTTAATATAAAATACTGCTTTTATATAAGACTTTATGTTTCATTTATATATTGACAAAATGGTAGAAACAATACTTCCACAAACAATGTCACAACTACAAAAAAGTCAATCCGCACTTTGTTGGCCAATGTCGTATTCTTGATCAACTGATCATGTTTTTAATTACTTCAAAAGGTTATTGAGGTGCATTCCATCTGGCTAGCGCAGGGTATGATGCTCGTTAGTTGCAGCCTAACATGAACATAATGTTTTTATTACACGCACATTTTAACCGAAATTAGAATAATAATACTTACCAAATTATACTAATTCCGGTCGAACAACTTCTTTAACTTATTCTCGTGGACATGACACCTTTTTTTGCGTGGAGAAATGGTCATGCATACTGCACTACCACGGGGAGATAGTACAGTTATGTGGGACTCCAACCCACTAAAACTCCACGGTGTCCTCCTCTGCCACTTGTGGCGGGAACACGGGCACGCGTTAGCACTTACCGCGAACCCGCCGCGGCTGTCCGTCACCGGACCCCTCTTGGTAGTGCCCCCCATCACCGGCGCTCCAGAACACATTGCACGCCGTGACCCATGGCGCTAGATGACCCCGTATCTAGGCACCCTTGGTCCCCCTGCGACTGATCAGGTCAGTGGCCCGGCCGCCTACCACTTTTCGGCAGCAGAGGATAGGGAGAGCGGCCAACGCCATACTAACACTCCTCCTTCCTTGCGGCCCCACCGCGTCCGCCATCAGACGGTGGCGACCCCGTCAAGGCCGCGGAAGGTAGGGAGAGCGGCGCACCGCAATACCGGCACTCCTCTCCCGCCGCAGCCTCCAACCCTCAGCCGTGCGACATTGCAGCCCGCCTAAGTTGCGATGTCGCCCAAGCGGCACCGCAACCTACTTGTTGGCCGCTACGTCGTCGGCTTACCCGGAAAAGCCCTGACGAGCGGCTCCTCCTTGGGTTCCTCTTCGCTTCACCGTGGGTGAAGCGGGAACCCGCGTTTGGACATGACACCTACATCTTGATTCTTGTTATGTCTAGTAACCTTCACTCATTCAAAAATCTATTTATTCTTGTACACGGTATAGTTACTTTTGAGCTGATCGACATTTATTTAAGAGAAATCTATGCAGTCACGGTAACAGCATTTATTTTGTGGATGTCAATAAGATAAGAATGAAGTATATTGCAGATGCAAAGTAGGTAACTTGCACATTAAGGATTGTTCTCATTCTCGTATTGTATCGTCTGACTATGGCCATATTATTTTACGGCTGGCACACATTTGGGCGAGCCGCACTGCAACGCAACGCATCGCATCACTACATCACTTTCATATTTTGTATGAACCAAGGCACACTACAGGCGAGCTACACCGGGCGTTTCCGTTTTGAAATACGTAATGCATTTCAAAACAGAAAAGCTCTGTGTAGCTCGCCTGTGTTGCGGTCCGATGCGGCGTTAATATGCGTTAGCCTTTACTAAGCATGTACTATCTGCAAAACTTCCGCAAGTTCACCTTTAAGGCGATAATCGCATAGCACGGCTCATACCTCGATCGCCCGATGCATGCGTTTTGACTTTTGACCAATGCGTTTGTTTTTGATTTGATTTGATTTGTTGCAATTGTTTGTTGTTACACAAATGCATCTTGTCTATAATTGGTTGAAACCAAGAAGGGGTGTGGTCTGTCACTAGCTGCGCTTCCGCAGAAATATTTTCTAAATTGAAAATGCTTAAGTTTTGCCGATAGTACAGTCAACAGCAAACGTCAAAGATTCGTCTCTAAAATACAACCTTCCTTCCAGAACATCAAGCTCAATACGGAAACTGTGGTGGAGTAGAGAATGCTTACAACAAGCATCGGAAGACGGAGCGGATGCCAGAAGACACCTGGACGTCAGACTGATATTAGAGTCTATAGTCGCTGGGAAACTGTGCCTGGACATCACACATGCCATCAGCTGCTTACCCCAAGGCTGGCTGTGGGGCGAGAAGATAGGCTCAACTAAAGTGGCAACTATTGCCTCTACATCGTCGGTTATAGGTATTGCCATGTACTTTGCGAAGAAACGACTGTTGAAATGATATGGTTGTAAAGATTCATAGGTTTTTCTTGACCTCAATAATTTGATTTATAACAATAAACAAGGAATATGTGGTGTGGTGAGGAGCTGTGGTTTGAAGGGAGTTTTGTTATGTATGACCTAAGGTTGGCAGGTTCAACCTATTTGTGCTTAGGTAGGATTTTATTATCTTGCGTTTTGTATAAATGTGTCTAGGAGGGACTATGGTGAATAAAGTTATGAATGCATATTAGTTTAATATATTTCTGTAAATAATAATATAATATAATCATATATTTATTCAAAGTAGTTTGTACATGGCATACAAAGTTGTCTTACCTATTTAAATGTTTTAAAGAGAAACCAGTACACAATTATGGAATGGGTCATGGACTCCCTTTCCTAAACTAGGCAGAAAACCTATCTGTATCTAAGGAAAGAGTATCCAATAATATGTATTACTAGTTTCCAGTTTGGTTTACTATTTGTAATTATTTCTCAATTTTTATAGAAATCACAGGAATTAGAATACATTGCAATAATGGATAAAATATAGAATTATAATTACTTCCTTTGAACTACTTATTAAATTTTTCTGATAACCTAAATATAGGTACTTGAATGTGATAAAAATGGACGACACACATTATTGCTGTCTCCATTTAACTTTTTAGAACAATTGCTACGTACCATGGTCGTTACGATTCCAATTAGTGCCAAGAAGCGGCCGAGTACGTGTCGGAACTCGCACAATAAAGGGTTCCGTAGTTGGGATGAATTTATCCCAAGAGCAAACTCAACATTGTAGTTGATAAAGATGTTCTCCCATACATTCCAACTGCAAATGTAAGTTTGTACGCACAATATTGTGAGATTTACCATGTTAATTTAAGACCATAGACTTCCTGTTCATCACATTGGAATCTATAACTACCTATAGAACTACTCTCTGTATTTTATTTTTCAAAATTTTAGGCTCGGTAGTTTCGGAGATAAGGGAATGGCCACTTTTCATCTATTTTCTTAAAACACTTGAAAACTATTTCTTTTTAAATTATAAAAAAAAAGATATATTTGAGATCCTCACAGTAAGCCCTTTCATTTGATATGTCACATGGTACAGTTTGCAAAACCTTTTTTTTTTATTTTCTTGATCTGTCTCCTAAAAGTGACCCCCATATTCATAGTTCATTTATTTACGTTACACCGTTACACGTCCGAGTCGCTGTTTGGGTTACAGAAATTCATGTGTACCATCGGTCCATTAGATACGGAGCGGAGCAAATTGGCTGTGACAGACGGACAGACACACGAGAGATCCCATAAGGGTTTAATTTTTTTATTCGGACGTACGGAGCCCTAAAACCAACAAAATACTTTATTTATTCAGGTTTCAGACACTGTCTTACGGCACTAATTATACAGTCAAGGGTGCTACAAAAAGTCCCAAAGTTATTGCGGGGATTTGTTGACTGTAGGGGCAAAGTCAATTACATTTTCTTCATTACGAGCAGTGCATTACCAGGGGGGCTGAACAGTTTTGAGCCTAAGTACCTTCAAGTGTCATTATTGTCTCACGCTGCATATTACTAATCTGCGAATACCCCCTTTAGTATACTTAAATACAGAGTTTCATGTCATTAGCACAGTTACGCTTTTACTAATTAATCCGTAAACCAGAAAGAAGTCTCAGACATCCACGGCCCAACACTGGGCTCAAAACTTTTCAGCCCCCCGGTACTTCGGATGTAACTCTTAGGAGCGCTACTGTTGCTTTGATTTGCTATAGGGCTTAAAAAACTTAGCGGAACCGGGGGGCTGAACAGTTTTGATGATGATGATGATTTGAACATGATGATGTTTACGGATTAATTACTTAATAAAATACTACTACTACTTACTAAAATCGTAATGATGCCAATGACATGAAACTCTGTATTCATACTAAAGAGGGTATTCGCAAATTAGTAATATGCAGGGCGAGGCAATAATGGCACTTTAATGTACTTAGGCTCAAAACTTTTCAGCCCCCCTGTTATGTTGCATAACATAGTCATTAAGCATGCTTTATCTTCGTATGTACCTGTTATTGTATTATATAATACGTATAATAGTTATAACTATAAGTATTTGACAGTGAACTGAGAAAACTTACTTAGTTATTATAATGTACAATTTATTGTATAGTTTTAAATATATTTAAAAGTTATTATAATTTTTGAAATGGTTACTGTTATTTTATTTTACTACAATATTATGATTACTTATTTATTGATAGATAACTAGCTTAGGTGTTTGAAATCGCAACCCATCTTGAGCAACGCTCGTAGAATAGTGCTCGTGCCTTCTCTGTATGAGAAGAGGTCATTGCGCCGCTGTTGGACAAAAATACTGCCGTCATTAGGAAAAAACAGGTCAAGAGCGAGTCGGACTCGCGCACCGAGGGTTCTGTACCATCATATATAAACAAAAGTGTGCTGTTTAGAGACATCGTTTTATTTTTCCTGTAAGTAATCTTTACATAAACTTCTAATACACAGAATAGTTTCAGACTTTTCTCCATACAACTTCGGAAATAAGGGGGGGAACGGTATTTTTTTTACCTTTTTCATCAAAAGTCGAAAATATTGCGGCCTAATAAAAAATGTTGGAGAATGTGCAAACAACACTCTTTCATATGATACCCCACATGCCCCACTTCGAATTTTTAATTCCCCTGTTGCAAAACAAAAATCTTTCTCATTTGCAAAATAGTTGGGCAAACGTCATCTAAAACTTCCGAAATTCAAGTTGATAGCATTAGTGGTTCTTGAAATTATCCAGCTGTGACAGACAGACCGACTGAGTCACACCATAAGGATTCCTTTTTACTATTTTGGTACGGAACCCTAATTAAGGAAATGCATTAAGCGTTGTAGTTAGAAATCAATTCTATAGTGAGATGTTGTGATCAAGGAAAAGTCCTGGGATTTAGATTTTAGAAATTCGTTTTCACTAAATATCTTCAAAATATAATTTCTGTATCCATAATCAGTTCATCAATCATTCCTACAATACATTGTTTCATTATTATTATGCTTTTTGACTAAGTTATATGCCATTTTGTAAGACAAGTCAGTGATTGCGATTTTTTTTAGTTAGGTCAGTCGATTATTAAGCATGCGACGTACCTGACATTTTTTTCGAAATAGAGTTATTTACATATTCGGAATCGGCAAAAAAAGACGCATCTCTACCAGTTTTTTTTATTTATTTTTTTTATTGGCGTAGACTTAACGAAAATCAATAAAATATTTTTTCTCCATTTCATTATTTCTGTAGATATAATACGTCCTTTTTCCTTACGGCGGCGGTAGAACAGGCTGGTATGGCACGAATCGAATTGAGCACTCGGAGGAGGTGGGGGTGGTTTGCGCATACGTATTGTCTCAGCAGGAGTAAGGTCGAAAATGTCATATTTGAATTGAGCACTCGGAGGAGGTGGGGGTGGTTTGCGCATACGTATTGTCTCAGCAGGAGTAAGGTCGAAAATGTCATATTTGAATTGAGCACTCGGAGGAGGTGGGGGTGGTTTGCGCATACGTATTGTCTCAGCAGGAGTAAGGTCGAAAATGTCATATTTGAATTGAGCACTCGGAGGAGGTGGGGGTGGTTTGCGCATACGTATTGTCTCAGCAGGAGTAAGGTCGAAAATCGCAGTAATTCATGGCCAGCGCTTTTAAACCGTGCCGGTACCTAAATTATTATAATAACTAGGACCTTACATTTTAGTTTCTAGTCACATATCTATACTTAATGATTGCGTATCTTATAATATCTATGACATATGAAGAATGTATGATAAGCCGTTTTGACAATGAATTTGATTTATGGTTAAATCTTGTTCCTGAAACATTTACGATTACAGGTAGATTTAATTGCATGGAATAATGTTGTTTCAAACAATAAATAAAAAATCCATACTTGATTTGAGGCTATGGAACGGAGTATTCTGGGTATCAAACTAACAGATCGGGTTAGGAATACGACCATCCGTTCCACCACAAAGATAACTGACGTCACTTAGAAAGAAGCTCCGCTAAAATGGAATTGGGTTGGACACGTCAGCCGCCTGTCAGACGATCAATGGGCCAAATTTACGATCCAATGGGTCCCTCTTAAGGGCAATATATTCTCTATGATGGCAAGCGACATCGCGGCAAGCCCACACGGAGATGGCGGGCTGAGCTGGACTCCAACAAGAATTGGTCCTTAGCAGCTTTAATCATAGAGAAGTGCAAAGAGAGCAGGGAGGCCTTTGCCCTTTTTTTTGAGTGGGAGATTATCAAATAACTTCTCCGGCTCTGGGCGGGGTGGGAGGGCGTGTCAGACTTATTTTATTATTTTTTAAATTTATCAATCTGTAGAAGACCGACAAGCCGGCAACCTTGCGGCGATGAGCCAAGCTATGAAGCTTGGCATCCACCAGTTTTACGTCGCCAATGAGCCTCTTAGCTCTGCGTTCCACCGAATCAAGCGCGGCTAGTTGGTACTTAGCTGATCCATGCCAAAGGTGGCTGCAATACTCCATGCATGATCGGACTTGCGCTTTGTAAAGGGCTAAAAGCTGTCCAGGCGTAAAGTATCGCTTCACCCTATTTAGGATGCCCAGTTTCTTGGCCGCAATTTGAGCCTTGTACTCGATGGTGGCGCCGAAGTTGAGACTAGATGTTAACTCCATGCCTAGGAGCTCAAGCCGATCAGTTACAGGAACAGATGTACCCCGAAAAGTAGGAGTTTTGACGAAACTACTGACTAAAACCCATCCGTCTTCCTTCAGTAACCTGTGCCAGGGCCACGGTAACTCTTTCAAACAACCCGCAACCCTGGCGGGGTGGCCTGTGCCCCGCAGTGGAACATCTCAGGCTTGTAATAATGAAGTAACTTGATACTGCCCTTTAGTCTATGGTCGCATGCGCTACTGAGGATGAGGTCGGTTCGATTCCCGGGTCGGGCAGTGTTATTGGTTTTTTTTTTTTTATCAGGAATTTCTCAGTTGCTACTGCCTGGAGTCTGGATTCGTGCCTGGTGGCTCGCTTCCTATTACATGGGACTTAAACATAACTGGTGAAATGTTGGTGTACTATAGGTACACCCCCGCCTAGCCCTTACGATGATTACTGGCGTGAAGTTATGTAAATAAAATATACGTTTATTGACATAAAACAATATAAAAATGCCGAAGAAACAAACCATGTTATTTTTATTTCATTGTTCTTTAATTCTATGGCCTCAGTAATCAAACAATAGACAGACATACCTATGTATAATTCAAAGGTATGAGATAACTGCTCAGTTCAGTTTCAGTACGAACCGCGAGATCTGACTATCTAATTCATAAAGATTACAGATGTCAACTTCACGTACTGATAAGATGGCATTGTTACAATCAAATTGATTGCTTAAGTACGTAACATTCGGTAGTAATGTGCCAAAAGATTGAGAGTATCGGCGTTATGTTAGTATCTTATCGGCGGTAATCGGCGCTACGTCCCGCGGACGCACGGACCAGAGTGTACACAGCTGATAAATTTACCTGTTCTGTGAGTGTGTACGTAAACACGGACGCATCATGGCGGCTGTGAACGAGCTCTGTGATCTGTTGCAGGCACACGCGAATAGGGATAAGGTAATATAATATATATTAATTAATTAACGACTTGCCGAGAGTAGTCAAGGAATCTGTACCACTGTTATCGCTGACGACTTGAAATTAGTTATTAAAATAACACAGAAAACTGATCATGACATACTGCAGCATGATATTGATAGGGTAGTGGAGTGGAGTCGTAGCAATAAATTGTATTTCAATGTGGCCAAATGTTCGGTATTATCATTTACCCGTGCGCGCGACCCAGGTCATCATCAATATTGCATGGATGGACTCCAACTGCAACGTGTCTCAGAGGTTAAGGACTTAGGCGTGCGCTTTACAACTGATTTAAGTTTCCGTAAGCATGCCTCTGATGTTTGTAAAAAAGCATATCGCAATTTAGGGTTGGTCTTGCGGCTGGGAAACCAGTTCACGAACATCAGGGCTCTGAGATCGTTGTACGAAGCGCTTGTAAAAAGTCATTTGGAATGCAATGCTGTCGTCTGTTCGCCACATGAAGCCAAGTACAAACTAATGCTAGAACGTATCCAGAACAAGTTTGTGAGATTCCTGTACTTAAAGCTATATGGTGTGTATCCAGGATATCCTCTGTTGTATCCTACTCTGTTTGTGCTGGGCGTGGTGGGCTATAATAAGCTGGAAGTAAGAAGGGAAGTAGCTCTCGCCACTTACTTATTTAAGATTATGCGTGGTATAATACACAACCCAGGCGTTCTACGCACGGTTGGCTTGTGTATACCTGATGGGCACGTGGGGCGGCGGAGGCGGCCGGCGCTGCTGTGGGTGCCGCCCGCTCGCACCAACCTGCCGCAGCACGCGACGCTGACGCGCGCGCTACGTGCACTCAATATGGTGTCACAACAGATTGACTGCTTCAACTGTACCTACACTGAGTGAATTCACATTCAAATAAATATTTTTTACAATTACAATATGTGATGGGTCTTTTTACACCCTGTATATCATACATTCATACACTACCTTCAGCCCGCGACTTCATTTTTCTTGTTATAACATAAAATATATTCTATGACACTCGGCAATAGGTACTGTAGCATCCGATTAGTGAAACAATTTTCGGAATCGGATCACTAGTTATCCCCCAGATACAAACAAAACCTCTTTAAGGTGAACGCAGACTTGGCCGCACCGCACGCGCCGCACTCATCGCTTTTTTTTTATGGTACTGCGGCGACTGCGACGCGTGCGGTGTGGGTTAGGTCTGCGTTCACCTTTATACACAATATTGCAAGCTTCCGCCCGTGTGGCGGGGGGGAGTTCAAAGTAGCCCATACTAAATTTCATCGAAATCGGTTTAGCCCTGAAAGCGTAACAAAGAAACAGTTGATTCAACGTAGGTACCTGAGATGATTGATCTTATCTGTTTAGGTTTTTCTTGAGATGGGTTTGCTCTTGACTTTAGTCTTGGCCGGAGGCTACAGAGATAAAGTCGACGATGGAGCGAGCTTACCTAGAAGAAGCCTATGCACTCTCAATTTCTAGAGATTAGAGAGATTTGGTAGAGATAGATTATGGTTGTATGCGTTCGGAAACACAGACGCAAGTAGAGAGGTCCCACTCTTTTGCTGTGCGCATTATAAATGATATTTGGAAACGCTTAGTGCGAAATGGTGGAATAGCAACGAGGTAGGATGGTAACTTGCAGTGTGTCTAGATGTCCGATGGTAGAAGGAGGCCGGTGGAATTAGATCGTGGAGTTCTTGGGCACACTGACCGAAATACAATCTATAGAAGACCGACAAGCAGGCAACCTAGCTGCGATGAGCCAAGCTTGGAAGCTTGGCATCCACCAGTTTTGCGTCGCCAATGAGCCTCTTAGCTCTGCGTACCACCGAGTCAAGCGCGGTTAGTTGGTATTTAGCTCAGCCATCCCAAATGTGGCTGCAATACTCCATGCAGGATCGGACTTGCGCTTTGTAAAGGGTTAAAAGCTGTTCAGGCGTAAAGTATCGCTTCACCCTATTTAGGATGCCCAGTTTCTTGGCCGCAGTTTGGGCTTTGTAATCGATTTGACGCCGAGCTCGAGCCGATCAGTTACAGGAACAGATGCTCCCCGAAAAATAGAAGATAGGACGAAACGACTTTTTGAAATAATAAATTGATAGTTTGTATTAATTTATATCGAGTTTGTCATCAACTCCATAAAAACAACTTACGATGTTTTTAAGGTTCCGTACCTAAAAAGGAAAAACGGAACACTTATAGGATCACTTCGTTGTCCGTCTGGCTGCCTGTCTGTCAAGACCCATTTTCTCAGGAACGCGTGAAGGTATGAAGTTGAAAGTAATGTCAAATACGTAATTCTAATCCCTTGGAGTTAAAACAATCAAACTTTTAAGTCAACGCAGCAAAAGGACACGGCCATTTACAAATATTTATTACTAGCTGCGATCCAGGGTGAATAGTAGCCTACGTCCTTCTTCAGGTCAAGGTCTACCCAAGTGCTAAATTTAATCCGAAACCGTTCAGTCATTTCAGCGTGAAAACGTAATCAACAAACAAACACACTTTCGCATTTATAATATTAGTTAGGATGTTTAGGAGGATGAAAAACCGGCCTATCGACACTCACAAAATGTACTAAAATTTAAAAAGACACACACTACTTAAAGTTTCTATAATACTTAATATAATTCAATCTTGATTCGAAAGACACGTGGCGTCATCTATTTTATAAATAAATTCTCTAAATTTTCTAAATTTAATAACGAAAAACGGGCGGCATTCGCGTAACACAACCAAGGTAAGAAGATAAGCTAGTGGCTCAACAATCCCGGTTCGTGACTGTACGTACTTGCCCGCATTTGAAGAATATGAACCCTCAACCTCGCGCATGCGTGGCGAGGACTTCCCGACTGGGCCAAACAGTATCTATGATTATTAGGGTTCCGTACCAAAATGGTAAAAAGGAACCCTTATAGTGCGACTCCGTCTGTCTGTGTTTCCGTCTGTCACAGATGGATATCTCGAGAACTACTAATGCTGTCAACTTGAATTTTAGAATAGTTTTGGATGACGTTTGCCCAACTATTTTAAATAAATATAAAATAGAAATAAAAAAATACATATTTTTTTCGCAACAGGGACTTAATTTTTAAGGCCTTAAAAATTCGAAGTGGGCCTAATAGGGCACGTGGGGGTATCATATGAAAGAGCGCTGTTTGCACATTTTTTCTTTTTTTAGGCCGAATAGTTTTCGACTATTGATGAAAAATGTAAAAAAATACCGTTCCGCCCCTTATCTCCGACGTTTGCATAGAGAAAAATCTGAAATTATTCTGTGTGATAGAAGTTTTTGTAAAGATTACAGGAAAAATAAAACGATGTCTCTAAATAGCACACTTTTTTATTGTACGGAACCCTGGGTGCGCGAGTCCGACTCGCTCTTGGCCGGTTTCTTTTTTACATTAAAGAAGTAGAAGTAACCCGCATCAAATCTCATAACCCAGGTGATGAACCTAGCCTGCTACGCGCTCAAGCTATGGGGCTCCACAACACAGCGCAAGGACCTGCTGACTGCGAGCGCCCGCCTCGCCGTCGCGCGCGCTTCCTTGCGCCTCCTCGATGATGCTGTTGCGCTGAAGACTGCCCTAGCATACGGACTTGGGAAGCAAGTGAGTTAGTTAGTTTATCTTTATGTTAGCTTATGAACTGTTTCAACACCTCCGGGTACCTGACTGGTAACTGAGGATAGTTTCACACAAATTCTGCTCCATTTTTGGATTTATCTACTAGGTAGAGAATGCCTATCTGGATTCTGTGAATCCTTTTGTGCCTTTAGGTATGTTGGCAGTGTCACCCAGTTTTAACATAATATGCCGTTAGCATTTAATCTGACCTTGATATAGAAAATCATAGCTGCAGCATTCTCGGCTGAGCTTCGAAGATCGAACTAACTAGAGAGTTCGTGCCTACCGACTTTTAAATATCGGGATGTAAACGTTCCTGTAGGTAAGAGATTTGTGTTTGTAAGTGTACCTACTCAATCACGAAACATCCTGGTTAAGACGTACCTACAGGCGTAGGTACCTACACTGCTGGATCATAGGATAATATCCTAGTTCTTTACTTAAGAGTTATGTACAGACGCCAGCACATCAAGCTACTACAATCTGTCAGATTTCTTTAATAGATTTTCGACTTTATTCCTAAAGCGTTAGGTTCAAGGTTGATTGGGAAAATCTGACAGATTCGGGTAGGTTGACCTGCTGGCGTCTGTACCTATAAAGTCCTACACTCTTAACAATTCTCAATTCAACTCAATTTCAATATCTATTCAATTAAATTATTATTTCAATTATAACTTCTATTTTTTTTTCAATTTCTCAATTTTCAACTCTTAACAATTGTTTTTTACGTCTACATATCGATGCGATTAAATATCGATGCACTGAACCTAAGTAAAGCGTGTGCTTGTGCATGACAAAAATGTTGTTTGTTCTTCCAGGATGGCCCATTCTGGGGTTCACTGGGAGTGGCTGGCTGTACGTTCACCCTCGCCTACCTTCAAGCTGAGAAGCTATCATGGCTCATCGACACCGGTATGCTAGAAGTATCCAAAGACACAGAGTTCAAAATAAGAACGGCGCATAAGCTGTTCTGGTCACTGTCTGCGTTTGTCGGCTTCATCAGGTTTGTTAGAGCGAGACTGATGTTGCAAAAGAAGTAACATAGTCTGCCAGGTAGACATACTCTCGAGTAGGTATTACCTAGACTATGTTACTTCTTTTGTTTTTAAGACGCTACCGAGCGCACAGTGGCGCCCTCATCGTTTGTTTTATTATTTCTTTTAATTTAAAAAGAAAATGCAGAAAATAAGCACGTTAAGTTGTGCTCCACAAGACTATACGTTATTATTATTATAAACAGTAGTTTTATATTGTTAAGTTGTATTGTAATCATTAAAACGGGAAATGGTGGCCACTTTTTTCCGTTTTAATGATTACAATACAACTAAATATAATATGAATATATAAAATGAAATAACAAAACAAATGATGAGGGCGCCACTGTGCGCTCGGTAGCCTCAAGTTATTGGATCTTATGGTGAAGGTGTTAATATTGAGGGGGAATCTGGATGCCTATCTAGTCTGATATTGGTAGTACGCAGTGAGTCAGTTCAGTGATTAGTGACTGTTTGTTGTTTATATGATTCGGTAGAGTCCTTGTTCCTGCAGTGGGTATAACGGGTATTAGGATTATATACTAGTCAAAACAAAATAAGGGCCTCTATGGATTTAAGGAGTAGGTACCATGAATATTTTAAAATGAATTCATTGTTAGTTTTAGTAAACATAAAACAATGTTATTGTTTTTATCGTTTAGGCTAGTAACTGTTTAAATAAATTATCAATAAATATGTTTATGTAACTTTAAATAAAAAATAACAATTTCAGATAAAAAAATAAAAAACAACGAAGTCACTAATAACTCAAAATTCTTCTTTTTATTAATTTTTCTGGTTTTCAATAACGCGTATGGCCCTCCTCTTTTAGCTATGCACTCCTGAAGCCTGGAATGGTGTGTGACTGAATGGCTGGTTGTCTGTATCGGTTCGCGTCAGGCTGGTGACCGAAAATTGCTTTGAAACAAAATAAAGACTTCAAAATGACCAGCCATTCTGATATCAGAATAGCTGGTCAACTCTCTCTATCTCTATGGTCATTTTGAAGTCCCTTTATTTTGTTTCAAAGTTAGGTAGCAATTAATTGACGCACTTGGCCGGTTTTTATTACGTATAGGTAGTAAAAAACCGGCTAAGTGCGTGTCGGACTACGCACAATGAGAGGTTCCGTAGTTGGGATAAATTTATCCCAAGAGCAACTTAACATTGTAGTTGAAAAACATGTTCTCCCATACATTCCAACTGCAAATGTAATTTTGTACGCAAAATATCATGTTATTTTGAGACATCACAAAATAGGCTCAGTAGTTTCGGAGATAAGGGTGGAAATGGTCAATTTTCGTCTATTTTCTTAAATAACTTTAAAACAGTGGAGACCCTCACAGTAAGCCCTTTCATTTGATATGCCACACGGTACGGCTTGCAAAACTTTTATTTTTTATTTTTTCATTAGCTCTCCAAAACTGACCCCCATATTCAAAATTCATTTATTTACGTTACACATCCATGTTTGGATCACAGAAATACATACATGTACCAAATTTCAACTTAAATAGCAAATAGGTAGCAATTTTTGGTCACCAGCCTGACGCGAACCGATACAGACAACCAGCCATTCAGACATACAACAAACGCAAACCTGGTATGCAAGCTCTCGATAAAATGCCTCACGTTTTCAGCTGGAATCTCTTCCCAGGCAATTTTCAAAGCGTTAGTTGCTGCTGGTTGTAGACCTCTTGTTCACTCTCACTAATCCTTCGTTTCAAGTAGTCCCACATGTGCTCGATTGGACTCCAGTCCGGACTGTTTGCTGGCCACGGTAAAACTTGAATGTGAGAGTCCAGCACAGACTGGGTCGCTTGAGCTGTGTGCACGGGCATTGTCCTGTATTAAGACGAACAGGACCTATCTGCTGTGCAAATGGGGTCGATCACATGAGGCCTGATGGATTCCTCAATGTAACGCTAAGCAGTTACGGAACCCTCATTTAAAACAGCGAGCTCAGTAGTTTATTATATTACGTTCGGACCACGGAAACGGTCAACTTCATGTATGCAGGCTTCCGAAAATCGCTCGCTGCGTCGTCTACAAAACAATGCGCCGATCGTCATTAAAAAAATTTACTTTGCACTCGTTGGTGAAAAGCACCATGCGCGCATGCCCCAGTCTAAGTATTGACGGGAGAAACTTAAACGATTGGCACGTTAAGCCAAAGAAATTCGAACAACTCATCGTTTTGAAGTTTGCTGGTCTTCGTGCAATCGATTCAGGATAGTTTGGTCACTGAAGCGAGTAGGTACCAGTTGTCAACCGTAGGCGATTTTGTAACTTACGAGCCGTCACTGTGCGTTCTCGGAGAGCTTAGCCGGACGTACTGATCCTCGTGAACAGTTGTAATGCGAACTTTACCCGAACCTGGTCTTCGTGCAACACTGCCGGTCTCTTGGAAGCGATTCCAAGCATTTTTAACAAATCTTCGAGAAAAACCCAGTTGCAAACCCACAGACCGCTGCGACTTTCCTTCTTGGATCATTGTAATAGCTCTGGTTGCAGGAATTGTGTCCATATGTCTTCGTATTTGTGGCATATTAACGTAAGATGTTGTTTTAACAAGATAACTAGACAACATTATAATAATTTTCAGATTACCAAGCCGCTAATCGAAACAAAACTTATATAAAAATCGAAATAAGATTACAAAAAAAAAAAAAAAAATTCAATTTTATTTTTTAATTATTGCCAGCATTTGATCTCAAGCATAACATCAAAGAGGTTAGATATCGAAGAGTTCGTAACATCAATATTTTGCTACTAAGCAATTAGTTAATGTTCTTTAATTACACTGAAATGTAAAAATAACAAGTGGCCCTTATTTTGTCTTGAGTAGTATAATTTTTTTGTGTTACGATTGGTAAGTATAGAATACTAGCTTGACTGCCGATCATATAGTTTAGGGTTCGATTTTGTCTATTAAGTAAGTTTGCTAGAAAAATTTGTTTTCACCATGTATATGCGATAAGCTCTATCACTCATCATCGTTAAAAAGCGCACTATTTTTTTATTGTAGGCAATAGAAATTGTATCTATATACCTATTAGGTCCTTATACCTATGAAATTGCCGTTTTACATAGACAAATCAAACACTTAAAAAAAAAAGAAATATTGCGATGTATTTTTGCCATTGTAATAAAAGTTTGTTGATGCCTCTGCTATAGAAATCCTGCGGACGGGAATCGAGGCGTTTTTCACCACCGGGATTTGAAACTTTTCCTCTGGGATCATTGTTGAGATCAAAATTTCCAGAACGGAAGCGATCAAACCAAAAACGCACCGTGCGTTCAGTTACGATACCTTGTCCATACACGTCGTTAATATTGCGTGCTGTCTGTATTGCGTTGGCGCCACGACGAAACTCGTATTCGAAAATAGCGTACAATTTCGATTTTTCCATAGTTACAGAAACGTCGATATCAAAGAAAAATCGAATTGCGAGAAAACAAATGAAAAACTGATTTAAAAAAAAATGTCATGCTATATTATAAACTTAATTTGAATTTGGAATTCTAAATAGAATTAAAGACTTCTTCACACTAGCCGGTATCAAAATATCGGCAATTTCATAGGTAAAGACCATGAGTTTTTTATCATGAGAATCGTATATTAAGTATTGTACATAAGATACCATCACGCCTTGTTTCCCCGAAGGGTTGGGCAGAGGTGAACTTATAGTAGGTATTACTCCCACATTTAATTTTTTTTTTTTAATTTCTTTCGCCTGTATTAAAAGGCAGGCATCGATCTATAGACCATTCAGCCTCGTCATATTTTCTTATTCTTCTATTTAAAATAAAAGTAAGGCCAAAGCTCCCACATTTAAGTAGAAAAGAAATTGACACTATGCCAATGTGTGTGTCTATGTGCTTGGTTATGTATTTTGTTTCTTTTTTTTTCTCTAAGTACTTATTACTATATCTAAATAAAGTGTTTCGCTTCTATCGTATGCTTGTATTATTGACTGGTTTGTCCTTATTTATAACCTAGCATTTGGCTATTCCTGGGTTAAGCGAAGGAACAAAGTATTGTCCTATGTATATTTTATTACTCAACGTAACAAAATATATTTACCTACACTAAAACCCAGCCACAGAACAAATAAAAAGGATTTGATGTTTTTTTTTTAGGACATTTTCCTTATTCCTCCGCATCAAATGCCCAGACAACCGATTTCCACACAACTTATCGGTCACCGGTGTCACTTTCAGACTTACTCTTACATACTCATTTCTTATTCTACCCATTCGCGTAACACCACACATCACATTCTCATTTCAGCTGCATGCAATTGCCTTTCATTCATTCTTTTTGTGGCCCAACGTTCTGATACAAGACAGTTTAACCATTGTTTTATAAATCTTCCCCTTACATTCAGGGGGAATGCGGGAGTATAAAATTTTATACATAAAAGTAAAAATTCAGTGTATGTATTATGATCTTAACATACTCTAATTGGGGTGTTTGGTAGTGTGCGTTAATTCCAGGACATGTTGTTTAGGTTACCTACTCTTATGCTAAATTTCATGGCTTCTAGACCCAGCGGTTAAGGCTGTGGTTTGTCTGTCAGTGAATGAATTACCTAATTAATTTAAGATTTTTATCAAGTGGATATTATTTTTAAGTAGTTCACTTTGTTTTTTTCTTTTTGACAATCACCATTGCACTTCTATACCACCAGATCAATCCGCGGCCTCAACGCTACCTCTGAAGCCCTGAAATCTCCCGAGCGCACAAAATGCGCCTCAGCGCGCTTCACCCAGGCTTCGCTGACCACCACCAAGTTCCTACTGGACACGCTCCATGCGGTCAGCTGGCTACCACCTGGCTGGCTGTGGGGGAGCAAGCTCAGTGTCCCACAAGCTAGTGGGATCGCCACTGCGTCAGCTGTGCTTGGACTTGTGATACATTATCATGGGAAGAGGTTTTAGTAACCCTGAAACGTAGTGTGGTGATATTGTGGCCGCGGTAAGGTGCTACTCCAGACGGTTTTGCACGACTACAATTTCAAGTATTCAACACTTAGAAGTTTCTCAAGAAATTCTCTACATGATAGTGAAAACCGCCACAGAATGCATCAAGAAATTTAGAAGTAAGCAACGAGTTTGTATTTATACTATTTAAAGATGCCACCGTATAAAACATTGGTTTCCCTCCACTGTGAGATCTATCCATAGTAAAGAGTTGGTGATGATCGTATTTAAATGAGATAGAAAAACTTGCATTCGAATGCTATTCATAGATTTTTAATTATTTAAAAACCAATCGTCCTTGTAACAACCTTCCCATGCCAATCTTAAATAATTTATTTACGGTGTTTTTGTCCAATTATGTTACGGTAGTTCCAGACCTAAAAACGGTATTTTAATTATTTATGTTGTTATCTAATCTTTAATCGTTACAACATATGTCGTGAAGAGAAGACGAGGTCTCGTTTTCCGAAACCCTTTATTTGGCGTAACCTATGGACACCTTTAAGGTGATCATCGCACGGCTCGATCGCCCGATGCATGCGTTTTGTCCAATAGGATGCACGTTTGTTTTTGATTTGATTTGTTGCTAATGTTTGTTGTTATTTTTTGTTACACGCCCTGTAGTTACACAAATGCATATTCTCTAGTTGAGCGAAACCAGGAAGGGTGTGGTCTGTCACTAGCTGCGCTACCGCAGAAATATTTGCTAAACTGAGCATGATTATGGTTTGCCGACAGTACATATCAATTCTATGAATTCACCATACCTATTAGTACCTCAGTAAACTCGCGAAATAATCTACTTATCAATGTTAACAGCTGATAAGAACTGACAACGGATGAAAAAATAATATTCATAAAGGTTTTGCAAAATATGTTACAACCTAGCTAGTCTTTAGAACTAGATATTTGTACAACTATTCTAGTATAATTATTTATTGTAAATACATGCACGGAGCTATTTATTGTTCAAAATAGAATGTAAGTAAAAGTATGTTAAATAAGTTTAATTTATACATTATTGATAATTATAGGTACAGTAAAACGACCATTTAATTGGAATTATATTTATTTTTAAAGCTAAAGTAACATTTTATTTGAGCATCAAATTCTTCATAAGCCCAAAATATTATTATACCTAAACATTACTATATTTATTTGGTAACATTATATTTTCCATAAAAAAAATACTATGGGACAGTTTCACCACTTACTGATACTTTTTTAAATTATGAATAGTAAGTAACTGTTTAATGCTCAGTATGTTCGAACTTTGCCTTATACATATATGTACCTTTTTTAAATCGAAAAGTGTTGAAACTGGCTCCTACAAACCTGTCTGTATGATATGTTTATATTTCCTACCAGCACCTTACATAAATCATTATGTTTACACCAAACTGCACTGCAAATTGATTCAAACATTGAACTATTTAAACTATTAGCGGGTAAAGCATGCAATACCGAGACAAGCCATATATAACAGAACGCTTCGTGTCTTGAATTTAAAATAAATGAATGATCTTTCGTTCGTTCGAGATTCGACAGAATACACATAAACGACACAACCCACTAACAAATGAACGTTATACATTTGTAGATAGTTTTGATTGGTCGAATAAACATAGTATAAAAGTTTATTAAACGCGAATTAGGCCCAATTACACGACAATATTATTATCTTTTAGTAGTTACGTAGAAGTCAGCCAATGACCGTTGAACGTTATATATGTACAAGTTAAATAAAAGTACAAAGACCGACTTTACGGTCCAATATTGGTTGTAATGAGACTACTAAGTGGCCGCTTATACCACATAGCAGTTATAATGACGTTGTCAAAAACGTTGTACTAGTGTCAAACAACGACTCAACGACAACCGTTTTGATTCACGTGTTAAATATTTTGCTCGCCGGTGCATTTACAAAAGAATACCATACCAATACCATTTATAAAAAGTAAATGACTTTAATTTTCATGATTATAAAATATTTAAATTAGTGTGACATAATATTAGTTGTGATAATCTTTCAGGGAACTGAAGGTTTTATGACAATATAGGTGTATATGTTGTTGTCAAGATTTTAATGCTTTCCCCTTCTTTGTAATATAATGGTTTTAGTTAATTATTCAAAATATGTTTTCATAATAACGCTAAAACCATCTTGTCCAAGTTATATGGCGACCTCTATAATACACTAATATAATACTATAAAGGTCGCATAGACTTTCCCGAGAGACCATGACGCCCTGGCCATTTTCGGTCGACTTTAGATTTCCCACACCATTAAATTACTTTTGTATGACAAAACAAAATGGAAATAGTATAATTAAAACCATTGAAATTCCACATTTTAGTAGCATACAAGTCTTAGTCTTCCATACGACCAAAATAGTTTCGTTATACAGTATGTCAATTAATGAAAGGCGTTCCCGTTAACCCACAATAGTATAGCGTCCGTACATGCTAAAAAAGTATTACCATTCAATAACTTTGCGAAAAACAAATCTGAGGTTCCCTACATTTATGTTCGCATAACTCGTCAAAATTTAGGGAACAGTTGATATTTTTCGCGAATTTTTTAATGGTAATTTTTGTTTTTGCATGTATGGTTAACGGGAACGCCTTACGTTAACTAACATACTGTATATAAAGGCCCAAACGTTTAAGCGGCGTTTTAATCATATTAAAGTTATTGAAAAGTTTTTATTTAACCGAAACGTTTATATGACCAAAAGAAAGATTGTCCAATAAACGTCATGGCTGGTACCATTATACGACGTCGTATAAGTTAGTCCTGAAAACGTTCACTCAACTTTATTATAGGATATTACAGTCAGGCGACTGAAACATCGTTAGATGAACGTCTATATCGTCGTTGCGACTTTAATACCTCTTATGTGTCACTTTTGGCAAAATCACTTTTTTACGCCAGCCGATTCTACATTTTGAAGCTCTATCGAATGCAAAAACTCTCATGTGTATACGACGTTTCAATCCTAATTTGTTTACAAACTTCAAGATCTCCAATGTCCTTGCTAATTAAAACTGATAGACGGTTTTTATCGATTTTCTTACAAAATTGATTTTTACACATAAGAGGTCTTAAAGTAGCAACGACGATATAACGAATTAGTTAACTAAATACCAATATAAAGGGTGTCTGAGAAAAGGTGTCGCCTACTTAAGGGTACAGACCATCAAACTGGAAAACTTTTTCCCGGGGACCAACATCGTAATCGTGAAAAAAAAATCTGTCGTCCCATACAAAACTTCAATACTTACTTGACCAAATGTATGGGACGACAGATTTTTTTTTCACGATTACGATGTTGGTCCCCGGGAAAAAGTTGTTCAGTTTGATGGTCTGTACCACACCCTTGAGTTGGCGACACCCCGTATAATCATTTTATAACATAAAGTCTTATAAGACTGGAATTATACGACGTTTTTGTTTGTTTGGATGTCACATTGGTATAGTCTCGTAATTTGCTTTATAACCCTAAAGTTGAATGTCACGTGCACGTCATAAAACGTCAATGTCTCATTTTCCTATATGGCCAAGACCAATGTGACAGTTAGTTTCAACCCTACAAACCGTTTATAGTTATTTTATTGTCAAAATCACAATGATCATTATTCTCGTCACAATAAGGATGCTATTGCGTTGCTGCCACAAACAAGTCTGTCAAAATCAAGGTGATCTTTATTCTCGTCACAATAAGGTTGCTGTTGGATTGCTGCTGTCAGAGGTAAAATAACTGTACGGAATTTACTTGGAATATAGAGTATAGTAATAGATTGGGAAACTAGGAGTCAAAATTGGTAAGTAAAGGAAGTAAGAGGTTAAGGGGAAGCGCCAGGGTAGCCCGCGAAATTCAAATTTCTTACGTTTTTTGCAAGTTGCAGGTCGGTATCAGGTGACAACCGCGGTGTGTGGACGTTTCCTGTCGCAGACAACAACATGTTGCGCAAAAACTTTGTTCGCGGTGTCTGCTCTAGTTTACATTGAACCTCAATGGTGTTTACCTATGATTTTTTTTATGTTGATCGTGGCAAATTTATTAAACGAATATACACAAACATTCCAGACTTTTATTTCTTAACAAACATTATCATTTAATTAAAGGATCAAAACTGTTTAAGCCGATCACTACGCTCGATCTATAAGCTTATGTGCGTAAACGGTGCACACAAACAGCATTGCAATGAATTTGCCTAAACTTCATCGAGTAAATTTTGTGCACAGACTCTTAAGTTTATTTTGTAGATATAAAACATCATAAACAACAGACTTGAACGAGCCATAAACTTCTTCTTTGTATTTTTATGAACGTGTCCAATATTTTTTATTTTAAACCCTCTGTCCCACCCGAACTTTAGATAAACCTAAATTTTAAATATTGATTTGAAATTATACTGCTATAACGTATTTAATTCATTTAAGTACTATAGGTTTATTGAAATTTCAATGAGTACTATTTTTTTTTCTAGAGTTCTTAGCAAAATACTATATTTCCTAGTGTTTGGTATGATCCCCTAAAACATAAAGTTGGTAACACCGACGTCGCACGAAACACTCTATAGTCTATGGAATAGCGTGTAGCAGTTGTCAAGATTGATTAATTTGAAATAATCACACAAAAATGTTCGCTTCAATTTAAAACTGTTCGCTTCAATTTAAAACTGTTAGTGTGAGGGTCCGAGCTCCTGCTAATGTAGCGTGTTGCGGGACCGCCAAAATTTACGTATGCCAAAGTGGCAGTCAGCCACGTGAAATCTCTAATGTCAACTCCATACAATTTCACCATTCCGTTGGCGTTACGCCTTACAGACAAGGGATTTTGTCTAGGCCCCCAGTGGTGCTGATACATTATTTATTTATATTACTGATGGCAACAAATATGTAATAATAATCAGAATCAGAATATTTATTTGTGAAACATAGGTATTTACATAATGGTCTTAGGTTAATTATATGAGCGCTATGTTTTGCCGTGAAGGCGTACAAATATTGTATAATAAGACAATAAAAATTAACACAAAAAAATAATAACCAAAATTTGAATTTTTAAGAAAATTTGAATTTCGCGGACTACCTGAGCGCTATACGTTTTAGGTCAGCTGCAAAGCCTTCACTTCACTTTACTACTGCTTACTGCCTTAATAATACAATTCCATTCCAATTTCACGAATTTTAATATAAAAAATTACAAAAATAACTAATTAAATACATTTATTTTTGGTAGCTAACAATAATTTTGTCATAATTCTTATCAGGTTAAGATAAATAACACAGTACAATACGCCTCCTAGATATAAACTTAGGTTCGCACGATTTGAAAGTTCTAAACAATAATTACGTTGAAAACCTTTAATTGAATAAAAACTCATAATTTCGTTCCACGTCTGTGTTACTGAGAAATAAACGAATTCATGTTCTTATGGCACATTACACGGTTCACTTATAGGTCTCAACTTGTATGAAGCAACCATGTAAATTGTGTAATAAAAGTTGTACCATTGTACAGGACAAAATTTTAATGACTACCCAAATTTTCCGGTAGAACAACTTTCACTATGGCACGAAATCTGAAATCGCGAAAAAAAAATCTGCGGTTTCATACAAAAGTTAACCTAGTCGACCAAAATGTATGAGATCGCTGATTTTTTTTTTCTGCGATTTCAGAGTTTGTCCTATAATAAAAATTGTTCATATGCATGGGTAGAACTCACTGTGAAAATTTGGAGTGATTAAAAAATTGTGCTGTACATATCAGAATGGTGTGATCATATTTAAGGGTGTGGTACTCGCGAAAAAAGATCAACTGTTCCATACAAGACTTCTTAACAGCTCAGCCGCGTTCGAACTGCGTCATCTGTTGCGCTCGCTCGCGCACGGACTGTTTGTAAACAAAGTCGATTTGTGGCGTCATTTCTTGGCATTAAATAAATAAATAAATAAATTTCATTTATTTTCAGGTAAATAACACCCATTGCCACACATAAATTAAAATGAAATAAAATTATAAATAGGTAAATAAAATACAATTAAATAAAATCAAATCATGTCACATCAAAATAATACAATAATAAAACGAATAAAATAAAATAAAATAAAAAAGAAATAAAAAAAAGTCAATTCAAAATTAATAAATGATGTGATAAAATTAATACCTTCTCTCCGACAAAGCTACAACAACATGTCTGCTGCAACAATGTCGGATGAAGGGGCAGTCCAGCCTTCCCGCAATCATCGTCAGTATGATGTTGGAGCTAACCCGTACCCTGCGCACCAAGGACGCGGCGCGCTTGCGTATGGTTGCATGAAAGCAGTCGGTGCGCGCCTCTGCAAACATACCCGAAGCGCTGCAGTATCGAGGCAGCCCCATCACCGCCCTGAACGCGTTATTGTACTGGACTCGGAGGGCGCCGTAACTTCTATTAGAGTAGTGAGCCCACAGACTGCACGAGTACAGCGATGTACAGTACGCTCTAAAGAGCGTACCCTTAACCTCATTAGAGCACCGCGCAAATCTGCGGGCGATCATGTTCGCTCTAACAGACAACGCCCTCCGCTCCCGTTCAATGTCTGCGTGATCCTTGAGGTCGACAGTCAAAATATGTCCCAAGTATGTGAATTGGTCAACCCTTTCCAAAGAAACCCCACTGAGTCTGAGGGGAGGTATGGTTCCCGGACACTTCGCACTGGCGGTCTCAAAGATCATATACTGACTCTTCTTAACATTATACGATAAACCGTGACCACAAGCATATTCCTCGCACATTCGTAACAGCTTCCTTAAACCGCAGATCGAAGCGCTCAGCAGCACCATGTCATCAGCATAACTTAGATTATTGACACATGTGCCGTCAATGTCACATCCGACATGTTGGCTGCTGAGCGCCACGATCAGCCCATTAATATACATATTAAACAGGGTAGGAGATGTTAAGCCACCCTGTCTGACTCCGCATTCCAGCCGATACGCATCCGACATTGCCCCCGCCCACCTAACACTATTAGACTGGTGCGCGTACCAGTACAGGAACATGCTGATGAGTTCCGGTGGCAAATCTGTGCTCCTCAGCTTGCTCCACAACAGGTCATACACTACATGGTCGAAAGCCTTGGACAAATCAAGGAAGCACGCATACACGGGTGTTCTTCGGTTTGTGTAGTATTTGACGGTATGCTTAAGACACAGTATAGCACTTTCAGTGGACAGCCGGGGACGAAACCCGAACTGTGGTATTCTGTGGCCTTGTATTTTTTTAGAATGCTAGTGAGTAGGGCTATACTGTAGTGTGTTTCGTTTGAATGTACCATTGTTTAAATTTTTAAACTTGACTGTAAAGACGAACATAGACAATTTTTTTCAACAGATTCCAAGAAAAAACAAGCGATGACCTATATGTTTTAAGGTTTAAAATGCATGGTGTGTTAGTTCTTTACATGAAACACGAATAAAACTACTTACCACAGTACAATATTTATTATTTAAAAGCCTCCCCAGTTGAGACGAAAATTGTTGACGGGCGGAAGTTTAGCGCTCCGACTCAAACGGTTCGGAAACATATAATGCATTTAATTAAATGGATAGATTTGGAAAGTATGACCTATTAATAGTGTAACAAGGACGAAATTAGAACCAAAACATTTTGGTATAACTTTCATACCAGACGCGCGTAACTGTCAAAAAGTCTAGGTGGTTTTTCATACCAAACGCGGCTGCTGCTCGACCCTAATATATGGGACGGCTGATTATTTTTTTGCAACTACGATGTTGGTCCCATGAAGAAAGTTCTTCAGTTTGATGGTCTGTACCACACCCTTAAATATGAGCACACCTTTCTGGTACATGCCGTAGAATGGTACAAATTTTATTACAACATTCGATGGTTGCTTTATCCCAGTTAAGAGACATAAGTGAACCTATTTCTACTCCTTTCAATCAAAGTAAAACAATTTTGGTTGAATCGCGTATTATTATCATTATTAGATACACACGGCTAAATATCAATCCAGTATAAGCTGATCTCGCATTGTATATGATTTCCGTACAGTGAGAAGTCAGCTTATAGTGGAAATGTATAGCTTGATATGGAGCATCCAATCATCAATTTAATTAGGAATGCTTACTATTATATCTTCTAAGATTCGAAATTAATAAACAAATGAATCTAATAAAATATTAATAAGTAGTGATTGAAACGCTTGCAATATGGACTAAAACTTAAATGAACTATTTTAAAGGCAAAGAGAATATTTTACAGCTCAAAAATGAAAAATTACGTTTCAAGTAGGTAATCTATTGTTTTACAAAGGCTTATCAATCACTAACTAAATATTCAAAAAGATTGATTGAAATTTCGTATTCTACCAATAATGCTTATAACCTATGACTATTTGGTATTCTTATCCATTGGCTAAATCGTTATGACCAGTGATCGGATAATCGGGCGCTTATATACCTAAATTTCTTCCCACGAAACAATAATATGGACATTCCTTTCTGAATAAATAAGTAATCCCGGGTTCCCGGGATTGAACAATTTTGTAAAAACTACTATAACAAACTTAATGAAATTATAGCAGTGGTTATTTTGATTTAGTATCTTTATTTTATTCAAAACAAATGGAATATCAATAAAAAATGATAATGTGCACAATGTGGTCAAGTAGTGGAAATTGATTTATCTATCTAACAGATTAGTGATCGAATCGACTAATTTATTGTATTTTATACGAACAAGAAGGGATTCTGAAAGGCATGTCCGTATTATTCTTTCGTGGGAATAAAAGTGAAATTTAGGTATATTAGCGCCCGATTATCTGATCACTGGTTATGACTGTTAATATCAATCTTGTTACTGATACTCGCCCGAGTGCGCATCTCCTTTTTAAGGACGTATTCACGTAGAAAGCTGGTAACCGGCGCCGATATGCGACAAGCGCTGGTTGTCTACGCTGATGCCGGCAGGCAGTTTTCATACTTGTTGCCAAATCAGCGCGAACCAGCGCCGACTAATCAGATAGGAACTTTTCGGCGCTTATCGCAGACGGTTCGCATTGATTTGGAAAAATGTATGAAAACTGCCTGCGCCAGCCAGCGTTTTTCGGCGCCGAGAAGCGCTGGCATATCCGCACCGGTTACCAGCGTTCTACATGAATACGCCCTAAGGAAATTTTTCGCCAACTGGTCGACATTTCACGTGACCAGACAGCCTGGCTCGTTCTTTAGCCAAAGAGTTAGCATTACCATTCAACGTGGCAATGCTGCCAGTCTTCTGGGCACGTTTCGTTTATTTTACCTTGTGTAAATAGTTATCTCGTTACTTGAAACTATTTTTTTTTATAGTCTAAGTAACGAGATAACTATTTACACAAGGTTATTTACACAAACGAAACGCGCCCAGAAGACTGGCAGCATTGCCAATATTTTATTCTAGATAATTTGGCAAGACCTATTACAGCAAATTAATACTAATTTTCATCTATTCGAACACATCTGAACTTAAATGGAAGATTTTTTAAAAACTAAACCTATGTATTTTTAGCACATTTCTGTTTCTAGAGACCTTATGAAGTTCGTCAAATCTTTAGTATCCTACGCAACAAAGCATAAGTCGTACGTAAGTATCAAGCAAACTGCTCCGTCTAGCTGTCAGACTGCGGCCAAATGATAAATGATTTTATCACACACACAAGTGCGCTCCTTCCTTCTTATTTTTATTTCCTTTTTGTTTTATTTTTCTGTTTTATTTAAATTAGATTATTTTTATTTTATTTTTCTTATTATTTTCATCAATTGCATACCTGTTATTTATCATAGTGGAAGAGCGGAGTTCACCTAACACAAGCATCTTATTGCTTAAAAGGTGATCTCCAACTCTTTGTGTGTTATAATTGGACGTAGTTAAGCAGAAAGGACTCAATCCACACTATGGTCAAAAATGAGTTATATATACCAAAGAAGTTCTAACGGTTGGTTCTTTCACTCAGCAAGAATATCCGTGATACTACAAAGATATCAGTATATTTGTCTCATAAAAATATTAGTATGTTTGCCCATATATGTGACAATATTCAATACGCAATCTTAAAACCTCGATAACTCAAAAATGACTTTTTGTGGGTTGAGTCCTTTCGGCTAAACTACGTCCAATTGTATGTTATTGCAATAAACATTTTTTTTTTTTCTGTAAGAAGGTTTGTACAAACACTTTTACACATTAATCATATTTTTAAAAAACTAGATGAGGTCGGCGTTTCCTAACTGACTGCTCTAAGAAGAACGGCCGAAACAAATTCAGAGGTCACAGTCTCTTTTAAAGTGCAGCCATAATCTTGGTCAGATCATGTAGATTGGTGTCTGAAATGGTCTTTTGAGGACACACAGATTGAGTGGACATGTCCAGTCAGTGCACGCATTTGTCAGTAATCGTGCAGCTCAACTCAGAACTTAAGGAGCTCAACGACAAAGTCCGCAGTCTGACAGCTAGAGTTTGTCCAGCTTGTCCAGCTGTGGGCTGACGTCGTTGTTGGCAATTAGGACCGTGATGGGTAACTTATTTGTTTTTAGTGTAAATCATCGGTCAGCTCGAGTCCATTTATAGTAATGTTTAGAGAATAACACTGACGGGCTTAAGGTACGATTAAAACATATTACACTCACTATTCAGTTTAGGGTCGACTATTGTTATCAAAAAATCTTTAAAAATCTCAAACACTCACAACGTCGACACCAGGCGCTACCTCCATTTCATACTGGAAGTACTTCTCATACTTTGGCCACAGTCTGACAGCTAGTCGGACGAGTTTGTCCAGCTGTGGGCTGATTGCCCAGCTGCTGACGTCATTGTTGGCACCCAGCGTGCTACTGCAGGAGGTCTCGTACGCGCGACGTTTGTTGTCGTCAGAGGAGAGGACGCATTGGGCGTAGCGGCACAGGAGGCGGTGACTGGAAGGTAGAAAGTTTAGAAGTGAATTTATTGTACCTATAGGGTTTTCACTGCTGTTACTGAGTGGTGTCAAAAAAGATCACGAAAGAAACTAAAACATTCAAAACTATATTTTCAGATCAGTCAGACTAACGCCCGGTTTGTGGAAAGAAAATTAACGACGCGACAAAACGACGCGTCAAGTGATTCGATTGGCTGTTGATCATTCATACAACCTAGCACAGCAGATTACGCACTTGACTAAAGCTTCGCCGCGAGAGAGCGCTGGGTTTGTCACTTGTCAGTCCTCTTGAAGACAAAACGACCAATCGGCGACAATAATAAACAATTAGCGCCATCTCGCGACAAAGTTTTCAGCAAGGAGCTCCAATGGCAGTTGAATGAAAGTAATAAACACGTAGCACCATCTACGCGGACTAATTTGGCAGTTCTCTTCCCCAATCTTTAGCAAATTTTTGTGTTCATTTTCGTTTGAGAAACCGGGCGTACGCATATTATCCCAAAATATATAAGATGTAGGTTGGTGTAAGGTCAATAGTACAAATTGAACAAAAACGAAGAACAAATAGCGCGGGAGAGAGATGCAACGTGGCGGGTGAAATGTGGCTGTTATTTTATTATACAGCGTGAAATATCAATGGTTGTTTTCCTGCGGCAGAACGATTTGCACTCAGTAGAGCTACCGATTCATAGAGTTAAATTTATAAAATAAAAATGTTTTTGTTTTCAAATAATTATAAAAATATGATTTCAACTCGAAAGCGTGAGAATCAATAGTAACGCACGTGCGCCCGCTCGCTACCTACCATCTTTGAAGATAGCACGCGGCGGCTATGAACTCAACGTTGGAAATACTCGCCTAGCGCAAGATCTTCTTCGAGCATTAAAAAAGCAGGCTTAGTTTCGAATTCTTCTTAAACTTGTTACTTTCGTCAACAGCACGATAACTATTTTGATTTCGAATCAACTGACATAACGATCCGTCAAAACAAGTGTCAAATTCAATTTTTCTAACGGGCAAAACACATCGGGAGTAGGGACAAATGACAAATCATGTGGTAATTCATTCTTCGTACGGGCCCCGAACGAATCATCTGACCGTAAGTAATAGGGAGAAGGAAACGCCCGTAACGAAGGCCGTAACTACGGACTTCATGCTTAGGGAGTAGAACCCTTGACGCGGACGCCACCGGATGCGTCAACATGGCGCCTTACAAAACGTCTCGTGTTTGTATTTGTCCCGCTCATCGCAGATGCGAGACGCGTCGCGCCAACGTGACTGCCGACTATGGTGCGGTACAGCGGTATCGGTCACACTATAATAAAATATACTCACAGTGCAGTTGGCTTATCAGTATCCGCGTGCATAGTAACGACCTTCAATATAGAGCGGCGTGGCTGTTCCGTCCACCTCGCGAGCAGCGCCCGCGCCGCAGCGCCGCATTCCCTCGCGTCGTCCGATTGGTCGGTGTGTGAGACAGCTATGCGACACGCGTAGCATATCCACACGGCTATGATTGGTTCGTTGTCGACGCTACAAAAGAAAAACACTATTTTCATGATCACATTTACTTTGTAGACCATTTTGCAAAAACATACTGACTCTACAGTGCAGGTTTTCAAATTTACCAAAGATGTAAACAACAATGGCCACTCGAAATTGTCTATTGTTTAGTGGGGCTTGTGGCTAAGTAATAAAAGCCGCACGGGGCGATCGATCAGGTTAAGTTACGCTTGCCATGTTTAGTCCGTGGATGGGTGACCATCTTTACATACCAATATCCCACGTGCCTCGGAAATCACGTTAAGACGTTGGTCCCGAATGTCATTCGTGGATCTTTGACAGTTGTTACGGGTCGTCAGAAGCCCGAGTCTGGCAACCAGTCTTACCAAGGGGATCGTGTTACCCAGATAAAGTCAGATAGGCCGTCACTCCATGTAAAATACTGGTATTCAGCTGCATCCGGTTAGACTGGAAGTCAACATAGTTAGGAAAAGGCTAGGCAGATGATGATTAGTGATGCGGTAGTATGCATTTTGAGATCTGGTGCTATCGATGTTATAAATAATTTTTGTTCGACTCATTTTAATTTCGATATATTCCACGTATTTTTATTTTAGTATGAAAGCTTTATTTCAGGTGAGTAGTTTTATTTGTAGATTTACCTTGACCTTTAAAAGTAAAAAGAAACCTAAATTCCACACCAAAAGTTTATTATTATACCCTGTTTCTCAGATGGTAGGTAAATCAAAGGTTATAAACTTACGCCATTATATTTTTTTTTCAATAAACGTGTACTCGTATTATATATAATTTTGGGGAACTGTCTTATGTAATTCTGACGTTCAAGAAGTGCTGATTATTAGCTTGGTATGAATATATGAATTTTGACTACCTAAACAAGTACTCTTTGTACACATTGTCGATAACAATTATTATGTCACATCACACATTTAAACAAGAAAACCGGTCAAGTACCTGTCAGACCACGCACAATGAAGGGTTCCGTAGTTGGGATGAATTTATCCCAAGAACAAACTTAACATTTAGTTGAACAACATGTTCTCCTATACATTCCAACTACAAATGTAAGTTTGTACGCACAATATTGAGAGATTTACCATGTTATTTTAAGATCATAGACTTCTTATAGGTTTTCCTGTAACCTATAGCATAGAAGCATTTCTGTATTTAAAAAAAAAAATTAAGCTCCGTAGTTTCGGCGATAAAGGGGGGAAAGAGAATGGTAAATTTTATTTATTTTTTTAAACCTTTATTCACAAGTAAAAAAAAAAAAAATACCGTACAAAGGCGGACGGCAAATTTTCGTCTATTTTCTTAAATAACTTTAAAAGTTTGTTTTAATATTATAAAAAAAAAAAATCAGACCCTCATACTCGTAGTACACCTTTTCATTTGATATATCGCACGGCTGTACCGCAAAACTTTTTTTTATTTTCTTATTTGCCCCCCAAAATTGAACCCCATATTCAAAATTCATTCATTTACATTACACGTCCGTGTTTGGGTCACAGAAATACATATGTGTACCAAATTTCAACTTAATCGGTCCATTAGATTCGGAGCAAATTGGCTGTGACAGACAGACGGACGAACGGACTGACAGACACACACATGAGTGATCCTATAAGGGTTCCGTTTTTTTTTCCTTTTTGAGGTACGGTAAAAACAAAAACAAAAAAACTGATTTTCTCAACTCTTACTTCATTCACGTAACTAAACTACCAAGGGCTGTTGACCCCCAAAAAAGAACATCAATTCTTTTTTGTTTTGTTTTATTCGATATCTCTTTTGTTTCGCTAGATCTTTTGACCTTATAGTGTTATCCGACTCTTTTCATCCGCACATATTTATTATTTTCCATCAACCTATATAAATAAAAATCGCATCACTTTAGAACGGTTGCACCTATTTAGCTTTTTTTTGTTTGTAATTGTCAGCACAAGGTTTGAATGACCGATTTTTGTATGAAAACAGACAACGCACAGTCTAAACCACTGGAGATAGAGACATAAAATTCACCCGGGCGACGCCGGGCATAAACAGCTAGTTAATTATATAAACCAGTATCAGTTAAAAGTTCAATCCACTTACAAATGTATATAGGCGGTTAACATCGCGGATAGAGTAGCGCGCGTTGCATTCGGTGCATGCGTGTGTGTGAGTGCGCACGCATACGCCGCGTGTAGACGTGCGCGTTGTGCTAGTGAGTGCGCCTCGCGCCACGGGCACGCTGACCAGCGGAGTGTGATCTCACGCCAGCCGTGTGGTTCTGTGGGTGGAATCGAAACAAGAGGAAATCAGGTTTCTAATGGAATCGGTAGCAGAATCTAATAAATCAAAATGTTGAAATGCTTTTTGTTTTCAGCAGTCTTTTACTGTCGGTTTTATAACATGGACAGTTACAGTGAGCCCGGTTTAAAATCTGAAATAAATATAATAGGGATGACACCTGCGTAAAAAAAAAAAAATAGAAATTCTATTTAGTCCGTCAGACAGATAATAAAAAAAAATACAAGTATTTTTTTGCTTTACCATATTAATAAAAAATGACTTAGATAAAACACATTAAAGTTGGGGAGTGGGGGCTCGCATCACAACTACGTATAAAATCTAGCAATGCGTGACGTCATGCCACATTTTAGCTCAATGTATCGCCGTAATTATTTGATTACGTAAAAAAGGAAATAATACTTGTCCAATATTTTTTTAAACCTATATGACGGACAAAAAATGTTGTCCTCATCCCTATTATGTATTAACTCACCGTTGCATAGCAATAGCGCTCGCAAAGCCGCGTCAGCAAGCGTAGCGAAGTACTCGAATGCAGTTAGCGTCGCCACCGCCGATACGCATGCGCGAATTAACCGTGGAGGACTATTGGCCACCCAGGTTACCCATACCTGATATAAAAAATTGTTTTAAACATTATTCTAGGGCAAACTGACAACGAAGACATTGACAAAATTGCATGATGTCGATTACATATTGCACTAAATTGCATGGGATTTACAAAAACTAATGACTGGCATTTATTAATTATAATAATAATAATAACCTGGGACATTATTCAGACACGGTCATCTGATCCCAAACTAAGCAAAGCTTGTACTATGGAAACCAGATAACTGATATACTACATATACTACTTCTTTTTTTGTAAATACATACTTATATAGATAATTACACCCAGACTCAGAACAAACAGACATGTTCATGCACACAAATGATTGTCCTGGATGGGAATCGAACCCACGAACTGCACATTGCACACAATACATTCCTCATCCCATGTATAATAGGGCGTTCATTAAATACGTTCACGCGACAGAATGGTCCTGGCGTCAAAGTACCAACTTGCAACTTGTTCTATGGATAGAAAAGTTACAAGCGACAGCGCCACTTATTTTCGACTGGTAGAAAATGGACGGAGTAAGTCGCTACCCTGACCAAACGAGCTGGAGCGTTCGGACCTTCTCTGTCCCACGCCCTCCGCACGCCTCTTTATCATAGAAATCACATTTTTTGGAATTATTTCAATAAAAAAAGAATAAGAGATCTTTTGATATAAAATAGAACGTGAATATTCTATTTTTTTTTTTTAATTTTCTATCTGTACGCACCGGGACTTACAGCTTAGTACGGCCGTTATTCCAAATGCGTACAGTGCGGCTACGTTAGAAACCTCAGACTAAGTATCCTGTAGACGGAGCTATAACTTGTTGCCGCTCTTGTATCCGTGTGTCAAACAAAGTATTGTTCTCTCTGTCTATTTCACAGAGTTCACGAACGAGTAAAGGGTACAGCACATGTAAGTTTGGCAACGTCGCACTGTCTGTGTAAATCGTGTCAACAAGTGACCGACTTAGTCGGTCAAAACATTGCGGCTTGGTGCAGTTTAAATGCGAAATATTAAATAATATCAGTGGTTTGGCCAGGACAAAATTAGTAAAGTGAAAATATGCTGTGTGCGGCTGTATATTATTCATCAAGAATAACGAAAGAAGGCGTAATAGACCCAGAATTATCATTTCACACGTAAGTCTATGACAACAATTTTATCGTTAATTACAGAGGTTAACTGTTAGAAAATTGATAAACATTGAAGATTTACATATTAAGACTAAGATTGTCTTATATCATATTGATAAAAAACCAACTTTTATAGTCTAAATTAATGTTTAAACTATGCATTGTTTTAGGCGTGAACTGTAGGGATGTGTACAATATTATCGATAAAATCGATCGACGTTTGTTGTTGATATGGTATAATAATTTTTGCTTACTGTTGTAGGTTTTCATAATATTGTGAATTAATAAGAAGTGAGTGGATTAAAGCTGTTAGACGTCAGAACTAGGAACATGAAATATACAAGGCTCTGCTCCAAAGAAAGCCACACCTATCCTGCTTCATAACGGGTTTATCTATAAAAAAAAACTAAAGTCTGTTTCGGTGCCAGCAGTATTCGAAGGATATCCAGAATATTGCCAACATCCAATTTGCTAAATAAAAAAAATAAAAAATTTCGTTTCATTTCATTGTAATCCAATATAATGTACCTGTGTAAATATTGCAATAAATAAAATCGTAAAAATATACGTCTGATTATTTATTTAAGTTGTACCCTTAATTGGTAATAAATTGTTACATTAATTTTACATAATACCATATTTATGTGGCCATAATTTTTTTTAACAAAACACACATTTTATTATAGTAGGTAGGTATTAGCTTCTATCCGCAGTTTCACTCCTGTGCATTTTTCGTCAAGCAAAAAATCGATGTACTACAGATTCCATAGTATGCTTTAAAGCGTCGACCCTTCCCTAGTCACGCACACTAACACTACTCTAGAGCCGCACACTAACAAGAAAAGGACACGCGTCTCTCTTAAAGGCTCCGTCTACAGGATATTTAGTCTGAGTTAGAAACAATTGAGTCTGGTACCTATGAAATACCTAAGACCCTACTGACGCTAAACCTAGCCCTATAGCAATTACCTAGCACCCTAGTTACCCTAACGCCCTAGCCTATCATACAAACCACACCAAACGTAAGTTACGTTGGTTTTACGTACGGGAAGTCTGTCACAAGGAGACCTACGGTGACAGACGGAATTTGGGTAGGAATAGGGGTTTGTGTACGTCGTGCAATGTACACAGGAAATGGTTTTCTCACTGCCGAATGCCGATCCCACAGACTCATAGGACCGATGATGGCTAAAGGTGTCTTGGCCACAGTGAGAGGAGTTACGGGAGATGAATCAAACTCGACTCCAGCTTGATGACTGCTTTATTACAGTAGTTAACTTAATTATATATAAATTTTGTGGTCAATACACATTGATACCTATTTACATGTGTGTTGTGTGTGTATCGAGCCGATGAAGCGAAGATCTCAGCAGGTCACTTCTTAGTGCTGACGGTGTGCCGGTGTTGCCGGCGGAACGAATGTATGTCGATCTTAACGCTGACGCTTTACAGCGTCAGCGTTAAGGTCGACATACATTCGTTCCGCCGCTACATCATTACATCATTACAGCTACATCATTACTGATGTAGCTGGCTCGTGTAACTACTGTTCATGGTTGAACACTATCCATTAGTGTAATCCTCAAATGCACAATATCATCTTTAGCAAAATATGCATGAAATCAATCATTTGTCTCTTTTTTAAAAGGAGATTTTATAAGTATTTATAATACATAAATACAAATAAGAACGTGCAGTTCGTGACGTAAGATAACACATTATCTGCTTAATTCTTTATGCAAACGCTTCTTTATGCTACACCCTTACCGACCCTTATTTTACGATGTTTTCGAAACAATAGAGATGCACAACGAACGCACAGGTGCAGCGCGCCGCACTCGAAGAAAGTTATGTAAATTGTATGGACGCGCATACGCACCGTCAAGCACCTGGTGAACGTCCGAAAACGCGCATGTGCGTCTGCCGCGCCTAATGTATTAATAGCCTCTGAAACGCGCATTATCACAAGGTTTTGCTATGGGTAGCGCCTTAAGTGATTAAGCGAGAAGTATAGTACGTACCGGTAACGCGGCAGTAGCTGCCGGCTCCATACACATTATAACAACAGCACGACTGAGTAATTCTTCTATTTCACCCCCCGTCTCTTCCAAATACGGCGCTAGAAACAATAAAAAAGTTCATGAATATTGTTCGTTATTGGTAAAACAATATTTTAGTACTTCCTAGTGTACCTATAAGTGTCTGTTCAGACCGAGCGGAAAAATCCTCGCCGACTTTACTGGCTCCATTGAAAATAGGACAGTATTACCATAGCCCTAAAGTATAAAATTGTCAGTCGGCTCGCGCCGAGCGCACGTCGATATTCATACAATTCTGTACTTTAGGCTATGGTAATATGGTCCTATTTTCAATGGAGCCAGTAAAGTCTGCGAGGAATTTACAGGTATCCCCTTGGTTCGCATACTATCTGGGTTCCCTGTAATTAAAAATGTTCATAATCTAGTCGCAATCTCAACTCAGCGACAATCAATGTTTAAAACTTGTCAAAAACGTGAGAAAGTTAAATGCATTTTTGACAGATTAGAACTGAGAGTAGAATGCGAACGTTCTTAACAATACGGGAATTACCCTTCTGCAATTAGTAGTGTCAGTCGTGAACGAAAAATGTAGAACGAACGTCGAGAATTTAGGCACACGGATTCGAAGGCGATGCCCTCACATATCGTTGTCCTAGTGTCAGACACAACATACCTAGTTCAGTGATAGTGCTCAGCACGCGCTTGGTGTGCGCGGGCACGTGCGCGCCCAGCGCGGGTGCGCACGCGCCTCGCACCCACTGCGAAACACCACGCGCACGCGCAGAGCGCACGCCGCCCCACTGGACTGCCGTAGCGTCGACGACGAACAGCCCACATGCTATGAGGATTAACCTATTGAACAAAGAGGTTGTGTACATTTGAATTCAGAATCTTAGATAATTATCATGTTTTGGGAACTCGAACTCCATGTTATACAAGACAAAATTCAAATTCTATTGCTACCGAATTTTATACCATATATGTACGCCGCTTTAAGTATACATTGAATAATTCCAGATGAAACTTCCAAATGTGATGCTTTTATCTACATCATCAAATCAAATCCAATGCAGATAAAAACTGCCACTTGTCATTCAGATGTCGCTACTATCCAGCGTCTAAGAATTTGACAGATATATAACTGTAAACAAGCGACTTCTTTTACGCATAATTAGGTTCGGCACAAACGGGCCACCGAGCACAGCCACCGGTGGCTGTCGCCTCTTTCTGCGGTGTTGAGTACGGCTGTAGCGGGCGGCCGCCACCGGCTACACGTGTGCGGTGCGTCTATACAAAATATATGAAAAAGTGTGTTAAGTCGCTGTCGCTGGCCACCGGTGGCTGTGTTCGGTGGCCCGTTTGCGCCGAGCCTTAATTAATATGCCCCGTTGCGCAGCTGTTGTCTGCGAAAATGCCATGTATTTGCCAAAGACGTCATAATAAGAAAATTGTGGGACAAAGTTCTCCGAAAAAAAAATGGAAACCCAATATTTCGTCGAGGGTGTGGTGCTATCCTTTTTAAAACTGAAGACTTTTAAGGGAGAAATTCGTACACACAGGTGATGCTCCCAAGAGGACTAAGTCTGTACTCCTTACCTACAGGCGGTTGTGGTCTGATATTATGTAGACGGTCTAGTGCCGAAAAAAAAATGTACTCAGATTTTTTAATAAAATAATCACGAAAACACCTCTAGAAATGCGACGTTGACAGCCCGCACGGAATAAACGCTCTTAATAACTTTTGTTATCTGTTGTTGCCCACTAATACTTGCAAATGTTGCATCACAAAAGTAACTTCGGTGTGGACGCCTCATGAAAGGACCAGTCTGCTAAAAATAATGTGTTCTACCTGAACTGCGGCAGGTCGTGGTAAGGTAGAGCGGGATTGTGGTGCAGCATGAAGAAACGGTCCAGGGCTTCGTCCAGCGCAGGCTCTGGTAGACGATACCACGGTAACTTGACGGCTTCGTCTAATATCTGAATACAACACAAAATTTGGACCTAGTTATGCAGAAAGCAGCCATATGACACTTTTTCCAAAAATGAGTTATAGACACAGTCATCCTAATTTCGACATACAAGATTTTTTTGCAAAAACAGTCATGTCGATATCTCTATTTATCACGGAGATGTGAGCCGTTAAATGCCACGTCCATGCATCTATGATGCAACCATCAACTGAAAAATGCTTATAACCCTGTTTGTACCTTTCCCGACATGGCTGCTTTCTACATAACACGGTCCATTTATAAGAATAAAAATCATTCATCAACATAATCAGCCTATAATGTTCCCACTGCTGCGATACACAGGCCTCCTCTCTTCAAGAGGGAGTGTGCTGTCGGGTTGGTAGATGTCACATGACTTCGAATTGTCGGTTCTAGGACATGCCGGTTTCTTTACGATATTTTCCATTGCCGTTTTGAGAGTAGTGATGATGAAATTATTTACACAAAGTAAAGCGCCTGCCTAGGTTCAAACCTACGACTTACTCGTAAGTCGAGGCCGTTACGACTGGGCCAACACTGCTCTCAAGAATAATTAATTTTCAGAAAATATGGGTGTTACCAGTTGTAAGGTTTAGGGCACGCAAATCCATTTTACATCAATACCTAATACTACAAACAACTCGGCCTACCGCAGTCCACACCTGGACATAGACCTCTCCCAGGCTGCGCCACAACACCCTGTCCTCCGCCTTCCGTATCCAGCCTGTCCCAGCCACCTTCTTAAGGTCGTCGGTCCACCTAGCTGGGGGGCGTCCCACGCTACGCTTGCCGATACTCAGTCTCCACTCCATCGGTCCTCCGAAAAACATGGCCAGCCCACTGCCGCTTCAGCTTGCTTCCATTTCTGATCTTATCCTTCAAAGAAACTATGCTATGCTCGGATAGCCCGCTCCTTAGCGCGCTGAGCGACCTTGAATTTGTGGATCAGCCCGACTGTCAGTATCCACGTTTGGCCACCGGATGTCATAACGGGCACGACGTTTGTAAACCTTAGTTCTCAAACGCTGCGGGATTGGCGCCGACAAGACTTGACGAAGTATTCCAAACGCTGCCCAACGCAACTGGATCCTTATGTCGGCATCTTTTTCAAAGTTGTGTCTATCGAGCTGGATAACTTGCCCTAGGTAGACACACTCCTTCACAACTTCGAGAAGCGACCCTCCGATGTGGCTTGGACTCGGCAAGACGTGTGGATTGTACATGACTTTCGTCTTGTCCAAATTCGTGCCGACCAGAAAATGCACAGCCTAAATGGAGCCTCTCTGCAGGTTGGCTTCGGCATGAATAGATAAAAATATACCAAATAAATTTTAAGTTAAAAAAAATATATATACACAGCAAACCTATAGGAACAATTTTTTCTGTAAGTTCCTAAAACCTAACCTCAATTCTGTAAAGATAACTTACAAACACTACAAATCCATAGGAACCTTACAATAAAGTTAAAAATAAATATAAAGACACACTACAAAACTATGTAACATAGTGTACATAACATGTACATTACTACTACAACTACTATAAATAATAAATAATAAAAGACAACTTAACTTAAAAATAAACAATTTAAAAAATATAACTTACTAAGTAAACAATATAAATAAAACTACTAAAAATAAATAAATAACAAATCAACTATTTATAACTATTATTTATCTATACATACATAACTATAAAACTAAAATTGTACCTAGGTTGTAGTAGTGTAACAATCAAGTGACGCGGACTTTTTTTTTTTTTTTTGTGAATGGCATCTCGTAGTTGACCTAGAGAGGTCGAGACTACTTAACCGGACTGTCCTGTGGCTGCCTTAAGAAAAACTCAAAGCCTCCAGCCAGGGGCAAAAACTTACAGACTAAGCGACTACACGCTAAGGGCTCCCCCTGTGGGGAACGGGCCTCGGCTTAGGGCGTCGCTGGGGGGAGGACAGCAAGATGGGACAGGCTGGATCAGATTTGAATTATTATTATCAGGGGAGTTTAAAGCTACAGGCTCAGCTACGCCACCAGCTGGCACATCATACCCGAGCAAGGGACGGGGGGGAGGACCATTATTACGGGGTCGTCGCGAGGGACCTCGGCGGCGAGGTCGGAATGTCGATTTGTTTTTGTTCCTACGGTCCCTACTGCTCTCCTGGAGAAGAGTTATGGGGTCGTCGGGATCTGAGAGGACAAGCCTGGGGCGGCGGACCTTACTAATAAGAGAGGGGACATAGCTAGCCGCCTCGACAACCAGAGGGTTGCGATGGTTGGTGGCTGAGTCGAAGAAACGCTTGGAATTGCGTTTCAAGAACTGGGAGATGGTGGGAATGTCGAGATCGACATGGAGGATTTCGTTCCGAACGAACCAAGGGGCTCCCGTTGCCTTTCGGAGGAAACGGTTTTGGAGGGCCTGCATCCTATGAATGAGGTGAGGTTTTGCGTGCGCAAACACTGAACCCGCATAGGTCATGATGGGGCGAATGCACGCTGTATAAATGCGCAATTTGCACCTAAGTGACAATTTGCTGCGTGCATTCAGAACGGAGTGGAGCCTACCGAGAGCGAAAGCGGCGCGCGAACGCACCTGCTTTATGTGCTCAGCGAAGGAGAGGTGGTGGTCGAGGGTCACACCGAGGTATTTGGCTCGCGTCTCCCAAGGGATCGGCTTGCCGAACATGGTGATCGGTCGGGGGGGGAGTCGAGTGCGACGCGGTCTCAGAAAGAGAACCGCTTGACTCTTGTCGGGATTGACCTCGATTCTCCACTTCCTAAACCAGGCGCCGAGATTATCGACTGCGGTTTGGAGAGTGCGAGATATCGGGTGTTGGTCCCTGCCCGAATAGTAAATGGCCGTGTCGTCTGCGAACAGAGCTAACTGCGCCTTTTTACTTTTCGGGATATCGCTGGTGAACAGCGTGAAAATGAGGGGAGCGAGCACAGAGCCCTGAGGGACTCCTGCACGGATGGGATGGGGGGAGGATAGCGCTCCTTCTATGCGATAGCGAAAGGTGCGATTCGACAAAAAGTCTCGTAAGATGAGTACGAGACGATCCGGCACGCCAAGTTGGTAGAGCTTATATAATAAGCCGTTGTGCCAGACTTTGTCAAACGCTTTCGCTATATCAAAGAAGACAGCGCCCGTCATCAAACCACGTTGGAAGCCAACGCTTATGTGTTCGATGATGCGGTGGACCTGATGAACGCAGGAATGCTGCGTTCGGAAACCAAACTGCTCGTTAGGGATGAGACCCTTTGTCTCGGCATAGTCTCTGAGTCGCTTATAAATAAGCCTCTCATAGATTTTGCCGAGCACATTGAGCAGACTGATGGGGCGGTAGCTAGAGGGCTCAGCCTTGGGCTTACCGGGCTTGGGGATGCCAATTACAGTGGCCTCTTTCCATGCTTGAGGAAAGATGTTGTTGCTCATGGCACCATTGAAGATGGTGACCATGAGCATTATAAGGTGGGCGGGGAAGAGTTGGATCACCCTATTGGTAATTCCATCTGAGCCGGGGGCTTTACGGGGTTTAAGACCCTTGATTATGTCCTGCACCTCGTCTGGAGTGACGGGGGGCAGGGGACAATCAGGGTCTTCAACGGGAGGGAGGGAGGCTCTACGTTCGACTTCCGCGTCGACCTCAGAGAGGTGAGCTTGGTCTACTGGTTGGGAGCTGGGTGAGCACTGAGTCTCAAGACTGTCGGCTAGGCATTCAGCCTTGTCGACATCATCGAAAGCGATGGTCTTGTCAGGGCGGATAAGGGGGGGCATAGAGGCAGTCTCTTGGGATCTGAGCTTCCTCTGGAGTTGCCAGAAGGCTAGGTGGGTAGGCTCTAGGTCGCTCAGCATCTTATCCCAGCCAGTGTTACGCAGCTCCTCTATGCATTTCTTTACAGATCTCTGTAAAGAGCGCATATGGGCTTTGTTCGCTTGGCAGGGAAAGCTGCTGTAGGCACGGACAGCCGCGTTCTTCTCATTCAGCAGCTCACGCACATCGTCCGGCAACTTCCAGCGATGGTCTTCCATCGCTGGAATTTCCCTTGAACAATCGTCCAGGACAGATTGTACGTGTTCTGTGAATGAGTCGATCGCGGCCGTCGTGTCAGCGATAGAGTCAAAGTGGTCGGGGATGGAGTCTAAGTGGGGGGACGTGGTGGATTTCAGACATTCGCTTACTTTCCTCCAGTCGGTCACTTTTTGAGTGAGTGGGGGTTGGCTGGGGTCACGGAGACCTATGCGGGGTGCCAGGTTTACAACGACTGGTCGGTGGTCAGAGGTCAGTTCATGTATCGCCTCTATAGAATCCAACCGTAGGTTGACATTCTTTAGAAGCGCCACATCAAGTACGTCAGGGGTGTGGTCAGGGTTGTGGGGAAAATGAGTAGGAGTCATCGGGGCGATGACATCGAAACTCAGGAGGGAGCAGAGGTTGAACAGGAGTCTACCTCTGCGAGAGGTCCTGGTACTATTCCAGGCGGAATGTTTGGCGTTGAGGTCACCCGCTATGATAACGGATTCACTCAAGCCAAAAAGGGTGGAAAGGTCAGCAGATAGGGAACTATCTGAGGAAGTCGGGGAGAGGTAGGCCGATACTAGAGTGATCGGTTGGTGGCCTGTCATGCCTAGGCGGCAGACAGTCACTTCTAAGTCTGAGAGGGGGGGAGGGTCTATAGGGATGCAGTATAGGCCTCTCTTGTAGTAGATAAGGGTGCCGCCCAGGTGACATCGAGTCCTGTCGTTGCGAACTATGCGATAGTTGGCAATAGACGGGTTTCGATGACGAGGCTTTAAAAAGGTTTCCTGAACTAAGAGGATGTCTATTTGGTGATCGCGGAGGAAAGTGGCGATCTCAGTACGTTGGCTATGAATGCCATTGGCGTTGAAAAAACCTAACTTGAGGGAACGGGGTTTGAATCTAGCTAAGATGCCTTTATCCATTGTTGATTTATTTTTTGGTAAAGGCCATCAGAGCTTGCGTAATCTCCGGGTACGCATTATAGATGCTCTGGATCCTGAAGAGATCACAGGCATTCCTAGCGGCCACGATTTCGGTGGCCATTTGGGTGGCTCGAGGGGACATGAAGGTCAGGAACGTGCCGGAGATAACGCTAAAGTTATCTAGAGGCAGACCTTGACTGGCTCCTGCGGGTGAGCGAGGAGGGGGGGGAGCTGAGACAGCGGGAGCTGAGACAGCGGGAGCGGGGGCAGCAGCTCTGGGAGGAGCTGTGGGTTTCCGGGCATCCGTGGGAGCCGGGATAAGAGGGGGGGGGAGGGGGAGGCTGGGAAGCAGCCAGAGCAGGGAAGGCCTGCTGGTGGTTGAGGTAGTTCCACGGACTGGGTCTCTGAGGACTTAGTCGCGTGGGCATCTCGGTTGAGGGGAGTACCAAAGAAGGGCATTCCCTTTGCTGGCGAGCGTTGGCACGCTTGGCCAGTTTAGGGGAGGAGCTCTTTGGAGCTTTGGAGCAGCCACGGTAATTGGCTGGGTGCCCCGACAGGCCACATAGCACACAGCTGGGTGGGTCGGGGCAGAGGGAACGGTCTTTTGGCCGGGGGCAGTCTGCCGTGCCATGCTCTCCCAGGCACTTTACGCACCTCGGTGTGGCATGGCAATGCCGCTGCGAGTGGCCATAGAGCTGGCATCGGTGGCATTGGCCAACGATGCTGCTCTTATCGGGTTTCTCGATCTGAATGCCTGTAAGGCAACAGATCGATCTGACCCCAAAAATGGGATGATGGCCCTCGGTGGGTGGACATACCACGAGGACCATGTCGTATTTTGCACCGCCTCTGGCGCGGTACATGCGGTGGACTTCGTCCACCGGGACATTTTGCGACTGAAGGTCGGCTTTTATCTCCTCTACAGGGATCTCCTTTGGGACCCGGCGTATTACCACTCGGGTCTGACGCTCCTCAGGGAGGGCATAGGTGTGAAAAGACACACCTCTGCTCCTCAGGAGCTTAGAGAGTTCCCTGTAGTCATGAGACGAGGGAACCAGGACTTTAATACCCTGCTGGGTATTGCGGGCACTAGTGTAGCTGATCTTGCGATCGGTGCACCATTTGGACACATCGGTCCATTTCCCTTTGTCCTGAATGAACAAGGGAGGAGGGGGGGCTAACTTCTTCTTGCGAAGAGAGGCATCCTGCGAGGAGGATGAAGAGGTCGGGATAGGGGCGGAAGCGGGGGAAGCCGCTTGAGCAGGGGGAGAGGCGGGGCAGCAGTAGCGGGGGATGCCGCTAGAGCTGGGGCGGGGGCGGGGGGAGGGGTCGGGCCACGGACTGAGGCAGTCGTAGCCTTCTTAGGAGGGGCAGAGGGGCAGGGGGCCTTAGAGCCCTTCAACTTCCTCTTCTTGCTTCCCTTACGGAGGACGGGCGTAAAGCCGTCGTCCTCCGAGGAAGCAGAGGAAGCGGAAGCCTCAGAACTTGGGGCCTCCTCGTCGGAGCCAGAGGCGGACTCGTTGTCGGACGGGGAGGGGGCGCGGTCGGACACCGAATCGGTGTCCATGCAGACGGTCGGGCAGGGGGGAGCGACATCGGGGATGTCGGAACAGGGAGGGGCGGAGGGGAGCTGCAGAGCAGCAAGCTCCGAGCCGTACTTCTCGGTGAAGTAAGGGTCATTTAGGATGACCCTTTTCACAAAGGACAGGAGACCTAATATGTCTGCCATGAGGAGGCAGGGGAAGAGGGGGGGGGGGAGAGGAATTCTCCGGAGAGCCTAACTCCCCGGGTGGGTGTGCCCGGGGATGAGTAACCCTCCCTGTCGGGTCAGACAGGGAGGTGTGTACCTACTGGTGAGCCCTAAGCTTGTAATCCGTCGCCAGTCTTAATGTGCGAACGGGGCCCTGACCAGTCTAGCGCGAAGGGTGTAGACACACCCTAAAGACACTAGGTGTGTAGCTGAGGAGGGAAAACTGTACACCAGAGCCGACTAGGAGATCCCCCAAGGCCGGTTAACTCTGGGACCCGTCCAATTGACTGCCTCCCCCTGAAGGGGTTCGGCGGGTGTTATTGGGTCAACACCCCACTCGGCTTCGTTGGCACCGTAAGGTTTCCACCGAGGACCACGAAACTGTGGTTTTGCCCAGAAGGGGCCTGGTGAATCTACACACGCGGGATTAAGAAATAGTATTTGCCTTGAAAAAGGCACTTGTGTGACTTTCGAGTCGATTAATTAATTGCTTAATTAATCACTCGAAGATCGGTAGTAGTCGGGCGACTACGAGGGGCGTTGCGGGGCGCAACGGGGGGCGGACTCAGAGCGCAGACGGCGGGTGCGGAGCAGGCGACCGTTCGCGGCGAGTGTCGAGCGTCGAATCGAGTGACGTGACGCGGACTTTTTTTTTTTTTTTGTGAATGGCATCTCGTAGTTGACCTAGAGAGGTCGAGACTACTTAACCGGACTATCCTGTGGCTGCCTTAAGAAAAACTCAAAGCCTCCAGCCAGGGGCAAAAACTTACAGACTAAGCGACTACACGCTAAGGGCTCCCCCTGTGGGGAACGGGCCTCGGCTTAGGGCGTCGCTGGGGGGAGGACAGCAAGATGGGACAGGCTGGATCAGATTTGAATTATTATTATCAGGGGAGTTTAAAGCTACAGGCTCAGCTACGCCACCAGCTGGCACATCATACCCGAGCAAGGGACGGGGGGGAGGACCATTATTACGGGGTCGTCGCGAGGGACCTCGGCGGCGAGGTCGGAATGTCGATTTGTTTTTGTTCCTACGGTCCCTACTGCTCTCCTGGAGAAGAGTTATGGGGTCGTCGGGATCTGAGAGGACAAGCCTGGGGCGGCGGACCTTACTGATACGAGAGGGGACATAGCTAGCCGCCTCGACAACCAGAGGGTTGCGATGGTTGGTGGCTGAGTCGAAGAAACGCTTGGAATTGCGTTTCAAGAACTGGGAGATGGTGGGAATGTCGAGATCGACATGGAGGATTTCGTTCCGAACGAACCAAGGGGCTCCCGTTGCCTTTCGGAGGAAACGGTTTTGGAGGGCCTGCATCCTATGAATGAGGTGAGGTTTTGCGTGCGCAAACACTGAACCCGCATAGGTCATGATGGGGCGAATGCACGCTGTATAAATGCGCAATTTGCACCTAAGTGACAATTTGCTACGTGCATTCAGAACGGAGTGGAGTCTACCGAGAGCGAAAGCGGCGCGCGAACGCACCTGCTTTATGTGCTCAGCGAAGGAGAGGTGGTGGTCGAGGGTCACACCGAGGTATTTGGCTCGCGTCTCCCAAGGGATCGGCTTGCCGAACATGGTGATCGGTCGGGCGTGACGCGGACAGCCGCATTATTTTATATATACGGAGTAACAGGTTCCTCGTCGCGGCCCGCCACCCGGCCGCGCGCCGCGCGAGCGCGAGGGAGACGACATCAGTAGTCCGCAGCCAAACCTCTTGAGGCACGGACGCTGTCGCTCGGACTAATTTCTATATTTGCTTACCGTCATTGCGAAATATAACTAATAGACAATTTACACCATTCGAATATTTTATACTAAGTATCTTGAGACTGGATTGCTTCTTCATACTTCTAAATTAAAAGTTGTAATAACTATAAGTGACTGTGATTCCCAAACTTGGGTAAGTTATGCACAATTTTGTATAAAGATTCCTAACGGCCGTTACCTACCTATTTTTTTATTATATTATCTTGTGTTAATTTTAAGGTACGAGTCCGTCTAAATTTCGTAGCTTAGTCCTATCCTGTGTGTAATGCTTTGCCTTTCTTTCACTATGTTCTTCTTAGTATAATGCTTGTAACCGCCTCTGCTAGCGAACATGTATTTACATTATAGATTTAGATTCACGCTTAGAATTCTTCCCGCCTTATAAGCCCTAATTTGCCAATCTAGTTCTTGCCATGCATACCTAGCGTTTCCCGTGCACCCCTTATACCGGCAGCTTACTGATGTGGCCTTTGTCCCTAGGAATTACGTCACGGTTTTACTGACCGAAACCGTATACTGGATCTGTCGCCTACATCACCTGAGTGGAGTGGCCGAGCTGACGGGAACTACGCCTGAAGGACGGGAGCTCGCCAGGGAAGTGTGGTAGGCTAGACAAGTGCGCAAGACCTAGGCAGAACCTTATTTTTTTTTCTTAATATACCCACATATTTGTTAATTCTAAGCCTAGTTTTATTTCTCTCTTGTACACGTCCTATATACGTGACAACTATAGGAAATGATGAAAAACAAGAAGAAAGCCCACTTTCTTCAATCTGTCGTAGCCCAGTCTATCTTTGCAGTCGGTCAACGCGAGAGTTTTCGCTTGTTTTAACAACAGAGATTGGTTTACAAAACTAAAAGCTGGCAACCTTTAAATTAACTTTTTCTTTTAACTTTAGTTGGTGACGAAAATTAAAATTATTATTAAATGCCGTTGTGATTATGATTAAAAAAATATTTTGTCACTAAATAAAAACGTTATTTTTCAACATGGGTGTCATAATTTAGGTTTTCGGGGATGCTGATGCCAAAAATGAGGTTTCAAATTAAAAATCCAAGTTGCTGGTCATCAAATCATTGAATTTTCGACATGGTTATCGTTTCATGAGTTTATGGAGTAGCTCTAATTCTCGTAATCTCGTTATTTTACCTGTTGTGAGTGCGGCAGGTGTGTGCCAGTGAACAGGTACAGTAGCGAGGCGAGACGCGGCGCCAGCTGTGACGCGTCACAGTCCCGCAGCAGCGTCACTGACAGCGTGTCGCGCCATGTGGAACAACACCAGGAGGTTAACTCTCGGTCAGTGCTGGTCGACATCTAGAGAGAAAATAAGAAAAGCAATCAGAAGGCGTCCCTCAGTCCAGAATCCGATACTTCGTTAAGCCATAGTCAAGATAGGGTAGGATGCAAGCATCCAGAACGATCGAGAAAATGTCGAGGACGATCGAGACAGATCTCGCCCACAGTGCCATTTTGCTTGTTTGAATGCGTAGATATCAATACCGTCTGTTTTATTGTTAAGCCGTTAATAGCTTCAGAAAATACGTAAAAAAAAAATACGATGAAATTGGTAGTTTTACATTCCGTCGGGCTAAACAAGTAAGTAAATCGTTTAAGCCGACCTACCTCTTACCTACACGCAGGGCTAAGCGACGCTTTATAAACTGCAATACATTATCTACTAACCTGTAAAGCCTGCTGTAAACACTTCCCATAGAACCACTGGTGTTCACGCCACGGTAACTTAGCCAGTTCTGCCAGTAATGCAGAAGCTTGAACTCGACTCTCCTGTGAACTGGCGCCCGGGGCATTAGGTGCGTTTGATCCTTGCACGTTGACGTACGTCTGAACGGACCATTCGAATATTTGTTGGAGGAGATGGATTTCCGAACCTGTGAAAAAATAATGATGACGTTTCAATTTCGTTGAATTGGTCTGGGACTGATTAACAGTCACGAAACGAGTTTATACACTTTGACTAGTATCTTGTTTTTGGTAGTTTGACCGCTACCGCTGTACCGCGGGGCACGGGACGCCGTAAGCGTTGACGAATGAGCGGCAGGACGCCGTGACCGTTGACGAATGAGCGGCCGGCACTGTCCCCCCGTCTCGCCACGCACATACCTAAGGTGCGGTACAGCGGTAGCTGTCTAACTATAGCGACTTACCTCCACTTTGTCTACATCAGTTTTTAAAGCCTTATGATCTAGTCGCATAGTTAAATTCCTCTCAAATCTTAGCTGTCGCGATAAATTAACTAAAGAAATTTTGCGACTGATCAAATTGAATGGGCTTTCAGGAACTAGGGGCCAGGGGGGCAGATCTACAATTTACGTTTAATGTGGTAAACTGGGAAGAATTTCTACGAATAAAACTTACCAGGACAGTCCAGCATGATCTGATGCACATTATCAACGAAATGTCTCAACATAGGAGTATAAGCCTCATCCTCAGCGGTGGAGCTGAGGAGCGGCGGCGCGGCGGGGTTCGGGGATACCCACGCACCCCACGCCTCTTGTAGCGCGGCCCACGCGTACCACGCCACTGAGGACAAACAATACTTTTATGAAAATTGTTACGACTTCGATCTGCAAATGCCCAAATCGTTGCCGTGCAGTTCAAACTTCAATCTGCCTAGCCTTTTCCCAACTATGTTGGGGTCGGCTTCCAGTCTAACCGGCTCGGCTTCGGCAGCTGAATTCCAGTGTTTTACATGGAGTGACTGTCTGTGTGTCCTCCACAACCCAGTAACTGGGTAATACGATACCCTTAGTAAGACTGGTTATCAGACTTTCGGGCTTCTGATGCCCCCTATCGATTGTCAAAGATACACGAATGACAGCCGGGACCAAAGGATTAACGTGCTTTTCGAGGCACCGAGGAGTCTCGATATGTAAAGATGGGTGACCCCCATCCACGGATCGACCCCGGAAAGTGCAGTGAAAACCTTATAAAGGGAAAATTATTGTTTTCTTATTTATTTGTTGGGTAGAAAACCCTCTAATGCACATTTTGAACAAACGTGAACAGCTCCAAGATGCGACCAATTGGAACCGTGCACCTAGCTTCTGACGTTTCATAAGTATCCAAGTAGGTTTATGTGAAATAAAATATTTTTATTTTGAAACCTTCACGCCAGAGGAGCACTTCAGCAGTAAACATATTCAAAACCTACCTCTCTCCGGTTCATAACTGAGCCTAGTAGCCGCTCCAACGAACGCTCTCTGCAGCGCGTGCAACAGTGCCGCGACGTGCGGCGCGTGTGCCGCGTGCTGCGTGTGCCGCGCGCCCTTCACGCCTGTGCGGGCTTCCCACCAGCATACACCCAGCTCGCGGAGAAGGTGGCCTATCTGAGGACAAAGAATTTTTGGAGAAATTAGACTTTTTTATGACGTTTGCCTAGACGCAACGTTCTCGACTTCTGGAAAAACAATCACGATTTTAGTCAATGGCAAAATATAAGTGAAATATTACTACGCGTTACAAAAACCTCGTATTATCCTCGGGATAATTTGGAGAATACGAATGATGATATTAGTAAATAGCAAATTATAAATGAATTAGAACAAAACTGAGAAAACTGAGACTACGAGAATACGAGATTTTTGTAATGCATAGTTCTATTTCACCTATAATTTGCTATTGACTAAAATCGTCATTAAATCAACTATGGATCAAATAAAGGTGATGAAAAAAAAAATCATGAGCAACTGAGCGCCAAAATGGCGCAGCTTACGCATAACAAAAAAACATAAACAGTTGCGTGCACTCCTCTATGGCCACTACTGGGCAAGCAAACCTTTCGAGGGAGGAGACCTTGCAAAAACTACCAATATTCTGGGAGCCTGCCGTATTGTGGCATTTCTATTACTCACCAAAATCCGCCAGCCGTTCTGCGCTATGCACTCCTAGTACTTCTTACGTGATCGAACGAAACCGCAGCTACCTTAGCATCCACGGCTCTAATGACGTGCTACCAATGGGCTGGCGGGAGCGTAATAATGACAGCTGCGGTGAAACATGTCAATACATGCCGCACACAGTTTTCTAGTATCCACCAGTAGATCGCTATGCAATCCTAGTACTTCTTACCTGATCGAACGGAACTGCAGCCGCCTTATCATCCACGGCTCTTAAGACGTGCGTCCAATGTGCAGGCGGGAGCGTATTATTCACAGCTGCTGTGACACATCTCAGTACATGAGCACAAAGTTCCCTCGTATCCACAAGTACGGCGCTATGTACTCCTAGTAGTTCGACCAGCATGTGATGTTCTGTGGGCGGGGCGGGCCCCCCACGTTGGACGGCGCGGATTAGGGCTTCGAGCATGTCCCGACGTTGCGAAGGGTCTGCTGATTCTGACCAGCGAGACATTTCGAACTGAAAGACAAATACTATAAATACTTAATATTAGCACACTGCTAATCCATTATACTTATAAGCCTAAAAATAAGGCAGCTTAGGCGCTTTCAGGATTAGGTTTCTTTTGCCGTAAGTAAGAAGAAAGAAATATAAAGAAAAACTGTTTATTCTGCACAAATAGCTTCATCAATAGCTGCCCTCTGATTTATTTGATCGTCATCTAATTTTTTGGACTTACCAACCACTACTAAAAGAATTATTTTGTCAAGTACCTTGAGGTTAATACATTATCTTACGCGACTATAATCTCCCAAATTCCAAAAATATGTCCAGGACCTTCATATCAAAAACTTATTTTTATAAATTCAACAGCAGACATAATAAATAAATAAATAAAACATTTTATTGCGGACGACTATGCGATCCATAAATTGTAAGTATCGTAATCGTTTCAAAATATTTTATTGTTATACTATGCTATTTATTTTTTTTATTTTATTGCTATTCTTATCTTATCGACATTTTTATTTCTATTACACTTTAACACATTCGGTGCGGCAGACACACATGCGCGTTTTCATAACTTTCTTCGAGTGCGGCGCGGCGCACATGTGTGTTCGTTGTGCATCTCTATTGTTTCGAAAACATCGTAAAAAAAAGGGTCGGTAAGGGTGTAGCACAAAGAAGCGTTTGCATAAAGAATTCAGCAGAGAATGTGTTAATGGACATTCCTATTATATTTTATTTGTCACTTCTATTAAGTTATATTGGACAGTCCTATTATAATATTATGTTGAACATTTAAATCGTATTCATTGTTAAAATTTTAATAGCGGAGGAAGTGTCTTCTGCCACAGCCTTCAGGATAATGACAAATCTTTCTAAAACTTGTGTTTCTTTTACTTCGACACTACTTTAGACTCACCTTGGACAAATAACTGAACACAGTATGCGACGGTAGCTGAGAATCCAACAATGCAGTATACACCTTAGGCCAGTCGGCGGCCGGTAGCCGTCTGGGCGCGAGTAGGGCTCCGCATAGCGTCTGTTGCAGCACGCTGGTGGAGCGCTTGCCCCACGCGGACAGCAGGTCAGACGACATGCGCCCATCGTGGCATATCCAGCGCTGGAATGTGACACCGATAAAATCATTGATAAGGGCACTTAGGATCAATTTCACCAAAAATACCGATCGCGATCAGCACATGTATTTTATACCACGTTCAAGAGCTGTCAGTGTCAATTCTACTACTATTATAACCGCGAAAGTTTGTGAGGATGCCTGGTTGGATGGATTGATGTTTGGTACTCTTTCACGCAAAAACTACTGAACGGATTTTGATGAAATTTGGCACACATAGTTTCTAATCTGGATTAACACATAGGATATTTCTTATTCCGATATTCTTATGGGTTCGAGACTTACGCGGGTGAAACCGTGGGGTGCTGCTAGAATTCCATAGCAATAATGTCACTGACAGCGCTTGAACGCGGCTTACATGTGCTGATCGCGTTCAGTTTCATTAGTGAAATTCGCCCTTATCAGTTTTTGGCAAAACCTGACACATGCATGACTGACACACACACACAGAGTTCGTTCTATGGTCGGTGAACATAATTATGTGAATGTACTATGAAACAAATTCACCTAGTCGTTATGTTATATTACATTTCATGTCGCTTTTCTCATAATTTGGACGGTATTTTCGTTTCAACATAATTTACACATTATACTTTTCACATATTGGAACGATGTTTTATTAACGCGGCTTGCTGTAGGAGTGAACAAATAGGAATCGTCACGTAACGAAAAAGCGTTGTTTTATTACGTTATTCACCATGCGACTTGGGACAGAGAAGGTGTGAACTTGGTCAAAATTGAAATCGAAGATGGCGGTTGCGAAAATTTTAAGATTTTTCATCATTGGTGTCGTTTTCATGGTTTTCGAAGGCGATGAAATGTAAAAGATGGTGGCTGTGAAAATTTTAATATTTTTCTTGATGGGTATCCTTTTTATGGTTTCCGAGGGTGCTAAAGCCTATAGTGAAGTCAAAATGAAAATCCACGAAGGCGGCTGCGAAAATTTTTAATTTTTTCGTCATGTGTCGTTTTTAAAGTTTTCAAGGGTGCTAAAGTCGATACTGAGGTCAACATGTAAATCTAAGATAGCGGCTGCGAAAATTTTGTTTTCGTTTTAAATCAGACGTGGGAAGGAACTTCGTTCCTGATGGGGTGTCCCCGACCGCACTCGTTTTTATACACGGTGACATTTGAATCACAGTTTTCCTAGAACAAACGTTGTTCAGACCATGGTCTACTACCATTTAATAGCATCAAAAAAAAAAATACATCATCGGTTTTTGAAAAAACACAAAGTAGACAAAGTTAAAATAGTCCGAATTTACGTTACTCCGTACAACACAGACACCGCTTCAAAGTAGTTGCGGCGCGGCGCACGCACGAGACAGAGCATTGGGCGGTTGTGCGTACACGTACAGGGATGAATTCCAACAGGAGTACCTTCTCGTTTATTTGAAACTATTGAAAACACGTCTGGGTGCAGATAATAATGCAATGCCTGCACTAGATGTGTTTATTACAAACTATGAAAAGCATAATTTTATCAAAGGCCGCCGAGAATTTTGTTTACACTACCAATAACACTAAAGAATAATAAAACAATTAATTTCACTTTGGGAAAACCATGCGACAATATTCCGAGCGCTGTGGGATTTCTAACATCTGGTTATGATTTAAAAGTTGCCTAATTATTGGTTTTCCCATGTGTCCAAAATTATTACCACGCTAACTTAAACCAAGGGGTCTGCACAGTTTTAATTATTTCCGCGTTCACCAAGACAACGGTCATTGACTCCAATTTTCCCTTCATACTTATCGGGCTTAGGACCGTCAGAAATTCTATCTAAAGTTAATTATTAATTTTGGTGAGTAACTAACTTACCAAAATTAATAACCTAAATTTTAGTTACCTACTCACATCACAGTTCAGAATGTAGGTACAAAATTGACGGCGAATATTTCAGGCGTATTTAAAAAATTGGAATCAGATTATTTACAACGATTAATTAGAATCAACTAGGGATTTACACAATTAAATGACATTATTTACACTTCCTACCTGTAATGAAGTAATTGCTCAAAATGTTGTCCATTAACTTCAATACACAGACGGGCACGTTTTTGCAAATTGTCTTTTAGGCTTCGCAACGTGTTTGTATCGCGCCTCACTACTTCGAACGCACTTTCAATTTTTTGTTTTAGCTGGTCCCGACTGGTAGCTTCTTCAGTGTAGACCAGCCTTTTTACCTCCGACCACAAATAAAAGTCCAGTGGAGTTAAATCGGAGAGTACATGCGCCTAGCTTCCGCCAGATTGTCACCAGCAATTGCGTAAAAACGCACCATATCCAACCACTCCACATTGGAATAGTTTGAACTCATTTTTTCAACAACACTTGTGACGTGTGCCTGTGACGTAACGTATCGGATGCGTACGCGTTCCCGCTCGAGCGATTTCAGTACACTGACCAGTGACGACCGACCGCACAGTAGAAAAGAAAAGAAATGGGCGGAACCGAACTTCGTGCGATTACATGTCATTGGCTAATGATTTATTTGCATTTCGGCCCGCATTGGCCGGACATCCTTGTAGTCCACGTGGACTTCTCTTATCTCGTTTGAATGCCATATCGCTACCGCGATGAGTACTTTAATGTTACGGTAAATGTTTGAACACGTTTGAGCAACATAAGACTTATTTGAGAACGCCTAGTTTTGTTTATTTTAATTACATATTTAGTGCTATATAATAGTAGTAGACCATGGTCTGAACAACGTTTGTTCTAGCAAAACTGTGATTCAAATGTCACCGTGTATATACCAATCATTAAAAAGCCGAACTTGTATGCGCTGCTGAATGGATCGCACACACCTTGGGTGTTAGCTTGAATGATAAGTCACAGATAGCCAAAGATGATGGTTTATTGAATATATTTAACTAGCACGTAACTAATGCTATATGAATGTGTGAATGAGTACAGCTGACTATGAACGCTGATCGTGTACTGTCGCGTTACACTGTCATTTGTGCAAGGCGACGGAAAAGTGCTGATCTATGCAATGGGCGCGTGCCATGTACGATATATGACTCGTACAGAACTTTATGTAAAATTCCGTGTGCTCTATCAACAACGAGTCCCGTAAATTCTTCGCTAAAAGTAAATTTGTTTAATTATAAATAACTAAGTAAAGAGAGAGAGGTTCTTGAGATCGGCTAGACAAGGAAATTGGTCACGTACCAAACTAGTAAAGCGTTCTCGAAGGCACTGCTGTAGTCAAGTAGAACCAAATTCAAAGAGCATAATTATTGCGTAATTTACGTCGTCGAGCAGATGAATTTTTCAAACATATGAAGCAATGGATTAGCAATTTCCTTCAGATCCGGCGGATTGTGAATGAAAGTGTTAGGTAATTGCCAATTATTTACGCAAAAATACTGATCCTCAGTTACCTCAGCGAGGTCGCTGACTAGTGCAGTAAGCACACTACTAGCAGGCGCACACGCTGCGCAGTGTGGTGCGCCGGCGCAGCGCCACGCGCGCTCCACCACGCGCACGCCCGCCTCGCTGCTGCGCGTACGTCTGTGTACAAATTAAACTTGATTATTATTTCACTTTTAACAGTCATTGCGAAAAACTCAAAGCAAGAGTGAACTATCTTCTATGTACGCTCTTTCCATCATTAACCTCGCTAGCCACCAAGCGAGATCGGGGTCAAGATCTCGAAAGGCCTTACTGCACATTGTTATAATGATTTATCACTCTTGAATGATTATCTTATTTAATTTGCGTGTCTTCTAACATTTCTATTATTTTTATTTGTAAACGATTTTCTATTTTGTTGTATTGTAGACTGGCCTACACTGTCCTCCCATACCTATTAACACTGCTATTTGAAAATACTGTAAAAGCCAATTATTTTTACATAAGTGCCCATGAGTGAGAAGTAACGGCCTAGTTTTGCTACCTAAATTAATTGCTGCTAAATTAGGTGACTACCAAAAAAGATTGTTCGGGAAATTTCGTGTGACCAGCAGTACACATTTCACCGATGAAAGTGAACGCGATCAGCCTAATCCGCGACAAGAGCTGTCAGTGTCAATATTTCACAACAATGATGACACTGACAGCTCTTGAACGCGATTTAGATGTGCTGATCGCGTTCAGTTTCCTTGGTGAAATTGGTATTAAGGGCCATAAGATCAAAAGCAGTTTAAACTATGGATATCGAGGCTACGATAAAATATAATCGATGGTTTAATCTACTGTCCTATGGGCCGGTTAATTGATCTGTAGTTAACTCAACCAATGGTTAAACATGGTAACTAATGGTTGAATTTTGGCTAAATGTGAAAGATTAAACATAAATGAGTTATGCCATTAGTTACTTTTTTTAATATGAATGAGCTAACATGAATACATTCATGTTTAGCCTTACACATTTAGACAAATTTCAACCATTAGTTACTATGTTTAACACATTATCTGCTTAATTCTTAGCGAAATGTATGCAAACGCTTCTTTGTGCTACACTAATCCTGTGTGGCAATCGCTCGGGTGCGTGCAAAAAATATCTTGAGTGTAGACACCCTTACCGACCCTTATTTTACGATGTTTTCGAAACAATAGAGATGCACAACGAACGCACAGGTGCGGCGCGCCGCACTCGAAGAAAGTTATGTAAATTGTATGGACGCGCATAGGCGCCGTCAAGCACCTGGTGAACGTCCGAAAACGCGCATGTGCGTCTGCCGCGCCTAATGTATTAACCATTGGTTGAGTTACCTATGAATCAAAAAACCGGCCCTAAGATCTAATGCAAAATATGAACAGATTAGTTAAACTTCGATAGTCTTTTACACATAGCAACATTCTCTAGTTTATTCGAAATTCGTTCATTAAAATAGTGGCAACAAATAGATCCATTTGACATATTTTGACGCCTGTGAGTCTGTAACGTTTTATTCTTCATGTGGTGTGGTATTTCATAATATTAGGTCCTTACTTATGAAATTACCGTTTTGTCAAACTGCCCACTTTGATCTCAAATATCTGGCGAGTTTCACCGTGGCACCAGCGCTGCAGAAACAGCTGGAAGTATTAATGAAGTGTATGGGGAAGCTACTCTAAAAGAAAACACGGTATGCTTTTGGTCCCAACATTTTTGTTCTGGAAGTTTTGATCTACAGAACAAACCCCGTGGACGGCCGGAGAACCTAGTTGACAATGAAGAATTAAAAGTGATCGTGGAAGCGGAGCTTCTAAGATCTGGCCAGACGATTATGACAGATCTGTAGACAACAATTGCCATGATGGAAAAGCTAGCCGTTAAACCGAGATTGGTGAAATTTCTCTAGCCCACTGCTCCTTCAGGACAACGCTAGACCATACACTGCACAACAGACTGTGGCTAAATTAGAGGAGCTGCCTTTGTAATGTCTCCGACACGCACCATACTTCCCGGCACTTGCTCCAACAGATTACCACTTGTTCCGGAATCTGGACAATTTCTTGCAAGGAAATACGTTTATTCCGACGAGTCAGTCAAAATCGCCTTCAAAGGTTTTATTGATTCTCGCTCCCACAAATTACTCAGCAAAGGAATCAATTAAGTACATATAAAATGGCGAAAGTGCATAGATACCAATTGATTTTTTTCAACTTTGATTGATTAAATATTATAATTTCATTTTTTTTTTATTAGTGTTTTGTTTCCACTATAATCTATTGGCCCTTTCAAATTTTTATTTAAAGAAGGTGTCCTTACATGGAGAATATGTACAAGCTAAAAATAAATATATATATTATGTACAAGTGTATAAAAAATCATAAAAATAAAAAGGGGAAGAGCTCATAGGGCATCAAAAATTTCGTCCCCATCGCTGTCAATGGAAAAAGTGCCCAAAAGGCTGGCAGCATTGCCACGTTGGATGGCAATGCTGATTCTTTGGGCTAAAAATAGGCCAGCCCTTTGGTCCCGTGAAGAGTCGACCAACCGCTTGGCGATGTCCCGAAATACTCGATGAGCACTCGGACCCCAAGGCCCTAGAGTTTCAACCCCAAACGGCTCAAACATATAGCTCCCAATAAGGTTACTATATTTGCGCCGTTTGAGGTTTTCTGCTCCTGCAGCAGCCGCCCCAGCACAGCCCGCCGTGCTAAGAAGATGGGATGGCGCGAGGGTGTCGACACAGGTTGCATCCCACACCAAAGGCCTACCCAACTTCCAAGGCATTATGGTCATTCCGTCTGGCCTCTTCCCATCGTCACGCGCCAAGCCATTGGGTTCTAAAACAGCTGGCACCCCGGCGGTGACAAGAGCCCGACGGATGATGTCGTTAATGCTGGCGTGCCGTGCCATCCGACCAGCGCTCTTGCTGCAGGATAGTCCATGGTGTCCGAGGCAGTCGACTCCTTCACCGCATTGACAGCGATGTGGAGCCCCACAAGGAGCACCCACACGCAAACATGTAGCGAGCTGGAATGTGGTGTCACTCAGTATAGTGCCTATGTTGGGTGACGGTAGAGCCTGAAGCCAAAGACCCGACTCCCATTCACCCACAGCCAACAGGCGGGCACGCTCAGCAGTATTGGTGGACGTATTAATAAGTTTATTCCGTACCAACCTGCAGAGCGGCTCATCCCACTGTCTCTGGGAAGACGGGTTCTCGGGCTGAACCGTATCCGGGCAAGCCACTTTCCAGGCATTCACCGCGTCGGTCAAACACGGCACTTCAGAGTCAACCTGAGAAGGGGCTAAGATTCTTGTGGTTAACTTTTCGGTGCTGTGGACCGAGGACAGGAACGCCGGTAGGCTTACACTAGAAATTTTGCGGACGCCGAGCCCACCAAAACGAATGGGTAGTGTGGCTTGCAGCCACGCGCGGTCGTCCAATGCCACATTTAAAATTGATGTTAGGGTGCTTCGAATAATACGATCGATTTTGTCTAAAAGTTGTGGCTGCTTCCATAAAGAGGAAGAGCGGAGAAAATACATAAAATTTGGACCAAAACAGCAATATCTGATAAGGGTGAATGCCGAATGTAAATTAATTTTTGAAAGTCTATCTGAAATATCGTTAAAATGTTTAATTTTATCGTCGACGAATGGTGAAAAACTGTCTTCGAAAATTGGGGAACCTAGAAGGTGCAGTGAGCTTTTTTCCAAAACTTTGATATCTGGGGTTATTGAATTGAATTTTTGTATAGTCGATTGTCTGTCGGTATTGTCACAAAGTATTGTATTTATTTTTTTTTTCATTTTGCTTTTTCCATATAGAAAACACCAAATTCATATGTAAGGACCTAATAATAGGTATCAGTAGGCTAGGTACCTCTAGAAAAAACTCTTTAGGGTTTATTAACTATCATTTGTATTTAAGGAAGAAAATTTGAATTTCGCGGGCTACCCTGACGCTTCCTCCTTAAATAAAATTTACCTTGCGGTAGGATAATATAATAGGTTGGGGAAAAAGTTTCTTCGCATTTTTTAAGAAAATTCAAAACATTTTTTAATATAGTTTATTTACATTTAACTAAAGTATTAGGTTGGGGAAAAAGTCTTTTCGCATTATAGTATGTATGAACTTGTAATAAAATCTCTTTGGCTATACTATTTGTATCTGGCTGATTTTGGTATCATTGAAAGTTTAAATTTTAAAGAACATAATTCCAAATTCAAATTAGGAAAAAGTGTGATTTTCATTTGTTTTTCGTACCGTCAAGATGAGTGAATCTAATGAAGAAATTCGATACATTTTAAAATTTTACTACAAAAAAGGTAAAAATGCAACGCAAGCCGCGAAAAAAATTTGCGATGTTTATGGACCTAGTGTAGTGTCTGTGAGAGTAGCACAAATTTGGTTTAAGCGTTTTCAATCCGGAAATTTTGATGTCAAAGATGCACGTCGCTCTGGTCGCCCTATTACGGATAAAATGGATGCCATTTTTGAAAAAGTGGAGCAAGATCGGCATATCAGTAGTTACGACGTAGCTGAAGAACTGGAAATTTACCACAAAACAGTTTTGGCGCATTTGAAAAAAACTGGGTACACAAACAGCTCGACATTTGGGTACCTCACGAGCTAACTGAAAGAAACCTAATGAACCGTGTACTCATTTGTGATTCTTTATTACGACGCACATTGGTTCAAGGGCGGAAAAAAGTCCTTTGTTTCAACCTTGTTTAAAATGTCTACAATTTGGTACACACATACTAGAATGAGTAGAAACAAGTCCTAAAATTAATACGGATAAATAATTATACAGTATTTAATTATATGATGCCAAAGTAGGGTGATCGAGAATTTACAAATTTCGTGCAATAAATATTGTTATTTCAAGTATGAATAGAACCAAAATACTATAATTATCAACTTTCATTTTTAGTTTAGTCATAAGTTTATTGTGTGTATTAATAAAATAGTAAACATAATGTTATAATATAATGAATAATTACTTGCTATTACATTTTTAGTGAAGAAGGTCATTTGGAACCTTTTGTTTTCAATCATGAGATCATAACTAATCTCCGTTATCGACCGATACGTAATAATATACTTTCGGAGATTAATTAGACCCTATAGATTAAGAATACATTAGTTTTGGCTGCGATAACCTGCGATCTTGGAAATACCAGGTACTTAACTAATGACGCTCTGTAATTAAGAAAAAGTGCATTATATTAATAAGTGTTTCTAATGAGGGTAATTAACATTTTATCATATCGTGTAAGTATAAATAGCATTGAATGGTAGTTTTAACTTCACTTACAATTATTTTCTCTTACGATAACAGTGTTATTATAGTGATGGATAGCTTTACTATTGTCTATGCCGATTTAGTGGAAATCATAATATCAAGTAATCGTGAGATACATAAATGCCTCGAAAATTTAAAACTTATGTATCCACAGCTTACAGAAAGTGTTTGGAATCAAGTTTATGAAAAGTTAAGCCGTAATTTTCTACCCGTATTTACAAAAAAGTGGCAAACTGCAGCGAGAAATAAAAATGCTTTTATGGCAAAAAATGAACAGTGGCTGAAAAATATTTTTACCGTTGAGACATCTTCGGTGCAGACTGATGTGGTGAATTGTGACAGTAATGTTCCAGGGCCATCAAAACGCTCTCATAGAGGACGACCAGAAAAATCATTTGATGAATGTTGCGATCGAACAAAGCGATATAAAGTTAAAAGATTGTGTGAAAGCGTTCCTGAAGAAATGATTAAGAAAGCTGCCTCTAAGGTACTCGTACAAGAAGAATCATCGGATACTATCAAGTTTACTCCAGAAAAAGCGTTGGCATTATTACTTGATGCATCACTTTCGAAACATCAATATCAAGTACTGAGAAATGCAGCAAAAAGTATTGGTTGTGATATTTTTCCCGATTATCATAAAGTACTTGAAGTAAAAAGGCAATGCTACCCCACGGATATTGATGTAACGGAAAGCTACGCTTGTGTAAGTTTGCAGTCATTACTGGATCACACAACCAGAAGATTATTTGAAGTAATGTCTGAAGACGACCTTACACAGATTAGTGTAAATTCAACGTTTTTACACAAGTGGGGATGTGACGGATCATCAGGTCATGCTGAGTACAAACAGTCATTTATCGACGAAAATGTGTCAGATTCATATATGTTTTTGACATCATTAGTTCCACTGCGTCTGTATGAAAAGGAAAATAAATCTGTTGTGTATTGGACAAATGCAACTCCTTCTTCTACAAGGTGTTGTCGCCCGGTACAATTCCAATTTCAAAAAGAAACTACAGAATCTACGAAAAATGAAATTGCTAGAATGGTGTCTGAAATAGCAAACTTAAATGAAACTGTTATTAGTTTAAAGGAAAAGACTTACAAAGTCTACCATAAACTTGTGTTCACAATGATAGATGGCAAAATAGCGCAGACAGTTACGGACACATCATCATGTGCAGTGTGTTTTATATGCAAGTCAAAGCCATCAGAAATGAATAACCTTGACCAAGTGCGAAATAAAACTGTGAATACGGAGGCTCTCAAGGTCGGTTTATCCCCGCTTCACGCACGGATTAAATTTATGGAATGCATATTACATATTGCGTACAATATGTCATTTACCAGTTGGAGAACGAACGCAACTACCAAACAACAAAAAGATGAAGAGAAGAAAAGAATCCAAAGTGAGCTGTTTCAACGTTTAGGTCTAAAAGTGGATTTTGTAAAGCAAGGAATGGGAACATCTAACGATGGAAATACGTCTAGAAGATTTTTCAATAATGCAGACATTGTAGCTGAAGTCACAAGAGTCGATAAAGAACTTATTCATCGGTTTGGTATAATATTGCAAACAATTAATTCTAGTGCATTAGTTGATTCGGATAAGTTTGGTAGTTATTGTTACGAAACTGCTGAACTATACGTAAGCATGTACAGCTGGTATAATATGCCAAATACTGTGCATAAAATCTTGCTGCATGGCAAAGAAATAATAAGTGTTGCTGCCTTACCTATTGGGATGTTATCTGAGGAAGCTCAAGAAGCGCGAAATAAAGATTACCGCAATTATAGGTTAGGTCATTCAAGAAAATGTTCTCGTCTATCATGTAATGAAGATGTTATGAATATGCTCTTAGCTACCTCAGATCCCCTTATCAACAGTTTACGTGCAGTACCGAATAAAAAATACTATCCTCTTCACGATGATGCCAAAGCTTTATTAGTGGATAGCACCCATCTCTAAATCAATGTCTTCTCTATTTAATATTTAGTTTATTAATATTTATTTATTTAAAAATGCTGATTTAATTATATGAAATTCATGTGAAAAAATTTGATGAATATTTTCATGTTAATAAAAAAAAAATACGTGTTATATCTTTCTCTTTGTAAACTGGTACATCCATTATATCATTTTAATAAAGTATTATGAAGAAACGCAACGTCTTTTCATTTAAAAATAATATTTTCCGCATGCCCGTACTACCTGCACCACTGTGCGACGTAATGAAACCGAACCATTTTTGAAGAAGCTGATAACTGGTGATGAAAAGTGGATCACGTATGACAAGAACGTGCGAAAAAGGTCATGGTCAAAGGCCGGTCAGGCTTCACAGACTGTGGCGAAACCCGGGTTAACTCGCAACAAGGTGATGCTGTGTGTGTGGTGGGATTGGAAGGGCATTATTCATTATGAGCTGTTACCACCAGGCAGGACCATCGATTCTGAATTCTACTGCGAACAACTGATGAGATTAAATCAAGAAGTTGAGAGAAAGCGGCCGGAATTAATCAACAGAAGGGGTGTGGTTTTTCATCATGATAACGCTAGACCTCACACATCTTTAGCCACTCAGCAAAAATTAAGAGAGTTTGGCTGGGAGGTGTTAATGCATCCGCCGTATAGTCCTGACCTTGCACCTTCAGATTTCCACCTGTTTCGGTCTCTTCAGAATTCTTTAGGCAGTGTCAGGTTAACATCACGAGAGGACTGCCAAAACCTCTTGTCGCGGTATTTTGACCAGAAGTCCCAAAATTTCTATAGCAATGGGATCATGTCCCTACCTACAAGATGGCAAAAGGTTATCGAACAAAATGGTACCTACATACTTTAGTTAAATGTAAATAAACTATATTAAAAATGTTTTGAATTTTCTTAAAAAATGCGAAGAAACTTTTTCCCCAACCTATTATGTTTATGTTTGTATGTATCTTGATCTAACGAAATACGGTCTACTCGATTAACTGTTTATATCGTTCGTGTATTATTTCGATATCTGAATCCGAATCACTGTTAGAATTTTCCATTTTAATATCCACAAAAAAAAAAAAAAAACTTGAATAGTTCCGTACAAATGTTTGTAGCCAGATTGTCACGTCAAAATATGCTAACTGTATGTATCTGGCAGTTTAATCCATACAATGGAGTTTAACTGTCCCTTGGGGCTAATTTAAATTGCCAAACTACCTGATGTTATGAAATATCAATGAGCACAGATTAAACTCTCTTCCGTGGTTTAATCTTTCGGGCCTTGGTTAGGTTTATCTCAAATTTGAAGATACATAACAACACATCAAGCGTGTATTCCACGAAGTGTTGGGCAGATGTACCTGTAGTATACCCACATGGAGCATGCGTAGTTACGTAACACCAAACGAACGAAATACCAAAATAATTTCTTAAATCAAACATATCTATAAGGTAGTGTGTATTTATTCCGATTGGATTACAGAATATCTAGGTTCCCAAATATACACGCTGCTTTTTGCTGCTCCCTATATTTATGTTCGCATAACTCGTCAAAATGTAGGGAACTGCTGATTTTTTTTTCGCGATTTCATGTTTGGTCCCATAATAAAAGTTGTTCATAATGATGAGTACAACACTATCGTGGCAACTCCTTAGCCAATGAAAAAGTAGCGTGTGCATTAAATACTACTACTGGTACTGATTTAAACATGAAATATGAGAAAAATAAGTTTTGTATAGAAATTTGAAATTCCTCATATCTCATCTTTAAATTAGTGTCCTTTCAAAATATTCATTTGGGAATCTAGATATTCTGTAATCCAATCGGAATAAACACGCCCTGCCTTAGGAGTACCTATGTTTGATTTACAAATTATTTTGGTATTTCGTTTGTATAAACCATGCATGGTGGCTAAGTAATAACAGCCGCACGGGTCGATCCATCAGGTTAAGCTATGCTTGCCGGAGTTAGTCCGTAGATGGGTGACCATCTTTACATACCGAGACTCCTTCGTGCCTCGGAAAGCACGTTAAGCCGTTGGTCCAGGCTGTCATTCGTGGATCTTTGGCAGTCGTTACGGGTCGTCAGAAGCCCGAAAGTCTGACAACCAGTCTTACCAAGGGGTATCGTATTACCCAATAACTGGGTTGTGGAGGTCAGATAGGCAGTCGCTCCATGTAAAATACTGGTATTCAGCTGCATCCGGTTAGACTGGAAGCCGACCCCAACATAGTTGGGATAAGGCTAGGCAGATGATGAAACTACGCATGCTCCGCCGGCCTCTTAAAAGATTACCTTGCAATAGTATGTAACGCAGCCGCTGTGCGCGCTGCATGCGGCCTGGAGCGCGCCAGTCGGCGGAGAGATGCGCGCGCGCTGTTGCGGTTCTCTTTGATGCCACGCTCTGCGTCCACTGATAAACACCATTCATGTTCCTGGACAAATTCAAATAATCATGATAATGTCGATAAGCACTGTTTCATTGCATTGTAGCATAGTTATACTTAAACTATTACTATATAGGATGACTGGTGACTGACCGATACTTAAACACATGATTGTACTCATGATAACAAACAACTTTTACCATGGGACCAAACCTGAAATCACGAAAAAAAAAATCTGCTGTTCTCTACATTTTGACGAGTTATGAGAACATAAATGTAGAGAACAACGATTTTTTTTCGCGATTTCTGGTTTGGTCCCATAGAAAATGTTGTCCATAATGATGAGTACAATGACCCCTTAAGAGGTTTGGTCCCATAGTAAAAGTTGTCCGTAATGATGAGTACAATGACCCCTTAAGAGGTTTGGTCCCATAGTAAAAGTTGTCCGTAATGATGAGTACAATGACCCCTTAAGAGGATAACGGTGATTAACTGTATAGGTACCGGTATGTAGATAGTGATGGGCTTGCATTTGTTCGCGCAGCTTTTGCGCACAGGCTGTAAAGGACATCGTACGCGCAGTACGCTGACTAGCTCCCATAGTCGGCTGTCTAGTGAAGACACGCGGGCCACTTCCGTACACCATTCTCTGTAAGACAATCACTAGTTTAGTGTTATGAAAAGAAACATTGCTAATTGCTAGCTATAATGTCATTCTTAAAATTGTGATGATAAGTAGCCCGCGAAATTCAAATTTTCTTACGTTTTTTGCAATTTGCAAGTCAGTATTAGGTTGTATGATATTGATCAAAATACGATTCGCGATCGTAACAAGTATTTATTTGCAGAATCATAATCATTAAAGTCTATCATTAATACAACTCTTTTTTTACACCAAGTAATTGAATGTATTGAATGACTATTTCATGAAATGTTAGCATTTGAGGATTATACTAACTTAAGAGTTGTATTACTGATTATAATGATTATAATTCTGTAGATATTTGTTACGGTCGCGTATTATACTTTAATCAACATATAAACTAATACCGACTTTCAAATTGCAAAAAAAAACGTAAGAAAATTTAAATTTCGCGGGCTACCCTGACGCTTCCCCCTTAATAATTTATCAACTTCAATCATATCGAACGAATTGTTTGAGACAACGAATAAAAGAGCATGCCGTGATAGAAATATGAGCGAGTTAGTAAAGTAGTAGAGGGGCTGACTACAGTTTCACCGATACCGCTGTACCGCCGCACGCCATGTAGCGCGGCGAGACGGGGGACAGTGCAGGCCGCTCGCTCGTAAACGCTCACGGCATCCAGCCCCTCATTCGTCAACGGCCTCCCACCTCCCGCGGTACAGCGGTATCAGTCAAACGTCTAGTTTGTGGTGTGCCAGACCATTTTAAGAATTATCGCGAGTTTGTAATAGTAATTAAGTAATATTTTTTCTTATTTTAGGCAGTAATTACTAAGACTTTAGTATACTGCAATAAGTATTTGATTTATTGAAGAAACTCACTGTGCAAGCCTCTCGATGTCATTCAAATGTTTGTCGACCAACGAAATAAGCGTGCGCGCATCTCTGAAGTCCACATCTTCTACAGGTGACTTGATCAATGTTCCTCTTTGCCTGTATACAGAAAAATAGTGAAGATTTTCTATATAACCATCTGTAATTCAGCTTATCTACAGTTCTTTTAATGTTGAATTTTCACTTTTTTTTTTTTACATCCAGTCTACCAGTCCAGATTTTCTTTAGTAGCTAGGTGGATCGGCGATCATAGGAAGCTGATTTGGAAAGAGTACGTAAACCTACCCTAAGATAGTCCAAAGCTTGAGAACAGTGGACTAGGATAGTCCGAAGTTACAATAGAAGAAGAAGAAATCTTAGGTGAGGTGTAGACGTCCAGCTGAAGACTGCTATTATTAATATTTTAATATCCTTTATTGTCCCACAGCTCGGCAAATGCTTCCATACTCTCTTTTCCACCTCTCTCTGTCCAGAGCTGCCAAGAACCAATCTTTATTAATACATTAGGTGCGGCAGACGCACATGCGCGTTTTCATAACTTTCTTCGAGTGCGACGCGCCGCACATGTGCGTTCGTTGTGCATCTCTATTGTTTCGAAAACATCGTAAAAAAAAGGGTCGGTAAGGGTGTAGCATAAAGAAGCGTTTGCATAAAGAATTTAGCAGAGAATGTGTTAATGGAGTCCAGCTCATCCCGCCATCTCAATCTGGGCCTGCCGCTATGTCGTTTGCCACTAACCGGAATTCATTGGGTCGTAAGTTTGGCACATTGATCGTCTGGCATGCGGCAGATGTGTCCAACCCAATTCCATTTAAGCGTGACAGCTTTCCGAGTGACATCAGTTATTTTAGTTATGGAACGGATTGTTGTATTCTTAACCCGGTCCACAAGTTTAATACCCAAAATACTCCATTCCATAGCTCTCTGGCAAACCTCCAAACTATTATTATTTATTAATCTTTATTTATTAAGACTACAATGCAGACTGCATTGTAGTCTGAATTGTAACATTGTTGGTATATGCAGTATTTATTCATAAACCAAATGCTAAACAACAGTGTCCTAAGTTATATATTTCTCAACATACCTTCTCTTCGACCGATCCTTAATCTTCAATATGGTTTTAACAGCGATGTGGAAGGGGGTCTGCGGCGGAGTATGGTCAGGCGGCGGTTGTACAGTCACGGAGGGAAAACTGTCCAGTTCTATGGACGGTAATGGACGAGACACTGCTCGTTTCCATGCTGCTTCGAGAGCCTGCGTGATAATTCAATCACATTTTAGTTAGTAGTCTTTTGTAGCTGTGGGAATAGGGTATAAGCGTTTTGTCACTTTCCTGAAAAAATACAAATAGTAGCGTGAATACTGGCTTACATCAATCAATCTGCCTAGCCTTTTCCCAACTATGTTGTGGTTGGCTTCCAGTCTAACCGGATGCAGCTGAATACCAGTATTTTACATAGAGCGACTCTGCCTATCTGACCTCCACAGCCCAATTATTGGGTAATACGATACCCCTTGGTAAGACTGGTTGTCAGACTTTCGGGCTTCTGACGATCCGTAACGACTGCCAAAGATCCACGAATGACAGCCGGGACCAACGGCTTAACGTGTTTTCCGAGGCACGGAAGAGTCTCGGTCTTGGAGGAGTACAGATGGTAACCCATCTACGAACCAACCCCTGCAAGCGTAGCAACCTGATGGATCGACCCTTGTGGCTGTTATTATTTAGCCACGAGCTCCTCTGGCTGGCTTACATAACGTCGGCATATGTTCCCACTGCTGCAGGCTTACCACGAGAACCGTAGAAGAGCGTCTCGTCGACGGAAGAGTAGACAAAAATGACGTTACCGTGTAGACAGTACGACGACAACAAAGTAGAAAGAGTCAACTGCACTCTTACGAAATTCACTTTTTTACATAATTCGACTAAGAATTCTGTGTTTTTTTCATAAGATTTTTTTTTTCTGTTTAATCTTCAATTTTCACTAATATTAAGTTACACAATATAGACAACCGCGGAGGCGAGCCTGTAGCGCCGGAAAAGATGCGATTCTCAACGGGTTTTATATGGAATTTTTCACTTTTTGTATGGAAAATATGAAAATTATTAGATACCTACATGTAGAGTTTTAGGGGGTTATAGGTTTTTCATTATTTTTGCGATAGGACACACCGTTTTCGAGATATAAGCAAAAGAAGAGAAAAAACAAATATGATTTTGTAGATAACCGTATGTATATATTTGCCGTCGAGTGGAAAGTTTTCTACTGTCTTAAGCATGACGATTACAATCATCGATTATCAGCTATCAGTGTGATTTTGACAGTTGGGATAGAAAACTTTCTTCCGAAATAGTTGACATAAGAAAGGACCTAGGCAAAGATCGTTAGAAACGGAAGACAAAATAATAATAATAATAATATTCTGGAACATTGTTCACACACGGTCATCTGATCCCAAACTAAGCAGAGCTTGTACTATGGAAACCAGATAACTGATAAACTACATACACTACTTTTTTTTTTGTAAATACAAAATATAAAAGACAAATTGTAAAAATGACAAATTGTAGAAGGATTTCTACGTTGCGATGTCAAAAATGGAGAAACGAAATGTCACTTTGTATAGAAAGAGATGAGTGTATTCTTCGTAGAGATAGAAGTGATCATGCTAAGCCTGCTGGAACACAGGGCTCCTCTCTTTGAGAGGGAGTGGGCTGTAATCCACCACGTGGGCCCAGTGCTGGTTGGTAGATGTCACATGTCTTCGAATTGTTGGTTCTAGGACATGCCGGTTTCCTCACGATTTTTTCCTTCACCGTTTTGAGAGCAGTGGTGATGAAATTATATACACAAAGTAAAGCGCCTCCCTGGGATCGAAACCATGATCTACAACTCGTAATTCGGGGCCATTACCACTGCTCTCCTAGCCAAAACTGACTTGTAGACTCGTGTCAAAAAAAAAAACTACAAAATGTTTTATGAACATGATGTATATTTCTGGTGTGTGCAGTACAGGTCATTTTGCCAACTATTTACAAAATCCATTTCTTGAAAAAAATTAAAAGTGAAACGTCTTTTCAAAGTTTAAAATAGGTTCCTAGAAGATAATGTAAGTTGACTTACATGTTCCGGGATGTATCTTGCAATATCTGCAAAGTGAGGTGGTACGCGCACTTTTTCCCCTTGTTCCAGCCAGCTTAAATATTCGTTGAGCAATCTGAAAACATATATATTGCCTGTTTCAGTCCCCAGATAAACTCAATCAGCCATATGAAGTCCCAAATAGAACAGAATTTGAACAAATTTATCTGCCCGATTTGTTATCTGGAGCTTATCACAATCTGGTAACATTCCAAACATGTTTAGGTCGGCTTCCAATCTAACCGGATGCAGCTGAATACCAGTATTTTACATGGAGCGACTGCCTATATGACCTCAACAACCCAGTTACTGGGTAGTACGATATCCCTTGGTAAGACTGGTTGTCAGACTGTCGGGTTTGTGACGACCCGTAACGACTGTCAAAGATCTAATAATGACAGCCGGGACCAACGGCTTAACGTGCTTTCCGAGGCACGGAGGGGTCTTGGAAAGATGGTGACTCATCCACGGACGAACCGCGGCAAGCGTAGCTTAACCAGATCGATCGACCCGTGCGGCTGTTATTACTTAGCCACGAGCTCCTCACACAACCTGACACTGACCTCATTGCAAAATATGCAAGTAAATTTGAATTTCGCGGGCTACCCTATTTTTTTTTTTTTTGCTTTTTGTGGGACTCCAACCCACTAAAACTCCACGGTGTCCTCCTCTGCCGCTTGTGGCAGGTACACGGGCACGCGTTAGCACTCACCGCGAACCCGCCGCGGCTGTCCGTCCCCGGACCCTCCTCTAGGGAGTACCCCCATCACCGGCCCACCAGAACACATTGCACGCTGTGACCACCCCAGGGACCAATTCAGCACATGGGCGCTAGACGACCCCGTGTCTAGGCACCCAAGGTCCCCCTGCGACCGGTCAGGTCAGTGGCTCGGCCGGGAGAGCTGCCAACGAAATACCGACACTCCTCCTCCCCTGCAGCCCCACCGCATCCGCCATCAGACGGTGGCGACCTCGTCAAGGCGGCGGAAGGTAGGGAGACCGGCGCACCGCAATATCAGCACTCCTCTCCCGCCGCGGCCTTCAACCCTCAGCCGCGATGTCTCCCATACAGACGGCCCGCCTCAGTTGCGATTTGCAACCTACTTGTTGGCCGCTACGTCGTCGGCTTACCAGCAAAAGCCCTGATGAGCGGCCCTTCCTCGGGTTCCTCTTCGCTTCTTCGTGGATGACCAAGCCACGGCTACTGAGCCCCCCGCCACGGCAATGCGGGGACCCACCGGGGGGGTCACGGGCTACCCTGGCGCTTCCCCTTAAAAATAATAAATAAGTCGGGACTTACTTCTCAGCCGCAGTATGATAAGCTATCAAATTAAATATATTCCTCTTCGTTTCAACCGCCTCACTACTCGGACTCGCTTCCTTCTCACTTCGGCTATCATCGGTATTATCTTCGTTATCGCTCGACCCGCTCGATTCTCCCGTCAAATCGATTATTGATAAAGCTGGTAACAGACTATCTTCAGTTCTAACTGGAGCAGTTTTCTTTACTCGGTTAGTCGATTGTGTTTCACTAGTATCGATAGATTTGTGTTCTATTTTGAGTGTTTCGCCTTCATTGTGGTGGTATGCGACCGTTTCTAAGAGTCTTCGTTTGATTTGAACTAGTGTGCGGGATTTTTTTAGACCGCTGAAGAATAGGGGGCCCACTGCTGGCACTGACCTATAAAAGACATAATTGTGGTGAATAATTCACGCTTTAATAGTTGGTAGTCATAGGTCCATTGAAGACTGATGCACTTTACTGTCTAATTTAATCTCGTTTGAAATCAACGGGCTCGTCTTTCGTGCTTATGACATGCTAAAATGTATAATACTATGAAAATTTGCCAAAACCTAAACCGGTTTAACTTCTTGAGTGTCGCATGATACCGCATAGGTTCATAAGAAAAAGCACTCGAAGTCAACAGATACATGTTGCAAGTGCAAATAAACGTAAAATACCATCGTCCAATGGCGACCGCTGGCTGACAGTAGTTGCGAACCTATGAGAGGTCATTTCAAGCGCTTTGTCTTATGAACCTACTAGCTGTTGCCCGCGACTTCGACTGCGATCCAGGATGAATAGTAGCCTATGTTCTTCTCCAGGTCATGGTCTACCCAAGTGCCAAATTTCATCCAAATCCGTTCAGCCGTTTTAGCGTGAAAGCGTAATCAACAAACAAACAAACACACTTTCGCATTTATAATAATATTTAGGATAGTTAGGAGGACAAAAATCGGTCTATCGACACTCTAGAATCACAAAATATATTAGGTACTTAAAAAAAAAACTCCTAGCTTATCCTACTAACATAAAAAAAAATCATACAGATAAATTAAATAATTAAATTAAAATTAAACTTTCATATAAATAAATTAAATTAAATTAACACACTACTAAATTGTATGTATTATTATAATTCAATCATTATTCAAAAGACACGTGGCGCCATCTCATAAGAACGTTATTGTTGTTTTCCTCGAGAACAGTACTTTTTTAACCGATTTCTAAAAAAGGAGGAGATTCTCAATTCTCAATGTTTGTATTATTTTTTTAAGTTTGTTCGCGCATAGCTCCGATGCTTGCCAACCGATTTGAAAAATCATTTTTTTGTTGGAAAGGGTATACTTCTTTTATCGAAATCGGACAAGCGGTTTTTGAAAAATCAACAAAAATCTAAAAATTGGTCTACATTGTCTACATTAACTTTACACTGCATTGCGTTTTTTGTTCGCGCAGTTACGAACCGATTTGGAAAATTATTTTTTATTCCAAAGCCTATGCTTTCCAATTGGTCCCATGGTCACCAAGTCGGGATCTGATGATGGAATCTTGGCGAAATCGAGGGAACTCTTTAAATTTTATAGGAAAACGTACAGCGATTTTGGTATTCATCATCAGATCTGATGATGAATCCAAGAGACAGGCACCGGAACTCCATAATAAGAATATGTATCTTAGCTCTGGAATTGTAACTTTCCAGGTGTACCACTAATAATTAAAAAAAAAAAAGAATTAGAAAACTTTTTCTTTTTTTCATTCAAAATTTCATTCTACGGATATATTAATGTTTGTTCGGGCATAACTCCGTCATTTATGGATGGATTTTGATGTTTTTAACCGACTTCTAAAAAAGGAGGAAGTTCTCAATTCAGATGCTGGGTTCAGAGATAGACAACGGAACTTTTCAATAAGTGGAAGGCAGATGACCTCGTGTATGCAGCGGGAATTCGTTGGATGCCAGATGCGCGGCAGTGGATTTCGTTTGACGGAAATGATCATGATGATGATGAAGACGACGATTATAACCTTCTTGACTTTTCTTATCCAACCTACGTAACATGTAGGTCCTCTGCTTTGACAGTCCGTTTTCGCGCTGGTCAGGGTTCTCATTCGAAATGCGTTGAGCATTTCTTTCCCTAATTTATTTTAATCGTTTCCCTTTTTCTTTCTCAGTTTCAGTTCAACTCCGTTTTCTCATACGAGGAGCATCTTTACTAGGCCTACCCATTTTTATTAGATTAAAAATATGTCAATAAAAATTAACAAATATATATTTTTTTTTTTGCAAAAAAAAAACCGACTTCAAAAAACCCTAAAAGACCTAAAAAGTTAAAAATAATACTATAACCTACCTATATTAATAAACCTAACCTAACCTACAATTAATCTATACCAAAATTTAACATTTTTATCACGCACAATGGTCCACTTGAAGGATTAAGTGCGGAAACCAAACCCAATAACATAGAATTTAACATTTTTTTGGAGTCAAGCTAAGTAATGAAACGACAGGTACAGTTCGATTCAAGCTTGTACTCGTATATTGCTTGGCACCGACTGCAAAAAATTGTAAAATTTCAGTATATATTAACTGTAGGTTAGCTTAGGTTTATTAATATAGGTAGCTTATAGTATTATTTTTAACTTTTTAGAGCTTTAGGGTTTTTTGAAGTCAGTTCATTTTTTTGCCAAAAAAAAAAAAAAAAATTCGGGATGAAAGGTACCCTATGTCCGTGTCTGTACACCTGACAACGTATATGCAAAATTTCAGGACGATCTATTCATCGGTTTAGGCGTGAAAAGGTAACAAACAAACAAACTTACTTTCGCATTTATAATTAGCGCATTTTTTATTAGTTAGGAAGTTAGGATGCTTTATCGTGCGACACTCAAGAGGCAGCAGATGTAATCGTTATAAAACAAACCCATAATCAGGCGGCGCCTGTAGGTACAGATGCATGAGCAGTCTCCACAGCGTTAAGTGCGAGGGATGGTCCATAGGCGCTGCCAGCGCTGCAGTGGCTGCACGGTATATCACAAGTTCTTCTGATGTTATGTTGGCGCCTATTTTCTGCAAATACAATTTTTCAGGTCATAGTATGTATATCTGTCACTTATGCTAATTGAATATTCTCTATACAAAGATTGTTTGCAAGTTTGTATGTCTGGAATTACCCAATCCTTGAGGAAGGTTATATTAGGTTGGGGAAAAAGTCTTTTCGCATTATAGTATGTATGAACTTGTAATAAAATCTCTTTGTATCTGGCTGGTTTTGGTATCATTGAAAGTTTAGATTTTAAAGAACATAATTCCAAATTCAAATTAGGAAAATGTGTGATTTTCATTTGTTTTTCGTACCGTCAAGATGAGTGAATCTAATGAAGAAATTCGATACATTATAAAATTTTACTACAAAAAAGGTAAAAATGCAACGCAAGCCGCGAAAAAAATTTGCGATGTTTATGGACCTAGTGTAGTGTCTGTGAGAGTAGCACAAATTTGGTTTAAACGTTTTCAATCCGGAAATTTTGATGTCAAAGATGCACGTCGCTCTGGTCGCCCTATTACGGATAAAATGGATGCCATTTTTGAAAAAGTGGAGCAAGATCGGCATATCAGTAGTTACGACGTAGCTGAAGAACTGTAAATTGACCACAAAACAGTTTTGGCGCATTTGAAAAAAACTGGGTACACAAAAAAGCTCGACATTTGGGTACCTCACGAGCTCACTGAAAGAAACCTAATGAACCGTGTACTCATTTGTGATTCTTTATTACGACGTAATGAAACCGAACCATTTTTGAAGAAGCTGATAACTGGTGATGAAAAGTGGATCACGTATGACAAGAACGTGCGAAAAAGGTCGTGGTCAAAGGCCGGTCAGGCTTCACAGACTGTGGCGAAACCTGGGTTAACTCGCAACAAAGTGATGCTGTGTGTGTGGTGGGATTGGAAGGGCATTATTCATTATGAGCTGTTACCACCAGGCAGGACCATCGATTCTGAACTCTACTGCGAACAACTGATGAGATTAAAGCAAGAAGTTGAGAGAAAGCGGCCGGAATTAATCAACAGAAGGGGTGTAGTTTTTCATCATGATAACGCTAGACCTCACACATCTTTAGCCACTCAGCAAAAATTAAGAGAGTTTGGCTGGGAGGTGTTAATGCATCCGCCGTATAGTCCTGACCTTGCACCTTCAGATTTCCACCTGTTTCGGTCTCTTCAGAATTCTTTAGGCAGTGTCAGGTTAACATCACGAGAGGACTGCCAAAACCATTTGTCGCGGTATTTTGACCAGAAGTCCCAAAATTTCTATAGTAATGGGATCATGTCTCTACCTACAAGATGGCAAAAAGTTATCGAACAAAATGGTACCTACATACTTTAGTTAAATGTAAATAAACTATATTAAAAAATGTTTTGAATTTTCTTAAAAAATGCGAAGAAACTTTTTCCCCAACCTATTATTATAGGCTGTTTAATATCTCGCAAAAAGAGAAAGTCAGAATGAACGCTAAGCGAATACAAATAATAGCAGGAGGACAGGAGAACAAGTTTCACGCGAACGAAATCACTGGCAGAAGCTAGTAGGATGATGTAAGTGTTTTGAAAACAATCTAATTTCCATAAAGAAACAGCACATGTGAATAAATTACCGAAATAAGAAGCGCAGTGGTATTATTCTACTAGGAATAAAACAACAAAATCGATGAGTACAGTACAGGAAAACTATGCTAATCAACGTATTAAATTCTCTGCTTATATTCGAGTACACCAAAGCCGAACAACTAACAATGGAGTTGTTTACCGGAAGCTTCGCCGCAAAAGAGCGCTGTATGTTTGTCACTTGTCAAAGTCATCTTGAAGACAAAGCGACCAATCGGCGACAAGAAAAAACACTTAGCGCCATCTCACGGCAGTTTTCAGCAAGGAACTCCATTGAAATCTGAATTAAAGTAACAAACACTTAAATGATAAATGATAAATGATTTTTATTTCTGTAAGTAGGTTTGTACAAACACTTTTACAAGTCAATCATGTTTTTTTTTTTAAACTAGATGAGGTCGGCGTTTCCTATCTGACTACTCTGAGAAGAAAGGCCGAAACAAACTCAGAGGTCACAGTCTCTTATAAAGTCCAGACATAATCTTGGTCACTTCATGTGAAGACCATGTAGATTGGTGTCTGAAATGGTCTTTTGAGGAAAGAACCACACAGATTGAGAGGACCTGTCCAGTCAGTGCACGCATTTGTCAGTAATCGCGCAGCTCAACCCAGAACTTAAGGAGCTCAACGATTCGACGAACAATACCAAAGAAAGGACATTGGGGTAGGCCGCATAAATTACTCAAACTGCCAGACGATGATTAAAAATAAATGAGAGAAAAAATAAAACAAACAAAAAAAGCAATGACCTACATAGTCTTCACATTCACAATAAATTGAATGTTGACATGACCATTCACCTTGTACAGTATTATATTATATACTGTACAAAGTAAATAGTCATGTCAACATTCAGTATACAAAAATAAAAGAATAAAATAAAATTTGGAGCAGTTCAATCCCAAGCTTTTTTTACTTAGCGCCATCTACGCGGAACTAATTTGACAGTTTTCTTCCTCATTAATATTAATGTTCATTACGTTCCTTGCCGAGGTTGCTCCATAGATGGGTGACCATCTTTACATACCGAGACTCCTCCGTGCCTCGGAAAGCACGTTAAGCCGTTGGTCCCGGCTGTCATTCGTGGATCTTTTGACAGTCGGTACGGGTCGTCAGAAGTCCGAAAGTCTGACAATCAGTCTTACCAAGGGATATCGTATTACCCAATAACTGGGTTGTGGAGGTCAGATAGGCAGTCGCTCCATGTAAAATTCTGGTATTCAGCTGCATTCGCTTAGACTCGAAGCCGACCCCAACATAGTTGGGAAAAGGCTAGGCAGATTTATTGACGTTCGTACTACAAGTTGCTCCATAGCTGTCGTTCGACTTAGATCATTTTATTTTACATAAAAACGTTTTTGTCTTACCTGCAGCGCATTATCGACGTGTATCTTCTGCTGAGCAACGCGCTGTTGATGTGACACGCTCAACGGGCGCGCGTACAGGTGCGTACTCGCAGCAAGCACTCGCAGAGCAAAGGCGCGGTATGTATGCTCTTTTGCGTTTTAGTATGATAATGTCGTAATTCCTTACCTGCAGCGCATTATCGACGTGTATCTTCTGCTGAGCGACGCGCTGTTGATGCAGCACGCTCATCAGCCGCGCGTACAGCTGCGTGCCCGCCTCGCAGACGGCGTGGCACGCTCGCAGCAAACACTCGCACAGCAAAGGCGCCGTGGAAGCGTTGCGGACCGCGTGAGCAATATGCTCTTTAGACTTTTCGTCCTGTACAAAAGTATTTTGATAAATGCATTGGTTAAAAAGTATCGTCCAAATTAAATGATCTATTCTTTTCTAATTTTAAAGTTTTATGACGCTATAAATAAAACATTTCTAAAACTATAAGTCAAGTACAGACGCCAGCAGGTCAAGCTACCCGAAACTGTCAAATTTTCAAGTTGAAAATCTATTAAAGAAAGGTCATTGGGCATTTTGTTCGGACATTTGACCCATGGCGTACACAAACGAAATAGGGCAAGGTATTTAGATAAATGTATCTGCACCCCTGTGGTACGGGTCGCATTCTTGTGGGCCTTGGGAGAATTGAGAAAAAAAAAAAATATTATTATGGCAGTTTTAAAGCAGTTTTGTAACGAATTAACTCAAAACTACTGGACTGATTTCAAAAATACTTTTACCAGTCGAAAGCTAGTCATCCCTAAGTAGCATTGGATAATTTCCCGTGGGGAAATACCCACGGGAAAGAAAGTAGAATGTGCTAGTTTTATCAAAAGCAGTTGTTTTAAACTATCTAAGGGACATTAAAATAAAATCCAGTTCAACTTAACACGTTCTGTGCGGCCGACACGTATATGCGATTTTCGAACCTTCACAAGTGCTACCGTCGCATATGCGTGTCCATACAATTTATGTACTTCCTTCGAATGCGGCGCGCCGCACCTGTGGGTTTTTTGTGGGTTTTTTGTAGCAGTGAATGTGTTAAATAATATTTTTATTCTGCTTGATCAAAATCTATTGTTATTTCATCTAAAAAGGCTGCAGGTGCATCTATTACATCTTGATGCCTGGCCCATGATAAAAAGTAAACTAGGCTTACAACATGCGCACAGCTTCCAACAGTGCGGCGGCCGTGTATACATGAACAGTAATACTGATCAATGCCATTTCTTCCAATTCGATTGGGATCTACTAAAATATACGTATAATATTGTTTACTACGGACGTGTCGCGACTGAATTCGGCCTCTTATTAGTATCTTGTTTTCAATAGTTTCTTGGTGTCGGTATATTTCGATGTGGTATACTCCATTCAAACGCATGTGCTCGTGGCAATATGACCTCGCGATTCTCAAGTGGTACGATCCCAACGTAAATAACATTAATTCATCATATGTAAGGCGCGGAAAGTCTTCAAAGTCCGGATCGTTTCCGTCGAGTCGCACGAACGCTACTCTCTGCCTGTTCAAATTATGCCTTATCACATAATCTGAGAGCTCATTGCGTTGATTCATCCGCTCATTTATTATGGATATGAACTGTTCCGCATACATATGGTCTTCGTATGGATTTCGAGTGGCATTAATTATTGCCGCAGTTATTCTGAAGTCGACCATCATATGTCTCATAGCAACATTAAAATATACATGGCGGAAGATTTTAAAATCTTTTTTAAATCTGCTGTTAATAGTTTCTACTACCCAACGGATCATAGTTAATAACCTAGATTTATTGGCATCTAATGTCGTCAGTTGTTCTCCTCTTGCTCTCGTTGGCGGCATGTGAGGATTATATCCGCATTCTTCAATAGTATTGATCGAATCTCGAAATCCACGATCCAATATAAAAATGTCATCAGTTCTCAAGAACCCATGAATCGGAGAATCTTGTCGCATCAGGTCGAGCATAATTCTTGCGTCCGAAGTATTTGCTGTATATGGTCCCATAGCATCTAGTATGTAGCCATCGGTACATACTAATAAAAAGGGTTTGACTAAGTTCCGAAACTTATGGAGACTGTAAGTTTTCCGCTGAAAAAGGAAATTCGCACTCTTCTGCAGATAAATATATGTTCCGTCACATACGACAATGGCTGCGGGATCATTTTGGTTACCACCGAAAAAATGGCTTGGGATTGAAAGGTTTCTGGCTACCACATCTTCTCTTGTAATATGATTTAAGCCCAAATGCTGTGGCACAAAATCATTAATTAAGCATTCCCTTGCTATCACCAATTTCCTTTCTAATGTTCTCCTCGACATATTGAATTTAGTAGCTAAGCGCTCATCTGGTTCACCGGTTCTTATTTTAGTTAGGTAAATTCCAAGAACCGTGGCAGGACGTTCTGATCTATCACGCAGAGAAGGCGTTTGGTTTAAAATCACATTAAATTGATATTTTGTAAGACCCGTCCAATAGTGGAATTCGTTGTCATCTATTTGTTCGATATTTTCATAATAATTGGGGTATTAATTAAGTCTTCCCAATCATTTCTTATAAAATGAGGATTGCAAACCCGAGCGAATTCCGGTATGTAAAAATTATAATTATGCAAAAGTTGAAACTTAGCATACGGTGGAACAATGTGGGCCACCACATTTCTGCAGTTCGGAAAAACACAATGCCTGGCTGTATTTGATGCTCGCAAATATCCACTAGGCGCAACAAAACCGGGACCCAATTGTGGATCCGCAACATCTCTCTGGTCTGCCTCTCCTTCAACTTGATGGGGTACATGATCTTGAACTGCTTGATCTTCCACTTGGTGATCTTGCACGGGTTGGTCATCCACTGGTTGATGTGGTATATGTTGATCTAGTACAGGCTGGTTTTCTATGGGTTGGTTGTGCAATTGACGATCAAATCTCACCCAGCAAGCATGGCATATGGCTCTTGAGCCATCAAAACGAATCTGAAACAATTGTTAAAAAATTGAATATACTGAGAAATATTAACATCATCATCTTCACATCAAACGGAGAACTTCCACTGTAAGCATACAAAGATCTCCGCCAACCGCCAATGACACTCACACACATCCACTTTACGACGACGCGTGCGGCGTTGCCATCCCGTGCATTAGCACTTCATGGCAACGTGCCGCACCCGGATCTTTCCATCGTTTATGACCAAACAGTATAATTATATTAATTAGCAATTATAAATAATTTCATTTTAGTAAAAACGATTGCAATTCCTCACAAACAAAGAAAACGTTAGCGATAACTGCGACTATAATCACGGTAAAGGCTACGATACCAAATAAGCCTATGTAGGTACCTACATATAATGACAAAATCATGGTTAAAAGTATTTCTTTCTATCGCTATCTCATTGTCGAGGTTTGGTGAGCCGGTAAGTAGGTATAATAACTGTGTAGGTTACTTACCTCGCGTGGAATAATTTCTTGCAATAATAATACTGCATGACCTCGGTATCTTTCTAGAAAGAGCGTTGTCAATATGTGTTTTCGTCGACGTAACACCGATCGATTACACGACACACAACTATTTTGTCTTTCCATTTCAACGTAAAACCAATCGTCAAGCAAAGCCAATAGTCCATAAAACGCGCACAGGTAGTCGATAAAATGAATAAATAACAGAAACACAGGTGTAAACGCACAGATCGAAACGACGGATGACGTACGACTGCGACGCGGTCCAAGCGCCGCTGGCGCATGCACACTTCGGTACCTACCTGTTTTTATCTACCTGCCAAATGTGCGAGCGAGAGAGAGATATTTCGTAGAGCTATAGGTACAAACATTTATAGTGACTGAACGACACGTTTCCACAATGCTAACAGTAAAAACTTTTGTTTTATTAAAAAAAAGTTTATTAACTTTTTAAATGTTAAATAATTTTATTTTCCCATTGGATACTTTAAAAAAATATATATATTTTGAAAAGGGGGATTGAATTCTTCAATTTAAAACTGATTTGGTCTGTGTACGCGAACTTACATTAAGTGGGTCAGAAACGCCCAATGACCTTTGACAGATTGTAGTAGCTTGATGTGCTGGCGTCTGTACAATATAAACTATCTCTAAAATATTGGATGCTACCATCAATAATAGTAACAACGCTGTACTATACATGTAACACGTGAACAAATTGTTTTTATCAATTATCTGACCTTGAAAGTGCTATGGAAACGTGTATAAGTGCAAATTGACATTATTCTTAGATAATAATCTATCACGTAAAATAATAAGTTAAGATTTAAATTGATTATTCGTCTATTGGATGTTACCAAATAAAATAAATCGGCCCAAATTATAATAAAGTATGGTTGGGTTGGTAAGGTTGTATTAAATGAGCATTTATACTTTTTTGTCGCAAAATAGATAAGTTAGTGCGTCCAAATTATACTGTAGCATCTGAAACAAATGAATGCGTTTAATTTTAAGCGCGCCGTATTATTAGGTCCTAAAACAATTCACATTTTAAAGTATGGCAATACTTATTCACATGTGTGTTAACCCTTTTAAAATGTATTTAATACAACACACACAGGTAAACATGAAAAAGTATGTGCTTCGGTAATCTTCGTGTTTCCGAATTAGCACGAACGTCGCGCCGCAGAGTTTTGTACTATCGCAGTAGTATATACAAAACTTAGAAGCAACGCCTCTGCGCAGCAATGCGCTCTCTCTTACCTATCATTGCGCGTTTGTACGAAGTTTTCTCTCTGCCGGGTTACATACTCCGGCCTCGTCATTTATCACTCAAAAGTTTTAAAATTTTTTTGGAATGGCAGAGTTATTAATCTATAATTTTGTAAACATGGTAATACAAAATAGGCAAGTACTTTCATGGTTGTAACAGCTCTATATTAGATCTCAATATCGCGCGTTCGTTTTTCCGAAGATAGACGATGATTCCCGAAGTACATATTAGGTTGGGGAAAAAGTCTTTTCGCATTATAGTATGTATGAACTTGTAATAAAATCTCTTTGGCTATACTATTTGTATCTGGCTGGTTTTGGAATCATTGAAAGTTTAAATTTTAAAGAACATAATTCCAAATTCAAATTAGGAAAATGTGTAATTTTCATTTGTTTTTCGTACCGTCAAGATGAGTGAATCTAATGAAGAAATTCGATACATTTTAAAATTTTACTACAAAAAAGGTAAAAATGCAACGCAAGCCGCTAAAAAAATTTGCGATGTTTATGGACGTAGTGTAGTGTCTGTGAGAGTAGCACAAATTTGGTTTAAGCGTTTTCAATCCGGAAATTTTGATGTCAAAGATGCACGTCGCTCTGGTCGCCCTATTACGGATAAAATGGATGCCATTTTTGAAAAAGTGGAGCAAGATCGGCATATCAGTAGTTACGACGTAGCTGAAGAACTAGAAATTGACCACAAAACAGTTTTGGCGCATTTGAAAAAAACTGGGTACACAAAAAAGCTCGACATTTGGGTACCTCACGAGCTCACTGAAAGAAACCTAATGAACCGTGTACTCATTTGTGATTCTTTATTACGACGTAATGAAACCGAACCATTTTTGAAGAAGCTGATAATTGGTGATGAAAAGTGGATCACGTATAACAAGAACGTGCGAAAAAGGTCGTGGTCAAAGGCCGGTCAGGCTTCACAGACTGTGGCGAAACCCGGGTTAACTCGCAACATGGTGATGCTGTGTGTGTGGTGGGATTGGAAGGGCATTATTCATTATGAGCTGTTACCACCAGGCAGGACCATCGATTCTGAACTCTACTGCGAACAACTGATGAGATTAAAGCAAGAAGTTGAGAGAAAGCGGCCGGAATTAATCAACAGAAGGGGTGTGGTTTTTCATCATGATAACGCTAGACCTCACACATCTTTAGCCACTCAGCAAAATTTTTTTGAGTTTGGCTGGGAGGTGTTAATGTATCCACCGTATAGTCCTGACCTTGCACCTTCAGATTTCCACCTGTTTCGGTCTCTTCAGAATTCTTTAGGCAGTGTCAGGTTAACATCACGAGAGGACTGCCAAAACCACTTGTCGCGGTATTTTGACCAGAAGTCCCAAAATTTCTATAGCAATGGGATCATGTCCCTACCTACAAGATGGCAAAAAGTTATCGAACAAAATGGTACCTACATACTTTAGTTAAATGTAAATAAACTATATTAAAAAATGTTTTGAATGTTCTTAAAAAATGCGAAGCAACTTTTTCCCCAACCTATTACTTTTCTTTGGAAAGCAGTACCTGCAGCAAGGAGTTAGCATAGGCGTCGAGATGCGGCCACAGTCTGGTGGCACACGCGGCCGCGTCCATTAGCCCACACGCCGCGGCCGGCAGCTGCACGCGCCAGCACGCGTGCAGCCACGCGCTCAGCACGCTACCAACTGGTACTGCGCCGCTACTGTTGTAGTACAAACTAGATATTATAGATGGAAAACCACAGGCGTGCCGCAACTCATTCTGGTTTCACGATAAGGTACTAAGCCAGCGATAACAAATATATACATAATATAACACACATTTTTGGGTTTAAACGCACTACGGTGCGCTGCCGCAAGAGTTAGTAGGCACCGGCCGAGAACCGCGCATGCGCCCGCCCGCGCGCCGCCTGCGGCGTCCCACGCGCTCCCGAGTCAGTCGCACGCCCGCTCCGACGAGCGCACGTAATGTTTTAGTCCTTCCGCGGTTCTCGTTCGCTCCCGCCAAATTTGTTAGAAGGTTACGCCATATTGATAAAAGATTGTTTCTGTCATAAATGTGTGAATAATAAACGTGTTTTCGTGTTGTTAACTAAGGTCTTTCACTGAAAGTAACACACGCCATGACACATACAGTATGTTAAATAACAGAGGGCGTTCCCTTAAACTCGTTAATCTATATCATTAATAGATTAAAATAAAAATATCAGCATAGAAAAATAAGCATAAAATAATCCGAATTTGAAAAAATAATTAATTGACAATAAATTTGAAGCATCCTGTTTAAAATCAAAATAGTAGCGCGGAATAGTACTCGTGCCGGCCGAGCGTCTCCGAGAGTTCACGAAGCCGAGCGACCCGGCCGCCCGCGCAGCGCGCCGCGCTGAACGGCGAGCGGCGACTGATAAAGGCGGCTTATTGAATTACAAAACACGTCGTCGGGTTGTTATCAGTAAAATTAAACATTTATGTAAGTATGTTTAGTTTTAGCAATAACATTTAACAACCCGTCTCAAATGCCCGGCTGACAAAGGAACACGTCACTGAGGCACCTTGGGCTTGGAAGGACGGGTCGGGGGCCACTAGAACGACGCGGCACTACCGGTTCATTGTTACGAATACGCACCAGGGCACTCACAATAACACGAGAATTCCGCGGTTGATGTGCATTGGGGTACCTCTCAGCATACATCCTCAGAGCACGTGCACCATCATAATTACACTCAGCATAAATTAGCACCATGTTCGCATACTCCTGAGCACTGAACTGATAACGCGGCATTTTCCACACAAGAATGACGCAAGATGTTGCAATTACTTGCAATGCGGAAACAATGCACGTCCGGTCAGCGCGTGATATTAGTTCCGACTAAAATTAGGTGGACATCCGGGGGCAGGGGGCGGGGCTAGGCAGATCGCCGCACGCGCGACCCGTCATTCATAAATAGGTAAATTGCGATGTTTCCGTCCTTCAAGTACGCGTGTACAGAGTGTTTCTTTTACGTATCAATTTAACATTTTTAGTGAATATTTTAATATTAAAAAAAATAAAAACCATTTTGTTTTCGAATGGTAATATTTTTTTTAGCATGTATGGATGCTATACTATTGCGGGTTAACGGGAACGCCCTCTGTTGGTTAACATACTGTATATATTTTTCTTACGTTTTTGCAATCTGCATGTCAATATCAAGTTGTATGTTAACGAAAATATGATTCGTGCATGTAAGATTATTTTTTTTGTTAGCCTTTTTTGCTAGCCTTGTTTGCTAGTCTTTTTTGCAGCCTTTTTAACCGACTTCCAAAAGGAGGAGGTTCTCAATTCGTCTGTATTTTTTTTGTTTTTTTTTTTGTATGTTTGTTACGCGATTACTCAAAGACGGATGGACCGATTTAGAAAATTCTTTTTTTGTTTGAAAGGGTATACCTCCGAGGTGCTCCCATATAAATTTTATTAACTTTGCTTGGGGAGTTTTTGAGTTAGCTTCAATAATGCGTATATTTCCCACTTATTTTATATGGATGATGTGATGATGTTTTAATCACTTCATATCACTGTTCTTTACATGGTTATATCTACAATTATTGTGCTCAATTATGTATTCGAATTTGTGTGGGGTAGGTTCCACAACTAAAAAGTTAAAAATAAAAACTTTTTAGCAAAAAATAAAACCGACTTCTAAAACAAAACACTACAAAGTGAAAAATAACTATAATTTCGGAAGTCGGTGGCAAAAAACGAAAATACAAAACGAAAGACACCGACTTCCGAAATTATAGTTATTTTTCACTTTGTAGTGTTTTGTTTTAGAAGTCGGTTTTATTTTTTGCTAGCCTTTTTTGCTAGCCTTTTTTGCTAGCCTTTTTTGCTAGCCTTTTTTGCTAGCCTTTTTTGCTAGCCCTTTTTGCTAGCCTTTTTTGTGTCCCACTGCTGGGCATAGGCCTCCCCTTTTCCCTTCCATACCTTTCTGTGTTGTGCGATCTCTGGCCATGTTGGCGCTGCAAACATGATCAGATCGTCACACCACCTTCGCCGCGGTCTACCTCGACGGCGATGTCCTCCCTTTTTTTTTTTTTTTTTTTGTGGATGGGAAATCATCAAATAACTTCTCCCGCTCTGGGTGGAGCGGAAGGGCGTGTCAGACTTTTACTGACTAAAACCCACCCGTGTTCCTTCAGTTGCCTATGCCAGGGCCACGGTATCTTTTTCAAACAACCCGCGACCCCAGCGGCATCGGCCCTATTGGACCCCATCTTTTGCTGACATCTCTTTGAGGCGCGCGTGGAACACAACGCGCCGTCGACCCGGGCCTGGTCCTCACCGGACGGCGAGCTACCCACTACTCACCGTCCGCAAGCCCGCGCCTACGGTGGCTGGGAATCGGCTATCGATTCCCGCCGCCCAGGGCGTCTCCTGCGGCGACTGAGGGCGTGAGGCTGCCTCTCCCTCACGCGTTCCGCCTCCTCCTTCGCAAGCATTACCGCTTCGCAGAAGGAGGTGACGGCCTCCCATGCACTCTCGCTCCGCACCATGGCCTGGACCAGGCTCGGACGCGAGAGATCGCCGCCGCCGATCGCCTCCGTGAGAACACGGCGGTGCTCTGCCCAAGCCGGGCAGACCTCCACTGTATGCTCCACCGTGTCCTCTGGGCGATCCACACAATGGTGACACCCGGGCGTTTCCTCCCGCCTTATGCGAAACAGGAACCTCCCGAAACAACCGTGTCCGGTAAGGACCTGCGTCAGGCGGAAGGTGAGGACGCCGTGGCGCCTCTCTAACCACTCCTCAAAGAGGGGACTTATCGCCGCAATTGTGGCGTGCCCAGGCGATGTCCTCCCTGAGGCGTTCAGTGGGTGACGATCTTTGCCCATCTCTCCGGGTGCATTCGTGCGACGTGGCCAGCCCACTCCCACTTCAGCCTGGCTGTTTTTGCTCCAAAATCCGCTACTTGAGTTAAGAAGTGGTGTTTCTAATGTAGTAATGTACTAATGTTTCTGATGTAATATGTATTTACAGAATTATAATCACAAAAATCATTATCAGTATCATACCCTGGCGCTTTCGCCTTAATTCACCAGTGATTATGCTCCTGCAATCCATTCAACCGCACGTCCATATTAACAAACAGCACTTTTATATCGTAGCAATAAGGGTTTCTATAGTTCCGTTGATAATAATACTACTCTGTAGTAATACTGTATTTTAAATATTGAAGTGTTTTAATGACATTGAGTCAGTATAAAACATAACTTTTTTTATGTTTTTGTTCCGTGTGAACATTTGCGTTGATCCTGTACTCACTCGTTAGACAACTGTGCCAATATCAATCGGAGCAGCAACTCCGAGCCAGCTGCGCCGCCGCGGCCAAGTGCTCGCTGCATCAAAGATGGACCTGAGCTCAGCAACGTTGTGAATAGCTCCGTGAATCTGTAAAAAAGGAAAGGTTACAGTGTATCATCATCTTCCTGCCCTTATCCCATGTTACGTGGGGTCGGCGCAACACGTTTTCTTCTTCCATTCTCCCCTGTCAACCGTCACACTATCATTCACTCCCTTCTCTTTCATATCATTCTTCACACAATCCATCCATCTTTTCTTCGGCCTTCCTCTCCCTCTCCATCCATCAACATGTATATTCATCACTCTTTGAGTCACATGCGTTTCGTCCCTTCTCATCACATGCCCATACCAAGCCAAACGATTTCCTTTCGACTTTTCTGTCACTGGCGCCACTTTCAAACTTCCTCTTATATACTCATTTCTTACTTTATCCATTCTCGTTACTCCACACATCTATCTCAACATTCTCATCTCCACTGTATGCAATCTTTTTTCATGGTTACAGTGTATGAATGAGGAAAATCTGCAGGATCTAGAAAAGACAGGAGGAAAAAACTGCAATAAAACGCATGAGGACGCCTTGAAAGATGGCATGATCATCAAACAAAAAGCCAGTCTTTTATATGTCATTAATATGCTATCTTTATACACAAACAAATCCCAGGCCTGCACCCTAATTGCGTAACACACGATCGATCGGAATCTGAATCATTTTGAAGCAAATTGTTAATCCATTACTGCATAATGTTCGAAAATGTTGTCTGCTCGACAATGAATGTTGTTGAACTGTCAAATTTAAACCGAATGAATGTTGTTGAACTGTCAAATTTAAACCGATTCCGATTTATAGTGTGTTACGCAATTAGGGTACATGTAGTCTGGGATTTGTTTATGGTTATGTAGAGGTCTACATAACCCTTATTTTGACAGAATATCCCAGGATTTAGCTGCCTGTAAAGACACACCGTCATCTAATAGAACCAGATGGAGAGAGATCCTGAGGCGGGCAATGACTACACCTGAGATTGGACACAATTCATCTTGAAACAACACGACCGCTGTGGCAAGAGCGAAGCGAACAAGAAGAAAGACACTTTCAAACATTTCGGAATCACAACATTTAAATTTGCCAAGCCTCTTGGCTAGGAGCTATCCCGTAATGACCAGCTAAGTAATGCCACTTACTTGGGAGTACACGCCACAGACTCTGGTGAATGTGCCATGACTAGCATGACACCAGCGAGGCACTGAACTGCGTCCCGAGGCCGCGTGGCCGCCAGCTTACATAGTGCTAATACGCCTTCCGAACAAATCTGTGGGGACAAACAATAAAGATGCTTGAAAAGAGAAAGAACTTTTTGGTATGCAAAGGAGTCCCTTTGGACTTGAACTTTTGGAACACAGAGGGACGTCTTTAGTTTTCACTCAGTTGGTTGCGTTATACGTATATGTACCGACAGGAATAAAGGGTTATTTATATTTTAAAAAATGTTTTTCGGACACCATGTTATTTTAAGACCATAGACTTCTTATAGGTTTTCCTGTAATCTATAGGTATAGAACTATTTTTTTTAATTTTAGGCTCAGTAGTTTCGGAAATTAGAGGGGGGACGAAAGTCAACTTTCGCCCCCCCCCGTTTTCGCTTTCTACTTTCTTAAATAACTTTAAAACAGTTTATTTTAAAATTATAATATATATATATATTTGAAACCCTCGCAGTAAGCCCTTTCATTTATTAATATATCGCACGGTACAGATTGCAAAAATTTTATTTTAATTTTCTTATTCCCCCCAAAATTGACCCCCATATTCAAAATTCATTAATTTACATTACAAGTCCGTGTTTGGGTCACAGAAATACGTACGTGTACCAAATTTCAACTAAATCGGTCCATTACATTGGGAGCAAATTGGCTGTAACAGACGGACAGACAGATAGACAAACACAGACACATGAGTGATCCTATAAGGGCTCCGTTTTTTCCTTTTGTAATAAAAACGTGTGCGATCGGGAGTTCCCTGCCAGGGGGTGTACTCTCAAGTCCGTCAATGAAGGACGACACTCAAGTCCGGCAATAATCCATCGCGCGTAGGGACAACTGTCAAAACATGTTGTTTAATGACAACACGATTTGACAGTTGTCCCTACGCGCTCAGTTCGGGCTCCGAACTATGGCCGAACTTTGTCCGAAACTACGGATGTCGTGCTTAAGTGTACGGCCTGAGTGCACGCTCGACTGGAGCGTCCGGCGGGGCGGGGCGTGCGGCGTTCGTGTTAAACACATGCAAACACTCGCGAGTGTCCTGAGTGACGGCCGAGCGGCGCTCAATGAACGCTCTTCGCCGATTGCACGCAACGCTGAACGCCCCGCTGGATGCTTTTTCACTTGGGTCGTACTCTAAGAAGTAGACCTCGAGGAACGAAATCCCTTACGCGATACTCGCATGCACACACACACTCGTATATAATAGAAAGAGAGAGAGAAGGTCGCATGGACGGGGCATAACGTTGTTTCCTTACGTGACGATTTCTATCAGTCTTCTCCTACCGCAAGCCGCGTTAAGGAACTTCGTTGCAAAAAGTGAAATTTTAATTGAATATTTTTTTAACTAATTCTGTGTGCCTATACGTAACAATTTAATTTACATTGAAATCAGCATCATCACACACCGTAAGCAAACAATTCGGAATCACAAAATGCACTATAAAAGTTAATAAAAACTCACCACCGGTATACAATGCCCATACGACGTCGCTAACATCGCATACGCCGTACCAAACAACTCAGTTGGCTCACAATCCGGAGCGGGCGCATCCGCAGGCAAGTTCCAACATGTCCGATGTACTCGCAGCCGACGGAGCACGCTCCAGCACCACTCAGGTATACTGTTGGGTATGGAGAGCACCCAGGAACAGAGCCAGCTGCCGATTGTTAACTGGACCTCTAAAGGTAAACCGCTGAGGAAGTGAAAGGGTTTTACAGGCATAATGTTGAGATACGCAACACTGGCCCTAATATTGCAGGGCAGCTGATTTACAAGGCAAGTAAAGATTATAGTATACGGAGTGTTCGGCGCTTGGACAACACAATTTTTTGGGGGTTTGGAGGGGTCATTTGCTAGGTTTCACCCAAAGACCCCCAAGTCCTAAGTGTGACGGTAATTGAGATATGTTTTTTTTTGTTTTTCCTTTGAATTACCCGAAATCTCGCCTTTAAATCGTACTTACACATAAGGAGTATAATCCATCTCCAGTAACAGATGCTGCAGGAGCTGTTCACAGCGCCGCGCCCAGTCGTCCAACAGTGTTTGTATCTCCATGCAGTTCGGACGCCATTTGTGAACGTTTAGGGTCTTCACACAAGATGGGTCTAGGGTTTCCCCTGTAATAAATTGTTTTCAAAATCAATCAATCTGCCTAGCCTTTTCCCAACTATGTAGGGGTCGGCTTCCAGTCTAACCGGATGCAGCTGAGTACCAGTATTTTATATGGAGCGACTGCCTATCTGACCTTCACAACCCAGTTACTGGGTACTACGATACCCCTTGGTAAGACTGGTTGTCAGAGTATCGGGCTTCTGACAACCCGTAACGACTGTCAAAGATCCACGAATGACAGCCGGGACCAACGGCTTAACGTGCTTTCCGAGGCACGGAGGAGTCTCGGTATGAAAAGATGGTCACCTATCCACAGACCAACCCCGGCAAGCGTAGCTTAACCTGATGGATCGACCCGTGCGGCTGTTATTACTTAGCCACGAGCATAAATTGTTTTATGGTATAAAAGCTGGAATTAATTGTTAGTCGGGCTCCTAAATAAGGAAGTAAGGATATGCCCAACACTAGGATAGCAAGCCGCAGAATTTCAAGTAGAGTATAGAGTAATTTATTGGTATCACACACATTTTCGGGTTGAAACTCGGTACGGTGCGCTGCCAGAGGGTTAAATAGGCATCGGCTGAGCGCCGCGCATGCGCCCTGCCCGCGCGCCGCCTGCGGTCTCTCGCGAGGTCTCGCTCTCCCGAGGTCGCGCGCCCGCTCCGACGAGCGCAGGTAACGTTTTCGTTATTATTAAACTGTTTTTCGTACTATAAACTATCGTCTTTTACTGATATTAAACCCACGCCCATAAGATTGGTTCCTTTTGTTTTATCTATATTTTAGCAAGATTAGAATTATTGTAAGGCAAATAAGGAAACAATTTTGTCGCTATGGATAAAAAAATATAAGTAAAAATCTTTTTTAAAACAAGCTGTTATTGAACTAAAAGTAGGTACTAAAGAAAACTCGCGTAAACATAGAACTTTAATATTCTCTTACAAGCTTGATGCGTAAAGATAAGCCTCAAGCTTTTAAGAAAATATTAAAGTTCTATGTTTACGTAAGTTTTATTTTGTACTTTTAGTCCAATAAAAGTTTGTTTATAAAAACATTTTTATTTATATATATATTTTTTTAGCGGATTAAGATCGGGACTAGACGACGGCCAGTCTTCAGCTCTGATGAAGTCCGAAACGTTCACTTCCAACCAAGATTGCGTGGACCGAGCTTTATGACCCGGCGCCGAGTCTTGTTGGAAGGACCATACTTGGTTATTGAACATGGTGTTGTTAAGGGGCTTAACACTTTATCTGCTTAATTCTTAGCAAAATTTATGCAAACGCTTCTTTATGCTACACTAATCCTGTGTGGCAAACGCTCGGGTGCGTGTAAAAAATATCTTGGGTGTAGACACCCTTACCGACCCTTATTTTACGATGTTTTCGAAACAATAGAGATGCACAACGAACGCACAGGTGCGGCGCGCCGCACTCGAAGAAAGTTATGTAAATTGTATGGATGCGCATACGCGCCGTCAAGCACATGGTGAACGTCCGAAAACGCGCATGCGCGTCGGCGGCGCCTAATGAATTACCTACCTTCTCAAGCATGGTATCTTGATACACTTGTGCCGATGTTTTGATACCTTTTTCACAAAAATATGGCTCAGTAACACCTTCATAGCTAACACCCCACCAAACCATCACTGAAGTCGGATAATGCCCACGTTGCACTCTGTCGACTAATTGGGAAACTTCCTTAGAGCTTTGAGCATAAATACGGTCATTTTGTTTGTTAAAATGTTGCTCAATTATAAAGATTTTCTCATACGTAAACAAAATTTTTCTGTGATCTCCCTTTGCGTACCGCTTCAGTAGTTGTTTCGATTTTACCACCCTATTCTTTTTTAAATTATCAGTTAAAAAATGCCCAGTGCGTCTCTTATAGGCTGCAAGCCCTACGTCATCTTTTAAAATACGCGACATGGTTCTGGGTGCTATCTTCATCTCCCGAGATAAAATATTTTGCTTTCGGACAGGATTTCTTCGAATTCTTTCCCTTACTGCTTTGACCACCTTTTTCGTACGAACACTACGTGGACGGCCAGATCTTTTGCTGTCACAGACAGAGGAGGTCTCAGTGTACCTATTAATAGCCCGGTACACAAACATTTGACTAAAACCAACCGTATGGAGTTTTAACCTTTTCGCCGCCAACGTACACAAAACGCAATGCCTCGCCGAGCGCCAAGCTATAAATGTATAACTAAATATACAGTAAACAGTAGTGATGGGGATATCGTCATATCGATGAATAAGATTTGTACGCGTAAAGTTAAGATTTAAAGTTGATTTTACGAATATAAACAAAAACTGATTAAATATTTCCAGATTTGTTTTATTTCACAGTATCCTTAATAAGAAAAAACAGTATAATTTATGAGTATCAAAGAAACTAATACATAACTCAATTAGAACTATAAGGAATGGGGTACATCTCTATTTGTTTCATGATCTCATTCTTTAACTTCATATCAAGTTATTGGCACTGAGGGCACGTTGAATTCGATTCTGATCAGGGATGGGGTCTATGGTCTTTCTTTCTTCTATTTTTGTTTATTCCTGTGTTTTTTTAATAACTTCAGTCAACGTTTTTACCGTAGGTATCTAAGTGGCAGAATTTTGAATTGTTTTTTTTTTTAATTATCTTATCTTCTGGTTCAATATTCTCCACAAAATACTCCGAGTCCGATTCCACACCTTGCAAAATTTTCAGAAGTTCGTCCGAATCAAGTTCTTCACTCATTTTTCTATTTGCAAGTGAAAGAAAGAAAGATGCGTGCGCGCGAATCCGATTTTGTGCTGCACTATGCCAAAGTGACCTTGACAGCCGCACGCCTATGACGTCACTGACCAACTTCTATAGAAGTTCGTGGCACTCGGTGGCGCACAGGGGCAAAGACGACCAATTGTTTTGTAGAGATGGGAAAATAACTATCGACAAGAATTAGTAACAGCTTTATAATTACGTATCGGCATCTACCTGAAGGTCGAAATTCATCTACTATCCTTTGTAATGAAGTAGATAACTAAGTTCATATTTTATTGACCTCAAAATGTTTTCGATATTCGTAACTTTCTGTATTTATAAATATTTCAATGGTGAAATCAACCTTTCACGGCACATCACTGGCCAACTTGATAAGAAGTGATTGGCGTTCTGAGGAAAGTAACAAAATTCGGAGTTTCTGTTTTAGCCGATTTTAGGACAAACTAGGGCTTATTTTGTGTAGAAAAATAAAAAACAGGGTAGTAGACAGTGCTATCTTAAATAATAAAATGAAACAAAGCTTTTAATCACAGTAAATTTATTTTAATAAGATAATTAAAATGAAAAACTTCTATAGAAGTTGTGGCGCTGGTGGCACGAAAATCCCGAACTTCTATAGAAGTGCTTGGCGGTGAAAAGGTTAAAAATTGCATTTGGCTCCATACCAACTTTGTGTAATGCAATCACAGCGATTCGGTTCTCTTTATCACCCCACTCCATTTTAATATCGCAAAATATTGTACAATGTATTGGTGCCAAAATTAGAAAACTCAATGAACAATCGTATAAAAATGACAGATTCCTAATTCAAATGTAATATCTTTCTTATTTTTAATTGTAACAGTATTTATGGCTAGACTGTGTATATATGTACATACATACAAACATTGCAAGTTAAATAAAAGCTTGTAAAAATGACCCTCTACGGGCTTAGCTGCTGCTATTTATTTCAGTCGTTCAACCTCGCATGTCACAAGGCGAGGCTTATGTGTAATCTTGATGACTCTGACAGACCTACTATTTTTGATTCCGAGTGGTTTGTTGTTTGTATATATTATTTTGGCATAACGTTCAACCTACTTCACACTCACCTATACTGAAGTCAGCTAGTATGTGCAGTGCTGTAGAGTGTAAGTACACGTGTGCGGCAAGCACTCGTCCCACGCACTCCCGCGCAGCCACGTCACACGTCCCTTTGCAGGTAATTGGTTTTCGTTTCAGTCCAGTCTGTAAAACAAACAGGCAAATGATGCGATTCATTTACGAATAATTTTTACCCTATCATTGCACTGCTTATTTTATTTGCTATCTTTCTAATATTTTCACACCATACCAATTTTTATTTGCCTGCATGCACACTTTTATTTTTGTTTTTGTACACATTTATGAGCAAATAAATATAGTTATCTTATCTTTATCCTTCCCTTATTTCCAGACGTGGTCTGGAGTCGGTATAAACATTCAAGTTGTGCCAAATATAACACAATCAATATTAATCTACCTACACAGGAACAGGAATTTATTTCAGAGACAACTGTATCCAAGAAAAATGGGTAAGACAAAACATTTTACGCCGATTTGAACATAGAATCCAGCTCTTACCTGTAGCAAGAATTCTAGTACAATCCTGGCTAGTTCGTGGTCCTGCGCTCGATCGATGACGGCCTGCGTTATTATGCGTATGCGCACATCACACGGCAGCACCGGTAGCTCTATTGAGAGCAGCTGTAATTGTGTCGGAGTTTGATCTGTTGGGAGAAGACAAATTGCAGAATTGAAGAAGAATAATTCCTCGGAAGTATTCAAACGACAATAATTAATTGACGCCGTCGAGCAGGATATTTCGCACCTTTAATTAAAAACCGAAATAACTCGAAAATTACACATTTCGAGTTTTTACTATAAACTGAATTAATTTCGCACGGAGAATCGTTCAGTCCAACAGCCAACTCGATGACGATGAAAATGACAGAGATTTCTTTATTATTATTTTTTTTTGTGATAAATTGAAGCCATTAGGGTAGACAATGTCAAGCTTTTAATGCGGTTTTCCACAAAATGCAAATTTTGAGTTATTTCGGTTTTTGATTAAAGGTGCGATTTGTGTTTTAGTTTAAAATATCCCTTCACACAACTTCTATCACGGGCCGCCATTGAAAGTTATCAGTTTCTCTCCATAATTTGTGTGTTTGCCAGCTACATAAGTTGTATCAAAAAGGTGTGGTCATATTTAAGGGTGTGGTACATACCATCAAACTGAACAACTTTAGATTTTGAACTAAGTAGATATTGAAGCTTTGTATGAGACAGCTGATATTTTTTTCTCGACTGCGATGTTGGTCCCATGGAGAAAGTTGTTCAGCTTGACGGTCTGTACCATACCCTTAAATTTGATCACACCTTTCTGATACACCCTGTATAACGATAGACAACCACTTGACAACTGAATAAACAGAAAGTTATAGGCAGCTATAAAGAGAAGTAGAATATGACATACCATGCAGTCCGATGATGATAGATATGCAGAAGTACTTAGCAGTACTGTCAGCGAACAGCGTCGCTGGCAGTTTATGCAATTCCTGTGCTTCAAACAGGCTGAACCCGGCGGAGAATGCCGCTTCCAGTTCAGCCAATATCTTCTCTTCTAACTCACGGGCGTAGAATGATCTAGAGTTTGAAAGAAATACACTAAATGCATATCTTCTCCAGTTTTGATTCCAAACCAGCACAAACTCCCATCGGAGTCTTCCTGAGGTAACTCAACTTGGAAATCGCTTTTTTTACTTACATACACCATGTCGTCCCCACGCCTATATCTTTACGTACCTTGAAGTAAGATGCAAGCAAGCAAGCGCATGCAGAACTTGCGCCGCTAGCTCCCGTAGCGTGTGATGCAACCTCACGTAACCAGGATGCGCGCGCGCGCCGTTCTGCAACACGTGCAGCAATACGCGCACGCCACAGCACGCCTTCACGACGCCCCGGCCTCCCACTGTGTCGCCCCATTCGTGCGGACGAGCGTTACGGATGTCCTGAGAAATGTTGATGATGAAAAATAATGTTACAATAGTACTTCATAGACAGCGGCCGCGATGACGCCCTTCGAAATCTCAGTGTATACCAGTAGGCAACAGTTCGAGTGCGCGGCAGTGACGCACGGACGGACGCGGATTTATCTAGCGAGCGGCCGGATTACTACGACCTGTCACCCGCTTTGTTCCCTTAGAGCATAGGTTCCCAATAGGGCGGTACCGCCCCCTAGTGGGCGCTGGAACTTTTCATGGGGGCGGTAGCAGGCCCAAAGGCAAAATCGCATGACCACGAGTAGCATGATTACAGAAAGAGAGAGATAGAGAATTAATTTTTAATTTGCAATATCCTGGGACATTTTCACACACGGTCATCTGGTCCCAAACTGAGCAGAGCTTGTACTATGGAAACCAGATAACTGATATACTACATACACTACTTTTTTTTTGTAAATACATACTTATATAGATAATTACACCCAGACTCAGGACAAACAGACATGTTCATGCACACAAATGTAAAATGCAATGATAATTAATAAGAAAAAAAATTGCAACGTAGGGAACGTTGCAATTTTTTTGTTTATGGGGGCGGCGGTAGTCTATAAAAGGTTGGGGACCTATGCCTTAGAGGGACAGATCGGAAAAAACAATTTAAACTGTTTGAATTTTATTCACTCCTGTCTGGGACAGATAGGAAAAAGTTGTGAATAAAGTTGCTAACAGACAGATTAAACTTTTTTTCCGATCTGTCCAGCTAAGGGGACAAAGCAGGGTGACAGATCGGAATAATTTGAGCGGCCGTAGGTAATTAATTAAAAGATCACTGCCCGGACGTACTACTGTACCTTTATTATTATGTGGTTGAAGTTACGAGACCGTGTCTCACGTGATTTGATATTTACATGCCGTTGACGGCAAAACATAGAGATCAGCTATGTACCTGTTTTATTTACAACACCTATCTTTAACAAATAAAAACGTTGATTTGGATCATTTAACCACCTGTTTTTGCGAATAGCGGCGTGGGATGCTTTTCAGCTAGAAAACCAAAATCAATATGCCTAGCCTTTTGCCAACATGTTGGGATCGGCTTCCACTCTAACCGGACGCAGCTGAATACCAGTATTTTACATGGAGCGACTGCCTATCTGACCTTCACAAACCAGTAACTGGGTAATACTGTACCCAAGGGATATTGATTGCAATGTTATTTTGGAACCCATACTATTATGAAATGTGGCTAAGTCAGTAAGTAAGTATAGCCGCACGGGTCGATCAATAAGGTTAAGCTACACTTGCCACGGTTGGTCGGTGACCATCTTTACATACCAAGACCTCGTGCCTCGGGCAGTGCGTTAAGCTGTTGGTCCAGGCTGTCATTCGTGGATCTTTGACAGTCGTTACGGGTCGTCAGAAGCCCCAAAGTCTGACAACCAGTCTTACGAAGGGACCTACCTATCCAGTAACTGGGTTGTCGAGGTCAGATAGTCAGTCACTCCATGTAAAATACTGGTATTCCACTGCATCCGGTTAAACTGGACCCCAACATAGTTGGGAAAATGCTAGACAGATGACTATTATGAAATATGTCTTATCTCAAACTATGCTATTCCACAAGAAAATCGCCTTTGAATTTTGCTTAGTGTATACACATTAGTGCTCGTGACTGTACCTATGCTTTATACAGTTTAAACTTACAGAGTGTGTGAACAGCACGAGGCGGGCCACCAGGTCCCTGAGGGGGAAGGCGCACAGCAGCGCCAGCAGGTCACGCTCGCGCAGCGTGCCCTCACTCACCGCGCCGCCACCGCCGTGCTTGTCCACCTCCTCCCACGCCTCCTCGGTCTCTGCACGGGATTTCAATAAATTATTGACTGAGCGCGCGAAGCGTCTCAGCTTCAAGTCTGGCATAATTTGCTTTCGTCTGTCAGTTTGTTGCTACTCCTCTACAGGTCGTACTTTAGTCGGTCTGGACGAAACTTGTTATACAGATTTAACGACTTTATAGATTTTTTTGTAGTCGGGGATTTTTGATTGGAGGGGTACTTCCTCCAAAATTGTACCGAAGAGAAAAATCGAAACCGAGGGCTAAAAATAGGCTACTGAATATCTATCCAATAGCACTATTTTTACCCCTCGGTTTCGATTTTTTATTTGAAAGGTAGTAACATTAAGTTGTTCTCATAAAAATTTGGTGAAGATCTGATGAGGATCTTCGGCGTCGGCGTCGTCTGCGCATCAACTCTTAAGCAAAACTGTACAATTTTTATGCCTTGTAATTTTGTAATAAATATTATTATCTTTTATTTCTTTTTTATACATATATAAATTATATTTTTAAATATTAGCATAAAAATATATAAAAACATTTAAAAATATTAAAAAGAAATAGTAGCCCACCGGTATCGGGAACAGGGTCCAAGCTACCGGCGGTCAGGGCTCCAGAGAGAGGAACCTCCTAACCATGCGAGCCGTATCCAGAAGTTCCGCTTTCTGAATCAAGCCCTTGATCCAGGTACCCAACGAGAGCCTTCTTAGGTGTTGGTCGAGGTTCTTGGCAATTAAGCCATTGACTGCTACGACTATCAGCACAATGATTGCTGAGTCCACATCCTACATGTCGACAACCCCGCGAGCCAAGTCAAGATACTTCATTATTATTATTATTGATCGATTAGTTAACATTTTCATCAAATAGATACATTTGGAACAGACCATAGACCACAGAGCACGGTATTTAGTCAGCAGTGCCGCGCAATTTACGCTTAGTGAAAATCTCTAGCGCGGCCGCCTAGGCATGTCCGTGCTCTGTGCGTTAAGCTAGTTTCCTAGAAAAGCGGTGGCCGCCACTAGCGGCCGCAATGATGGCTGTCATGAAAACTATGGCAGTGACAAAGATTTAAATCGCTAAATTCACCCTACCGCGTCAAAAGATAGTCGTATTTGTTTCGTTTTGACAGCTCTGACACATAATGACGCAGTGACTACACTTGATTGTCATGAAAACGCTATTTAATACTGTCTGAGTTCACTTTTCTCAGTATGAACACTTTTTCTTGTGACTACGTATGGTGAGGGCAAATCTAGTGATTTAAATCTTTGGTCAGCGAGGTTTGACTTAATGTCAAATACTGGTGAAAATTACAGACTTTCATGGCGTCCGTTGTAATATGACGGAACCGCTTTTCAACGAACCAAAGCTTTACACACATTTTTGTATGTGATCACGCTGTTCAACCTATGAGGTTGTCGCCGTTGTTGCCTGCTTAACCTTTCTTTTGTGGTGTTTTACTTTGGGACACTATCACCCGGTTTCTGAAGAGAAAATCAACGACGTGTCAAAATTAAAGTCATATCGAGTGATTCGATTATCATAATCAGCATATTATAACGTTGCCACTGCTGCGACTCAGGCCTCCTCTCTGTGAGAGGGAGTGGGTCGTAATAGACCACGCGGGCCCAGCGATTGGCTGTTGATAATTCAGTCAACCAATCACAGCTCTGCCCTTCTGATCCGTTAATTACTTATTAGACAGGCCAGTTGGCGTGGTTGGTTAAGATACCACCTATCATGTCGCAGGTCGTGGGTTCGATTCCCATCCAGGACAAACATTTGTGTGCATGAACATGTCTGTTTGTTCTGAGTCTGGGTGTAAGTATGTATTTACAAACAAAAAAAAAGTAGTATATGTAGTATATCAGTTATCTGGTTTTCATAGTACAAGCTCTGCTCAGTTTGGGATCAGATGACCGTGTGTGAATAATGTTTCAGGTTATTATTATTATTATTAATTACGAGAGAACGGCTGAACGGATCTCAATAATACTTGAACTGGTGTATCTAAAAAGGATGTTATTGTAATAACTGAAAACCTCTTCAGGCTACGTTCTCACGGGCGCCTTTTTAACTAGACTTTGTTTACCGCGCACTGGATTGTCAACGCTTAGCTTAGCACCGAGAGTTGAAATTTCTGTAAATAATAACTAGGTAGTTGTTCACTACTTGCATTTCATTACTTGTATTTTTAACTCACTAAGCGACACGTGCTTTATTGTGGTAACCAAGTATACAAGCACGCTGTAAATATGTGCGTGAAGAAGAGTAGCGTCAGCACATAACACACAAACACACACTTCCCGACTTTCCTGCGCTTACACACACATTCTCAACGTGTTTGTACTTGGTAAATACTGTACTAGTGTTACCCTCGGTGCACTCGAGCGCGGCGTCAGTGCGGGGCCGGGCGAGCAGCAGTGAGAGCAGAGCGAGTATGCGCCAGGGTGACGCGCTGTCCACGTTGGCGTGCACCACCAGCGATGCCCACTGGACTGAGCGGGACTGCCTGGAAATTCAAATCATCATCATCATCTGCCTAGCCTTTTCCTTTTTTTTTGCCTTTATGTTGGGGTCGGCTTTACATGGAGCTACTATCTGACCTTCACAACCCAGTAACTGGGTAATAGGGTATCGTCTTGGTAAGACTGGTTGACAGACTTTCGAGCTTCTGATGAAGTGACGACTCGTAACGACTGTCGAAAATCCGCGAATGACAGCCGGGACCAACGGCTTAACGTGCTTTCCGAGACACGGAGGGGTATTGGTATATAAAGATAGCGGCAAGCGTAACTTAACCTGATCAATCGACCCGTGCGGAGCCACAAGCCCTGCCTGGAAATTCAAATACAGGAAGAATTTTAATCAAAATCCAAATCTAAATGATAAGGACTTTGGTGAAAATAATAAAATATCTGTTTTTTCTTTTAGTATCACTCAGTACTAAAATATTGTTAAACATTATTACGTTGTCTAAGAAAGTCCACGTTTGTGGATACCACCCGCGGATACACATCCCCGCTGCACACTCTTCTCCGACTCATCATATTAGGTTGGGGAAAAAGTCTTTTCGCATTATAGTATGTATGAACTTGTAATAAAATCTCTTTAGCTATACTATTTCGCTGCTTTGCATGAATACCCCCGCACAAACCAAAATTTTGAAATTAGTGGTTTATAACACAGCCAAATGCAAAATAGTCCTTATTTCATGGTCAGTAAGACTCACATTCATAATGGCAAAACCGCCGATTATGCCGTTATGAATGTGAGTCTTACTGACCATGAAATAAGGACTATTTTGCATTGGGCTGTGTTATAAACCACTAATTTCAAAATTTTGGGTTGTGCGGGTATTCATGCAAAGCAGCGATTTGTATCTGGCTGGTTTTGGTATCATTGAAAGTTTAAATTTTAAAGAACATAATTCCAAATTCAAATTAGGAAAATGTGTGATTTTCATTTGTTTTTCGTACCGTCAAGATGAGTGAATCTAATGAAGAAATTCGATACATTTTAAAATTTTACTACAAAAAAGGTAAAAATGCAACGCAAGCCGCGAAAAAAATTTGCGATGTTTATGGACCTAGTGTAGTGTCTGTGAGAGTAGCACAAATTTGGTTTAAGCGTTTTCAATCCGGAAATTTTGATGTCAAAGATGCACGTCGCTCTGGTCGCCCTATTACGGATAAAATGGATGCCATTTTTGAAAAAGTGGAGCAAGATCGGCATATCAGTAGTTACGACGTAGCTGAAGAACTGAGAATTGACCACAAAACAGTTTTGGCGCATTTGAAAAAAACTGGGTACACAAATAAGCTCGACATTTGGGTACCTCACGAGCTCACTGAAAGAAACCTAATGAACCGTGTACTCATTTGTGATTCTTTATAACGACGTAATGATACCGAACCATTTTTGAAGAAGCTGATGACTGGTGATGAAAAGTGGATCACGTATGACAAGAACGTGCGAAACAGGTCGTGGTCAAAGGCCGGTCAGGCTTCACAGACTGTGGCGAAACCCGGGTTAACTCGCAACAAGGTGATGCTGTGTATGTGGTGGGATTGGAAGGGCATTATTCATTATGAGCTGTTACCACCAGGCAGGACCATCGATTCTGAACTCTACTGCGAACAACTGATGAGATTAAAGCAAGAAGTTGAGAGAAAGCGGCCGGAATTAATCAACAGAAGGGGTGTGGTTTTTCATCATGATAAAGCTAGACCTCACACATCTTTAGCCACTCAGCAAAAATTAAGAGAGTTTGGCTGGGAGGTGTTAATGCATCCGCCGTATAGTCCTGACCTTGCACCTTCAGATTTCCACCTATTTCGATCTCTTCAGAATTCTTTAGGCAGTGTCAGGTTAACATCACGAGAGGACTGCCAAAACCACTTGTCGCGGTATTTTGACCAGAAGTCCCAAAATTTCTATAGCAATGGGATCATGTCCCTACCTACAAGGTGGCAAAAAGTTATCGAACAAAATGGTACCTACATACTTTAGTTAAATGTAAATAAACTATATTAAAAAATGTTTTGAATTTTCTTAAAAATTGCGAAGAAACTTTTTCCCCAACCTATTAGTATACGCGGCAAGCATAGTCGACGTTTGACTACTAGGTAACCATGCTGAATAGACAATACTTTCAGGAAAAATATTGTTTCGTAAAAATTAAAACTACCAATTTTTAGAAAGAAGCTCTATAGCTTGCGGTAGGAGTTGACTGGTAGAAATTATCATGTAACGAATAAGCGTTATGCCCGAAAAAGTCGGTTTCAAGGTCTCAAGTTAAAAGTTCAAGTATTAAGAGGATTGTGAAGCTGTAAATTTTCATACAAAAAGAGATAACATTTTTCTCCCCGTAAACATAGTCTAATTTTTATAATTTTTGGAAATGTTGTAGGTATAATGAAAAACTAGGTCCGTACGTTTTTATTATAAAGTAATATTGCATACGATATAAGTTATTAGCATCTAAATATCTATATTTTTGACATAAAATCATCCTCGAGCATTTTTATTTTTTTAAATTAAATTAAATTTAATTACTAAAAACGAAAAACGTACAGACCTAGATTAAAGTGTACTGAATGTAATGAAACCAAAATTGTCTCATTTCGTAAAGGTTTAGGGGAGTGAAAACGTTATCGCCCGAAACAATATTTATGTAAATAATTGTATGAAATGTAGGTAATTGCCTCCAAGAGTCGCGCCGCATATCGGCACTTCACAATCCTCTTAAGTTTTTGTTCTTTAATACAGAGCCATCTAGTTAAGTGTTGAGCTTCTAAAACCTTATACTAGATGGCTCTGTATTAATTCATAATATACAGCGGAAGGTATTTCGTTCCAACCGGGTGTTTCACGATACCTCCACTTTTATTTTTCAAAAATGGAGTCTGTGAGTGCCTGGAAAAAAATGGCTGTTGATTAAAAATCACCTGTATAGACTATGGGGAAAGACCTCTGCCCCGTAGTAGTAGGTCGTTATGGGTGTGAAGGAGCTTGTCCTAGGAGGTACCACCATACCTATTTCTGGTGCCAAGTGCCGTAGCTGAATTCGCGTTTGAATTGATGGGTGCGCCGGTCTCACTACAGGCACGTGAGAGATATCAACTTTGTCTCTGGGATGGTCATGGGTGCACAGGTGCATGGGTGGCACTGAGAAATTAACATTAGGTGGAGAGACGGCTTGTTGCCATCCAAATCCGGTAACATTATTGAGGGTTTTCTGAAATGATGTTCACTAGGTGGCAGCACTGAGACGTCAGGTCCCGGCACCTGTTATAAGTGTCAAAGCTCCTACCCATATTTTCTTTATTCGTGACTGAATGATGAACGAATTAATGAAACAAATGAATGAAACGAATAAATGAAATGAATGATGAACGTCATCATACATTTTATATTCATTTTCGAAATGGAAGACCTCTTGTCAAAGTGGCGCCCTGGGTGGCGTGAATTTTCATGCATACCGTCATTGAGGCATGTGCTCGAACAACGCTGTATGGCACATTTCAGAGGAAAGTTATTTAATGATGGAACAATGCTGTATGGCAATACTGGCATCGTTCGGTTTGGTTCGTTCATCATCGTTCAAATTGCTACATCCGGCATCGTACGAGCACACGCAGAACCCGTGAGAGTTAACTAGGCACCTGGCGTTGTGACGTCACATCACAAAGATGCTATCGCTCGGCGAACGCGGGGAAGCGGGAGAAGGGCCGCATTCCAGCGAGGTGCCTAGTTAATCCGCACGGGTTGTAGTTAGTTACCTGAACAGATGATGCATAAGAAAAAGCAGCTGCCTCAGGTCGCGGTCGTCGAGTAGCGCGGCTGACAGCGCTGCGGCCCAACGTTGCAGCGCGCTGGCGAGCACTTCAGGCGCATTGTCACTTAGTCGCAGCGCTTGTAATATGAGCGATAAAGCTTCGCGTATCACGCTCTTGTTGCTTTGTATTGTTTCTGATATTAGCTCTTCTATCTGGGCAAATTTAAAGAAAATAAAAGTAGAGAATGGCTTGGATATTGTTTGTTTCTATCTGTATTTAAAAAGCAATTTTGTACTTCGAAGCTTGGATTCATCTATTTATTTTATAGATAGATTAATGGGAAAATCTTAGTTATTTAGGATGACTGATATTTTAAACACATGATTGTAGGTACCTACTCATGATAACAAACAACTTTTACTATAGGACTAAACCTGCAATCGCGAAAAAAAATCAGCTGTTCCATACATTTTTACGAGTTGTGCGAACATAAATGTAGGGAACAGCTGATTGTTTTTTTTGCGATTTCCGATTTGGTCCCATACTAAAAGTTGTTTGTTATCATGAGTACAATCATGTGTTATCGGTCACTAATTACCAGTCAACCTATATCGACCGTCCCTATTAAAAATGTCGGTTCTGCAGGGAGACTACTGTTTAGTCCCTACTGAACAGTGGTCTTTTTCGCAGAACTGACATTGTTAATATCATAAAGATTCTTTTTTAACGTTAGGGCAAACTTTGAACTGCCATCAGTTCAAAGTTTGTTTTGAAAGTGAAGAATTTTTTTTTAATTGTAATTCCATTTATGTAAAAAAGTGAATATTGGTAAAAATGTATATCCGACATTGTTAATAGGGACGGTCGATATAGAATGGGGCCAAGAAATATTTAAGAAACATTTCAGTATTTTTGGGTCTTAAATAATTTATTTACATTTATGGTAATTCAATTATTACCTGACAATGCGCCAACAGAGCCGCATGCTGATGATGGCAATACGAATCCTGTACATCCCTCAGTAGACTCTCTAGCCTCAACTTAGCAACAGGTAACCTCTCTTTAACCAACTCCGCATGCTCATAGCTGGCTCTCAAGTGCACATCCAGCCCACACGGGCATTTCTCTGATAAGTTCAAATAACGTTTCTCTATCTTCCATAGAGTGGCTCTTCTTTTCTCTTCGTTTACAAACCCACATGCGAGTTGTATTCGTTCGCGCTCCACTGCTATTAGTGATGATCTGGATCAGAAAAATAAGGATTTATTGCAACCAAAATATTTTTGGGCGAGACTGATGCTAGATGTAGCAAAAACTTCACACAATCAATTGATTGCCTGTGGCTAGGAACCATACCAAGACAGATGGATTTTGGACTTACTAAGAATATTAATTTGATCCTACAGAAATAGCTCAAAGTATTTTTTTTTTTAATATTTTTTTTTTTTCTTTGTGATGGGTTTGCTCTTGACTCTAGTCTAGGTCAGAGGTGACAGAGACAAAGTCGACGATGGAGTGAGCTTACCCAGAAGAAGCCTGTTCACTCTCACTTTGAAGAGATTAGGGTTGTACGCATTCGGAAACACAGACGCAGGTAGTGAGTTCCACTCCTTTGCTGTGCGCATTATAAAAGACATTTGGAAGCGCTTAGTGCGAATCACATTAAACTCGCCACAAAATAATAGGTCCGTTTTAACATGAGGGTGTCCCTCTTTGTCCCACTATGTTTGTCTCTCTTTGGCATATGAAACAATATGGGCTGTCAAAACGGACCTATTATTTTGTGGCGAGATTACATACCTGAATGTTGACAACAAATCAACAAGTGGATGCTCTGGTCCACTCAAAGGTCCTGCTTCAACTATCTCTTCTTCTTTTTCACTCATGGCCCTGACTTCATCCATCTCCTTCCCTCCACACAGTTTAATTGCATCTTCTAGAGACATGCATTTTAGTTTAGGTTTACTCTCTATTACTGTCTCTACTTCTTCATGTCGTACAGTTTGCGGTACCTCACCGAAGCATGGTGCTGATGGCACTATGTCTTCTCCTACATATTCAAAAGGAGTTTCTTGTGTCTGCTGTACAAGTTCGTATTCTATTTCTTCTGCAATTTCTGTACCTTCATGTGGTATAGCTATCCTTTTCAGTTGCTTACTCAACTCCTTGTAACTGCCTTCAATACTTGATAATGGATCCTCTCCAGTAGAAATATTTGAATTGTCAGCAATCTGTGGTGTGTCCTTGATATGTACAGTTTGTTCCACCCTGGATTCAGATTGTGCTATACTCTCATGATTAACTGCATTTATTTCTATAATTTGTTCACTATAAGTCTCTTCAGTATCTCCTATTAATTCTATACTTATATTACCGGTTTCAGCTTCTTCATTCACCACTGCTGTTTGAGTATCTGATCCTATTACATCAGTCTTTGAGGTTTCAATCCCACAGGAGCTTTCAGTGATGTGAACCAATTCCTCAAGAATTGGAGGTTCTATGGCTACTGGTGATGGTTCTCTAGTAACACTGCTTCTTTCTTTTGATTTATTTTTCTGGAAAATAATAAATATTTTGTAGGTATGATATGTTTAATTTTGTCTGTTTCATTATTGAAGACAAAATATGAGGAAACTTGGTCTAGTCAATACGAGTAGTCATGAGTTCAGCACAACAAAATTCACAACTAAAGGGTTAGTGAATATTAATTTAAACTGAATGGGAAACTTCATTTTCCATAAAAATTAAGCTATATTACACGCCCTATTTCCTCTAAGCCTAAACAAGGCTTGGACCTGCTAATGAGTAATCAGAGTTGAGAGTATACACCGACGGATCAAAGACAGGAGTCGGGAGTTTTTTCACACAACCTGTTCAACACTGTCTACCAGGCAGAGGGTGTGGGCATTATTACATCATAGAAGCCAGGAGAGTTACGAACACCCATATATGTATACTCTTCGACAGTGCCTCGGTACTCCAATACTTAGAGAAAAATATATTACCTCGAGAATAAGACTAGAATGACACAATGCACTAGAACGAATAATGGTATCTAATCACAACACAGTGGCACTGCAATGGGTAAAAGGACACAGCGGATCACTGAGTAACGACGCAGTTGTCAAACTATCTAGGAGAGCGTCCAGTGCGTGAGTCTGTGGACCCAAACCAATCATACCCAACCCCTTCAACCAGCTATGCCGGTGTCTACAGGAGTTCACACACAAGTGGAGAGTTGGTGGACCTTGACACCGAACTGCAGGTAGTCCAGGAAGGCTATGCCATACTTAGATGGTAGGCTAACCAGGTGTTTCTTATGCCTGGATAGGAACGGCCTGCGCCTGGGGACGGGTACCATCACAGGGCACGGCTCACTAAACAAACACTGCCACTGCAAGGCATAACAGACAGTCCTCTGCGCAGGGTTTGCAGGGAGGCTGAAGAAACTGTTGCGCATGTGCTCTTTGAATGCACAGGCGTTACCCAGATTATAACAGAAACCCTTGGGGCACACAATTCTTTCACAGTTGTTCTGAACAGGCCAGGAGACATAATAAACTTCTCGACGGAGGTGCCACTGGTTGGAATAACCACCGACGGCCACCACGGTTCACATACAATGGTCCACTTGAAGGACTATATGCAGAAACCAAACCCAATAACATAGAACATAGATGAGTAATTAGTAATATCCTGCCTGCTGTTGAGACTGGTGGAATAAAATATCAACAGATGTGTCATCTGATTACAACAGATTTACAGATTAGCTTCTCAAAACCGAGGCATCCCAATTTGTTTTATATAGAGAAAATATTTGGATTTTTGTATGTTTGTCATGGATAAACTACAAAACTACTTAAGGGGAAGCATCAGGGTAGCCCGCAAAATACAAATTTTCTTACGTTTTTTGCAATTTGCAGGTCAGTATCAGGTTGTATGTTGATCTCAATATGATTCGCGACCGTAACAAATCTGTATTTATAGAATTATAATCATTCAATTTAGCAATACAACTATCTTAGTTCATATAATCCTAATGAATGACTATTTCATGATTTAGGATTATACTAACTTAAGGAGTTGTATTACTTACTGTAAATACTATATTTGTAAATACATATATTTTACGGTCATAAATCATATTTTATCAACATACAACCCAATACTGACTTGCAAATTGCAAAAAACGTAAGAAAATTTTAATTTTTAAGTCATTATTAAGTTGTATGTTAAATAATAATAATATCATAATAATATATATCACTGACGAGGACCAGAGCTCCCACCTCTTTTTTGCCTTTATTGGCCGGCTTGAGTGGAGATTCGCAAGAGCAAACATTCTCGCAGGAAGGAAGTATTCCAGTAAGGTGCTGGTAGGGATCTTGACCGTACTTCCGGGATTGTCCTGATAGCCGTGGGATACCTCTCCACTCCTCAAGCATCTCAGGAAGTGTTGCCCCCTTGTCGCTACGTCACTATGTGCTAGCGGCCGTTTCCGGGGGCCCATTATTGAGTGTGCAAGTCACCCCCTGCCATTTTATCCATGTATAATATATAACATTGGTCAGGCAGGAGACATAGTTCTTCCACAGTTCAAGTAACCCAATCCACTTTAGCCACCCAGACCCATAGCCCAATATGTTTTGTTTCCACACACAACAACAGTCCTGCACCAACCGGGGATTGTCCTTGGGTGCACTTGCATAGTGCATACAGGGATAATCGTTGGTTGGTGCCTCCTTATCATTTAAAATTATTTAAGGGGCCTCTGCGAGTTGGCTTCGGCTCCTAGTACGCCTTCCAAAGGTACGGGACCCCAGGGTCCCGAGAAATGTAAAAAATAATAATATAATAATAATCATATCCTGGGACATTATTCACACATAGTCATCTGATCCCAAAGTAAGCAGAGCTACGAAACCAGAAATACCAGAAACCAGATAACTGATATACTTTTTTTTATCCTTTATTAAAAAGAACCAGGTTCTTAATAATTAATTACAATCTAGCCTACAAGACTAGTAAGCAATTTTAATCTAACTTAATTTTTTATGCAATAATTATTTTAAAACTTAGAATAGTGTTGGTTGTACTTTACACAAGTCCGTTCCACTTTCTTAGAGTCTGATATGATAATATAAACACTTTGTTCACGTGTTATATATGTGTCATTGTCACTATTATTTCTACACTTTTTACACTACACTAATTCAAAAGGTTTTGTTTGTTTTAGTCTTCGTACTATATTTGTCTGATCTAACAGCTGAATTGCCTTGATGTTCACATGTTGGTGGAGTCGGTGTTCATGGGCCTCAGCGAATTTTTGTATTATGTTGGTGACGGGTTCCATTTTTAGGTCACGATGGAGGTCGTCATTTCTTATATATCAGGGCGCATTAACAATACTCCTGAGTACCTTATTCTAGAATGTTTGTATAATTTTGATGTTGGTCAGTTTAGTACAGCCCCAAAGTTGGATGCCATATGTCCATATTGGCATAAGAATATGCTTATATAATAAAATTTTGTTATGTATCGATAGACATGAATTCCGTCCAATCAACCAATACGTTTTTAAAGCGCATGCCTAGGTCCTGTCTTTTCTTTTTAAAGTATATCGTATCGCGTCAAGCGTATGCCAAGGTATTTGGCTGTATTTGCGTATGGCACTTGTTGGCCATTTATGAAGATTGGGTGGTAATCGCAATTCCTGTAGGTGAAATCAATGTGAAGTGACTTCGATTCGTTCAATTTGATTCTCCATTTTTGTGCCCAGTCATGAACTTCATTTACAGCGATTTTCACCTTTTTGATTGCTTCTGTATGGTATGACCCTGTAGCCATAATTGCAGTGTCGTCCGCGAAGGTTGCAATAGTATTATTTTCCAGCTCTGGTATGTCATACGTGTACATCAGGTAGAGGACTGGACCCAGCACACTACCGTACTGATATAATTACACCCAGACTCAGGACAAACAGACATGTTCATGCACACAAAGGTAGTAAAAGGTGTTCTGATCAGCTGCCTATATAATTATACCCCGAACCAAATACAGTCAAAGTAATTAGGAGGCATCATATGGCAGAAAATTTCTTGAGCCGTTGTTGCACACAATGATGCGCAACTGTGATCGCTTAATGTTCGTATACGAAAACTGTATGTATGTATATACGACCACGCAGATAGCAAATGATATGTAACAAACTCCTAAATCAATGTTTTGCTGCGCAAATAGAAAGACAAAGGATGCAGTTTTGAACATAAATCTAACTTACTCCTCTGTGTTTCTCCTTTACCATAGTTGCCATGGCTGCCAGATCTATATTCTAATGGATATTGGGTACCTAAATAATCGAAACACTAATGTTTTTTCTTCTCTGAACGTTTTTATTTACGATCATGTTTTTCCCCAAAACCAAAACAAAGTGATGTACACACAATAAAAAATCGACAGACGTCTGAGTGACAGCACTGACAGCGGGCGACATATTGAATCGTAGACAGAGAATATTGAAGATCGAGCTAGGGAGAAACAGAGATGGCAGTAGTTCTATGCTTATTATTGCCTTATTTCTCATACTTGAATCGCAACGATCAGCTGTGAACTAGTGACAAGATTCTGAAAGTGAGTTAAGCCCCGTATTCATGGTAAACATTTGTTTAGCAATAAAGTTGAATCAACGTGTTGCGGAGTTGCTGTCAAGATGTTGCTGGCAACACTGCGTGTTGCAGAGTTGATAGCGTCATATTGACAAGCTCTCGCCCGACAAGCGTAAACATCAGTTTAGCATTATACTCTTTGAGTTTAGCGAAAATTGTTGACGTGTGTGAACGTGTTTGCAACAGTTTATAAACATGGCAGTAGTGTGGAGTAATGATAAAATAATGCAACTAATAGAATTATTTCAATCAAAACCATTATTATGGGATTCTTCTATAAAAGATGCGGATGATTCTGCTATTGATGGACCAATCATTTCCAGAAGATGTTCGAAATCACTTTTCGACATTCTCGTAAAGTTACCAAATGATCCATCTCCCATTCTGAGGTCACTCATCAAATTTCCTCTTTGCAAAAGATAGTTTCGAATCCACCATCTTTTTCTCTTTTTTTATTAGAAATCCTATACATCAGATACAGAGAACACAACAACACTACCTCCTCGGGCAACATTTTAACGCAGACTGGCGTGTGGACAACCTGTATTGATTTAAACATAGTTGCCAGCAACATTCTCGCCGCTCACCAACAATGTTGATCAACTGTTCCTAAACAAATGTTTACCATGAATACGGGGCTTTAGTCGATTTTTAGGGTTCCGTATCTCAAAAGGAAAAAACGGAACCCTTATAGGATCACTCGTGTGTCTGTCTGTTTGTCCGTCTGTCACAGCCAATTTGCTCCGACCGATTTAGTTTAAATTTGGTACACATATGAATTTATGTGACCCAAACACGGATTTGTATCGTATATAAATGAATTATGAAAATGGGGGTCAATTTTGGAGGGCAAATAAGAAAAGAAAAAAGTTTTGAAAACTGTACCGTGTGACATAATATGTCATAGTAACCCCTTATATTTGATTTATCAAATTTATGGGGTTACTATGAGGGTCTAAAATATATATTATTTTTATAATATTGAAATAAATAGTTTTTAAAGTTATTTAAGAAAATAGACGAAAATTTACCATTCCCCTTATCTTCAAAACTATGATACTTACCCTAAAATTTTGCAAAAAAAAAAATATAGAAAATAGTTCTAACCCTATAGATTACACGAAAAATATGAAGTTATAGTTAAAATATGGTCTTAAAATAACATGATAAATCTCTCAATATTGTGCGTATAGAAAATATTTTCAGTGGGAATGTATGGGTGAACATGTATTTCAACTACAGTGTTAAGTTTGTTCTTGGGATAAATTCATCCCAACTACGGAACCCATCATTGTGCGTGGTCCAACACGCACTTAGCCGGTTTTTTTAAAGCGAATCACTACGAGACAACGATAAAAAGAGTTTTTTTCGAAACATCTTGTAGGCAAAGGTGTTTACTTCTATGCGAATTTTCTTTCCTCGAAATAGAAACTCGTTTATAAAAAGCGACTGGTAAAACTGGACCGTAGGTCATCAGATTCTACCTTGCAAGCACATTATTTGGTAGGTAGCCCCGGATTTACGCCTAGGCTTAGAAGGCCTAGCTATAGGTGACCAGCTAACCTAGGGGTCCAAAGCTACCCCGACTAGGTAGCTTGTCTAATAGTATTATATCAATCATTTTCTTCAGGACCAGGCGCCTATTGGAAATCTCTTGCATATTCTGTCGTGTGAGATGTTGTTCCACATTTCCCCTTTTTTTTGCTGTTAGCAAGGCGATCACGGCTAATTGATGACTGTGGCTTTCCACGTGTTTGACGAGTTGGTCATTCAGCACTTCTGCATAAATCTACAAAGCAACACCTATTTCTATATTAAATTGTCAAAAGAAATCTAATCAATTAGGCTCAGCATCTAGACACAGCAGAAGAGCAGAGGATTTTTGATGAAATTGAATATTCGACTTTAAGTGTCATAAGGTTCACGAAAACATGCAAGCGCTTAACTCCTCGGGTATCAGAATCGATGTTTCCATTATTTTTTAACTTAATATGCGCTTAGCTCACTACTAAACTATGTAGATATTAACAGAAACCACTTTATACATAGTTTAACAATATATTAACTTCACACAAATTTACACATTACAATATTACAATTTATAACACGAAACGACTGCCTCATGCAAAGGTCTCCGAAAAAGTCCCCTAATAAAATCTTAGTTATAGCAATGGTCGCTTTTTTTTTTAGATGGCATCGCGTAGTTGGCCTATAGAGGCCGTGACTGGACTATTAATAATGGTCGCAACGCTACTCTTGTTTATATTCTCTTTGTTTGTTGTTTGTTGTCTCGCCGCCGTGGGCCACCATACCGCTCCGATAATGTTACCCTTAACTTTGTAAAGAGCGATCGCCAACATTTTGCATTTCATGGCACTCAAACACTTTCAGATTTGCCTCTCGTTTGCGCTTACTGTCTGCGTAGAGCCTAATCATTTAACCTAACAGTGATAGAAATATGACCCCAATAAAATTGAGGGAAGGCTTATAATGCGTAGGGTGTTCTGAAAGTCTTGAGATACTTAGGTAATAATACGTACTAAGGCGGATGGCCGACGCGAGCACGTAGTTTGATTGTTTATGTTATGATAACTTTTTACGTGTTTAGAACAAATGAAGCCTGTAGGTATACTTGGGGATGACTGTCCCTGTCGTGCAACCTTGTACAAATGGTACAAACAGTTTGAGCACTTTGAGCGTGGCTGTTTTAACCTAAAAGGCGACCCGCGTTCAGGACGACCGGCGACCGGCGGAAGCAGTTACTCCAGAAAGTATTTCTGCAGTTAAAAATGTAATTGAAACTGACCGGCGAATAACCTACCGGCAAATAGAGTCCTTACTGCAGATTGCCTCAGCAGAGTTACATTCAATTATTCACCACCATTTAGGTTATAGAAAAGTTTGTACTCTTTAGATTCCACATACCTAAACTTACTTATGAACAAAAGGACAGTGAGCTAAATGGTGTAATAAAACTGGCCAAGTGCGTGTCGGACCACGCACAATGAAGGGTTCCGCAGTTGGGATGAATTTATCCCAAGAACAAACATAACATTGCAGTTGAAAAACATGTTCTCCCATACATTCCAACTGCAAATGTAAGTTTGTACGCACAGTATTGAGAGATTTTCCATGTTATTTTAAGACCATAGACTTCTTATAGGTTTTCCTGTAATCTATAGAAGTATTTTCTGTAGTTTTTTCAAAATTTTAAGCTCAGTAGTTTCGGAGATAACGCCCCCCCCCCCCCCTTATTAATTGGCAATTTTTGTCTATTTTCTTAAATAACTTTAAAATAGTTTATTTTAAAATGATTAAAAAAAAAAATTTGAGACCCGAAACTGTCAGATTTTCCCAATCAACTTTGAACCTAATGATTTAGCAATAAAGTCGAAAATCTATTAAAGAAATCTGACAGATTGTAGTAGCTTGATGTGCTGGCGTCTATACATTAGATTTGCAGCAAATTGACTGTGACAGACGGACAGACAGACACAAGGGGGACAGAAGGCGACGAAACTCCGACTGAAATAAAAAAACCTAAGTCGATAAAAAAGAAAATGATCCTGGTTTTTTTTCGGTATTCGGGGAATTATTGAACAAGTAGTTCTCCGTGAGCAGAAGACTGGAAACGCTGCTTGGTACACCCCTGTCTGCCTTCCTCAACTTATTCAGGAATTCAAGAAGCTTCGTCCAAAGTCACAACTCTGCACTCTGGTATCTTCATCATGATAATGCTCCGGCACATCGCGCTGACGTTACATGCCAATTTTTGAGAGATGATGCCGGCTTGAAACTTCTTGAACATCCGCCTTACAGTCCAGACTTGGCGCCATGTGACTTTGGACTGCTTCCTTTCGTGAAAAGTAAATTGATAGGGCAAAGATTTCGGGACGAAGAAGCTTTACTGTCGGCCTGGGACAATAATATGTGCGGAAATTCCTAAACAGAAATGGAAATACATTTTAGTGATTGTTTATAGGGATGCAGAAGTGTATTAATTGTGGTGGCAATTATTTTGAGAAACTGTGAAAACTAAAGTTAAATCTCAAGACTTTCAGAACACCCTACGTAATATAATAACACCAGCCTATTATTGTCCCACTGAGGCGCAAACACCTCTTCTCATACAGAGAAGGCACGGGCATTGATCGCCACGCTTGCTCAAGACGGGTTGGCGATTTCAGACTTCCAATCTAGGTTTCCTCACGATTATATCCTTTACCGATGTCAGGAATGTCCAAGATAAACTCAGAAAGTACTGACGCCAGCACGTCATGCTACCCGAAACCGTCAAATTTTCCCAATCAACCTTGAACCTAATGCTTTAGCGATAAAGTTGAAAATCTGTTAATGAAATTTGACAGAATGTAGTAGCTTGATGTGCTGGCGTCTGTATATACCTAAATGAATTGAAATAATCACATTGATACCTGCTTGCCCGGATTTGAACCCGCAACCTCATGCGTGACATTAGGCCCTTTCGGGGCTATCATGAAAAGGCAAATCCTAAAACGATATTCTCATTCGAATTGTTGGCAATATTTGACTGTGTGCATGATATTGTAAACAGAGATTCAGCAAATATCCTAACAGGCACAGAAAACATAGTCTCATTTAATCGCTTCTATCGCTAATGTTTCTATCGCTTATTTCCTTGGTTTATCAGAAGTTCTGTGTAAGTCAAGAAGTCGAATTATACCTGCACATTAGTGCATTAGAAATGGCGTTATATTTTATCCTCGAAAACTCTAGTAAAACGGGCGAATCATCCATGCTTTCTGAGATCTAGGTACTTATAGCACAGCCGCACGGGTCGTTCCCTTGCCGGGGTTGGTCTGTGGATGGGTGACCATCTTTTCATACAGAGATTCCTCCGTGCCTCGGAAAGCACGTTAAGCCGTTGGTCCCGGCTGTCATTCGTGGATCTTTGACAGTCGTTACGGGTCGTCAGAAGCCCGAAAGTCTGACAACCAGTCTTACCAAGGGGTATCTTATTACCCAGTAGCTGGGTTGTGGAGGTCAGATAGGCAGTCGCTCTATGTGAAATACTGGTATTCAGCTGCATCCGGTTAGACTGGAAGCTCCCAACATAGTTGGGAAAAGGCTAGGCAGATTGATTGTGAAAAGATTTAATAAAAAAAAACCGACTTCCACTACAAAGTCAAAAATAACTTTAATCGTGGAAGTCGGTGTCCTTGGTTTAGTATTTTTCGTTTTTTGCCACGACTTCGTTATTTTTCACCTTGTGTTTTTTTTTTTAAGTCGGTTTTTTTTTGGGTAAACTCATTTTCATTTTTCACTTTTTAGTTGTGGTACCTACGCCACATAAACCACCAGTTGCAATGTAAACAATGCAACAGTGACAGGAAAATATTATAACATCATCAACATATATGTAGGTAAGTACATAACTATACTAAGACAGTGCAAAATAGTTTTATGCTAAAAATGCGGAAAATAGGTGATTTCTGACGAGTGGCATTTTTCATAAGTTTTGCATAAGTCGACACGAGGCGAAAATTATTTTACGCACGTGTAGGTATCATACGAGGAAATAAAAATATATATTTTGAAAAAAATTCTTTTTATTTAGCCGGTAAGAGGCTATTGTTGGCATTTTGTGCTTCTTGAATAACATTTTTCGGGGTTAAATTAATTGATTCGTCACTTGAACTCGACATTTTTAGCAGATTTACACAGATCGACTCCAAACTAAGCAAGAAACTAATAAAACGTCAGGCTTATTATAAATACATGCGCGCTCAGTAAGTATATCTACTAAGTAGTAGATGCTATTTGCACAAGATGCGCATCGTATCGCAAAAAGGCACGAGCAAAACATACGTTCAGTCAACATATTTAATGGATATTTAAAATTAATTTATTGATCAAACTCTAAATGTAGAGTAATTAATATCGCGTGTAATGAAGTATTAGTTTTATTGTACTTTTTATATGAATTTTAATATGTACCTACTTGACTAATTTGTAAATCTTTTCTCAAATAATAAAAACTGAGCGTCGGGCTGACGACGGAGCTAAAAATTAAAAATAAAGTGAAACGTAAAAAGCACTGGTGCGAAAAAGTGGTACTTTCCGCACAGTTTGGCTACTTGGAAAACGCTCTTTTCGAGCACGTGCATTGTAAAATAAGTATTTCTGAAGCTAACTCAATAATCACTCTTATATAGGACATAAAAAGAATTTACCAAATAGGTTTATAAATGACGGAGTTCTGATGTAATAAACATTAAAAATACAACCGAATTGAGAACCTCCTCGATTTTTGAAGTCGGTTAAAAACAGGCCTAACTCTGAGCGTCACTGCCCTGCATTTACACCCAAAAACTAATATAACATAGTAATTAGTAGTTATATGCTTAACTACTTATAATATTTAGTTAATAAGTAATTAACAAATGGTTCCAGAGGTCATGATGATCAACATCAACCCACACTATAGGAAGGTGGTGGAGTCGTTTGTCAACAGTGTTAGCCCACACTATCGGACGTTCAGTGAGTTTATTTTTATGATTTACTTTTTCCTGCGGACTCTATGTAAAATATTTACTCTACCCGGGATAAAAAGTACCCCATATTTCTTTATAAGTCTTGATAGAAGGACCGACACATTTTTTTGAGGGAGAGGGAGTGTCATTTGCTAGCACAAAATTGTTTTATTATTTATTTTTATAACGAATTTTATAATTTAAAATTTTCGAATTTAAACACCATTTTAAGACTGGAATCTGAAACTGGAATGGACATACGGTACCTAAATTTGTAGAACCAATTGTAGTTATATTGATTAGTATTATGTGCATTGCAAAAATAACACCAAAAGTTATTACATTTTATTAAAAACACAAACGAAAAGATATGACGACATGAAGAAAACACACTTATCTCAATTACCGTGCCACATAAAACATAGTTTCTATAGTTGAAAACTTACAGCATAGACTGCCCCTATCCCTAAGAAAATTGTGTCTGTCCTTCTACCAAACACCCTGTTCGTATAATTCTTCTGTACGTGTGTATGTCACTAAACTCCTAAACGGCTGGACCGATTTAAAATTGTTGATGAATTTTTTTGTGTGTTTGAGTGGGTGGACCTGGTAGGCGGCGCTGCTCGGCCAGGAGTTCCGCTAGTATTCTTATAAAAGCCTTTTCCAAAACTACACTTTATGCTTGAGTTCTATTTACCCGGCTCCTGTTGATGGCTTTTAAGTCAGGATGTACAACAGACTTCGGTAGTAATATATACTTTAAGACAACAACCAAGTGACTTTACGAAATACTGAAAGGTGATGAATTACAGCAAAGTGGATGGTGCTTAGTGGTATTAGTGTATTCCAAATAGTTGTGTAAATCAACAAACAGGCAGACAGGCTCGCACATAAACACACTTTTTTCAAAAAAAGAAAACAACTGATTTCCCAAAAATCTTTAATTTCTGAAGTCTGTGGTGCCTTTGGTTTTGTATTTTCGTTTTTTTGCCACGAAATTAAATTATTCTGCCGTTTTGCCAAAAAGATTTTGACAAAATTCCACTACCCAAACAAATAGCAACCTTTTTTTATACCAATGCAAAATTTGGAATGATTTTAGTAGGAACGCACATATTCATTTGGTCAAATTTTTACTTGGCAGAATTTTACCAAGGATTATATCACTATGGCAATTGGTATTTAATCAAATGATTTATTACAGCAAACAATCTTTAGACAATAAACGTTTGGTCAAATGATTTGTTATGGCAAAAATAACATTGTAGTTGAAAAACATGTTCTCCCATACATTCCATCTGCAAATGTAAGTTTGTATGCACAATATTGAGAGATTTACCATGTTGTTGTAAGACCATAGACTTCTTATAAGTTTTCCTGTAATCTATAAGTATTGAACTATTTTCTGTATCTTTTTCAAAATTTTAGGGTCAGTACTTTCAGAAATAAGGTGAGGGAATGGTAAATTTTCTTAAATAACTTTAAAATGATATATTAAAATTATTTAAAAAAAAAAATATTTGAGATCCTTACAGTGTGTCCTTTCATATGATATGTCACACGGACAGTTTACAAAACTTTTTTTAATTTTCTTATTTGCCCCCCAAAATTGACCCTATATTCAAAATTCATTTATATAGGTACGTTACACGGCCGTGTTTGGGTCATGAAATACATAGGTGTACCAAATTTCAACTTAATCGGTCCATTAGATTCGGAGCAAATTGGCTGTGACAGACAGACATACAGACAGACAGACACACGAGTGATCCTATAAGGGTTCCATTTTTTCTTTTTGAGGTACGGAACCCTAAAAATTAGGTTTTAGTGAGAGAAACGAATCGCTGTAAATCCGACTCCACGCAGTCTTGTCTGCCCTAACCCTAGAGTGTAATTTAGAATCCGCCCGCGGGCTGCATAAGTAGGAGGCTGTGAACGAGGCGCGGCTGAGGTAAGCCATCCCGCAGCGCCGGAGCCGTGTACGGTTTACGTACAGGGAAATTGCTAACGCCGCGACCTACTTTTCGCTACTCGTTTTATTTACTTTTATAATTATAATTATTTAGTTGACCAACAGCTGCCGTAGCGCTATAACCGCGGATTAGCATCCAACAGAACTTTCGTGTAACCTTTGCGATTAAACTAAATTATCGTGAAGTCTGTGGTTTTCGTCAACTCACATCCAACAACTCAACTGGAAATAACTGGCTACCTCTGAACCATACACAAAAGTGGTCCTTCGAGCCAACAACCTAACAGGCGTAATATCCAAAACTTGTGGAAACTTCGCCACCTTGGTGAACTAATACTTGCGCTTCGGTGATACAACTCTACTCCACCAACGGTCAAGTCAAGCTAGTTTTATTTTGCGTAAAATATGTTATACCAACTGAAATATTTGACTACATTAAAATTGGTAAAAGTAGTTCACTTACCAAACATTAGTTTTGCGTTACAATTATTTATGAATAGTTTATTTGCTAAGAGTAATAATTTGGCAAATAAAATTATGCGGAAAATTTTTTGGGCAGTGATAATTTGTCAATTTTTTTTTTGTTTTTGGGGAAACAAGGGTAATTTGTTACCGATTTTTTATTACCTATTTTTCACTTTGTACTGGTTTTTTTTTTTTTAAGTGGTAGCTTTTTTGCTTTACTTGACTAATTTGTAAAACTTTTCTCAAATAATAAAAACTCTTTGCGTCGGGCTGACGACGTAGATAAAAATTAAAAGTAAAAACCACTAGTGCGAAAAAGTGGCCCTTTCCGCACACAATTTGGCTGCTTGAAAAGCGATCTTTTGTTTTCTCTTTTTATTTATTTATTTAAAATAGGTAGGTAAGCCAACAGTTAATAAAAGTTAGGTATGTTCTGATGTATAAACCAACTACAGAAGTATACGACATTCACATAACTATGTGTGTAAGTATGTCACACATGGTATAATTTACATATTGCTTTAATTAAGTAATTAAAGCAATATGTAAATTATACCATGTATACCTATATAAATTATAGATTAATTGTGAAACTCCTCCTTTTTTAACAAGCCGGTTAAAAACAGATACTGGTCTCTATCGCACTTTCTTGATGGGTATCGATATCTAAACATAAAAAAACAATAAAAATTTTTTTTTTTTTTTTTGAGTCAGCAACCGCAGGTAATGTTTAGAAAATCATTTAGTGGAGTAGGTACCTACCCATCACCTCTGTGGAGTTTGGCTTATATGCTATAACTCTGTTGAACATTCTATGGGACTTTTCAGTAATCTACTTTTTCTTTTTTGGCAGTACACTCCACCTCTCTTACCCTCAATCAGATAACCTGGTAGCCGGCCACAGACCTCAAGGCAAGATGTCTACAATGCGAAGTTTCTTCTGTCTATTCGTCACGTTCGACCTGCTGTTCACAAGCCTTATATTGTGGCTCATAAGAGTGATGGTGAGCTAATTATGTTTTCTACTCTTCTTGGAACATAATCTACTTAAGAGGCTACCGAGCACGCAGTGGCGCCCACATCGTTTGTTTGGTTATTTCTTTTAATTTAAAAAGAAAATGCAGAAAATAAGCACGTTAAGTTGTGCTCTATAAGACTATACGTTATTATTATTACAAACAGTAGTTTTACATAGTTAAGTTTTATTGTAATCATTAAAACAGAAAAAAGTGGCCACCATTTCCCGTTTTAAGGATTACAATAAAACTTAACAACATAAAACTACTGTTTATAATATTAATAACGTAGTCTTGTGAAGCACAACTTGACGTGCTCATTTTCTGCATTTTCATTCTAAAATAAAAGTAATAACCAAACAAACGATGAGGGCGCCACTGCGCGCTCGGTAGCCTCTTAATAATCGAAATAATTCATTTACTGCAAACAACACATAGCCTAAACCGCTGGATCTAGCTAGAAGCATGACAAACACGACATTTTACAGTATGGACTATGGAGTTTGATATAAGACACGTGTTGAACATGTCATTGTACATAATATATGTTTAAATCTTTTGTAATAAGACAGCTAGATTCTGAATTCAACTAAAAAACTTTCATATAAGTACTCAGAAATCGTACAGCCAACTTCTTGAGTATTAATGTCCTGTGCATACAGCGCCCTTCACGTTCAAAACAATTACGCATTCAGGGTGCTGATGGGGTTGCCCTGATACTGCAGCGCTTCAGGGATGTTAGCTGAAGCTTGCGTTGACTGATTCTACGTTGTGATGACAAAGCGGTGCGCATTCCTGGTTAATAAGGAGCGGGGCAGCACTATTTTCCTGCACTGGATTTTCAACACACTGCTTGCTTAGCACCGCGACTTGAAAATCCAACAGTGTGTTTTTTGACGCGCTGAAATGCACTCTGTTGGATTCTCAATGCTTTAAACCCAGAGTTGAAAATACAGTGAGCGATTAAATCCCGTCGCGATATTTTATTACATCCGGGCGATCGTGGCTAATGGGTGCCGGTGTAATGGGATCGGGGCAGAAAACTGTCAAATTAGTTCCACGTAGATGGCGTTAAGTGTTTGTTACTTTCATTCAACTGTCAATGGAGTTCCTTGCTGAAAACTTTGCCGCGAGATGGCGCTAAGTGTTTTATCTTGTCGCCGATTGGACGCTTTGTCTTCAAGATGACTTTGACAAGTGACACATACCGCTCTCTCGCGGCAAAGCTTCCGGGAAACAACACGAGACATTTCAGCTTTGTCTCTGGGATGTCAACCCACCAGCGATGCAGCTGGTACTGTAGATGTATAGGTATATATATGCAACGGTGACCACTTACCATACAAGCCGCTACTTTGTTTGGCACTTAGGTCTGCAGTCAAACGCACATTAGTGGTACCAAATACTTGCACTACGAAAACGGCCATTACTGCTACGACATAATTAAGGCGCTGTCAGTGGGCGATTTATTTATAATTTCTAAACTTTTTTTGCGTGGAGAAATCCTCATGTATACCTACTGCACTACCACGGGGAGATACTGCAGTTATGTGGGACTTCAACCCACTAAAAGTCCACGGTGTTCTCCTCTGTCGCTGTGCCGGGAACACTGGGCACGCGTTAGCACTCACCGCGAAACCGCCGCGGCTGTCCGTCACCTGGGGAGTACCCTCCATCACCGGCGCACCAGAGCACATTGCACGCCGTGAACACCCCAGGGACCAAACCAGCACATAGGCGCTAAACGACCCCGTGTCTAGGCACCGTTGGTCCCCCTGCGACCGGTCAGGTCAGTGACCCGGCTGTCTACCACTTTTCGGCCGCGGAGAATCCTCTGCCCCTATCTATCCTCTCTCTACCGCGAGAGCGGCCATCGAAATACCGATCCTCCTCTTCCCCTGCGGCCCCACCGCGTCCGCCATCAGACGGTGGCGACCCCGTCAAGGCTGCGGAAAGTAGGGAGAGCGGCGCATCGCAATACCGGCACCCCTATCCCGCCGCGGCCCCCAACCCTCAGCCGCGATGCCTCCCATACGACATCGCGACCCGCCTCAGTTGCGATGTCGCCTAATCGGCACCGCAACCTACTTGTTGGCTGACGATATCGTGGACGTCCATGGCATCACGATAGCACAGGGAAGTAAAGTGTATGGAAATATAATATGAAGACGCTTTTAACCGTCCACATACATTTTATGGACGTGGATGTGAACGTCCATACGTGAGAAATGATAAAGTGCACAATGTCAAATTGTTAAAACTGATGAGCGGTTGATTGAACCTTAAATAATCGTGGCTACCATGTTATGTTACTGATCTTTATATTCGTTTTGCAAGTTTATTAAATACTAATCCTAGTTGTTTTTTTTTTTTTTTCATTCCAGATGCGAGGCAAAACTTTAGAACAAATAATGAACACAGAAGTCCTACAGTACAACGTAAAGATATCTCTATTCGACATGGTAATAGTGGCCGGTGTCTGTCGGTTTGTGCTGCTGCTGCTGCTGTACTTCGCGGTCTTGTATAAAAATAACTGGAATACCATCACAGTGAGTACTACATACAACCAGTACCTACATGATATATATCTACAGTACCTACAACGTAAAGATATCTATCTCTATCTTCGACATAGTAATGGTCGTAGCCCCGGATTCACGCCTAGGTCTACAAGGTTCTGGCCTAGGAGACCAGCCGGCCTAGGGGCCCCAACAAAGCAACCCCGAATAGGTAGCTTGTCTGCCTGACGGCTGGATACCTAATTCTACAGGCCCCGCACTCATATCGTGATACCTATACCACCCGTAAGAAAGAATAAAAACTTTTTAGCAAAAAATAAAACCGACTTCCAAAACAAAACACTACAAAGTGAAAAATAAGTTTAATTTCGGTAGTCAGGTGTCTTTGGTTTTGTATTTTCGTTTTTTGCCACCGACTTCAGAAATTAAAGTTATTTTTCATTGTGTAGTGTTTTGTTTTGTAAGTCGGTTTTATTTTTTGCTAAAAAGTTTTTATTTTTCACTTTTTAGTCGTGGAACCTATCCCACACAAAATCGAATACCTGCTATGTAAATAACAGCGATAGGAAGTTATTAAAACATCATCACATCATCCACATAAACTAAGTGGGAAATATACGCATTATTGAAGCTAACTCAAAAACTACCCCCGCAAAGTTAATAAAATTTATATGGGACCACCTCGAAAGTATACCCTTTCAAACTCGGTAAAAAAAAGAATTTTCCAAATCGGTCCATCCGTCCTTGAATAATCGCGTAACACACAAAAAAAAAACATACAGAAGAATTGAGAACCTCCTCCTTTTTGAAGTCGGTTATCTCTCTGACCTCTCCTATAAGCGGCTAGGTAATAAAAATTTTCAAGCTCGCTTCGCTCGCTCCTGCATCACAATTTCTCTTATGTCTTCAACTTTTCTGCATAAATCTACAAAGCTACAGGTACTAAGTAGGTATTTCTAAAATTAATTGCCAAAAAAATCTAAACTCTCCGAGGTGGATGCTAAAAATCTTCAAGCTTGCGTCGCTCACTATTGCATCTTAGTTACTCTTAATTATATTGTTAAACTTTCTTGCATAAGTCGACAAAGTAACCCCTTTTACTGTAAGAATAATCAAAAGAAACCTATTCTATCCGAGGTGGTAAAATTTTCGAGCTCGCTTCGCTCGCTCTTGCATCCAAAGTTATCTTAGAAAGAAACTGATTAGTGAATACAGTCGACAGCACACAATACGGTATGAAAAATTACTTTAAAAAAAGTAAGAACCGGCTTCAAAAACGTAAAAAGAATAAAATAACTGACTTTCAACTTCTGCAGTCGGTGTCTTCAATTCTTCAATGCATCAACTTCAGAAGCTGTTAAGTTTTTTATGAATGTTGAAATGAAAATGTCTATGTATCTCCTACCCATGTTTGCAAATAAATAAATGATTTATGATTTATTTTATTATTTTTTGGGTTTTTAAAGTCGGTTCTTACTTTTTTGAAAGATGCGAGTGCACCTGTACTCCCGCGCTGCACAGCGGTGGCGCTTCGTCACTCCGTCCCCAAAATTTGTACGAGCCGAACGAATCCTGTGGGCTACATTCACAAGAATAATATGCTAGAATAGAAAACATATTAACTTAAATAGTATTACAGTATTTAACGATATTATTACCGCAGCTCACAAACACATTCTAACACGGGATTTTTTGAAGCACTTCATGTATTAACTCACTTAGTTTTATTTAATGCAAATTTTCGCCCAATTTAGTATTTAATTCGGACACTTGGAATTTAAGTTGCTAGCTTAGATTAACTGTTTCCCACTGCTAGTAGATCGTTTTACGAATTTTAATCATTCATAAATTATCGCCAGTTAAGTTAATTTTTCGCAAACATTAAATTTAACGCCGTTCGGTTTAATATTGAAGTATCTCATTAACAGTCATCCATATATTATAAATATTTCCCCAAAATTAATCATGTACGTTTTTACAAAAGTACATTAGTGTTGTTTGATGTAGGTACGAGTAACTTGAGTGATACTGATAAGGAATACGAGGAAAAGAACGTCTTTGATTAGAAACGACGATAGTTGAAGTAAATATGGTGACACACAGCATAGACTGCATTTTTTCTAATGCTTATTTACACAGTCTGTCCTTAAGTATTGGCACAAGCATAATTAATTCTCTCATTGCTTATATTATGAATTCATTGCTTCATTCATTCATTGCAATCGCAGCGCGAACCTTATTCATATCTATTTCGGCCACTGCTGTTCTCAGTGAAGACTTCAGACTCTCCAAATTTTTATGAGGCTTAGCGCAGACTTTCTCCTCCAACACCTGCTATATTTTGTAATCCAAAGGATTAAGATCAGCCGGTCTATTCTGTAAAAATCTCACAGTGAAAACGTAGGTGAAGCGAGCTATCAACAGTGTCAATTCCTAGCATTAGATGGACTGACAGCTCACTCTATCTTAGTTTTCACGGTGAGATTTTTAGCAGAATAGACCGGCAGGGCTGGCCGGTGGGCCAATCTTCATGCTTTGTCAAGTCGATGTTGTTGAGCTCGAACCACGCCTGGGTGGTTCTGGCCTTGTGCACCGGTGCGGAGTTCTATTGAAACGTCCATAGCCATCCTCCAAAGACCGTCTGAGGTAAATATTTTACGATAGGGTCCAAAACAGTGTCTTGGTAAACTTTCGCACTGGTTTTAACACCTTTTTCACAGAAATGAACTTCAGTCGGGCCAAAATACGTAACTCCCAACCAAATCATCAAAAATGAAGGATAGTGACCATGTTGCACTCGGGAAATGGCATTGCCAGCTTCCGCAGAATTTGTAGCGTACACCCTATTATTTTGTTTGTTGTACTTTTCTTCTATATCGAATTTTTTTTCGTCGGTAAATAAGATGTCATGTTGTCTGTTTTTTTGCGTACCGCCTTAGCAAAACTCTTGACTTTATCACTCTCATACCGTTCAAGCGCGCGTTGACGAGATGCCCACTTTTTTAACATTGGCAATGTTTTAAAATTGAAAATGTTTTTTCGATTGCTTCAGTAAGCGAAAATGAGGGCTTCATTTTCGCTCAGAGTGTGACATCGCCTTGGTGTCGTGAGTTTTAGGGCTACATGAATGGTTGAGGTCTCATAATACGCGTATCAACAAGGGCTACAATATGGTGAAAAAAATAATTAAAAAGCCAAAAAGATTTCTTGAAAATCGCAAAAATGTGGAAAATCCGGGGGTATTGAGTTAGGCTACATTAAAAAAAAACCGGACCTCTCTGTATCACTAATAGTCTAGGTAGGAGGGTGCCCTTTTTGTGGCGTAATTTCGGGGAGCGAGTTCCTTAGATCGCATCGTGTGGCAATGCTGCCAATCTATTGGCAACTTTTCAGGAATGATATAATAGGTTGGGGAAAAAGTTTCTTCACATTCTTTAAGAAAATTCAAAACATTTTTTAATATAGTTTATTTACATTTAACTAAAGTATGTAGGTACCATTCTGTTCGATAACTTTTTGCCATCTTGTAGGTAGGGACATGATCCCATTGCTAAAGAAATTTTGGGACTTCTGGTCAAAATACCGCGACAAGTGGTTTTGGCAGTCCTCTCGTGATGTTAACCTGACACTGCCTAAAGAATTCTGAAGAGACCGAAACAGGTGGAAATCTGAAGGCAAGGTCAGGACTATACGGCGGATGCATTAACACCTCCCAGCCAAACTCTCTTAATTTTTGCAGAGTGGCTAAAGATGTGCGAGGTCTAGCGTTATCATGATGAAAAACTACAACCCTTCTGTTGATTAATTCCTGCCGCTTTCTCTCAACTTCTTGCTTTAATCTCATCAGTTGTTCGCAGTAGAGTTCAGAATCGATGGTCCTGCCTGCCGCCTGGTGGTAACAGCTCATAATGAATAATGCCCTTCCAATCCCACCACACACACAGCATCACCTTGTTGCGAGTTAACCCGGGTTTCGTCACAGTCTGTGAAGCCTGACCGGCCTTTGACCACGACGTTTTTCGCACGTTCTTGTCATACGTGATCCACATTTCATCACCAGTTATCAGCTTCTTCAAAAATGGTTCGGTTTCATTACGTCGTAATAAAGAATCACAAATGAGTACACGGTTCATTAGGTTTCTTTCAGTGAGCTCGTGAGGTACCCAAATGTCGAGCTTTTTTGTGTACCCAGTTTTTTTCAAATGCGCCAAAACTGTTTTGTGGTCAATTTCCAGTTCTTCAGCTACGTCGTAACTACTGATATGCCGATCTTGCTCGACTTTTTCAAAAATGGCATCCATTTTATTCATAATAGGGCGACCAGAGCGACGTGCATCTTTGACATCAAAATTTCCGGATTGAAAACGCTTAAACCAAATTTGTGCTACTCTCACAGACACTACACTAGGTCCATAAACATCGCAATTTTTTTCCGCGGCTTGCGTTGCATTTTTACCTTTTTTGTAGTAAAATTTTAAAACGTATCGAATTTCTTCATTAGATTCACTCATCTTGACGGTACGAAAAACAAATGAAAATCACACATTTTCCCAATTTGAATTTGGAATTATGTTCTTTAAAATTTAAACTTTCAATGATACCAAAACCGGCCAGATACAAATAGTATAGCCAAAGAGATTTTATTACAAGTTCATACATACTATAATGCGAAAAGACTTTTTCCCCAACCTAATATAATGCGATGCGAACGAATTTTTTGATGCCTTAAGATCCTTTCCCCTCCTTTTTTATATACCATTTAGGTACCTACATATTATTATTTTAAATCTGTTTTTTTTTTTAAATATTACCTTGTGTATAAATAAAAAAAATATGATGAATTTCATATCATTAAAAAAAAATACGAATAGGAATATTATGCCCTTAAAAAAACCATCGATCTCTAACTATTCAGAATCCTTTTCTGGAGATTCAGTTAGCGCTCTATACTAACCAAGTACCAACGTATTTTTATTTTTTTTTACGGTTGGTTGGAAGTTCCTGACGGGCGGAGGAGGAGTTATCAGGGGCTGGTAGACTTTCTTCGCGCAATTATCATACATTCATTAATCACCGCCAGCAAGTCATCCTCATGATCCTCAACCACGGCAAGTTACAGGTAGTGTCAATACTGATAGATGTGTATCTATCAGCATTGACACTACCTGTAATAAGTACAAGCACGATGGAATTTTTAAACTTAGGAGGGATACTTACTTAAGATAAATATTATTAGGTATTCACTTGACACTGCTTGTGATCTTTGATCCAAACACGCTACTAACGCATATCACCATGCTTTCAGTCATACCGAAGCGCTCGAAGTTTAGTTTGTAGTTCACACTTCGGAAATCAATCACCCTAGACCAGAGGTTACCAAACTTTTTTCTCATAGACCACTTTAAAAATTTATCTGGTTCCGGTGAACCCCTGGGGGCAGCTACATTTCCTTCATTATTCTCCCAAAACTCGATAAAAATGCGTTTTGTCACGCCAACGTAGACCCCCGTCGAGTTTCCCGTGGACCTCTGGAGGGCCCTCTTTGGGAAGCAGTGCCCTAGACGTTCCGACAAAGCAAACTCTATCGGCACAGACCCAGAGTTCGAGCGCGCAAGCCCCACCACAAGAAGTGAGGTTATTATTATTAGTTGATGCCGTGAGAGTTGACAACAGACCGAATATAAATAAAGCATCCTGAAATATAATAATTCATCGCCGTATCTCTACGTTGACGTCGTGGTGGGGCTTGCGCGCTCCGAACTGTAGGTTTGTGCCGGTAGAGTATACTTTGCCGGAACAGATCTAGAATGAGGAGCCAGACCAAGAGAGATACAGAAACCAAGGCAGCATGTGGCAAGCTGCTGGGCAGTACTTAGCGACCCCACAGACCCTATCTCCCAGGGGAAGTCTCGTTCCTCATCTCTGGCTTGCCTTTATTTTATTGACCGGTTGGAGTAAACAGTGACGAGGAACAGAGCTCCCACCTCACTCTTGCCTTGCCTTATATTATTAGAGTCACCTAATTTTGATACATCACCTAAAACAGTGTCTGTAGCAGTATACGAGGATAAGCAAACACAGACAGAAGCATCTGAATTGGCTGAGTATAGCAATTATGTCCGAAAAGAAGTTAATAAACACAACAAGACACCACAAGATCAACGGGTAATAACAAAAGAGAGTAGGAAAAAAAGAAAGCTATGCATTCTCAGTAACTGCAACCACAGTGGCACACTAGAAATATTAGAAAACACTTTTGGCCGACACTTCGAGTTCTGTCATTACTTGTCACGTAATAGTAGCGTAAAAGACATTTTATCTAATATAGTTAATAAGATAACGAATTATAGTTTAGATGACTACTGTATAATCATGATTGGCGAGCAAGATTTTAAAGGCACCGGGGAATCAATTGAAATAGTCAAGTTAATTAGAGAATCTCTTAAAAGCGTTACTAATACAAATGTCATTATATGCTGCCCTACATATGTACAAGGGGCTCTGATACACAATTATAAAATAGAAATGTTTAATAGATTGCTTTACATGGACATAGAAAATCATAACTATGCTTATTTTTTTGACAGTCATTTTGACCTATCTGATGAAACATTCTCATATAATACCGGTAAGCTTAACAGAGTCGGCCAAAAACATATTTATGAAAATATATTCCGTCGCCTAATTGTTGATATTGAGACCTATCCAACTGAGTATGATATGATTTTGGAGAATCACGGTAGTAACTGTGATTCTCCAAAATCGCCAAAAAATGCCCAAAAATCTCTTTTTCGTCCCATCACGTAAAAAGGTTACTGGTAGTAGTGACAGTTCTAAAAAAAACAAAAATTTATACTGTTACACCAAAACATAGCTGGAATTTTAAATAAAAGTGATCTATTCGAAATCACAATTGCCGACTTGGCAAATCAGATTGGCGATTCAGATTTTATTTGTCTGAGTGAAACTTTTATAAAATCAGGGCATGAAAGTAATCTGGTACTTACACACTACAACTTAGCTGCCAGTTACTCAAGACACGGGAAGAAACGAGGTGGAACATGCGTTTTAATAAAAAAAAGGTCTAAGTTTTAGCCCGTTACCTATAACTGATGAACTGGCCAGCGAATATTGCTTTGAATGCTGTGGCGTTGAAATACTGACTCATAATTTAATTTTAGTGTGCATATATATAATTCCAGATTCTGATGTGTCTATATTTTTTAAAAATCTTGAATCATTACTACGCAATCTAACTCGCAAAGTTAAAAAAAAATATTATTCTGTGCGGAGATTGGAACATAGACATATTGAAAGATAACAAATATTCTAAAGAATTAATATCAATAATGAACAATTTTAATATTTCCCTACATGTTAGGATGCCTACTAGGAAAAATACTAGCATAGATCAAATAGCTAGTAATCTCCCAGGAGTTGATCTGAAATGCAATATACATAATTTAGCTCTCTCCGACCACGATACTGGACAATCATTAACGTTTTACCTTGAAGAGATGAATAATAATAAATTAAAAACTGTACAATTCTGGTATGAGACGAGGAGAGCTTACGATAAGAGTAACATAGCAAAATTTTTAGATTGCTTAGCAGCTTTAAGTTTTGGTGAAATGTACGAAGAGACAGACTGCAATAAAGCATTTAATATTTTCCATGACATATTCACGCTCTTCTATAAATTATGTTTTCCCGAAATACTTGTCAAAAGGACCAATAAACCCATAAAAAACAAATGGCTCAGTACGGGTTTAAAAATATCATGCATTAAAAAAAGAGCTTTATATTACGCATATCAACACGATGCTATAAGTAAAGGTTACCACAAGAAAAAATACCGCAATTACACTAAGATTAAAAAAAAAATGCATATCAAAATCACAGCAGATCAACAACAACAATTTTTTCAATAGTTCTAAGAATAAATGTAAAGCGACATGGACAATCATAAAAAATAACTTAAATAAATCTAATAATACTAACTATATAAATGAATTAATAATTAGTGATAAAAAATTAATAATCCTGTTGACATATGTAACCAATTTAATAATTATTTCATCGAGCTGACACAAAAAAAAAATAATAATAATCATGACGTACACAACATTGACATTGACAATAACATAAATACTTTATTTTTGACTCCCGTAAATGAATCTGACATTATTAAAATAATTTATTCATTAAATAATACAAATTCTACGGGATATGACGAAGTAACCACCAAAATAATTAAATTAAGCGCGAAAATTATAGCATCCCCACTTAGCTACTTAATAAACCTCTCATTTGAAGAAGGTGTTTTTCCGTCGACATTAAAGGAGTCTATAATTAAACCATTATTCAAAAAGGGGAACTGTTCTGATATGGGTAATTATAGGCCCATTACGCTGATCCCAATCTTTTCAAAAATTTTTGAAAAAGCAATGCATGACAAAATAAATAGCTTTGTAACTAAACACAATCTAATTGCAGAGAGTCAGTTTGGTTTCAGAAAAAATTGTTCAACAACTCTAACCTGTTTTTCATTAATAAAACTAATTACCGAAGCTCTGGATAAAAAGATGTCTGCTTTATCGGTATTCTTAGATATGAGCAAGGCATTTGATTTTGTCTCACATGAGCGACTACTCTACAAAGTAGAGAGATATGGAATAAGGAGCAAGGCGCATGATTGGCTTAAAAGCTATTTGTCTGATCGCCAACAGAGAACTGTTATTTCTAAAATAGAAAAAAACACTAGGACGACGTATAGCTCAGAATTAAAAATTAATAAATCTGGCGTTCCACAAGGAAGCGTACTGGGTCCGCCACTATTTATATTATACATAAATGACCTCAAAAAATGTTTAAAATATGAATGTATCCAATTTGCTGACGACACTACTTTGACTATAAAATCTTCCAACAAAACTGACATAGAAACTAATACTAATATTGAATTAATTAATGTAATAAAATGGCTCGGGGACAATAATCTTAATGTTAATATTAATAAAACCAAAATTGTTCAATTTCAAACATGCAACATGTCGGTAACATCAACTACAATTCGACATGGTAATACAATTTTGCAACCAGAACCATCGGCTTTATTTTTAGGTATAATAATTGACAATAAACTGAACTGGAAGGAACATGTAGAAAGAGTACGCAACAAGCTTGATAAGTTTGTATATGCCCTTCGCAAGTTAAGACTGGTGTCCAGTAAACAAACTGTCCTCAATGCATATCATGGGTATGTTTCATCAGTATTGCGTTACGGCCTAGTGATATGGGGTAATTCAGTGGATGTGGACAGAGTATTCAAAGTACAAAAAAAATGTATCAGAGCCATGAGCGGAGCAGAATATTTAGACCATTGTAGGCCATTATTTAAAGAATTAAAAATTCTTCCACTCCCGTGCCTGTATATTTTTGAGGTTTGTTTATTTGTAAAAAAATACCCACATTTATTCCTATTAAATGAACAAGTCTCCCAAAGACTGAATAAAAAAATGCCGGGAAATTGTTAGTACCTCCTCAGAGATTGCAACTATACAGTAGAAATGCCAGTTGTATGACAGTAAAAATTTATAATAAATTACCATCTGGCTTGAGAATGTTACCAATTAATAAATTCAAATGTAAAATGTTTACTTGGCTCTTAGATATGTGTTTTTATTCCGTTAATGAATTTTTAAATCATACTTTTTGACATTGTAATTAATATTTTATGCTATTAGTATGTTGACATTATAAATAATATTTTGACACTAGAACTTATATTTTTGACATGCAATTTTTTTTTTTTTTATCTTGTTTTGTATTTTATGTTTGACAAAATAATTAATATTTTGACATTACAAATTCAATTAATCGAAATCAATATTATTGTATCAAATTAAATATATAAATTTAAAACAATTATACTAATTTAATATAACTTTTATTGTAATGTCTATGATTTGCATGCACTTAGCTTATTTAATTTCTGTACCTAGTATATGTGAATCAATGATTAATTTAAGATCCCAATGTACCATATACTTAGAAATAAATATTATTATTATTATTATTATTTCTTGGCCGGCTTAAGTGGAGATTTGCAACAACTAACTTGCTTGGAGGAAGAAAGTAGGTTTTCAGTAAGTAGGCAGGGATCTTGATCATCTTCCGAGCTCTGAGATTGTCCTGATAGCTGTGGAATACCTCTCCACTTCTCAAGCACCTCAGGATCTGTTGCCCCCTTGTCGCTACGTCAGAAACTTCTTCAAACATAAAGATTAGGAGAATTTAAGTGTAAGAGACAGAGAGAGTCATGTCTTTCTACTCGCTCATGTAACGAAATGTGCCTAAACGTGACGCGTTCTTGAAATTTCACTCTCAATTCCCGTCGCATTATCGAATAGCCGCCTAAAAAGTCATCATCATCTGCCTAGCTTTTTCTCAACTAAGTTGGGGTCAGCTTCCATCCAATCTAGCCGGATGCAGCTGAATACTAGTATTATTTACATGGAGCTACTGCCTATCTGATCTCCACAACCCAGTTACTGGGTAATATGATACCTGGTAAAACTGGTTGTCAGACTTTCGGGCTTCTGACGACCCGTAACGACTATCAAAGATCCATGAATGACTGCCGGGACCAACGACTTAACGTGCTTTCCGAGGCACGGGCGTCTTGGTATGTAACGATGGTCACCCATCCACGGACCCACCGCGTCAAGCGTAACTTATCCTGATCGATCGACCCGTGCGGCCGCCTAAGAAGTATCACTTCAAAAAATGTGAGATATGGGCTCAGCGATCATTGTGGAGATAGTCGTATCAGCCAATGGCTTAATTGCCAAGAGCCTCCACCAACACCTAAGGAGGCTCTCGGTGGGCAGCTGCATCAAGGGTTGGTTCAGAAAGCGGTACTTCTGGACACGGCTCGCATGGTTAGGAGGTTCCTCTCTCTGGAGCCCGGACCGCCGGTAGCTTGGACCCTGTTCCCGATACCGGTGGGCTACTATTTTTTTGTATTTTTAAATGTTTTTATATATTTTTTTTATTCTAATATTTAAAAATATAATTTATAATTTTATGTCCGTTAAAATCCGTCAAAGAACCTAAGGCTTTACATAATGCCTCCCTACGCTCTTGAGCGCTATAAATGCAAATGATAACTTCTTTTATACCCCTACTAAAGTACCCTTTTACATCTCACGGTGGTATAAAAGACTCTATTAACTCAATTATACTTGTCATGGCTGTTTAGTGACGCTGTTGCATGCTCTTTTATCACTACAATTTTTTTTTTTGCAACTTAACGGCTACTGTACCACCTATTTATTAAAAGGTTGTACTATGCCTGTATAAGCAGCTTTTGTGCCAGCTAATTGATACCGCCGATACTGAAACACATCATTGCAATGATGTGTTTAAGTAGCGGTCACTAATTACCAGTCACCTTTAGAAAAGTGAAAATGTTTAATCCTGACATGTCAGTATCCTCAGTTACCAAGCGCGTCATCCTGGCGCTCAGCGGCCCTAGAATCCCGCGCACATAACGACTCGCCCTCAGGAGCCCTATACGACGCACTCGCTACCGACGTGCGCTTCTCACAGCTCTCACAGGCGAGGTGCGCTAAGGTAAGTAGTATAAACACACCATAAAACTAGCTTTTGGCCGCGGCTACGCCCACGTGGATGTCGGAAAATATCCCACGGAAACGTACTACCGGGATAAAAGTACCCTACTTAGGTGTTAATCTATGTAAACAAAGTATTAATTCCATAATAGGTCCATTGTTTTCATATAACTGTATTGGTTTACGCGACGCTCCCAGTCGGCATGATTTTTTCTGACATCTTCAACAATCATCGTCATATTTCAGCCAATTTACGCAAAACTTTAATGAATTATACAACGAAACCTTCCTCATGAATGACTCCGTCCATTGGTGAAAACCGTGTGAAAATCTATTCGGTAGTTTTTGAGTTTATCGCGTTCAGACAGGCAGACAAACGCGGCGGCCCAGACTTTGTTTAGTTAAAACTTTTTTTGTTTAGTTAAAAAGTTTTTTTCACTTTTTAGTTGTGGTACCTACCCCACACAAATTACCACTACCTGCTATGTAAATAACAGTGATAGGAAGTTATTTAAACATCATCCAGATAAACTAATTGTAAAAATACGCATTATTGAAGCTAACTCAAAAACTACCCCAGCAAAGTTAATAAAATTTATATGGGACCATCTTGGAAGTATACCCTTTCAAACAAAAAAGAGTTTTCTAAATCGGTCCATCCGTCTTTCAGTAATCACGTAACAAACATACAAAAAAACATAGACGAATAGAGAACCTACTCCTTTTTGAAGTCGGTTAAAAATTATGCCCATGGCAAATAACTTTTGACGGAGTTGATGGGACTATTAATGCTACGTCAAGATACGAACTGACTAATCGCATTTCCAATCTCTTAAAAAGAGATTTATTTTTTAGATTTAATGAATTTTAAAATCATTCCCTATTTTAGCCAGGAGCCAGTGTCCTCCCGTTATAATTCGCCGACTCCTGCGCTAGTTAACTGTGTTGCAGGAGCCAGTGTCCTCCCGTTATAATTCGTTAATAAAAATGCTGAACATGATTCTTTATATCTTTCAATTCAATTGTCCTATCCCTAGCTTAAGAAAAGCTGGGTTTCAAACTTGCATATAGGATTATTTTTGAGACAAAAAGTAGCCTATGTCCTTCCCTAGGATGCCGATGTAACAGACAGACAGAACCGACAAAGGAAGGAGGACGTTCTCGATTCGGTTGCATTTAAAAAAATATATATTATTGTTAAGTACCTACACATACCTCAGAACGCTTTGGAAAATCCTTTTTAGGGTTCCGTACCAAAATGGTAAAAAGGAACCCGTATGGTGCGACTCAGTCTGTCTGTCTGTCACAGCTCGATATCTCAAGAACCACTAATGCTATCAGCTTGTTTGGAATAGTTTTAGAAGACGTTTGTTCAACTATTTTGCAAATAAGAAATAAATAATAATATATATTCTTTTTTTGCAACACAACTGAAAGGGGGTCTTAAAAATTCGAAGCGGGGCTAGGGCATATGGGGTACCATATGAAAGAGCGCTGTTTGCACATTCTCAAACATTTTTTGTTTAGGCCGCTTAGTTTTCGACTTGATGAAAAATGTAAAAAAAAATACCGTTTCTACCTCCCTTATCTCCGAAGTTTACATAGAGAAAAATCTGAAACTATTCTGTGTGATAGAAGTGTATGTTAAGTTAAACCCTTATAATTAGGATCGCTTCGTTGTCCGTCTGTCTGTCAGTCTACAAACTTACATTTGCAGTTGGAGAATTTACCGGAGAACAGGTTTTTCAACTATCGGGTTGGCTAATAAGTAATGAGCGTTTTAGTTTATAATTTCTAGAATTTTCGGAAAGGTTCGAGAACGTTCTGTAGCAGAGGGTATATAAAGAGCGAGTCACGCTCATACGCGTTATTGATAGTTTGGCTGTTAGTGCGTTAAAGTTCACAAAGAAATCAGTGATATTAAAACCCACGTACGACATTGTTTATTATATGAGTTTCAATCTGGGCATTCTGCTGCAGAAGCTACACGTAATATATGTCAAAGGATAGCTCACGATGCAGTCTCCGAAGCAACAGCAAAGCGCTGGTTCCAACGGTTCCGCAATAACGATTTTTCCTTAACCGATCAACCAAGGTCTGGGCGCCCCGTGGAAATAGATATCGATAAATTAAAACTATTAATCGAAGAAGATCCTCGAAGAACTACACGCGATATGGCTGTTTAGCTCGAGTGCTCTCATGGCACCATAGAAAATCATTTACATGGTTTGGGAAAGACTTACAAATATAGTGTTTGGGTATCCCATCAATTAAGTAAAGATAAGCTGACCTACCGAGCTGAGCTTTGTGTACGACTTTTATCTTTCCGCCGCACATTTAATTGGTTAGATCATCTTGTCACTGGAGATGAAAAGTGGGTTCTCTATGTTAATCACACACGCAAGCGCCAGTGGCTGGGATGTAAAGAACAGGGAAAACCAACGTCAAAAGGTGATCTTATTCCTCGCAAGGTAATGCTTTCTGTCTGGTGGGATATACATGGAGTAATAAGCTGGGGATTCCTTCATACTAATACCTACTACGATTACAGCAACAGTATATTGTGATCAACTCGAAAAACTGAAGCTTGACATCCATCGCAAACGTCCACAACACGACAAAATATTTTTCCTGCACGACAATGCCCGGCCGCATATTGCTAAGAGTACCACGCTAAAACTATTGGAGCTTAATTGGGAAATAATACCCCACCCTCCATATTCGCCGAACTTAGCACCAACTGATTTCAGCTTGTTCCGATCACTTAGTAATAATTTACGGGAAAAAAGCTTTGACGATGAACCAACCACACTTGAAACAATACATAGATGACTTCTTCAATTCAAAACCAAAGAAGTTCTATGCGGACGCCATTCATTATTTGCCAGATCGATGGCGAATGGTAGTAGAAAACGACGGTGAATATATTATTAATGATTAACAATTATTCATTTAACAAATAAATATAAATAAAATAGTTGCATGTCGCTTATTACTTATTACATTTGGGATAAATTCATCCCCCAACTACCCTTACCGTTAATTGTTTTTTGTTGCTATATCTCACAAGTTTGATACGTTCCTGCCTACACTCTACACTCTAATTAATTGGGCCAGCGGCCCAGGGAACCGGTAATAGAATAAAAATATTTCGTCATCGGCTTGCACAATATTTATTTAATTTTCTTTAGCCACGTCAGTTCTAAGAATATAAGTATACATTAGTACATGTTGATTGTTACTGAATACAATGTCCGTGTCCTCTTGTGTCCAAAGTACAGTGAATAGTGAAATCACTACGTACTAAGAGTCAAGGATGTTGGACTTGAGCCTCGCGAACGTAACATAACGTGACGTGACATCATCTTATCAGCTATACATAATACTCGTATATCATTCATACAATATGATAGCTACTTTATACGTCATTTGATCACGAAGAAACTACGATCGGATAATGAACAAAAATATACAGTGTAATTTAAATCACCGTTGTACTCAAAAGGGGGTTATTGTACTCATCATTATGAACAACTTTTACTATGGGACCAAACCTGAAATCGCGAAAAAAAAGTCTGCTTTTCAATACATTTATGTTTGCATAATTCGTCAAAATGTAGGGAACAGCAGATTTTTTTTGCGATTTCGGGTTTGGTCCCATTGTAAAAGTTGTTCATAATGATGAGTACAATGACCCCTTTAAGAGGATAACGGTGATTAAAATTACACCCAGTTTGGTGAACCTCGTCATTCTGAGGAGTGGGAAACTATAAACCGACGTAGGTAGGGTACCTACTCATATCTATCCACTCAGGGTCTAGGTTGTCATACCTACTTAATCATGTACGACTGCGTGATGAACTGATGACAAAGGCAATGTTCACAGTGTGCAGACAGTCAAGAGTGCACAGGCATTTTGAATCCAAGAGCTCTAAATTTTTTAGCTTTATCTTGTATGCTCTTGAGCACATGAGAGAGAAAGAGGAAGTAGTTTGACGAGCAGAGCAGTGATGTTAATTATTTCAATGGCTTTGCCTGCCGGGTGTTTTAGAGATCAATCAATCATCTCGGCTGATCACAGTCCACCACAGAGTACATTATATATACGGACATAGTCATCACTTAGAATTATGATACTAGCGCCATCTATCGGTATACGACACCCGTGTAGCAAATTGTTCCGGTGGTTCCATTAATCTTAGTCCACTGCTAAATAAAGGCCTCTTCCAAATTGCTACATAACCAAATCTCCGCTTCCCAGGGGCCTTTTAGGGCCGTCGTCGGTCCATCTACGTAATGTAGCTTGTCTATCGATTTGTGGACTCTACTCTCTGGTCGAAGGGGTCGTCTCTTCTGCAGAGACTCATGGAAAACCGAGGCATGATGACGAATTTTTTTGTTTTCTCTCATATAAAGCCATCGTAAAAAGCACACTGCTGGGACACAGGCCTCTTCTCTGTGAGAGGGAGTGGGCTGTAATCCTGTAATCCACCACGCGGGCCCAGTGCGGGTTGGTAGATGTCACATGTCTTCGAATTGTTGGTTCTAGGACATGCCGGTTTCCTCACGATGTTTTCCTTCACAGATGATGAAATAATTTACACAAAGTAAAGCGCCTGCCTGGGTTCGAACCCACGACCTACAACGCGTACGTCGCGGTCGTTACCACTGGGCCACTACTGCTCTATTCTATTTCTTCCTACCATTTCAGTGAAACGACTCTATTTTTCAGTAAGAAAGTAGGGAAAAAAATATATTTACGTAGTATGTAGGTACTTTTATTTCTAGATATTTGAAATTAAGTAATAAGCTTTTAATTGTTAAACAATATGTGCGTTGGCTAAAATAAATATCACATTATAAGACGATTAACGAATCCCAAATGAGGAATCTTGTTTAAAATTTAACTTTGTTAAACATTTTATATATTATTATCTAATTATGCGTTACACCTCGTGTACCCAATAATTCTAACAAACTCAGAGTTAAATAAAAAAATAAATAATATTCTCGTAACTATTATCGCTGCTTCCGCGACCCGACCTAAATCAGATTCCGGCCGGCCCAAATGCTCAGCCATCAATCAAGCTTCAACCCAAAGTCCTCAATACTCTTCAAGGAGCTTCTAAGACGGAGGCTGTTCCTGATACGATATATTTTCATCTTCATACTGAATATTTGTTGGATTTTGTTGCGTAACAATAAAAATGGGAGATTTTAACTTTCGAGGAACAGGGGACGGTGAAGTTGAGTAGCTTCTCTGTTGTACTTGTGGCGTAGCGCTCTGCATTTTGGCGCGAAACATGACGTTATCGATTTCGTGCATCGCCAAATCGCGTTGGTGTTCGTCTAACTTTTTTAATTTCTTCGCCAACAGCCGCCCGTACAGTTCATACTCGTCCAATTCACCCTTCACACCGCCTGCGTTCTTCAGATACGTTACAGCTTCATCCATTCGTTTCTTTGCATAATTTATGTCAGAACTATTCTTATTTGCGGAGTTTCTTTGACAAGGGGACGCTGGCTTACTTTGTCTGACCATTGTGGTATGTTTATCCGTAATGTTAAAGTTTTTGTTAATATTATTAGTTTGATCCGATATAGCTGGTTGAGTAGCGTAATTGCCCGTATTTGTGAAGTACTGGAACAATGTAATTACGTTAGCACGTTCATCTACGTATATGTATACCTACCTAATGCATACATCCACTCCTATATGCATAATGCTGAATACCTAAGGCTTCTTCGCTACTACCAAGGCTTCCACTTCGCTCACAATTTAGTCCTGACTCTGAGCATCAATATTCCTCTGGCAGAAGGATGAATTTGACCATACAACTTAAAAGCTTTATCTGCCACACGTTATTTTATGCTCTATGTTCTAATAAATAATAATAAAAAGCAGCTGGTATACAACTATTTACAATATTAGCTAAGCCGATATTGTAAATAGTTGTATACCAGCTGCTTTTTTTTAGCACACCTCTGTGCTATAATTGTAGTATATATTGGTCTACTGCGAAATTGAAGGTGCGAAGTGTGAAACGTTAGGTCATACCATACGATCGTAAGTTTAGTACCTACTGTCCTGGACAGTGCACGGTGCACCCTATTTTGGCAATAACTAAACAATTAACAAAATGTGTTTCCAAACTAAGCCAAAATTAATATCGCGTTTAGCCACATGTGTACCAAACCAAAGTTTGGTTGCCAAACTCACAAACAACATGGTTAAGGCATTACGCAATTGGGTCCAATTTGGCCCAATATTATACCAAAGTGCGGAAGTTTTTGAAAATACAAACGTGAAAATAATGTTTATAATTTGTCTAACTAGTTACATAAAGCCGGTGTACTTCTAAATATTATGTAAAATGATTGATTACCTCATTTTCCAATTGGTTTGTGCTATCACATTCGTATTTGCCGCCAAGAAAGCTCTCCATAAGTGAATAGGCGAACCAAGTTGTGCGATATCCCGGTTGAACTTTCTTCTTGCCGAGGTGCATCCTGAAGGACGTCATTAAGGATTCCTTTTTCTTTTTTAGATCAGTAATTGAACAATGTATACTTAAAGACACCTGTATTCTGAGCCAGGATTCGGAAACTTCGCTTCTATTTCTATGCAGAGGATGTTTTGGATCCCATAGGTGTTGCTCTCTTCTGTAGAGTTCCAAGAATTCCAGCACAGTATCGCTAGTCCACGACATTTCCAATTTTTTTTTTGTATACATATTGTCATCCATCGCTCTTCAACCAAAACAAGAATCACTGAGACCTGAGATCTCCTGACAGCCAATCAGAATACATCGCTCGACCAACGTTTGTGAATGAGTACACGTGTGCTGGCCTCGTTCCACAAATGCGATCAATGTTCGTCATTGGCTTGGCGTTTGGCGACCAACCATAAAATATTTGAGGAGATATAGTTTACAGAAACTAGCGACTATGGAATAATGAGAAAAAAAATAGAGAAATTCGAAATACGATCGCTTGTTGTTCTGGATCTGGAAACAAATCTAGAGTTGGGTAAATATTAGAGAATAAAAATACTTCATATCTCATTCCAGCTAGCCCTTGAATGATAATGCTGTCTCTTTCATTCGGGAATTTCGTAGTGTTGCGCAGTATGTAACAAGTCGAAAAAACGAAATGATTAAACGGAATTAATCTTAGAATAAAAACTAAAGCATTAGTTATTATGCTTTAGTTATTATTCTAAGGAATTAATATTAGAGAAAGTTCGTTTTTTTAATCCCAGATAGTAATTTGACATTTCAATGTTCCATGTATCATTTTTCCATTACAAGTCAGTGTTTTTCCATTTCATAGTTTGACATTTGCACCTGTCTTATTACTACCTGACTGGGATTGATAATCATACTACCTATAATAATAATTTTATTTTAGAATAAAATCCATAATTTGTTAGTAAAGGTTGATTAAGGACAATAATAACAATCGATTAAAAACTAACTTTGGCTTATTTGAGTTTCAGATGAATATATTATAAACTAGATTTTAGAAACCATGGAAACGTACTACCGCGATAAAAAGTGTCATAGTGTGTTAATCCATGTTTATAAACTATCTGTGTGCCTTTTATCCAAATCCTATTAGAAGCAAATATGCTTCTAATAGGATTTGGATGTCATTAGTATAAACTAATGATTCAAATATTATAGTTAATTAATGCAAGTTTAGTACTTTTGGTTAGGTTACAGAGGTATTTCTTTCCAACTTGCTAGGTATTTTTATAGCATTTTTTACCATTTTCCAAACTGACATAACTTTCTTATTTATGCATCGATTGAAATAAAACAAACTAAATGTTAAGTGAAGCTTACCACAATATATTAGTGAAAACAGCACCCTAATCGGTTAAGCCTTTTCTGAGATTAGCACGGTTAAACGCACAGACAAACCGACTAAAATTGTAAAAATCATTGTTTTGGATTCTATTATAAACAAAGCGACATCAACGCCTCTACCGGTGGATAATCTAACTATTTTACGATATGATCACTAATGTTTAGCCACATCATGAAGTAGTCATGCGTTTAACTGTTCATAACGTCAAACGATAGCATATTTAATGATCTGGCCAGACCACATCATGATGTGACCAGCGGTCTATGTTTTATTTCAACAAATACAACCATTTCATGAAATGGTCGAACTCTTCATGAAATTATCAATTCTATGTTTTGGCTACAACTTACATTTTTATGATTTGAGATTATTAATAAACTCCAAGACCGTTTTACTGATCACCATGAAAGTTGACCCATTTTTCATGGAGAAGGTTTTTGTAGGTAGGGTTTTTCGACACAACAACGCGGTTGAATCCACGTGCAAGCTGGTATTTTATAAAAATAAGTTCAATGATAATTATCACAAGTGTTTTATTTTTTTATTTTTTTTATTTATCAATTTGTTAATTTTGATTAAATCGACTATTTTAGTAAAAAATATTTTTCAGAATTATGCTATGCTTTTAGTGAGTTTTAAGGTCTGCAACCCTAACTTAACCGAGGCCGAGCCTCAGACTAAGTATCCTGAGGTAGCCCGCGAAATTCAAATTTTCTTACGTTTTTTGCAATTTACAGGTCACGATCGTAGCAAATCTGTATTTTGAAAGTTATAGTCATGTAATCATTAAAATCCTAACTAATTATAAATGCGAAAGTAAGTTTGTTTGTTTGTCTCTTACCTTTTCACGCCCAAACCACTGAACCGATCATCCTGCAATTTTGCAGATACGTTGTCAGGTGTACAGACATGGACATAGGGTACCTTTCATCCCAAAAAAAGTACTGTTCCCGAAGAAAACAACAATAACATTCTTATGATAATAGATGGCGCCACGTGTCTTTCGAATCATGATTGAATTATATTACGAGTACTAGAGAAACTTTAATAGTGTGTTAAGTTTTTTTTAAACCTTTAATACATTTCGTGAGCCTATGTGTAGAGTGTCGATAGACCGGTTTTTCATCTTCCTAACTATGTTAAATACCATTATAAATGGGGAAGTGTTTGTTTGTTGAAAGCGTAATGCTTTCACGCTAAAACGGCCGAACGGATTTGGATGAAATTTGGCACTTGGGTAGACCATAACTTGGAGAAAGACATAGGCTACTTATTCATCCTGAATCGCAGACGAAGTCGCGGGCAACAGCTAGTCATCTATAAAACTATCTAAGTTCATATAATCTTAATGACTATTTCATGAAATCTTGATATTTATGATATGATATTGACGGGCCAGTTGGCGTGGTTGGTTAAGATACCACCTATCATGCCGCAGGTCGTGGGTTCGATTCCCGTCCAGGACAAACATTTGTGTGCATGAATATGTCTGTTTGTTCTGAGCCTGGGTGTAATTATCTATATAAGTATGTATTTAAAAAAAAAAAAAGTAGTAGCTATATGTAGTATATCAGTTATCTGGTTTCCATAGTACAAGCTCTGCTTAGTATGGGATCAGATGACCGTGTGTGAATAATGTCCCAGGTTATTATTATTATTTAGGATTACACTAACTTAAGGAGTTGTACTGCTGATTCGAATGATTATAATTTTTTTAAATACATGTTTTTTTAAGTACATGTTACGGTCACGAATCATACTTTGTTCTGTCACATAGGTACAATTTCGAATTTAGAATGCAAGCCGAGGAAAATATTATGGGCATTTAAAATTTGAATATTAAAAGATAATAAAAACAAAGGGTTTCTGGAATTTTGTTCATTTTCTAAAATGGCATGGACGCGCAAAGAAGGCAGAGTCGCAGTAATTGCACTGCATCGTTGGGGTCACGCGCCAACTGAGATTTTCAAACTGCTGAAAAATTTGAAAATTCCACTGAGATTTATTTATCGTACTATCAAACGATTCAGGGAACATTCATGATTAGAAGATAAACCAAGGAGCGGTCGACCTCGTAATGTTCAGACTCCAGCGGTCATCAAAGCAGTGATGGCGCGAATCCAACGAAATCCTGTCCGCAAGCAAAAAATGTTGGCTCTGCAGATAGGACTAAGCAGAACTTCTGTTAAAAGGGTGTTCAATGAAGACCTAGGACTTATAGAAAAAAAAAAACAGCACATCTTCTTAACGCACGGCTGACGAAAATCAGACTTTAGAGTCTGATTTTCTTCAGCCGTGCGTTAAGAAGCCGGGTTTTGTTAAGGCGGTACGCGGGAAAAAATTACCGAGAAATACTTTTTTCAGACAAAAATTTATGTTGAGGAAAGTTTCAACAAACAAAATGATAAAGTGTATGCACACTAGTGAACAAGCGAGCAGACGTGTGCCACGTGTTCAGCGTGGTAATCACCCTTCGGCATTCATGGTTTGGCTTGGGGTGTCCTATTTTGGTCCAACGGAGGTGCTTTTTTGTGAAAAAGGAGTGAAAACCAGTGTCCTTGTATATCAAAACACAGTCCTAACCAACATTATGGAACCTCTTTCACAAACAATGTTCGAAAACAAGCACTGGGTATTCCAGCAGGATTCTGCGCCGGCTCATAAGGTGAAAAGTACCCAAAACTGCTCACGACCCGCGGAATCGACTTTATCAGGCATGAGGATTGGCCCTCATCCAGTCCAGACTTGAATCTCTTGGATTACAAAATATTGCAGCACTTAGAGGAGAAGGTCTGCGCTAAACCCCATCGCAACTTGGAGTCACTTAAAGCATCCCTGATTAAAGCAGTCACCGATATTGACATGAACGTCGTGCGTGCTTCAATTGATGACTGGCCTTGCAGATTGAAGGTTTGTATCGAAGCAAGAGAAGGACATTTCGAATAATTTGAATGTGGTGTAAATCTGTATTTTATACCCTTTCATTTGATGGTATAAATGGTTGTAGTGCGTAACTCATTGTGTCAGTTATTTAACTTTCCATATGTGACAAAACTTATGACCAGACTACGTACAACCTAATACTGACTTGCAAATTGGAAAAAACGTAAGAAAATTTGAATTTCGCGGGTGACCTGAAGCTTCCCTTATCATAAATGTACTCTGTGGTACTCCTTACTCACCGCCGCTGCTAGAAACTCTGTGGTTGTCTGTGACAAACTCTACGACCTACGTAGTCTGTGGGCAAACTCAAAGTCCAAACAAAGCGTTGAATGAATCATATAAAATAATTAAAATAATAATTATTCATCGTCGTCATTCGTTCAAGCATCACACGTATAGATATATTTTTTCTATTTCATGATCAGTTTACTTCAGTCAGTCGCTTGAATCGCATTGAACCAGTAATTATTAGCTGAGATTTTCTTATTGCTCGGATTTTAGAAAGTATTTTTCAACTTAACAAAAGTTTCGTGAATTTCTAAGGTAGGTTTAAAACTTTTGTCGATTTTTATGTAGCGCAAGAAAGTGTGGATTACGAAATTCGTTAATGTTCTATTTTGCTTATTTGTAATTTTTTACCCTACGTTGTAATTTTCTAAAAGCGATTGCTAATTTTGCTACTATCGACATCTTATTTGGTTTGCTAATTTTGCTAATAACGTTTAAAGGTAATGAAAATAAGTGTTTCCTACTAACTCCTCTGTAGAAATTTATTAGAAAAAAATATTATACTTGCTTTACTTTTCTAGAAGCCAGAACATTCCTTGAATAATTTCATGTCTACCCGCTACCATAAAAAATAATTGCATTTTTCCCCGTGATACAGATGGCTACAGAAGTGAGTGCCCCGTCGATGCCGCAGCTGCAGTCAGTACAGAAGGCCATGGCACTGCCCACAGTTGGTGCTGCCGTTGGACAAGTTGGAGCCTTCTACACCAAAGTTAAAGGTAGGTGCCATAAATGTTCTTTGTAACCTGTATTTGTGTAGGTACTTACTCAAAGATCAGTCCCTGTTTTAAACAAGTGTGTTTTTTTTAATGTGTAGTCCACCTATTAAAAAAACCTTCACGTTTAAAATAGAATGATTTTTATTTAAATGCGGGTACTTAAATATTTCATCATAAGTCAAAAAAAAAAAATGAAAGTTTCTTATATTGAAGAAAATTTAAACTGTATAAATGGAAAAGTTAAGTTTGAAAACTTTCTTTGAGGTTTGTGTTTCTGCTGATCACATTCAGTTGGAAGCACATGTGCAATATCCATTCTTTTATATCTAACAGATCAGCCTATGAAACACTTGACTGTTTATAGGGGTCCCCGAAACCGGGGTTGGTCTGTGGATTGGTGACCATCTTTATATGCCGAGACTCCTCCATGCCTCAGAAAGCATGTTGAGCTGTTGGTCCCAGCTCATTTGTGGGTCTTTGACAGTTGTTACAGTGGTTGTGAAGGTCAGATAGGCAGTCGCTCCATGTAAAGTACTGGTATTCTACTGCATCCGGTTAGACTGGAAGCCAACCCCAACATAGTAGGGGAAAAGGCTAGGCAGAAAAAAGGCATCCCCGAAACAATCAATTGCAATTGATGAATTGCCATCAATTTCTGTTGTAGTAATATTGTAAGTCAATTGCTGCAATTGCATTAGGTAGACAATCAATTTGCGCATCAATGAGGTACAATTGCGTTTTAATTGTATCTGTAATTCAACTAGTTTACTGGTTATTTATAGAAAAATAAATTATACTCAAATCTGCTACTCCATAAAAGTTTCAATCTACCCTCAGAGGTGGTGAAAGACTTTTTCATCCTTTGTTAGTGAGCTCATTCAAATATTTGAAGTAACAATCAAATGATTTGCTCATTCACGCATGAACTATTGCGTTCCCAACCCAAGACAGGCAGTAGATTAACACAAACATTTCCTACAGGAGCCCACTCCTTACTAGAGTGGGCACTATCGACAGCCGAGGCGGGCGTGTACCGCGCAGCAAACACAGCGGCGCCCTACGTGGCTGCGCCCCTGGTAGCCGGCGACGCCAAGGTGGCTGCAGCCCTAGATGAGCTGGAGCGCCGCGTGCCCCTCGTCACAGAACCCCCCAAGGTCATCGTAGAGACCACCAAACAGGCAGTCATGTCCAGAATCTCACCACATGTTAATAAGGTAAGAACTGTTCTTCTTGATTCAATTTTGAGTTGCAATTTTGTTTTTAGCCAACTGACCTGGAGTGATGTTTTTGATGTTGAACTTAACCCTAGAGTTACGGCGGTGGATGATGGAGATATCAAGACCTGGAAGTAGGTTCTCAACTATGTACTTATACTTTATAAGGAACAAGTATTTTAAATCTTCAACCGACAATCACCCTACCCTCATTTTGGATTATCTAACTTTTTATATCTTGAAACGAACGACACACCTCATATGCATGACTTAGCACATTTTTCAAAACCAGTATGTGCATTCATTTCAGCACTTAGGTATAAAAAAAACACAATTTGCTTTGTAGGTATTTCTGTGTTTCGTCATTGAAATAATTTTATTGATGATTACGATTTGTTAAGAACTTTCCTAGATAATTTATAATCGGTGTTCAAAATCGAACTTATAGGAGAACATTCCGGATATTCTTGTTATCTCAGTCTTCAGGAAGTGGTCCAATAAGCATGCAGGTTCAAAGTGCAGCTTGTAACGGGCAGGATGTGGCACTATCACTGTCTGTTGAGCATTATGTCGCACACAATGCAATGTTATTACATTTTATAACGGATCGTCGCTCGTGAGCTGTTTCTGTTTATAAAACATGGTACATCAGGGTATGCAGTGCCATTTCCGTTGGTCGGAAGCGCTCGGACCGGTTTGGGGCCGGACTATTAGCTACGCCGTATGTGGTCATGTAGGTACTCGATCATATTACCGGTAGTTTTTGTTTCGATCGAAAGTGGTTGTTTCATATGATGTTATTATGGGCCTACAGATTAAATTGATCACAATAATCACGTCTGCTACGGCATGGCATATATTATTATCTACAATAACATTACAATTTATTTGACTTACATAACATTACACCTGTAATCCCCGAAGGGTTAGGCAGAGGGGTACCCATTATAGTAAAGGTACTCTTTGGGTGTACCTATAGTACACCCACATTTCGCCAGTTTAGTCCCACGTAATATGGGGCGAGCCTATTGCCATAAACCACCACAAATCTAGACTCAGGGCTGCTACTGGAAAATTCTAGAAGGAAAACCGGCCAAGTGCGTGTCTGACTACGCACAAGAACAAACTTTAACATTTTAGTTGAAAAACATGTGCTCCCATACATTCCAACTGTAAATGTAAGTTTGTACGCACAATATTGAGAGATTTGCCATGTTATTTTAACACCATAGACTTCTTATAAGTTTTTCTGTAATCTATAGGTATAGAACTATTTCTGTATTCATTTAGGTTACACGTTCGTGTTTGGGTCACAGAAATTCATAAGTGTACCAAATCTCAACTTAAGGGGCCCATTAAATTCGGAACAAATTGGGTGTGACGGACAGACAGACAGACACACACACGAGGGTTCAGTTTTTTCCTGTTGAGGTACGGAACCCTAAACACCTAATAATACTGCCCGACCCGGGAATCGAACCCCCATGACCTCATGTTCAGGAGTAGCGCTTGTGACCAGCCAGTACCACCAGCCAGTATAGACAAGACCAGCCGATCTATTCTGTAAAATCTCAACGTGAAAACTTAGGTAAAGTGAACTTGAAGTGAGACAATAGTGACAATCCACAAAAATGTGGAAATGTGGAATGACACAGCTCACTTCACCTTAGTTTCCACGGTGAGATTTTTACAGAATAGATCGGCAGTAGACCAACGAGACAGTCCGTAGAGTCATCATCATGGCCGGCCGAAAGTCGGTTCACTACTGGACTTGGACCTCCCACAAGCATTGCTTACAACGACTGGGGTACACATATCCCCAGAATGATACGGGTTCCTTATATGATAGACGAGAAAACGGCGAAAGCCGATCAAATTGAAGACGAATCTATCTCCGTACACATCTTAACTTAAAACGCCAGGTTTCTATTAAACATGGCGGGTGCGCCGTTAATCCAATGTAACCGGTAGTATAGTACCTACCGCGGTCACTGATGTAACTTCCAGTACATTCCTATGTAACGCGCTGGCGCGGCCGTTATCTACTCGAAACCCATCACGTTGCGACGCCGTGTGGATACCGATAGCGTATTAGGTTCTGTGATTCGAAGACTGATCATAAGTTTCTCCTTGAACACATCTAGAAAGGTGATTCCGGGATATTCCTATCAATTTTTAATTACCAAACAAAAGGACAATAAATCAATTTTTTAGCGTACTTGTTAGTGCTCTTTTTTCAGTTTTTTTTCCCGTGCCCGTGAGACCCTTTAATTGGCTCTGTTTTACTTATACAACAGCTGTTATCCTATGTTATTATAGCTATTGGTTCTCGTATACTTAAATAAATCTATACATATAATAAAAGTTGTTGGAAGTCGCTCGCTCACTCCTTGTAAAATACTGGTATTGAGCTGCATCCGATTAGACTGGAAGCCGACCCCAATGTGTAACTGCGGTCTGTACATGGGAGTATTTGAGAGAAACTGTTATTGGGGTTTTTATTCACGCAATAGAACCAAAAACAATGATTTTTAGAATTTTTTACTATTTGTATGTGCGTTTGACCGCGCTAACCTCGGAAACTGCTTAACAGATTTCGGTGCGGTTTTACTAATGCATTGTGGTAAGCTTCACTTATTATCATTAAGTGCTTGTTTTATTTCAATTGGTGCATAAATAAGAAAATTATGTCAGTTTGGAACAGAAATGGGAAAAAATGCTTCTAGCAAGTCGGAAAGAAATACCTTTGTAACCTAACAAAAAGTACTGGGCTTGCATGAATTAATGATAATATTTGAATCATTGCACACAGATAGTTTATAACATGGATTAACACTTTATGATTTAATAATTTTTATCCCGGTAGTACCTTTCCGTGAGTTCCGTGAGACTAGCACGCGGGCGAAGCCGTTGGCAATGGCTAGTAGATAAATAAAACGTAATATTGGCCAACCCATAAAAGATGATCCCACGCTCAACATAGCTAAATTGCAATAAAATGTACATAACATCATACTCTTGCAGCACCTGCACAGTTTACCAGATACAAATAAAATAAAAACGCGTTTACATACAATAATACTAATTGGTAGCGACTAGCCGGACCGGTATTATTTTTATGACGGCCGCGATAAGTCCAGCGTTGCACCGATAAGATAAGCTGCTGTAACGAGACAATCACGCGGTGGACAATGAACCGGAATAGAAGGACCTTGCTACGTTTAGCTAGCTTCAGTATGTGGCCTGGTTACCAAGCATAATAAACAAAAACATCGCGTATTGATGGGCTGTGCTAGATATGCGTCTAATAGAAATGATCAGCGTTCTTACTATGAACTATTAACGCGATCATGATTCCGTTGTGAAAAAGGGATGGTGCTATTGTAGGTCATGTATAGCTCCGTCTCTCTGAGGAGCTCGTGGCTAAGTAATAACAGCCGCACGGGTCGATCCATCAGGTTAAGCTACGCTTGCCGGGGTTGGTCTGTGGATGGGTGACCATCTTTACATACCGAGACTCCTCCGTGCCTCGGAAAGCACGTTAAGCCGTTGGTCCCGGCTGTCATTCGAGGATCTTTGACAGTCGTTACGGGTCGTCAGAAGCCCGAAAGTCTGACAATCTGTCTTACCAAGGGGTATCGTATTACCCAGTAACTGGGTTGTGGAGGTCAGATAGGCAGTCGCTCCATGTAAAATACTGGTATTCAGCTGCATCCGGTTAGACTGGAAGCCGACCCCAACATAGTTGGGAAAAGGCTAGGCAGAATGAATGTATAGCTCCGTCTCTCTCTGGCACTGGAAAAATGATGGCATTATTTGTTCATAGTACTGCCCCTGTTTGGGGTATTGAGGTTGAACCGACTTGAAATAGACACATTCCATAAAATTCTGTCTCGACCAAATGGAGACGATGCGAAGAGTTTGTTCAGGTTCATGAGTTCATGACCCAAATGTAAACCGTAGCAGTGTGTTTAGGGTACAATGGGACTGTCATACGCAGTGCGATTATAAAAATCCCTAATTAAATAAAGAAATAAAAAATAATAATTATTATTATTATTCATTTATTTCAGAATCAACAAATATTCCATACATTGTTAGTAAATTATACTTATAACTATGTTAGTATATTATTATTGAATGACAAAATTATTAATTATTACACTTACACTATTTTACATTGAAAAGGACCCCCCCAGAACCGTGAACAGTATTCCAGTGCCTCACAACCGGACAATCCACCCTTTCCAATATGGTATTCAGAAGGCTGCAGGTGCTGGCCCGCACGCGTCGCATCAGGGAGGCCACTCTTTTCCTTACTATAGCCCTAAAGCAGTCAGTGCTAGCCTTAGCAAACATACCTGATGCACTGCAAAAGCGAGGCAACCCCAACAGCATCCTATATAATAAAGAAAGACCTACTTTTGTAACAGCAAGCACTAGACAAGACAGTCTTGGACCATCGCAGTTCGCTGCTTTGCATGAATACCCGCACAAACCAAAATTTTGAAATGATTGGTTTATAACACAGTCAAATGCAAAATAGTCCCTATTTCATGGTCAGTAAGACTCACATTCATAACGGCATAATCGGCGGTTTTGCCGTTATGAATGTGAGTCTTACTTCCATGAAATAAAGACTATTTTGCATTTAGCTGTGTTATAAACTAGTAATTACAAAATTTTGGTTTGTGCGGGTATTCATGCAAAGCAGCGAGTTGTGGATTTAAGCATAATGTTGGTGCCGTCCACATAAATGCTATTTTCTCAGGTACAGCATAAGATGGTATTGACCACAAACTAGCCGCTGCACCTATTCTTGAACTCTCCTTAGCCAACATTTACATCACCAGTAGGTAGGAAGCGAGGTGGCAGCCTAGCTATAAAGATATACAGGGTTATTTTTAAATCATTAGCTAAATTTTCACAGGGTGTTCTACCCATGAATATGAACCACTTTCACTATGGGACCAACTCTGAAATCACGAAAAAAAATCAGCTGTTTCATACATTTTGGTCGAGTAGGTAATAGAACTTTCGTATGAAACAGCTGATTTTTTTTCGTGATTCAGAGTTGGTGCCATAGTGAAAGTTGTTCATATTCATGGGTAGAACACCCTGTGAAAATTTAGCTAGTAATTTAAAAATAACCCTGTATAACGCATAATAATAATAATAATAATATATCTTTATTTCAGACATACGTCCATACATTTTTACCAAAAGAAAAGTTAGTAAAGTTGTTAGTAGAACACATAAAAATACAAAAAAATACAAATAACAGGGTGTTAGTAATTTGTTAGTACAAAATCGAGATCATTATATTGCAGTCTATTTCCTGTTTCTGAGTAAGTGCACACTCGCCCAGTAAACAGTAAACGGACCGTTTATTTTGCACGCTAACGTTCTGAGGACAGTGTTGGTGCTGCTTAGAGGAGCTCGTGGCTAAGTAATAACAGCTGCACGGGTCGATCCATCAGATTAAGCTACGCTTGCCGCGGTTGGTCTGGGGATGGGTGACCATCTTTTCATACCGAGACTCCTCCGTGCCTCGGAGAGCACGTTAAGCCGTTGGTCCCCGCTGTCATTCGTAGATCTTTGACAGTCCTTACGGGTCGTCAGAAGCCCGAAAGTCTGACAACCAGTCTTACCAAGGGGTATCGTATTACCCAGTAAGTGGGTTGTGGAGGTCAGATGGGCAGTCGCTCCATGTAAAATACTGGTATTCAGCTGCATCCGGTTAGACTGGAAGCCGACCCCAACATAGTTGGGAAAAGGCTAGGCAGATTGATTGAACGCGGAGAAATGCGCTGTAACTTTCATAAGCATCATGAAAATTCATAACATTTACATAAAGTTCTCTACATGTTGACATATTCAGTGACGTTAATCTCTTCTGTAGGTAGGTATAAGTACTTTATTTACGACTAACATGACTTCTATTTTTGTAGGTCACTCAATCTTAATAATTACTCAAGGTTAACTGGGTACTAAAGTCACACGAATTAGATAGTTCACGATACCTATTTATTTAATTAGACATCCAAAATTGATTTGTCCAATCATTACGTGATTAAATTAATCAATTCAAAAAAAATGTTAATGCATGAACTGCATTCAATTATCCAAATAATTACATTGACATAATCTTAATCCAGCTGTTTTTAATATTAAAAAATTTATTAATCTTTAGTTATTATGGACACAGGAAATCTAAGTACACTACGGCCGAAATATCTTGACAAGTCCGAACTTCGCGCAGAAGACTGCGCAGTAACATTTTTTAGAAACCAAATGGTGACATGGGGCGAGTGTGAGTGAGAGAACATGCGCGAAAGTTCGTAGTGCCTATGTTCAGACTTGCCAAGATATTTCGGCTGTAGTGTAAAGCAAGTAATGCTTAATATGTGGGGGTACAGTCTAAATATTGTAGCTTTGTAAATAGCGTTTTTAGGGTTCCGTACCTCGAAAGGAAAAAAACAGAACCCTTATAGGATCACTCGTGTGTCTGTCTGTCTGTCCGTCTGTCACAGCCAATTTGCTCCGAATCTAATGGACCGATTAAGTTGAAATTTGGTACACGTATGTATTTTTGTGACCCAAACACGGACCTGTAACGTAAATAAATGAATTTTGAATATGGGGGTCAATTTTGGGAGGGCAAATAAGAAAATTAAAAAAATAAATTGTGCAAACTGTACCGTGTGACATATCAAATGAAAGGTCTTATACATAGTTCAAAACCTATAAGTCTATGTTCTTAAACCAACATGGTAAATCTTTCAATATTGTGCATACAAACATACATTTGCAGTTGGAATGTATGGGAGAACATGTTTTTCAACTACAATGTTAAGATTCATCCCAACTACGGAAACCTTCATTGTGCATAGTCCGACACGCACTTGGCCGGTTTTTTTTTTATCAAAACACACCACTTAAAAAAGTCAACGACCTTTTTAAAACGTACAAAGGTCCCATCAGTCAATGAGCATTGAGAAGCAGCCAATAATGGCCTTTGCTGTTGCTATTGACTGCATTCGAGCTTAGACTGATGATTTCGTCACCTGCGATCTTTACTGGATTTTCCTTTTCTTGAATGGTACGTACCGGTAAAATCAGCCCCTTACGTACCTATAGCTGGTAACAAAATCAACAGCCTATGATTAGTTTGGTATTTGGCCAACCGTTGGCAGTCATGCATGTCCTCGACTTAGTTAAAGCCTCTTTTCTCTTGTTCCACATAACAAATCAGAACTTTCTTGCTCAGGTCTACACAGCGCGAGTAGCCGCAGAACAGCGCGTCAGCTCTCTCAAGGAACTGTCCTGGGCCAAGGCCAACGCGTTGCTCTCGACAGCATATGGCCAGAAGGCGGTGAGCAGCGTTGACACTGGTGCCATGTACGCGATGCAGCTGCTAGACCACTATCTACCCGCCGTTGGCGTTCAGGAGGAACCTAGCGGTGAGTTTCTTGTAAAATTAGTCTTCATTTGACAGGTTTTTCTGAATCAGCGCGTTAGTCTTACCTGATTATTCATTTAAAAAAAAAACGCTCTAGAACCTATTTTCGTTATAGAAGCGTTTTGTCTTCTTCTTCCAAACTCAAATCATAATTCGAAAGAAATTGTCAAAACACTTCTTTAACTAAAATGGGAATAAAGAGCGTGTTACTTTAAGGCGGCAAGACTAATTTACTAACAAAGTATATTGACCTAACATTCTATAACACAACACAAACAAACATAAGCTATATTTAACATATTGTGTGTGCGCTACATACTGCACGCGTAGGTATAGAGGTATCTTTACTATAAAGGAGAAAATAATGGTCAATTCGGGAAACGTCATTCACAGTAATGTGGTACGGTGGTAACGGTACATGTTCCACATTACACTAAATGACGTATCATTTTCAAAAATAGAATAATTGGTAATTTCGGCATCCAAACGTAGAACTGCCGGTGACAAATCAGGCGTAAAATATACTTCTCTGATTTCTGACATTCATCTTGCAAAAATTATCGCCTGAATGAGTCATATGCAGTAAAGATTGAGCAGTGTTTGACCAAGCTATAAAATTCTACCTACAAATTAAAGATTATTGCTTAAAGATTACGTTATCCTAATCTAGAGATAACAGGCATTTTTGTGTACAATGGGTACATAGCTGAAAATAATATCTCCAAAGTAGATACTGCTATTCTGAAGGCAGAGATTGAAACTAAAAAATATAATTGAACAAAATCATACACACATCATGATTTTTTAAGCAGACTTCAACTTCATATAATTATTATTTATGCACTCGATACATAGCAATACGTCGATGAATCATAGCGATATATAAGGTCTATCTATAAGGTCATTGTAATCTCTTAAGGGGTCATTGTACTCATCATTATGAACAACTTTTACTATGTGAACAAACTTGAAATCGCGTAAAAAAATCAGTTGTCTACATTTGGACGAGTAAGGAAAATGTAGGATAGAATGTAGATTTCGTGTATCAATAGATAGACCTTATATTGTGAGAGAGCCCCATGACACGCTTGCCATAGATTCTCGATCCCAATTCTAGGGCGCCTAACACCAAAACTAACCTAGTTCTAAGTGCATGTCAACTCGTAGTTAGCTGAAAGTTGACAATTTGTACGAATGTAATGGTTTGTTAATTGTAGAGGAAATTGTAGCGGTGTCCAACGACCCTGCGATGCACACGGTGCAGACTGTGGGCCGTCTGAGCGCCGTGGCCGCGCGCCGCGTGTGGGCCAACCTCGCCTACAAAGTGAACGAGCTTAGGAACTCAGGTAATCATCTATTTATTTTATCATTTATTCTATCTTCATAGAGAGCTACAACTATCTTTTGGCGGCTGAATGACATTGACAGCAGGAGGGCGTTGTTGGTAAACATTAAGGCAGTTGTCTTACCGCCGGCGATGAACGAGTAGCGAGTAGAACTAGTAACTGAAAACGAGTTGGCGAGCAGCGAGTGAACGACGGCGACAAGCGATTACTCGCTGGTATGCGTATGTACCAAGCGTGAGTCTCTCAGCGTGTGCTTTGCCCGCCAAGCGAGCGTCGCTGAGCGAGTACTCTCTTTGATATTCGCTGCGACAAACGAGTACTCGCGCGCGGTTTGAACAGTCAGCGATCGACTATTAATATGTGCATCTCTTTTGTTTACATAGAAATGTATATCTATTGTACGTTTCTTGAGCGAGAAAATGGCCGATAGTTAGTCGCTTCCTCGCCGGCGGTGGGACAACTGCCATAATGTTTCCATTACAATTGTGAAATTATCACAGAATTGTAATGGAAAAACAAGATGACATTGTGCAGTACGATAACGTTTAAAGGTTCCATCGTTTATCTTCGGAAAAACCGAAATATATCGAATAAAATGTGACTATCGAGCAATAGAAATTAAGAAAGCGTAACGAACTCATTTTAGGGTTCCGTACCTAAATGGTAAAAAGGAACCCTTATGGTGTTGTGACTCGGTCTGTCTCTGTCACAGCTGGATATCTCAAGAACTACTAATGCTACTAACTTTGAATTTTGGAATAGTTTTAGATGATGTTTGTCCAACTATTTTTTCAAATAAGAAAGAAATACAAATATAAGTATACCTATATTTTTTTTAACACATTATCTGCTTAATTCTTTATGCAAACGCTTCTTCATGCTACACCCTTACCGACCCTTATTTTACGATGTTTTCGAAACAATAGAGATGCACAACGAACGCACAGGTGCGGCGCGCCGCACTCGAAGAAAGTTATGTAAACGCGCATACGCGCCGTCAAGCACCTGGTGAACGTCCGAAAACGCGCATGTGCGTCTGCCGCGCCTAATGTATTAAACAAGGCCTGTAAGGGGTCTTAAAAATTCAAAGTGGAACTACTAGGGTATGTAGGGTATCATATGAAAGAGCGCTGTTTGCACATTTTTTCATTTTTTTAGGCCGAATAGTTTCGACTTCTGATGATGTATTTGATGAAATGTAAAAAAAATCCGTCCCCCAGAAGTTTGCATAGAGAAAAATCTGAAATTATTCTATGTGATAGAAGTATGTCTCTTCCCTCGGTGCGCGAGTCCGACTCGCTCTTGGCCAGTTTTGCATTAAAAAAAAAATTGTCAAATAAAATTGACTAATTCCGCCATTCCTTTATTGGACCATTCACATTTCGGTTTTTCCGAAAATAAACGATGGAACCTTTGTACGTTGTCGTACTGTAGTGTAGTTAAGTTTCAAAACATAGTTGTGTTGTTGTGGGGTACAACTGGCTTATCACCAAACCATCGGAACTGTAGCTTACAAACCAAGTTAGGAATGTCAAATTCCATAACTAATGGCGCAGATTCCCTTGTTCACAAACTTAACTAAATTAAAGTTCAATGCATCCGTTTCTTTCTATTTCATTAACAAAAGGACAGAAGATAAATTTTGGTTTAGTCCTGTCAAATTAATCAGCGCCTGACGTAAATGACTGGACTAAACTGATATTTATCATCTGTGCTTTTCTTAATGATATAGAAAAAAAAAGATGCACTGAACTTAAATTAAGTTTAGTTAGTGAACAAGGGAACCGGCGCCATTACCTATAGTCATGTATTGTACCTATGGACGCTTTTACCTTTGGACATTGATTATAATTTAAAAAACTGGCAATACTAAAAATATAATATTGCAACACTGTGGTGGCATTTTTATTTTCTAGCAACGCCAGTGAGTGGCGTGACGCTATCGGTGTTGTGTGCAGTGTGAGGCCATTTTGGAGATAGTCTGAAATGTCCATAGGTACAATACATGACCCTACATCTTATTAAAATCAGTTCAGGAACTTTAATCAGTTTACCCCCCAACAAAATTATTTTCTTGAGGAAATTAGTTCTGTTTGGATGGCGAAAGAGCAATTACCATTGTGGTGTGAGAGGCCATGACCAGCAGTGGGTTGTAGATGGCTGTAAGTAAATATGGGGGTTTTCCTGTTTCCTAGGAAAAAGTACTAGATTATCCTGTTGTAATGAGGCTGAGGCCCGCATATTTCATAATCACTGTTCTATACTCTTTTATTCAGTGTAACATAAAACGATTATATTTACAAGCGTAGGCAGTTATCAATAAAAACTTTTTAGGTAAAAATTAAATCTTTTTCAAATCAAAGTGAAACATAACTTTAATTTCGGTAGTCGGTATTTTTGGTTTTGTATTTTCGTTTTTTGCCACCGACTTCCGAAATTAAAGTTATTTTTCACTATGTAGTATTTTGATTTGGAATACGGTTTTATTTTTTGCTAAAGTTTTTATTTTTAGTTGTGGTACCTACCCCACAAAAATTGGAATACCACTACCTGCTATGTACATGTGATAAGAAGTTATTAAAACATCATCCACATAAACTAATTAAAAATAAACATTATTGAAGCCAACTCACAAACCACCTAAGCAAATTTAATAAAAATTTATATGGGACCATCCTTGGGATATCTCCTTTCCAACAAAAAAGAATCGTCAAAATCGGTTCTTAACACGTTCTGTGCGGCCGACGCGCATGCGCGATTTTCGAACGTTCACCATGTGCTACCGGCGCTTATGCGCGTCCATACAATTTATATAACTTCCTTCGAATGCGGCGCGCCGCACCTGTGGGTTTTTTGTGCATCTCTATTGTTCTTGGCGTAATTGTTTTATGACTCATAAAAACTGGAAATTTTTCAAACACACATAAGTTGGGATAAGTTTGTAACGGCGCACATATGCGCCCAGCCGCACTGGGTAGAGTTTCTTCAATCGCGCATGCGCGCTCATAGCACCACACGAAGTATTTTTTGGGCGCCCATGAGCGTTTGCCGCACAGGGTTTAGTGTATCATAAAGCAGCACTTGGAGCAAGTTCGCCAAATAATTCAGCAGTGAATGTGTTAAACGAAGAATCAGCGAACACACACCTCCTTTTTGAAGTTGGTCAAAAAGCATTGGATTCTATTGCTTAAAACAAACATTAGATAAAGGTTATATATATATATAACCTTTTGAACATACTCGTACGTAAATAAATATTACTTTCAAAACGTTCACCTTCCTCGACCTTGAGTTTGCAAATCGCATTATATTGCACGTCAATCTTATCACCTGCGTCACCGATATCGAATTACCTGCGTTACCGTAACATGTTTAAATAAATATATTTCTCTTTGGCTGGTTTCAAATTATTATAATATTGCAGGTGTGGAACTGGACGTGCGTCGCTACCTGACTGCGTTGCTGGCCGCGCTCCACCTGGCCAACGTCACCAGTCAGCAGCAACAGAGGGAGACGGAGGAGCAGGAGAAAGAGAAGCCGCAAGCTGCTGAGCCTGCGCCCCCCGCCCCCGCATCCCCCGGGAACACCCAGGACTCCGCGCCTACCACCGCCAACCAGGTCAAAGCGACACCAGAGTCCAAGTCGACAGAAAGTTCTAACAATTAAATCTTCATATACCTATTTTTATTATAATATTATTATATCTCGTACATATAAGTTGCAGACAGGGTGTTATTTTTAGAGTCTGTTGCATTTTCAGTGGCGTGCAATAACGCAATGTCCTCGAGTGGCGATATGAAATGAGGTCGTGAAACAAGTACGGCGCGCCGGTGTCGCACGTCCGCGCTAATAATAACACCGCGTCTGTCCTTAGAGTAAGCTATCGAGCCACATGACGGTATACTAGCTGTACCCGCATTGTTATGGCGAATTTTAATTATTAAGTCAAAATAACAAAAGACTGTCAGTACGTCTTCAATTTTGAATTATTTATCGCTTTTATACGGCATATTGTAATGAAAATATTTTGTATCGTGTAGCGAGTTTTGAAACGTAAATAAAAGATTTTATATTAAAATAAAACGAAGTTTGATTCTTAAATATTATTTTTATTCGCAATATATTCTAAAGAGAACGTTATTTGTTTGATTCTTAGGCCTCTTGATATTTGTAGATATGAAACGTGTGATATGAGATTAGAGTCTGACGTAAGACTTCGGAATTTATACAAATATTTTACATACTGCAATAAATACTGTAAAATTTATAAATGTAGAAATGTGTACAAGTGATGTGGATTAGAACAGTCTTCTGAATACCGCTAGTAAGGGACTAACTACACTTATACAGCTTTTGTCCATTGAAAAAAAAAAAACCTGTATGGAACAATGCATAAAGCTGAACGAATGCGTACGCATTTCCATACAAAACTGTTTTTTTTTTTTCAATGGATATTGAAATTGTAGCTGAATAAGTGTAGTTCGTCCCTAAGTGCCGGCTGTCGGTAATACTATCAACACCAAGCTATTAAAAAGAGTTCATAACATTTGATAACGTTGCTCAATCCCATAAATCCTGCTAAGTAGGTCCAAAGATACTTATACAATACCTAAAACAGCAGCCTATGCAATAGAATACAACAACTTTGTAAACTGGAGGGCGATTACGAAATATACAGCCGTACCAGAAAGGTGTAGTCAAATTTAAGGGTGTTTCACAGACCATCGAACTGAACAGCTTTCTCCATGGGACCAAAATCGTGATCGTGAAAAACTTACAAAACTACAAAACCCACTCGACCCAAATGTATGGACGGCTGTTTTTTTTTTTGAGATTACAATTTTGGTCCCGTAAAGAAATGTGTACAGTTTGGTGATCTGTACCACACCATTAAATTTGACCACACCTTTATGGTAAACCTGTATAACGGTATACTGCGATACGGATCATAGATGTTTACATACTTTGATCTACTCTATAATACGAATAACAATCATAAGCGAAAACGTATGAAAATATAAGTATGTTTGCTTCTTTTGGCACAAACTATTATTAAAATTGTTCCACCACAATTACATACATTTAGTGGCGAAACTAGATTCATAATACTAACATTATGTACCATCATTTATGTACATAATAAATAAAAAGCGGTGCCACGTAATACTATATAACTAAAACTAAATTAAGTACATTTTAAGTAGTTGCCACGATTACACGTTAATTATGCAAAAACAACCTCCATGTGCAGAAATGCTTTGTAATTAAATGCCTATATATAATAAGAACAAGCTCTAAAATGAATATAATATGCAAAAATAAAACCACAGAACAATTAACTGTGATGCATCTGCATGACTCGACTGAGTACAATAGGTATTTCATTTTTAATAAACAACAAGTGGGTATAATGTTTGTCTGTAATTATATTTTACATATTTATATTCACGTACAACGCAACTTTAGATATCAACAATATCAAAACGGGTTTAATAGTGTTCTAATATCAAAATACATGACGTTACACTGTTCTACGTTGTCGCTACGTATGTTGTTGCGGTGCGGCGGTGCGGTGCGCGGGCGCAGCTAGTTAGCCGAGGCCGTGGTCCTCGAAGAAGCCTTGCGGTGTCTCCTCCTGCAACAAGGGGTATCACTGAGCCAGACTCGCTCGTGGCCGCGTTAGACCGAGCAATCGCTTTTCGGTACGATTATTTGAATTTTGTTTCGTGTTGTTTATCAAAATATACTGATAATTACTAAGACCAAATTGTAATATCAGTAGCAAGATGTTAAATACTTGTGTAAATACAGAAAATGTTTTTTTTTTTTAATATGTATAGAAAAGGATTTTATCACATTAATAAAAGTAAAAGTTTTATAACGTGTAAAATATATTTTATTTGAAATATGTTATTTTATCACATATACATAATATGAATGTATCATGAAAAAAAAAAAATTATCGCAAGAGATTAATTACATTTTATTGCACAAAATCCTTGATTATGTTATTAAAGTCTGCGTCACAAAATTTAAAATCTAAGATTAATGTCTGATAATTTCATGAATCAAAAAACAAAATTATATGAACAGAACCAATTACAAGAAAATGTAAAAATAACTGTAGACGAGTAAATAATATATAGGGTTATTGGTAAAACACTAACAACCTCTTAAGCGGTCATTGTACTCATCATTATGAACAACTTCTACTATGGGACCAAACCTGAAATCGCGAAAAAAAAATCAGCTGTTCAGTACATTTATGTTCGCATAATTCGTCAAAATGTACTGAATAACAGATTTTTTTCGCGATGGTCCCATGGTAAAAGTTGTTCATAATGATGAGTACAATGACCCCTTAAGAGGTTCTTGGTGTTTTACCAATAACCCTGTATAACAATAATTCCGAAATATTTTTTTTTATCTAATTTTATTTATAACTCAAGTTTATGCATTCATAACTAGCGTCTACTTTGTATAGAATAGAAAAACTTATAATTAGATAAAATTATAACAACCGCCACGTCATCGATAGAGCGTTTAAAGTTTTGCCTAATAATACCTAAATAATCAAATTCGTTAGGTCATGTCAACATACTAAAATTAATAAATTCTTTTAAAATAACTTATGCAAATAATAAATTCAATCTAATTTAAATATTAATTCGTTTCCAACAAATCATAAAATTATAATAGTTTAACAGAACAAACGAGTAAAATAGACAAACTTCAAAATATAAACTAAAGTCAAATAAAATCTAATGAACAATTGATTAGGTAATTTTAAAATTAAGGGAATTTGCCAAAATTGGCAAGAGTTTATAAAACAATATTCTTTGTCCGCTTTGGCCTGGATAAACAATTCCGTTATTCATCATTACATTATACAAAATACTTACCTAGATATTCTATAATGCAAATTGTATGATAATATAAAACCAATCTAGTATCACTCGCACAATGTCTTTCGTAGAAAATCTATATCCAATGTATTTAATTTCTATATTTAAAAATGACTGATAATAATTTAATGACAGTCCATACAAATTTTAAAGTGACTATGTAGAAATAGTATATTAAAAATATATGGCGAAGTTGTTGAATCCAAACATCGTAGGTATAAGTATCGGCGATTGCATAGTTAAAAAACGTCCCTTGTGCACCGTGCTAGTCTTGTATCGCAAGTAGCGGGGTGCGCAGTGCAGGCCGCTCCTGGAGTCCGGAGTCCGCTAGAGGAGCCCCACTTCCCGTAGCGCCGCGTCCACGGTCTCGTCCTAATACAATTCACGCCGTGAACATGCAGCTAAGCTAAACGCTTCATTAATTACTTGGTGTTCAACATTACCATGCATTCATTCAGATATTTATTTCTTTGTCTTTATCTTTTTATTGTTCGAGCTAAAAATCAATTGAGAGAGTAGGTTTTTTGTTAGAAATAGAATACCTAATTTCATCTACCTAATAAATTGTTATATCGAAATCTAATTCAGAATGTAGTTATACAGGGCCGAACTTTGATTTATTGAGGTGCATTTTATTTGCGAAGATGTTTTGTATTGTTTCAAAAAGATTTAAATATCATATTTTGTTAGTAATTGAGGCAGGAAATCGTTTGCAAAATATTATTTTTTAACACGGAAGATGGTCTTAATTTATTATTTCATCAAATTGAATTGTAACGAACGTTAATAATCAAAAATTATTATATCAAAGACGAGAAAGTTAGCATGCTGTTAATATTATTGTTATATCACTAGTTCACGCCAAGGAAAAGCGTTAAAAAATTGTACAATTGCTTCTTCACGACACCACACCGGATTCACAGGAGATCCGCAGCACGAGTTATTGAAAATATACAAAAACATAATTAGATTGTCACGAAATTACTTAAGAATTTTGGAAACCCATCATTTTGGAACCTCTTTCCTTTCGAAATACGGTCAACTCTTGTGTATTTGGAGAACTAATAAATATTTAACTCGTGCAACGGATGCTTGGGACAGGAACATGGTACATGCAAGAAAACAGATTAATTTGTTTATATATTGTATTTCAACAACCCATTACAGTAAATGCATGAACAGCCAGACCATAACCAAACAGGACACTGTTTTACATAGTGTTATACAGAATCATATAGAATACTTTATCATTAACCTGGTTTTATGATGTTGCGCAATGACTGCAAGAATGAATGACTTCTAAATGAAGTGTTTGAGCAATAGATACGTTTACTCTCATCATGTTAAATATTCCATCTTGACAAACATACCATGTTTATTGTTTAGTTTACATGAAAAAGCACGGTAAAGCAGTGTCCCGATACAATGTAAGAATCGTAAAATTTAACTACACATAATATGAAGCAACGATATACAGATAAACTATTTATAACCAACTATAATGACGCCTTGTTTACCTAACAACTAAAAGTACATAATAACGCATGAAAGATCTAAATTCGAGATTTTTCTGAGATTTTCTGTATGTATTATATACTGAGAGTGTGTGATAGCTAGTAAATGGAGCTACGTAGGCTTAATATAGCCATGCGAGAGTGGCAAAGAAAGAAATACTTCAAGTAAATGTTGACTACATACTGTACTGATTAAATAAATAAAATAATGCTTAGATAAATATAGAAACAAAGAGAAGCGCATGCAATAAAAGCACATAACACACAGATAATTGAATAGCTTATTTAATTCGTGATTGTCCAAGGTTGTGCGACACATCAGTGTAACAATCCGTCGTTCAGGTCCTGACCGCCACCAATGCATGCATATCACACCAAAACAAAGGACAAAATTAGCAGAGTGCAGTGGAAGATAGAGGAAATTGTATAAGCAAAGAGAGAGGACACAGCCGGCGTATAAAGAGTTAGTAGGGTAGTTAGTATGTAATATCTAATAAAATTCAATAATAGAATTCTTGCACACACATCACTAAATATATTTAGCGTTAGAGATGCTTATTTAAACAAACATTGTTCTGCCTCTACCAATTTCAAACTTAAAATAACAGAAATAGAACGATATTTTAAATTCGTTCAGTGCTAAAAGTATTCAGTAACTTGGGTGACTAAATGATTGGTTCACAGCATCGTGTATAGACATCGATATTATGAGACTAATATAAGGAAGTACTCAATAGTAAGTCCTAGTTTGATCTAATTGAGCATAGCTTGTCTTTTTATCGCTGACTGCTCCACACATTTAACTAGTCCATTAGCTTTAGATAATGCGGTGGTCTTCTATGAAAGTTGTAAATCTTAGTTTGTGTACAAGTGCAGTTTATTTTCTATCTGTTAGTTGTTAAATAAAGGGTATTCTTTTTTTAATTTTCATTAATGGTAACTAAGAGAGTAAACATTTAAATACAATTTAAATTGACATTCAATTTTTATCATAATATATCTAATATATTTGCATAGTTAGGCACTAATAATATAGCTTTTTATTATAATAATTATTGATTATAGTCCCATAAAGTATTGATTTGTTTTTGTTATCTATCGAAGGACATCTTTTACTATGGATTTTAATTTACAAGTAGGTTTTAATATCATTTTGTGATATGTAAAGTCTGAAAACGGATTTATCTCATGTTCATTTATAACATATACATTCTTCTTCAGAAGTGCCAAATCTGCATTATTTCTAATGAAATAATTTTCTGTCTCATACAACATGAAATAAATATGTTTCCAGTTAAATAGGTATATACATATATACGGCAGTTGGAAGAAATTGATATGTGTCAGACATTAGTGCTTCTTTTAAATTAATCTAAAAGGCAGTGCTCCTACTCGCGTACATTAGTGTAATATAATATCTAATACATAATCAAAAGGCACTACTGAGGCCACTGTCCTATTAACTGGTCCACTTTATATACCTTTATTTTAATATTTTATTAATATATTTTTATTCAATATTTATATCTATAAAACATCTAGATGTGTTGCGACTAGATATGATTCATTGTTTTATGGCAGTTATCTTTTATGAGTATAAATTAAATTATTCTTCTATAATTCATGTGTTAGGAGAAGCTAAATAATAATACCTTAATATACCCATTATAATAAATAAACTAGCCACACTTGCCCTGATAATTATTGATAATACATTAACAATCTTACGGCTGATTGTTCAATAGTCAGATAATGTTTATCCGAGGAATAAATATGACGGTTTGATTGTTTTTGTATAGTGAATAAGTCAAACTGGTCACAATTATTCTTCAGATAAAATTTATCTATCTATTGAAAAATCAGCCCTTAAAGGAACAAAATGAATCACTGATTGCTGATATCCACTATGCAAAAACATTTCTTGGATATTTTAGGAACTACAGTTGTTGTTACTTATTGAATAAAGAATAGAGGGATCAGAGTAAAGGCTCGACCACAAAACACTTTTATAAAGGCATAATCCTAAAAACATTTGAATAACTTATCAACCTCGATAAAATAGCACAACTTTAAAAATGTTTAAATTCCAAACTGATACTTGCTATTTTTGCACCTACACGTCGTTCTGAATACGGCCCTGCCTATAAAGATCTTCTCTTTCTAACATTACTATGGTTTACACACACTGAAGTTTTGTGAATCACCAATTGTGCAAACCTAACATTTCAGTAGTCATTTCACTGTTTACATAATTAGAATAGAATCTAGATTCAATTTATTTTTGATGTATGGGACAATTTCAACACAATTTCTTAGTTCTAGAAGTATGTTTTGCTTTGTATAAGTATGCACAGTTAGTAAAGCCACTGAAAACTCGTTGTGTATTGTTGTCTACGCCCTGCATCACCTAATTAATTAGACAAGCTCATTATCCTGGCTACTGACCTCTTGGAGCAGATCCTGTGCAGCGATGGCCTTCAGGACGTTCTTCTTGCTGGTCTCTTGTAGCTCACCGCCGAGCACCAACTCGTCGAGGATAAAATATGCCTTCTCGAAGTTAAAGATTATATCCAGCTCACATACCTGGAAAGAGGGATACAATTTTAATTATTATTTTTAACGAGTCGTTAAATATTTCAAAATTGAATTAATCACAATTTTATTTTGGGTTTTTATCTGCTTAGAATTTGAAATAGTTTATAATTTAAATGTATGACTGTAAAACTATGGACTAGAATTATGTCTGAAATAAATTAATTATTAAGTATTTATTAATTGATTTATTTAGTTATTCAAAAATATCAGGTTGATTGCCTGGCACAGTATTTTTTTTTGTAAAGCTATTGTTGATCGAAGACCTAAAGACAGAAAAAAAAAAAATTGGCAGTCATGGAGAATGCTAACAGAAGTGAAAACTTAAACGTAAACCTATGCATGTGGCGGTAACGCGTAAGATTTCCCATAACAAAAACCGCTATTGATAGGCCACTTTTTTATGAAAAATATTGATACTTTTTTACAATGTTCTTTTTCCGAATAATGAAACTTTGAAATGCTCTCCTGTAAAGTTCCAAAAATGTCGCGTAATACAAATAGCCCGTGAACCCTCGATATGTTGTTTTTGAGTCTGGAGTTGTGTATGATAAAGAGACCATTATGTCTTACAGGACATATTCTATCAATGGCTATTTGGTCTTGTCTTCTACAGTGAAAGTACCTACCTTGTAGAGGTACAGACGCCAGCACATCAAGCTACTACAATCCGTCAGATTTCTTCAATAGAATTTCGACTTTATTGCTAAAGCATTAGGTTCAAGGTTGATTGGGAAAATCTGACAGTTGACCTGCTGTCGTCTGTACATAATTATATTCAAAGGATAGGCATTATAAAAATCAGGCAATTAGAGGATCATCATCTGCCTAGCATTTTCCCAACTATGTTGCGGTCGGCCTCCAGTCTAACCGTATGCAACCGAATACCATTATGAGTGAGTGCCTATCTGACCTGCACAACTCAGTTCCTGGGTATAGATAAACCATTCTAAAAATACAACGCCCCTCCACAATACCAATGTGTGAGAGGAAATATTTATTCCAACATTTGTGTGCGTGCGACGATTTTACTGTAAACATGGACTCGTCGCCGCTCTTAGCGGTCAACTAATCGAGCTATCAGTCCAGGTACCTGCATTGTACGGCGGGGATCGTGCGCTTTGTATGGCACGACACATTCGCTCTGTTGCGAGTTCGTTTCATTTACACACAAGTTGGCCAACAAATCCGGCTGTTAGACGTTAGCTCAGTCGGTAGGTACCGTTTGCATAAAAAATTCAGTGTTATTGTTTAAATTTTTGTGTACCTGTTTGTACTTATTTATTATGGGTCATTTTATTTACTGCATACCTACTGCATATTATGTGAATTCTTGCCTTAAAATAAATGATGAAATTATTATTATTTCAAGCATTTATTGACTTACTAATATTATAATGCAATACGTAATAAAACATTATGCACACGTTATGAAATACAGTATTAATTAACCAATTATTCATTTATCAATACCTATACCTAATCACTTTCATCAGAAACAGACTCAACATTTAATTAATAATGAATTCAAAATCCATGTTTTACCATGTTTAAACCAATTGTTCATATATATGTAGTTTTTCGATATCACTAACATGCCTACATGTATTTTCCCACATAGTACAATCAATCATTTCAATTCGTTCCTTTATTAGAGCCATTATAGACGTTATGTTTTGTTCAACATTTTTTGTAGCAACGCAGTGTTTTTGCGTTGACATGTTGACCGTATTTTTGCGGCGAAATCGACGCGTGCTCCCACTTTCATGTCTCGCCGGTGACTGAGCAACCAATGACAAAGACCAATTATGTGTATTGCGTTGTTACACCTTCTTAGCATGTGAGCGTAACCGCTGTGGAGGAGCGTTCATTTTTAGAATGGTTTATCTATAGCACTATTATAGGCCTTGGTAAAACTGGTTGTCAGACTTTCGTTATCCTGTAATACATTTACAGGATAACGTGAATAAATACTTACACTGCCAAAGTACTTGTCAAGCAGTTCCACATAGCGATGGATCAACTCTAGGGTCAGCAGTTCATTGTCCTCCTGCTCCATCGCACAACAGAAATATAGTGAGGCATATCTGTTGACAGAGAGGAATGATTAGACTTTTTAAAAGGGAAGGGTAGGCGAAAGTGCCGGGGTAGCCCGTGAAATTCAAATTTTCATACGTTTTTTCAGTCAGTATTAGGTAGTATTTTGATCAAAATCCGATTCGCGACCGTAACATGTACTTACAGAATTATACTAATTAAAGTCGTCAATAAGTACAACTCTTTCAGATCAAGGAATCTTGAGATTATAGTAAATTATGGAGTTATATTACTGATTATAATTCTGTAAATACATAATGTATTTGTTACGGTCGCGAAACGCACTTTAATGTTGATTAAAGTATGTTTTGCGACCGTAACAAATATAACAAATATACAGCCTAATCATATGGCATTGACAGATTTAATCAATTGGTTATAGGAATAACTTAAAAATAAATACAAATACAATTTTCTAACTGTTTGCCATAATATGGCAATCATTTGTTTATTATTGCCGTATTTTTTTTTTATTCTAGCTGCCCCGAAAGACAACCGTGTCCTGTCAAAATTTTAATAAGTAATTCATACAAAATTCCCATAGAATTTTCTATTTTTTCCGGCAAGTTAAAACATTTTCTTTCATACAAACCTGCACCCTAATTGCGTATCGCACTATCAACTGGAATCTGAATCATTTTGAAGCAAATTCCTAATCCATTGCGTCACATGTTCGAAAAATTTGTCTGCTCAACAACATAAGTTTGGTGCATATGAAATTGCCGATTGCGCAACAATGTAAAAGAGTGGGCGCGTATTACCGAACACGTTTTGACTTGTTCATTTTCGTTATTGTCAACAAAGTATCGACACTTGTTTAGTATTTTAAACACCATCAGAAGATCCAGACGTTAGACGTGATTTAATTTAAGTTGTTCTTTCTTACCACGGATCCGCAAAAAAATAGAGGTAGCATGTTTTATGAGTTCAAAGGTGGATTAAGTGCACGCGAAACAGCAAAAAATTAAACCGACGATAAAAACTGAAAAGTGAAAAATAAAAAACCTTTTAGTCTAACTAAACTACTAAATTAATTTAAGTTACAAGTTTTGAGACGGCGTCAAACAAACAAAGAAGGAAATTAATTACGTAAAACGTACAAAATGGTATAAAGCTTGATAGATCTTCATTGGATGTTTGTTTGGCGCCGCCTCAAAATTTGTAACTTAAATTAATTTAGGAGTTTACTTAGATTAAAAGGTTTTTATTTTTCACTTTTCAGTTTTTTCGTCGGTTTAATTTTTTTAGTTTTTTATTTTCGCTTTTAATTTACTTTTCGTCGATTTATGGTTGTGGCTAAAATCTACTACCTACCTAATTTTTATGATTACTATTATAAAATACTTAGACCTACTTCCACCATACCATGTTACTCGTAGTTACTTTGATCTTCTGTTAAAACGTTAACGGGACATTAAGATAAGCGAGCGCTAATCCATGATTAAATGTCGGAACGTAAATACTATTAATATCGATATTTATTATTGGTCGATTCACTAATGCCCGATTATGAACAGTGTGGTGAGATCACTGATCTTAAAAAAGATCTGTGGGTGAGATTGACCCTTAGTTAACTTTTAGTCTTTGTTTCATTCAAATCGGTCCACGATATCAAAAGAAAGTTGGTTGGTTGGTTGGTGACGAGGTTTCTATGGTATCTTACGAGAACTTACGAATAATTCATTTGCGTCTGCAGGAGTTTAAAAACAAGGTTGTTTGGAGGTGTAAATATTGTTCTCTTTGGCAACATCATGCAAATGCCCCCGATAAAAGGACATTGGTGCTTTGCACAGCCACCATGGCATGATGCAGAAGTTTTATGGCACGCATTTTCTTTCTGCAAATTAACCATTAACATGAGAATTCGTTCGACTTGTTAAACAATCTACGCGTAGGCGAATTGACAACAGGCTAACTGGAACTGCTCTGTCAGAAGCGAAGGGTGGCTTTAGGTGAAGAGTTCAAGGATGGTGTTGTGGTTCGAATATTCCCTACCGTCAAGCAGGTTGACGAGTATAATAATGAAATGACAGCTATGAATTCAAAACACCATCGCGTTTATACAATTCGTTCCATAGATATTTTTTATTAGAGATGGGTTTGTTCTTGACTCTAGTCTAGGTCAGAGGTGACAGAGACAAAGTCGATGATGGAGTGAGCTTACCCAGAAGAAGCCTGTGCACTCTCACTAGATATTAGGGTTGTATGCGCTCGGAAACACAGACGCAGGTAGTGAGTTCCACTCTTTTGCCGTGCGCATTATGAAGGATCCACTCTCTTGTTAGATGAGTCTCGTGAAGTTGCTACCTATGGAAAGAAACCTTCAGATAATGTAGTTCCAAAAGATGTGAACAATTACGGTGCACGGTGGCCTTTTATCTAAGATAAAATTATAGCTAATTTCCGAATCCCGTGTTATGCTGAGACGTAACATATCAGTATCTGAGTGCCTCGTCAATGGTGCTATGGATATTGTAAAATATATATATATATATAGCCATCACTGCGCAGGGATCAACTAGAGGAGGGAGAATTACCGGATTGCATTTTAATAAATTTGGCGATGAAAGCATAGGAAGCAGACTGAAAGATAGAGATGGGTGTGTTGCTCCAGTAGTTGCAACTTTTCAAGGTACGAAGGGTTATGGTGATATTGAGCGTAGGATGTTGCCGATAATTTTGTGCTGGGCCGTCACGGTACACAAATTACAAGAAACGACAGTTGATAAAGCTGTAATCGACCTCGGTAAAAAAGTCTTCGCCAAAGGGCAGGCATATGTGGCACTGAGTAGAGTAAAATCACTCGAGGGTATTGGCAAATATCTGATTTAGAACCACATAAGGTATTAAACAAACCTCATGATGAACGAGCTTTGGCCGAAATGCAGAGACTGCGAGGTCTACTTACAAATCAGCAATAGTCTCGAAGACTGGTTTTTGTAACAACCCTGAAATATAGGAGTAAGTACAATAAGTAAGTACATTATTTATAAAAATATTTCTAAAGCCGATAAACAACGATTTTATTTAGGGGTAACTGTAAAATACTGGTAAACACACATCACATCACATACGAAACATCGCTTAATGTAAAATACTGGTATTCAGCTGCATCCGGTTACACTGGAAGCCGACCCCAATAGTTGGGAAAAGGCTAGGCAGATGATGATATAACGATTTTATTTCTCGTGAAACTTGCTTACTTAATTGTTATATTCCTCCGACTTCCGAAATTAAACATTCATTCACATTGTAGTGTTTTTTTTTTTTTAAGAAGTCGGATGTTTGCTTTGTTTATGAAAGTTTTTATTTTCACTTTTTAGGCGGTGGTACCTAACCCCACACAAGTTCGAATACCACTACACTACTACTACTAGAAGATCATCGACACTATCCAAGCCAAGTTAATAAATTTTATATGGCACCAACTTTGAGGTATATCCTTCCGAATTTAACAAAAATCTTTCAAATCTACTCTATAAAAAGCTATGCGTGGTCAAACATAAAAAATATAGTGTCGAATTGAGAACCTCCTCCTTTTTGTTTCGTCGGTTAAAAATAAAGATTAGGGGAGACTACAGTTTCTGAAAGGACAGTGAGAAATTGGTTCCGAAACGTTGTGGAGTAGAGAATTTTGAAAATGAGTCTCGCGGACGACCTTCGCGCGTACTGGATCTGCAAGTTTTACAACAATTCGTGGAGTCCAATGTGCATATAACCACACAGGAACTTGCACAAGAACTCGCTGTCCATCATACAACAGTTGTACGAGGCCTCGGACAAATTGGTAAAGTAAGGAAGCTTGATCAATGGGTGCCGCACGAACTCTCAGAGCAAAATAAGCAAAATCGTTTTACCAATACGTCATCTCTTTACCATCGACAAAAACTGAACCTTTTCTTGACCGCATAGTGACCTGCGATGAAAAGTGGGTGCTTCACGATAATACACAAAGGTCTGTATCATGGTTAGATAAGAGTGAACGTCCACGTTTGGCCCCAAAGCATGAACTTCACCCTCGAAAAGTTATGCTTAGTGTATGATGGTTACAAAAAGGCGTTATCCATTATAACTTTTTGCCACAAGGCGAGACAATGAACGCCCAAAAATATTGCATCGAACTGCAAAAGATGCATAAAAATTAAAAGAGAAACAGCCTAAATTGGTTAACAGAAGTGGTGTAATCCTGCTTCATGACAACGCTCCACCACACGTCACGCAAATCTTTAATAAAAAAATACATGAGCTGAAATATGAATTATTACCGCACCCACCATGCTCGCCTGATCTCTCTCCAATAGACTATCGTATGTCCAGAAGTTTTGGCAACTTTTTGAAAAATAAGAAATTTAAATCTGATCAAGATATACAAAATGCCTTCCGTGAATTTGTTGATTCAAAAAATGGTGATTTTTAAAAAAAAAATTATAATGGCATAAATGCTTTGGTGGATCATTGGTTGTTATGTATTGAAGCTAATGGTAATTATTTCGTCACGAATAAATAATTTTTGCATAAAGTATTTTGTCTTTTTAATTATCTGTTTAAATCGGCAATTTCATATGTACCAACCCAATAAATAACGCAATGAATCTTGTTGAACTGTCAAAATAAAACCCATTCCAATGAACTGTCAAAATAAAACCCATTCCAATCGATAGTTAACAATCACAAACAACACAAATTAGAAAAATAGGTGCAACCGTTCTGAAGTGATGCGCGTACATACATTCGGCAATTGATTTTTATTTATATACTTAGATTTTAAACTTAATTTCATTTCAAATAATATAATAACCACAAAAATTGGGAATGAAATTAAGTTTAAAGTACAATAATAATGACATAGATGAAGTTAATAAAATATTTTTTTTAACAGACATTTAAACAGCCTTATTGGTATACCACCATGTTTGTTCTAAGGTATGGAATAACTGTATGGGGGAATTCATCAGCTGGCCAGAGGGCATTCATAGCGCAAAAAAAGGGTGTAAGGTCAATTTTCAATCTTAAATGAACACTCTTGTAAACCTGTGTTTATTAAGCAAAAGTTGCTTACCCTCCCGTCTCTATATATATTTGAAACCTGCAAATTTGTAAGAAACATCTACTCGCTTTTGGAAAAAGATGAAAAGGCTATGTCAAAGAGGAAAATAGCACAAAAGCCACTAGTAGTCCCGCATAATAGACTAAAAGTATGCAATAAAATTGTTATATCATGGCGGTGAAAACATATAACAACTTAACAAAAGATTTTAGAAGTGCTACAGATTTAGAAATTAATAAAAAGCTATAAGGGCCGGCAAAGTAAACTCTACCGGCACAGACCTAAAGTTAGAAGCGCGCAAGCCCCACCACGACGTCAACGTAGAGATACAGCAGTGGGGTTATTATTATTATTTATCGCTATTTGTTACACTTTCACACATGAACGGATTTGTATGAAATTTGGCACATGGGTAGACCATGACCTGGAGAAGGACATAGGCTACTTTCCATCCGGGATCACAGACAAAGTCGCAGGCAACAGCTAGTTGTTAATAAAACAGTAAAAGAATGTAATCATGTGTCTGTAATTGGGGAAGATGGCTTTGAGATTTGAAAGCTAACAGCATATAGGGCGGAGGCCTGTAGATTTGGGTTACCAACCTTTTGTACACAATTTTGACATCTTTCCATTCTAAGAATGAACACATCTTGGGCTTCCTGGCTAGCACTGTAGTGATCAGCTCCCGAGTGATCTTCTTCTTCAGCTTGTCCGGATGAGCCACGTACCATTTCTGCAGTCTCAGTTTGCCTTGCCGGCTGAATAATAACATAAATTGCATCTGAAAAAAGACAGATTTTTTATCACAATACTTTAATAGGAGATTGAGGAAAATGAACATACTTCTACATCACATAATGTAAATATATAACATTATACTGCTTTTAGGTGGGCAAACCTTTATAGATTGGATTAATTTCTAAAATACAAAAAGAGGAAAACTTTCGTCGTAAGAGGTTACTTACCATCGCTGAATCTTATATCTATGTCACAGAATACACGTAAAAGGAATGTTTAATACTTTTTCGCTTAATTATAGTTTCAGTACATATTGTGCCTGGAATATAATAAATAAAATAAACCAAAATAATTAGTGGCTGACGTGACGACAACGACTCATGATCAATATTATGACGTCATCCATCTCATCACGTCACACTCACGCACTGTCTGGACTGTCTGTCATGTTGTATGTCAAATTGTCAACTACACAGAACACTATTATCCTAACGTCAACTATCTCAAGTATTAGTTCGAATTTTCGAAATAGTGATGTCTGTATCGAACCCAAGCAGTGATTGGATCTAAGGATTGGAACTAATCAATAATTAATGTTCTTTTAAAGTTTATCTGCATTTTCGTGTTTTATATGGCTATAGTTGACGGTAAGTTTGAACTACAGCGTTCTTCGCAGATATTTAAGAGATAGGAACACATTACCAATATAATTGTGCAAACTTAAACAAAAAACTGACCAAGTACGTGTCGAACCACGCACAATGAAGGGCTTCGTAGTTGGGATGAATTTATCCCGAGAACAAAACAAACTTAACATTTTAGTTGAAATTGAAAAACATGACCTCCTATACATTCCAACTGCAAATGTAAGTTTGTACGCACGAGAATGGCGGGAATTTTACCCCCGCCCCGCTGTGCACCCGCATCTATGGTCTGTTTTTTAATCTCGTAGACTAAATTGACATTTCAAATGTTCCATGTATCATTTTTTCATTTCATAGACATACATTTGCACCTGTCAAATTAGTCCACGAGATTAAAAAACAGGGAGCAGAGACCTGTGGCCATGCGCCGTCTGTCGCTCGGTTATTGACTTATACGGTGTCCAACTTGTAACCTTTTTTAAATACTTTTGGGAGAAAATATAACATGGTGTAAAAATGATTGGATTCGATTCAATTACTTATCCTGAACAAACTATATTCAGGTTTCGCATATACTAAAACTAAGGTTATATACAGGGAGTCCCTGGAAGTATGGATCAAATCGAATAGGACTGTAGGCAAGGTCATTTCCAAACTTTTATAATCTGAGAATGTTGGTACAATTTTTTACGGTTCAAAAGTTATGACCAATTTTTGTTTTTTTTTTTTTTTAATAAAAAAAACTATCAGGGCTATTATTTTTTTTTTCAAAACGTTGTAGAAAAGTGGGCCTTTCTTTTGGTAATACTTATACGCATCTAGAAAACATGTGTTCAATAATAAAAAATAGTTACTGCAAAGTCTTCGTTCTGGCAGAAGTTTTACTCAATTTTCGAGCGATTTTTATGGGAAAAAGTTACACTAGCGAAAGTTGACCACGTATTACAAAAACTGGTCCAAGTCATAGAGATTCTTTGGAGGTATGAATCACTGGAATATTCGTAATAGCTTAAAAGTTAGAGATTTTTATTAACAAGGAGGTCGTATTTTTACAATTTTCTATGTTACAAATTTTCATTTTTTTCAGCTTAACTAACGATTATATTTCAGTCCCTAGGCATTTGTTACCTATCTGAACACTACTGTTTGCTGTGGTTTCGGTTTAATTAAAAAATAAAAATAATTTCGGTAAACTTTTTGTTATCTCATGAGTTATGTTATTTGCCCTAGCTACAACCCGGAAAAAACCATGCACCTGCTGTCAATGACGTCATATCTTTTTTTTTTATGTATGGCATCTCGTAGTTGACCTAGAGAGGTCGTGACTACTTAACCGGACTATCCTGTGGCTGCCTTAAGATGACTCAAAGCCTCCAAGCCAAGGGCATAAAACTTACAGACTAAGCGACTACACGCTAAGGGCTCCCCCTGTGGGGAACGGGCCTCGGCTTAGGGCGTCGCTGGGGGGAGGACAGCAAGATGGGACAGGCTGGATCAGATTAGAATGATTATTATTGTCAGGGGAGTTTAAAGCTACTGGCTCAGCTACGCCACCAGCTGGCACTTCATACCCGAGCAAGGGACGGGGGGGAGGACGATTATTACGGGGTCGTCGCGAGGGACCTCGGCGGCGAGGTCCCTACGTTTGTTCCTACGGTCCCTACTGCTCTCCTGGAGAAGAGTTATGGGGTCGTCGGGATCTGAGAGGACAAGCCTAGGGCGGCGGACCTTACTAATACGAGAGGGAACATAGCTAGCCGCCTCGACAACCAGAGGGTTGCGGTGGTTGGTGGCTGAGTCGAAGAAACGCTTGGAATTGCGTTTCAAGAACTGGGAGATGGTGGGAATGTCGAGATCTACGTGGAGGATGTCATTCCGAACGAACCAAGGGGCTCCCGTTGCCTTTCGGAGGAAACGGTTTTGGAGGGCCTGCATCCTATGAATGAGGTGAGGTTTTGCGTGCGCAAACACTGAACCCGCATAGGTCATGATGGGGCGAATGCACGCTGTATAAATGCGCAATTTGCACCTAAGTGACAATTTGCTACGTGCATTCAGAATGGAGTGGAGTCTACCGAGAGCGAAAGCGGCGCGCGAACGCACCTGCTTTATGTGCTCAGCGAAGGAGAGGTGGTGGTCGAGGGTCACACCGAGGTATTTGGCTCGCGTCTCCCAAGGGATCGGCTTGCCGAACATGGTGATCGGTCGGGGGGGGAGTCGAGTGCGACGCGGTCTCAGAAAGAGGACCGCTTGACTCTTGTCGGGATTGACCTCGATTCTCCACTTCCTAAACCAGGCGCCGAGGTTATCGACTGCGGTTTGGAGAGTGTGAGATATCGGGTGTTGGTCCCTGCTCGAGTAGTAAATGGCAGTGTCGTCTGCGAACAGAGCTAACTGCGCCTTTTTACTTTTCGGGATATCGCTGGTGAACAGCGTGAAGATGAGGGGAGCGAGCACAGAGCCCTGTGGGACTCCTGTACGGATGGGATGGGGGGAGGATAGCGCTCCTTCTATGCGATAGCGAAAGGTGCGATTCGACAAAAAGTCTCGTATGATGAGTACGAGACGATCCGGCACGCCAAGTTGGTAGAGCTTATATAATAAGCCGTTGTGCCAGACTTTGTCGAACGCTTTCGCTATATCAAAGAAGACAGCACCCGTCATCAAACCACGTTGGAAGCCAACGCTTATGTGTTCGATGATGCGGTGGACCTGATGAACGCAAGAATGCTGCGTTCGGAAACCAAACTGCTCGTTAGGGATGAGACCCTTTGTCTCGGCATAGTCTCTGAGTCGCTTATAAATAAGCCTCTCATAGATTTTGCCGAGCACATTGAGCAGACTGATGGGGCGGTAACTAGAGGGCTCAGCCTTGGGCTTACCGGGCTTGGGGATGCCAATTACAGTGGCCTCTTTCCATGCTTGAGGAAAGATGTTGTTGCTCATGGCACCATTGAAGATGGTGACCATGAGCATTATAAGGTGGGCGGGGAAGAGTTGGATCACCCTATTGGTAATTCCCAATTTTAATTGGTAATGTATGTTTGTATACACAAATTATGTATTGTACAATTTTTTCATTATGTGGTGGAGAAAATAAACGTTATTACTGGTGGTTTACTTCAGGTGTTCCGCAGGGGTCGATACTGGGTCCACTACTTTTTATTCATAAAAGACATAAACACATGTCATGACAACTGTTTGGTATTGCTTGAACCTTGCTCAAACTATTATCACTGTTGTATTAATTTGTGGATAACGATGCTGGTTGCGTGATTACTTCAGCTTTTTTTTTTATATCTGTACCTAAATATCTGGCATTATTGCGCAATTATTGTTTGTTATCCGGAAGAAATAAAAATAAAATAAAACACTGTAGCGAAGGGGATGTATGAGGGTGTCAGTTGTGTCTTCTATGTGGGTTCTGCTGATGCTGGGCGTAGGTGCAGTGTGGAAATAACACGGAGGGTCAAAATACCTGTAGTTTATTCGCTTTTTTTTATAAATCATCTCGTAGTTGGCCTAGAGAGGCTTAACCGGTCAATCCTGTGGCTGCCTTAAGCGAACTCAAAGCCTCCAGCCAGGGCATAGAACTTACAAAACTAAGTGACTACACGCTAAGGGCGCCCCCCCGTGGGGAACGAACCTCGGCTTAGGGTGTCGCTAGGGGGAGGACAGCAAGATGTGACAGGCTGGATCAAATTATGGTTACTATTATTATCGGGGGAATTTAGAGCTACTGGCTCAGCTACGTCATCAACTGGCACTTCATTAACGAGCAAGGGACGGGGGGAGTGACAAATGACGGTTACAAGGTATTTTAGAAGCGCGTACAACCAATGTTGCCAACTCAAAAAAAATACAACTCGATACATCGATGGCGGTGACGTCATTGCTTCTGCTGATGCGTAGTCTCCTGTCTAGGCCCCCAGAGTAGGCTCCCGGCGTTTGTAACAGTATATCTCACGTTTGGGTCTACTCTTTATAGCAGAACTTTTTATGTCATATTATTATTTCGCATAACAGCAGATAGCAGCATGAACTTCATTTCGCAGAAAATCGTTTGGCAAACACTCATTTGTCATACATTCAAATAACTTTATATGATATGAGACGCACCCATTTACTTTGCTTACACGCACCGGTGACCCAATTAACGCTACAGAGTTGCGCAACTATCGAGTTCTGTGCGCAGATCTGTGACGGTGATCTGGGATGTCTCCAACTTCCTCTGCACATCAGCTAGACAAGCCTTTAAAGACACAATGTCCTTCAACAGGCTCGTAACGTCGACGTGGTCGAATGCGACTGGAGGTAACTTATTGATCACCCACCACAAACGTCGGCACCTCGTCAGGGTCGGTAGCCTTCAGAAGCGTGATGATGTCTTGCACACTCCTCAAATAGTAAACCTTACATTTAATTGGGTCAAGATCCTACATCTAGCTCAATGCCAGCGCTATGAGACTGAACATCATGACAATATATGAAGGTGTTTGAGGTGGTACGAGTATCAGCCTAGGCCAACTCCGCCAAATAACAGCAACAGAGAGACAAAAATAATATAAAATCTCCATGAGACATATTTTGACAAAACCTATGACCACAACCAACAAACCAGCGACAACCACGACAGCGTCAGTTGAGAAAAGTTGTCACAATAATATTATCGCAATAACGTGAAAAAAAACGTGAATTTACTGAGGATGTGTTCGACTATTGCACTCGGATGCTTGACAATGAATTAGAAAAATAAAATAAAAAAATAGGTACATACAGTATTCGAAAGAATCGATGTATCAAGACCAGAAGGAACATTTAGAAATTGTTTACTTATGGGGAAACCACCACAAAAAGCACCATATTCTGACTACATTGCTAAGGACAACTTCAGTGAATACAGTGCATTGGGATATCCATGTCCCGTTGTAGAAGATTTTTGCTTTTTGATTCCTTTAAAAATCGGTTCATATATCATAGCAGCTCTTGGAATATTGCCCACAATAGCCTGTATACTCCTGGCTACGCCACTCGGAATGGAGACAGTGCATGAACATGGCCTGCCTAGGTGGTATTGTCCAGGAATTAAGTGGACTTATGGTATTCTGGGTGTTTTTGTGTTAGCCTCGCATATAATTTTATGCGTGGCTATTGCATTACACAAACGAAAACTGATAGTTTTATATTTGTGGAATTTGTTTGTTTATATGGCCGGAAGCGTAGGACTGGCTATGATCATATCTGCAGAAGCAATCAAAACAGGTCACACAACCTTTGGCGTGTCTTTTATTACATTGGCTGCTTTATATACATTAATTTTATTTTACTTTTGGATTGTAATTAATAGTCAATTGTATGTTGAAAAGGAAGAGTCAAATGTGGTCAATATTCATATAACAATTATATAAAGCCTCAAGTGGGAATTTCAAATAATATAATATTATACAAGCCGACCGATTGAAATATTTGGAGACGACCTCATGGTGTGACCTATAAAGTTGAAATATATGAATGAAAACGAAACTGTTTCACTGTTTTACTTTATCGGTACAGAGGTGTACATACCTAATATGCATCAAGAAACCATGCGCCTAATAAGCATCGAGAAACCATGCGCCTAAACGGCGCGGCGCGTATATTTTTCTGGCTACATGTAGGTGCCTATCTATCTTGCCGCTATTTAGACCACAATGACTGTGACAATGTCATAATTATTTAATTTACTCAGGGAATGCGCGCACGGTTATTGTCTGCGACTCACAGTACGCACAAAAAGGCTTAGCGCGCACTGCCAACAGCCACTCTGAGCAATTTATCCCACATTGGTACATGTATACAACAGGGAATTGTGAAAATGATAACAATGTAACTACCTATATGATATCAGTTTCACTATCCACACGCATATAAGGAGAACCTGAATTTACGAAACGAATGAGGCAAATGAAGATAGTGCAGAAATTAAGGCATGTGCCAATGACTAGGTGTGTGGGTTGATACTAAAAAGTTTCAAGTTGTGAAAACTGCCGAAATGGTTTGTAAAAATAATAAATTATGTAACCATTGCTATGGTTACTTGTGTGGAGTGCTGTGCTTCCCTAATGAATAATTACCAGGACCAAAGATGGGCACACAACGTTTATAAAAAAAATATAATAGATAAAATTAAAACCACAATAAATTTTGATTTCCTCAATCCATGTACGGATCATAAATGGTGAGTTTTAGTCTAGTTTAGAGCCATTTGTGACAAGAAGATCGGCACTAATATACATTTTATTATTTTATCGATACAGAACTATTTACATGGATGTGTCGCATCCCTAATCGAGTAGCTTCGTAATTTCTAGACAGCGAGCAAGTTGATTTAGACTTTGAGCAATGGACATAAGGTAGTTTTTAGTTCGTATCAAAGTAATAAATATGGTTTTGCCAATAAAATTTATATTGAAATATATCAAAGTTTTTTACTTATCGGTGATACGATACACCTCCATAATATACATTTTTTTTTTGCATATAAAAATTGCACGCTGTGGCATGGTTGTAATTTTTTTCATTACGCTCGAGAACGTCGTGTCACAGCAAGTAGGTAATCACGACTGAGCCAGTGTTGCGGAGCTCCGCATAATTTATGACACACGCGCGATAGCGTGGCACTTCCACTGTTTTTATTACTCCGTGAGTGTAGTAAACGTTGACAGAGCATTCCCTTTTTTTTAAATGGCATTTCGTATTTGGCCTAGAGAGGCCGTGACTACTTAACCGGTCAATCCTGTGGCTGCCTTAAGCGAACTCACAGCCTCCAGCTAGGGCAGAGAATTTACAAGACTGAGCGACTACACGCTAAGAGCTCTCCCTGTGGGGACCGAACCTCGGCTTAGGGCGTCGCTGGGGGGAGGACAGCAAGATGGGACAGGGTGGATCAAATTATGGTGAGCATTCTCTGCTGTGACCTAGGTTTATATTTCAGTGAGTAAACCACAGAGTGTTTTGGCGTAAACGTACTGGGTGGTTGGAGGAAAGCAAATATATTATACTCTGTGGTTGGAGGCATAGAGAGTATTAGAAGTTTGAGGCAGGGGGGACACACTTAAGGAGGAAGCGTCAGGGTAGCTCGCGAAATTCAATTTTCTTAGGTTTTTGCAATTTGCAAGTCAGTATTAAGTTGTACGTTAATGATTCTAATTATGTAAATAGATACTTGTTACGTCCGCAAATTATATTTTGATCAACGTACAATCTAATACCGACTTGTAAATTGAAAAAAAAAGGTAAGAAAATTGAATTTTGCGGGCTACCTTGACGCTTTCGCCTTAACACTGTCATCAATTTCCATAGACGACAGCGACATCTGCAGTTTGGTGGGATAAAAACTTGGCAGCCATCTTGTCTTGATCAAATAAATCGCCCACAAAAAACGAAATAACTCAAAAATTACATATTTCGAGTTTTTACTATAAACTGAATTAATTTCGCACGGAGAATCGTTCAGTCCATCAGCCGACTCAATAACGATGAAAATGACAGAGATTTCTTTATTTTTTTTTTGTGACAAATTGAAGCCAATGTCAAACTTTTAATGCGGTTTCCCACAAAATAAAAATTTGAGTTATTTCGGTTTTTGATTAAATGGGTGAAATATCATTGTCGCCATTGTAACTCCGGCTCACGGCTCACTACAGCCACAGAGTACTATTTTTATATTGCTTTACTCGACGGTTTCGTGGCTCCGGCTTTCCCGACGTTGATGCGCAATTCTGTTGAAAATTGTTTCTCGTTACTGTAACTTGTTTAGTTTTGTTTCTATTTCATAATATTGTTACCACTTTGTTTTTAGTTTGTCATTTTGGTTGTTATGTGAACATGAGTGAACTCCGAAGAAGATATTGTATTGATATTTTTGGCTGTGATACTTTATGTGAGTGTTTATTACCATACCGTACCGTATTACTTTTATTATAACGAAGAAAAAGTGTTATGTTATTTCATAATTTAATTTAATTTTACTATAATAAGTATAAAACAAATAACTATTAATAAAATTAATGTTTGATTATAATAAAAGGACATTTTTCTGAACTCCATACGTTTTTTTCCCCTGACCTGACTGTTATCCTAACACAAACTCGCTCAAAGAGTATAAATTAATAAATAGGTAGGGAGGACTCGTTCGTTACTCATAGTAAGTTTGCATACCTATAGGTAGGTGTACGTGTTGGACGTTCCACAGAAAAAGGTACCTTATGTTTTTTAGTTTCGGAGATATTAAATGTTTCGTAAAAATATGTAAAAAAATTAGATTTTATTATTGCTGTTTCGTCAACCATAAGATGTAACATTTATTTTCCTATTTTTATTTCTTATAATATGTAAGTTATTAGCCCATAATGGGGCCTCAAAGTTTAGTAAAAAAGGTACCATAAGGCTTTGCGTTATGAAAAATAAGAAAATAATACTTGCAATCATGTCCGCACATGCTCCGCTAGATGACTAAGAAGTAAATTATATCGAAATAGTAAAAATACGTTGAGTTTATTAATACAGTTTTTATTATAAATGAAAATGCTTTTTTCGTTTCATTGTACCCCACTTGTCCCTAAGTCTTAAAAAAAGCATAAGTAAGAAGGAACTGAATAATTTTGTAGCAGTTTATTATTAAAATAATATTAAAATAATTAATAAAAAGGTTATATATTGTCCTGATATATTGTTTGCTACGTAATTTCCATAGAGTACCTTTTCTTAAATGTATGAAACAAAGACTGGTATTGAGATTTAAGTAAGTTTAAGTGACATAAAAAGTTAAAAATAGTCTCCAAACGCGATATTATCAGTTTCATTATATGCTAATGAAAGAATATTGCTGTTTCGTGTGCAAGAATTTATATTGTTTGTCAAATTAAAACTTAAATCGTTTTTGTGATTTTGCATGAAAATATTAAAAGTTATTCTTACCTCGATTTCTTGTTTATTTTTTGTCTAATTTTTACCTGATATTGTTTTTTAATTGTTCTGTAAAAAATTGGCGTTCTCATCGTAAAAATCGTGAAAATTAGGAAAAACCATTTTTTTTTTGGAATTGTTTAAGGTTAATATGGGTAAATCTAGCTACTGTGTAGGTGTAGGGATGGGGTGTGAGGAAAAAATGTATTGATTCACAATTTCTATTCTAGATGTCGTAGTCAAACACTTTTATAGTTATTGCCATTTTGAACACATTTTTTAATTAGGTGACACAATGGGGCGCGTGGTGTTTCATCAATAAAAATCTCGTTGATTTCGATTTAGACGACTATCAGATGTAGCACCTCGCAATAGACGTGATAATAGTGTGCTATGTCTGGAGCCAGCCAAGACAGCACTTATGCGCAAAAGTGTCTACTGCATGGCGCCAGTCATTTATAACAAATTGCCGAAGACATGGAAAGAGCTTCCGCTATCATTATTTAAAAAGAAACTCCGAAGCTTTTTAGTGGCTAAAGCATATTATACTATTAAGGAGTTCCTAATTGAGAAAGAGTTTTTTAGCTAGTTATGTATAATTAATTAATATTTTAAAATTGAGTTGATGTTAAATCTTTTGCATGCCTACGTGGTAAAATATGGCTGTACTATTATATGTTTTTTCTGTCACCCTTATGTTACCCATATTTGCAAAATAAAATTATCTTTATCTTTATCTTTCGTCGAATCCGTGAATTTTGCTTTTTATATATTTTAAACTTTAAGTTAATCTATTTTATTTGTTTTGTTGAAAATAAAAGTTTTACGTAAGTTTAAAAATATAATCTAAAAAATCTTGACCTTGGGAAAGTGTGTCTATAAGTCACACTTACCTCAAGTCAGGAGTTCCAAACATTTATTTATGACTAATTATTATTACTTACTTAAAGGTACTAACCTACCTACCTGAAGTTTTTTTAGTTGGGATAATCTTTGGAACAATTGCTGAAGATTTGAGGGTTAGTGCGGTGTACAGCGTCTATGTTAAATTGTGTTTATTGTAGGTATTTATTATTTTCGTTTTTATTTCAGACGAAAAAGATGGTTCGTAATTACGTTCGCAAAGGAACAGGCCGTGGCTGCACTAAAATAAATTCAGACGAAGCTGTGGAGGAGGTAAAATGTGGCAGATTGTCCGTACTCAGTTATAAAAATGTGCTATATTTTAGAAAATGTTAAATTTTTTAATATAATACTCGTATTGCCACCAATAAGTGTTTTTCTTTCAATACAAGTTTTATAAAAAAAAAAAAAAAATGTTTTAAGCCCCTGGTATGACACACTTACCTAAAACCTTTTTTATTTAAATTTATCTAAACAAGCGATGTAAGTAATATAGATAAGATATTATGGTTGTCACACCTAAGTAGCAAGGAATTTGCAGTTTTTATTTAAAAAAAACCGCTGTCCATCGAGGGTTTATTATGTAGTAACACTTGCCCCGTTTTGCTGGGGAAGTGTGTCTGACGTAGTACTTTTATTGTGGGCCCTATAAACTAACAAATAATGATTAAAATTGTACAAAACACATTGTTTTCTAGCCTTTATGGACCTTATTACATTTTGCTTTAAGAGATAGTTGGAAATTCAACCTTAAACGTTTTGATGTTTACGTTCAAAGTAAACTTTGTGAAAAGTATGTCACACTTACCCATATTAACCTTATTAGGTATATTCATTAGGCCATATCAAGGTTTTGATTTGTAATACAGAACTCATCGCAACAGTTTTTGAAGGACAGAAGCCTAAGGAATTAGTTTCCATAGCCCACTTTGTAACTTACAACGACAACATTGTTTCTGAAGTGGCTAAACTTAAATAGTCTGTTTTGTAAAATTGCATAGTTTCCAATACAATCTTTAAACAAATATATCTCCGTAACTGCACATCGTAGGAGCTTGATCTTTTTTTGATATCGACAGCTTATTAATTTCAGATTATGGTATGCATAACTCAATACGCACTACAAGGTACCTTTGCCCGTGGAACGTCACTTAATATTCCGAGGGTTTACGGGTTATTTGTATTGAGCGACATTTTTGGAACTTTACAGGAGTGAGGAGAGCATTTTTTTTTCCTTTTGGCTTCGCACGGTTTGTGCATTTAGCCAATGTCAAGTTTATAATTAATTCAGAAACAAAGTTAGGGAAACACAAATATTACTATGAATAATTAATTGATTATTACTGGATTTAGGATAGGACGGATAAAGATCAGTTAATTTATAAAGGTGATGACTGATGATAGGATAGTGAATAATGAGCAAATTACAATGCGAAAAAATTTACAGCTTAATATTATTTAAAGTGATGAATGAGACTATACATTTATATACAGGAAAGTGATTTAGGTCGCCTACATCTGTGTCACACGAGCACATGGGGTCGTCGATGATATGAAGTTTGGCAAGATGGGCTGGAGAACAAACATGACCCAGTCTCATCCGTATTAAAACAGAGGTCTCCATTTTGCCAAACTTCGCCCTGGCAAACCACGGTTTTTGTGGAACGTCGGGCTGGATAATTAATAAATAACGGCCCTTACATTTGCTTCCGATATCCCAGGCGACCTTCCAGGTGTCCCGAAGAAAAGTCTTTGGTAACGTCACAAGGTCAGTACTAAAATTGGTGTAAGGAACTAAATCCCCAGACAGCACCGCATCACTGGCAAGTGTGTCAGCAACTTCATTGCCATGGATTCCAACATGGGCCAGAATCCATGCAAATTGTAAAGTATTACCCTCAGAGATTGTTCTGAACGCAAATTCTCTTATTAAATAAATAATTGGAAAATGTGATTTCTGTTCGAAAGGGGATTTATTGATGGCTAGAAGAGCACTTTGTGGATCTGTAAAAAATATTGTTCTTTTGAGCTTAAAAACACGAATATATTCTATGGCTTTTAAAATACCGAAACATTCCCCGGTAAAAACAGAAGTCTCCGGGGGCAGTTTTATTTTTTGTAAGGAGAGCATTTCAAAGTTTCATTATTCGGAAAAGAGAACAATGTAAAAAAAATATATCATTAATTTTTAAGAAAAAGTGGCCTAACAATAGTGTCTATCTCAGTTTTTTACGTTTTTCACTTGTTAATGCAGGTAGATTGTAACTCAATATCGGCCAGGATGTCGCTTAATACAGATAGCCCGTGAACCCTCGATATTATTATAGCCTTATTTCACCTGTCAAACTAGAGGTAGCAGCACTTTCTATACATACCACAATTTAATTCTTTCTCTTTATTATTCCTTTACTCTTTGGTACCTAATATAATATTGTACTCTGTGCTCTTTGGTTTCTCATAATTATTATGTTCTGTCAATCTGTCTCTGTAATGTCATTCTCAATTAAATCTCAATTCTGTGCTGGACGGGGACGGGAATGGACTGCGTTGTTTTTGCTATCGACGGATGATAATAATAAAAACACAAATATTTGACGCACAGTAATAATTGCAGTGCATAGATATTAGCTTTCGAAAACGATATCGCTTAACATTTATTAAAAATGGTAAGAATTTTTTTGAACTACTGTACAATTTCAGCGGCATACTCGAATCCAAAATAAAATTTTATTCGTATTTTCCTTCCATGTTTAGTGTTTTATCTTTTCAATAATATTATTGAATGATATCGCTTCTGATACTGGTAATAAGACCATCATTTCTCACTCTATTATCTTGTTGTGCATGTAAATTTTAATAGAGAAAACCGGGGTGCATTATTTCGCTCTAAGCATAGCAATTCTGTTTGGTGACCTTGACACTTTTTAATTAAGGCATTTAATATATATTTTTAACCATCTTTTCGGTTTTACCTGGGCAGTAAATACTACTAACGACTTCGGCCACCATGCTGACTGACTTATTCTTAATAAGAGAAGAGAACTAGGATAACATAAAAAAGCCTGTAAAATATGATCATTTTTGCTGTAGGCGGCACATTCCGGAGCAGGTTTGGCGGCAGGTGAAACTGGTGGAGACTGTGAGGAGGAGGAACAGGAAGACCCCTCTTCGTCGTCCCTTAATGAAGTTCTAGAAGTTGGTAATGCACTTGAAAACTTAATGGTGCAAGATAATTCGCAGGTAAATTGTTTTTCTTACTTTACCGTCATCAATCGTCAATAGTAACAAACCGAAAACTGTCTGAGCTGCTACAAAAACTGTCCGAGCTGCTACAAAAACTGTCTGAGCTGCTACAAAAACTGTCCGAGCTGCTACAAAAACTGTCCGAGCTGCTACAAAAACTGTCTGAGCTGCTACAAAAACTGTCCGAGCTGCTACAAAAACTGTCCGAGCTGCTACAAAAACTGTCTGAGCTGCTACAAAAACTGTCCGAGCTGCTACAAAAACTGTCCGAGCTGCTACAAAAACTGTCTGAGCTGCTACAAAAACTGTCCGAGCTGCTACAAAAACTGACCGAGCTGCTACAAAAACTGTCCGAGCTGCTACAAAAACTGTCTGAGCTGCTACAAAAACTGTCCGAGCTGCTACAAAAACTGTCTGAGCTGCTACAAAAACTGTCCGAGCTGCTACAAAAACTGTCCGAGCTGCTACAAAAACTGTCTGAGCTGCTACAAAAACTGTCCGAGCTGCTACAAAAACTGTCTGAGCTGCTACAAAAACTGTCCGAGCTGCTACAAAAACTGTCCGAGCTGCTACAAAAACTGTCCGAGCTGCTACAAAAACTGTCCGAGCTGCTACAAAAACTGTCTGAGCTGCTACAAAAACTGTCCGAGCTGCTACAAAAACTGTCCGAGCTGCTACAAAAACTGTCTGAGCTGCTACAAAAACTGTCCGAGCTGCTACAAAAACTGTCTGAGCTGCTACAAAAACTGTCCGAGCTGCCACGAAAACTGTCCGTGCTGCTACAAAAAAAAAAACATACTTTCAAGCTCAAACTGTAACAGTTGACTGTACTCTGACGTTAAAACTTACTTGTGAATTGCTGCTTTATCTATTTCAGAAATCTGTCAAATTAATTGTTATGGTTTGTTGTTGAAACTTTCACATAACAATATATTGTCTAAAATATTTTAGGTACTATTTCTTATGAGAACAGGAGTCAATATTGCTGTAACTGTTATCAGTTTAGAATCAGGCCTAGTGTACTGTATTAAATTCAATAAAATATTATTTTTTTAATGTGTGGTTAATATTGCGGTTATTCAGTGATTAGTAGTAAGTGGGGCCAATTGTTAAAGAGCAGAAACCTTTTCCAAAACTACATATACACTCTGCTTTTTATTGGCTAGGGAGCTGCCACAGTAGTTTTGTACTCATCATTATGAACAACATTTACTATAGGAGCAAACCTGATTTTGTGAAAAAAAATCTGCTGTTCCATACATTTATGTTTGCATAACTCGTCAATATATAGGGAATAGCTGATAAATTGTCAAGGGATATTCTGGGAAAGAAACGTTTTGAAACCAAGGGACATTTTGGGAAAGGGACATTCTGAGCCTGAACCGATACATCAAACATCAACTGTATACCAGTGAAAGCCCCGTCAAAACGTTTCGGAGTTTAGCCGAAACAAACAGACAGACGTAGACCGCCAAACAGCAAAAAAAATAAAAATTGATTTTTTGTGTGAAAGAACAGTGAGTTCATGAATATTTACAAATCCCACTAATTAAGGAAGATGTGGAAAAATCATGCATGACCTACAAGAATAGACTTGAACGACACAAAAATCAACTCGCTGTTATCCTATTGGACAGTAAAGACTCCATATACCGCCTAAAAAGGAAACGAATCGCATCAATTTAATAGATGCTTAAATTGAAAATCTGATGAGGAGACACGTCACAGGATGCGTCAAACTCTTAATTGCCACAACATCGTACTTCTACAGATCTGATTATAGCTCAATGGCTGATTGCAGATGAGAGAGAGAGAGAGAAAAAAAAAAATAGTAAAAAACCGTTATTTTGACAACAGACCCTTCAATTTTATTTATTTGTATTACTAGCTGTCCCGTCAGACGTTGTCCCCCAGTATTGACGCAAACGTAAAAAAAAATAATATGTATATTCAAATCGGTCGAGCCACTTTCGAGTTTTAGTGAATTCTTTTTTTGTTGTGTTTGTAATTGTCAGGACAAGGTTTGTATGAAAGAAAATATTTGAAAAGTTGCCGGGAAAATTGGCAAATTCGGGAAAACTGACAGTGCATTTTCTATGGGATTTTTGTATGAATTATTGAATTTTTGACAGGACAACGTTTGTCGGGTCAGCTAGTAATATATATAAGATACGGTGAGTATAAGAGAAGAAAGTTAATGCGACTTTATTTTACGCTGCTCTGCACCTGATAAAGAAATAAAAATGCCCCGATAGGTTTTTTTTGTAATTATAATCTAAGAATTCATTGTCTAGGTTCAGAACAGTGGCGAGGATGAGTTGTCAGCGTTCCGCCAACAATGGCAGCGGGAGTTGGAGGCCACTTCCACCCCGCAGCGAGATCTAGAGGCACCTTCCACCCCACGGAAGGAACCGTCGCCGAAACTGAAGCAGCTGGCCGAACCTGTCACTGATGAGGATAAGGTATTAATGTGAGAGGGGAAAAATATATTTTGATGAGACTTATCGCTCGCAAGCTTTTTTAAAACAGGTTTATTTACTATATTAAGATAAGTAAATCTTTTTTAAAACAGGTTTATTTACTATATTAAGATAAGTAAATAAAAATGATCTAGATTATCCTAAAAAGGTGTTTTGTGATGCTCTGTCGATGTTCAAAAAAACTATAGTATACAGGGTCAAATTAAATTAGCTAGCGAAACTCCGTAGGCGTGATGGGTATCGATATTTATACACGACAAAATAAAAAGAATTGATGACTTTTTTGGGGTCAATGCCCGCTGGTAGTGTTATTACTTGAGGTGAGGGTTGATAAAATCTATTTTTGTTATAAAACTATTATCGTGTTGAGATATATCGGACCATCACGTCTAAGAATAAAAAGAAAAAAAAAACTGATTTTTAAACTGATATTTTAAGTGACTACACTACCGGCAGTTGATGACCCAAAAAAACATAGTCAAATTTATTTCTTTTTGTTTTATCTATCATGTTTTTAACTAAACATGATAAAACAAAAATAAATAAACTACCCATCACGCCTGCGGAGTTTCGCTAGCTAACTTAATTTGACCCTATATTTACATAAAACAAACGATTCTATGAAAATCTTTTGTCAAGTGTCCTTGGCTTTATTATAGGGGAAACTGCCATTGCTTTAGGAAGTTGTCTTTTTGTTTACCGACGGCTGACTTCATCATCATCAAATATCTGTTCAAAATATACTAATTCCTCAGAATGTATTTTTGTTGAATATCGACAGAGCGTCACAAATAACACACCTTCTTTACATTGACCGAGTTTTTATTTGACAAAATCAACCAATCTATCTGCCTAGTCTTTTCCCAACTATTTTGGGGTTGGCTTCCAGTCTAACCGTATGCAGCTGTATACCAGTATTTTACATGGAACGACTGCCTATCTGACTTCTACAATCCAGTTACTGGGTAATACGATACCCCTTGGTAAGACTGGTTGTCAGACTTTCGGGCTTCTGACGTCCCGTAACAACTGTAAAAGATCCACGAATGACAGCCGGGACCAATGGCTTAACGTGGATTCTGAGCCACGGAGGAGTCTCCGTATGTGATCTTTGAGTCTCATAGTAATAATAACCTACTCCATCCATTAGGCGAAACAGCTGTTTCTGAACGCTGTAGAGCTGGAGCGCGCCGGCAAGCTATACGAGGCCATCCAGCACTACAAGCGAGCCATGCAGATATTGCCGGACGTCGAGACGCACCTCTACGATGAACTGCGCGCCGACTCTCCCGAAGGTAACCACGTCTATGATGTAAAGGCGATAGGCTCCTTAAGAGATACCTTTCCGGATGGTAAAGTAGTGAAAGAGAAATGCTCCATAAACTAAAATGGCGACGACTGGCCTTGACTGTACGTCCGATTTCACTAAGACAGCTATATTCAAACTCAAATTCAAAGCTTTTATCACTAAAAAGTAAAAAAAAAAAAAAATTAATAAATGCACTAACGCGCATTAATTACATTTTTAACTTTTGTGCATTAGCACAGCAGTTCTCTTTGTAGCAAGTCCTTGAGACGCAGCCCTTCCAGCCCTCTAGTGCTTTTGAAAAGCATGATCTCATAGTAGTAAGAAAAAATTTATAACAAGGAGAGATTGTAGTACATGAGGCATACATAAAGTAATAAATATAAGTTTGTACCATGTCAAGCACAATCTGGTGGGTAAAGTTCTGCTTTCCTAGCTAGGTTATAGAATAACCTGTATAACCTATATGACCATAGTCGGAGAACAATTTGGATTCAGGAAAGGTAAATCCATTAATTTGGCTATCTGTGACGTGATCAATAACATTGTTTCTAGTGTTGATGCTAGAACTCCAGTAGCGGCCTTGTTCATGGACATGTCTAAAGCATTCGACCATGTAGATCATGGTATACTACTAAACAAATTAGAGCGTCATTGGTTTAATGCGACTGCATTAAACCTATTACAATCTTATCTCTCTAATAGCACTCAAATCACAACGCTTGATAGGCTATGTGCGAGCTCAAAGGTTGAAAGAACATACATGTTACGTACGTTCTACGTAAACTACTTATGGTGTTCCCCAAGGTAGCATTCCTGGCCCTCCATTATTTAACATTTACATAAATGCCTAAGGTCATTAAGCATCAGATGGTCTTTTTTGCAGGTGACCTCACTATGTTATTATCTAGTAATGACATTAATATTCTTGATAAAAACTTTATCCAAAAAAAAAAACAAGAAAGTGAAAAGGGGAAGCGTCAGTTTAGCCCGCGAAATTCAAATTTTCTTACGTTTTTTGCAATTTACAAGTCGGTATTACATTGTATGTTGTTCAAAATATAATTTGCGGCCGTAACAAGTATCTATTTACTTACATAATTAGAATAATTGAAGTGATAAATACAACTCTTTAAGACAAGGTAATCCTAATGAATGACTATTTCATGAAATCTTGACATTTCAGGAGGAGTGGTGTAGTAGTGTTACTGATTCTAATGATCATACTTTATTTAACATACAACTTAATACTGACTTACAAATTGCAAAAAAACGTAAGAAAATTTGAATTTCGCGGGCTGAAACATCATATCGACGCTTTGTCAAAGAAACTTAGTGTCTGAAATTTATAACCATTAGATTTTATTTAATTTTTTTTTAAAATTAGAGCATTTTGAGAAACTAATTTTCATGTTTTGATTATTGGCTCAATAGTTATTTTTTTTTTTTTATATTTAAATATTTTCTATTTTTACTTAGGCGGCGTTATTAGAGGCACAAAAGATTGTGCCGTTGCCTCGGTAGTACATAATTAAAAATTTAAACCTGTCAACACAACATCAACAAATTGTCAGTTACATAATCGAATCTATCTTATCTTATTTACAAATACAATTTATTTTTCGAAATTTCGATCGACACAGTAGCATATTTTAAACGGAAAGTGATTTTTGAAGAAATAAATCTTCGCAACAATACATTGTATAAACCTTGTAATATTCCACGCCTACATCACGACACCACTTTTCTCGCAAGTCTTCTCTAATACGAACAAAAATTTTGTTTGGACTATTATTACTATTATTGCTGCAAGTTGGAACAAAGCACTCACTACCTGTGTCGAGTGTTGAGATAATACGAGATTATGAGGAAAAATAAAAGTAAAAAAAATATACTGTAAATAATATGTTTATATTTTTGACACTTGACAGATTGTAGACAATACTTGCCACTTACTTTTTTATTTTCTGAGGCAACGATACAAAACTGTACGCCCAATGCTAACGCAATTTGAAGGGCAAACAAGGTCAATCGTATTTTATCGAAAATATCAATAAAATATGATTATTTTTCATGATTAATTAGTCCGTAATGATCAGTAACGCTATTCCTCGAAATGGTTTTTCAGTTACAACATATAAAAAAAAAAAAATAACAATTCCCATTTGCGTGTGCTCTGTACAAACTATCAAAAGCGGTTAACTGCGTTACAGTACAAATAGCTTATAATGCTTATGTGGCTTCTAGCATTAGGTACGGAGTCATTTTCTGGGGCAACTTCACTGACAGAGACATTGCTTTTAAACCTCAGAAGAAATGCTTGCGATCGTTTACCAAATTACAATCGATTGATAGTTGTGAACCATTGTTTAAGGACCTTAGTTTACTCATTCTACCGTACATATATGACATGGGAGTGTAACCTGCATTTATTTGAAAAACTGCGCTCTCGCCTTTATCAGAATACCTACCATTCATGATACCTCTCATAAAACCACATTTTTCGCCAAAAGTGTGCTAGTTAAGGCCCCAAAAATATATAACAGTACACCAGCAGCTGTTAGAAATATAGGAGTGTCTGGGATCCTTAAGAGGTCTTTGTTTAAATTCGTTTTAGATAGATGTTACTGCTCCATCACTGAGTTTACTACAGATAAACAGAGGTATGACGATTACGACTTGCTAATTAAATAAACACTTTTTTCTAAAGTTGTAATGACCTGCACCCTAATTGCGTAACACATTATCAATCGGAATTTGAATCGTTTTGAAGCAAATTGGTAATCCATTGCTTCATATGTTTGATAAATGCGTCTGGTTGACAACGTAAATAACCCAATAAATGTTGTTGAACTGTTAAAATAAAAACCGACTCCGATTGATAGTGTGTTACGCAACGCCCCGCTGTTTACCTAATTAACACATTTTAAATTGAATTATAATTGTTACTTTTTTTAATATAATCTATTGACATGTCGCCTTAATTGTAATTGCTTGTTTATGTTGATTTTGTACGCCACATATTGGCAAAACATAGTGCACATATTTTAGACAATATACTATCTGTAACCATATCTATGTTTTACAAAATAAATGATTGATTGATTGCTTTCTTTTGCAATTTTTAGCCATCGTGAGCTAGTGCTTTCCCTTAGCTCATCTAACAACTCGACAGCGATATTATGTAAATCGAAATATATTATAAGCCTAAGATCCGCAGAGGAACGACCTTCTCCCATCTGTTTAATGGATGAAAAGTATTTTAAAAGAAATTTAATATGTTAAAAAATTCTTGGCCAGAATAGATTAATAAAAATAAAAATATTTTTTTTTTTCGCAGACAGTCCCATATCATCGTGTTCGCCATGAAATAGCGCTTATTCTGATATAAGATTAATTTATTAATGAGTGTAAATTACTAGTATCGACTTACCTGTTTGAAGCTGCCAACCCAATAGTTATGCCAAATAGGCAACCCAACGTTAGTATATTTTAAAAGCTTCATACTTTCGATTGGTATTCAATTTATTCGGTAAACGAAAGAGTGCATTGTAAATTTAAGAAAAAAATTGTCCATTTTGAATTTCAATTAATATCATAGTCTGGGCAGGAATTATTTCGCCAACCCACACGCGATATACAGGGCTATTTTTAAATCGTTAACTAAACTTTAACAGGGTGTTCTACCCATGAATATGAACAACTTTCACTATGGGACCAACTCTGAAATCGCAAAAAAAAAAATCAGCTGTTCAGTACATTTATGTTCGCTTATTTGGTCAAAATGTACTGAACAGCTGATTTTTTTTTTGCGATTTCAGAGTTGGTCCCATAGTGAAAGTTGTTCATATTCATGGGTAGAACACCCTGTGAAAGTTTAGTTAATGATTTAAAAATAGCCCTGTATTTTTTAACATACCTATTTTGATTTAAAATACTTTTCATCCATTAAACAGATGGGTGAAGGTCGTTCCTCTACGGATCCTCTACTATATTTAGCCCTGGGCAGTATCGTGACTGCTAACGATTTTTCTCCGAAGGCCATATTTTGTCTTGACTATAACCCTTTTGTTGCATGGTAGTCATCTTGGAAATCTCATCGGGCGCACGGCTTGTATTTAATAGAAACCATCTCATAATATCCTCCAATCATACACAGAAGAAGAATCGGAGACTGAAGAAGTGGTCCGCCCCGACAACGCTCACCCCAGCGACGACGAAGATGCGGTGGAAGGTGAGGACCTGCTGATGAGGCTGCAGAGGATCCTTGCACGGAAGGGGGTGCTGTGCGAACCTGAACATCAGGCTAAGGTGAGCGTTTATTGAAACTGGGGAAGAGGTAATAAAAATGCGCGAATGTCAAAAATATTTTAAATCTTCTCGGTAGCATTTGAAATCCTACATGCTATTCCTGCTCGATTGGAGTATCCTTTCCATAACCAGTGGATAAGGACAGCCATAGACAGCAATCACTGATTGTTGATATATAATAATATAATTTATGTTACCTATACTGCCGTCATAAGGAAAAAAGACGTATCTGACATTTTTTAGAAATAGAGTTATTTACTTATTTCGGCATCAGCAAAAAAAGACGCATCTACCAGTATTTTTAAACTTAACGTGTAAACTTAACGAAAACCTAATAATTCTTACTATTAAAAGACGCATCTGCCTTTGTATCTTATAGTTTAGACAGGACAAAATATTTATTTTCTCCATTTCAACATTTCTGTAGATACATCCTTTTTGCTTATGTGATTCTATAATTTATGTGATTATGTACTTAACCTGAATGGAGGTTTCTACGAATAAATAAATGATTATTAATAATTATGTAGGTTTATAAACATACAATTCTGGATTATTTTCTTCAGCATCAGTAAACCTTGTTGCAGTATATTCCTTCTATTCCATCTGTTTTTCGTCTTTAATGGTTTTTGTGATATTTTTAAGTCCCTCATTTACAGTCCGACTGTCGAGAGAACGCGTTCTTAACACCTATCAGTTTCATACTAACGAATATGTGTTTCGCGAATTTGATCCTTATTACTACTAGAAATTGTCCAACTGACAGGTGTCAGAGACGCATTCTGGCCGGGCTGTAAAGAGAAAAATCTCGTGTAAGACGAAATACAAGATCACTCAAAGGCATCACAGCACTCGAATTTAATCTCTTCACTCTATCGTGGACGATGAGCTTTCGTAAAATTGATCATCATCATTTCAGGCGAAAGACGTCCACAGCTGGACATAAGCCTGCCCCAAGCATCCCCACATCGACCGGTTCTATGCTTTTGGAATCCAGCGGATTCCAGTGGCTTTCACAAAGTCATCGATCCGCCTTGTGGGAAGCCATCTTTTATTAAAATCATCATCTGCCTACCTCTTTCCAACTTTGCTGGGGTCGACTGCCTATCTGACCTCCACAATCCAGTGATTGGGTAATACGACACGCCTCGGTGAGACTGATTGTCAGACTTTCAGGCTTCTGACGACCCGTAATGACTGTCAAAGATCCAAGAATGACAGCCGGGACTAACGGATTAACGTGCTTTCCGAGGCACGGAGGAATTCGATATGTAGTGGATGGTCACGTATCCACGAATCGAGCGCGGTAGCTTAACCGATGATCGATCGTCTCGTGCGGCTTTTATTACTTAGCCACGAACCCTCTTTAAGTAAAATGAATGTATTTTATTATTCAGGGTGCCCACATATCCTGGCTACCGTACGAGGTGATCATGGTGATCCTGCGCTGGGTGGTGAGCTCGGAGCTGGACGCGGCCTCTCTGGAGCGCGTGTCGTGTGTGTGTCGCGGACTGTACGTCGCCTCCAGGGAGCCGGACATATGGCGCTCTCTGTGTATCAAGTGAGTCATTTTCATCATTCAAAGTTTGTACAAAACTGCTGGATATTAGCCTCTCTTCGTGAACCTGGCTTATCTTAAAGCAATCTACTGCTGGACATAGGCCTTTTGAATCGGAAGTCATTAAGCAGATCTGATCGAGCTTCTACCAGCCACCTTTCGAAGATTGCCATTTCACCTAGCTTACGGGTATAGAGGTATGAGGAACAGGGTGTAAACTTCACTCATGTGTCAGTCGGGGGTTGTGTCGGGACGTTGTATTTATATATACTAGTCGCGCGGTAAACTTTGCTTGCGCGATGCAGGATTTTACGTGACGTCAGTGTGATACGTAGTTGGCATGTGGCGATGTAGATGCCGCCGATGTAGCGCTACGCTTGCCGAACTTCTTCGTGATCCTGCTCATAGATTCTCAGATAAATAACAGAAAATTATTGCTTATGTTATGTATGAACACAATGTTCAAATTCCAAGGCAACCATTTGTTTAGCAACTTTTACATATCGCTGAGTAGATGAGTAAGGGCAATGTAATCCACTTATGTATAAACGCTGCCAAATAAAGTAATGCTTAGCGGTTGTTGGGAATCGAACCCAACACCTTGCGAGCGGTATGCTTGAGCAGGCGGCGTGATCAACGCGTCATCGCCCGCTGACCACTCGCTTTAACGGACCACCTCGACAAAAGATACTCCTCTTCTAAACTATAAATCATTAATTGTTTGTTCGGGAAGTTATATATTTGTAAAGATCAGACTGCGTTAAACCATTGCCTATTTATACAGTCCACTCTTTTCATGCTACCCGCGCTAACAGCGTCGGCGTAACCACTGATCTTATGATGTTTAACGCTTTATTACTGCTATGCCGTGTACTGTCCAGTACACGGCCATAGCAGTAATAACAATAAAACTTCTATTGAGTCTCTTTTTGTCCTTCAAAGCATTATTAAACGTCTCTTAACTATAAGCAATGCTGATAAATGAGGAGTTAAAATGTTTATCAAAGATGATCTTCTCAGTGACCTATATGGCTTTCGCCGGGGACGGTCAACTGGCGATCTTCTTGTGTATGTCACGCACTGCTGTAGCGAAGCCATCGAGAAACACGGCGAAGCACTTGCTGTATCGCTTGAAATCTCGAAAGCCTTTGACAGGGTCTGGCACGCTGCTCTGCTCAGCAAGCTTCCTGCTTATGGCATCCCAGCTGATTTTTGTAGCTGGATATCAGATTTCCTTAGTGAACGGTCGATCAGAGTAGTCGTTGATGGCTGCTCCTCTGACCTTAATGGCTATTGATGCCGGAGTTCCTCAGGGTCTGTTCTCTCTGCAACTCTTTTCCTGCTGCACTGCCAGTTACCATCCCTACCTAGTTGCTATTCCACCAATTAGCACTAAGCGTTTCCAAATGTCTTATAATGCGCACAGCAAAAGAGTGGAACTCACTACCTGCGTCTATGTTTCCGAGCGCATACAACCCTAATCTCTTCAAAGTGAGAGTGAACAGGCTTCTTCTGGGTAAGCTCACTCCATCGTCGACTCTGTCTCTGTCGCCTTCGACCTATACTAGAGTCAAGAGCAAACCCACCATAAATAAAAAAAAAAAAGAGATTATGAATCCAAACATACAAATCTGTGCGTTACATCCAGGACCTGGGGCATAGAATGCGGCACTCCCCGAGCTAATGGCTTCGGCTCCTGGCGACAGATGTTCGTGTCCCGTCCTCGAGTGCAGCTACATGGGGTCTACATCAGTAAGACCACGTACATCCGCCACGGAGAGAACTCCTTCCAGGACCAGTTCTATAAGCCCTGGTATCTTATAGACTATTATAGATACCTCAGGTTAGTTGAATTTCTCGTTTTTTTATCTCGTATTCATTTGAATCATTTCGTAAGAAAACGCGCCCAAAGTAAGGCTTAGCCAATCGTTAAAGATTTTCTCTTGAAACAGACAAAACAATCCCGCATTTGACATAACAGATCAGGCTCAGTTTTGTGTCAAGCAAAATGAGCCCAAAGCGCAAAGGTCGTTTTACAAATGACTAAAATTGTTGTTTGCCGTAGGTTCTTCTCTGAGGGCCTGGTGCTGATGTATACGACTGCGGAGGAACCGGTGTCGTGCGTGATGCAGCTCAAGTACCGCCACGCCAAGCCCGGCCTCGGCATCATGGCCGGCCACTACCGGCTCATCGGGAACAAGGTGTATACCAAATAGAATTGATGGTACAAACGCTCATACAAATACTGTGGAACTTTGGAACTTACGCAGTTAACTTAGCCATTCGTGTATATTTAATCACCGGTATCCTCTTAAGGGGTCATTTTACTTAGCATTACGAACAACTTTTACTATGGGACCAAACCTGAAATTGCGAAAAAAATAGTCTGTTGTTCCCTACATTTTGTTGACAAGTTATGCGAACATAAATGTGGGGAACAGCAGATTTTTTTTACGAACGGTTATCTTAATATATTGATATAATTCTTCTGTACGTGTGTTTGTCACCTAACTCCTCCTAAACGGCTGGACCGATTTGGATGAAATTTTGTGTGTATATCTCAATTGGTTCCTGGATGGTTTGAAAACACAATTGGACCCGGTAGGTACCGCTGCTAAGGCGGTACAAAGTTCGCCGGGCCCGCTAGTTATTATATAAAATATACAGAGCACTGACTTTGAGTAAAAAAATCCTTCGGATAAAATAAATTAAAAACGTTGTGTAATTAAAAGCGCCTTTTATTTCGTAGCAGTAATAGAAGTAGATTTTCATAGTACATTTTTTTTTTTTTAAATACTGAAATGCGGTTGAATGTGCGATGCATGTTGTTTACGAGTTACGAGACATAACTGGCAATGCTAACATTCTGGGTGCTTGTTGCAGGTAGTCATAGTGATAAAAAAAACAAACCAGGAGAAAAAGACTGTGCAGGCATCCAACACGCGGTTCCGCTCGCGACGCAAGGAGATCGAACAACAGGAACAGACCTTCCACATGGTGAGTCAAATACAGTGTATAAGGGAAAGCCCTCCGCAGACTGATAGGGTGAATTCAGTATATCATATTAGGATGACCGGTATATGAAATTATTTTAGGAACGTTATGGGAATCCCACGAAATAGAAAAACAAGTGGAAGTGCCCACGCAGCGTGAGTCACAATTATGCGAAAAAAAATAATTAGAATAATAACAACCTTCGTCAGTTGTAATAAGTCTTAATTTTGTATGGACAACAAATAAGCTTTTCGTCTAAGTTGAATTTGTTGTTCATACAACAATATGACTTGTTACAACTGACGAAGGTTGTTATTATTTTCCATTTTTTCCGCATAATTGTGACACGCTGGATAGCTGCGTGGGCACTTCCACTTGTTTTTTTTTTATTTCGTGGGGAATCCAATAAACCTGATTTGTTTTTGTGCACAAATCGGAGCGTCTGTTACTGGTTAGAAGGTACGCAATAGGTATGCAGTGAGTTCGATGAACTCTGTAGCTAGGCAGAAAGTGAACAGCTGATTTAACGCGTCGTTCGTTAGAGTATTTCAGCATCCATTGCTGTTTTTATTTTATTTTAGCTGTTTTATTTACAAAAATGGAGTGCTGCGGACGTTTTACATTGAAATAAAGGAATATGAACTGAAAAAACAATAAAAATAATGAAAATTTTCCTGAGAATTTTTCCAGTAGTAATAATAATAATATCCTAGGACATTGTTCACACACGGTCATCTGATCCCAAACTAAGCAGAGCTTGTACTATGGAAAGCAGATAACTGATAAACTACTTTTTTTTTGTAAATACATACTTATATAGATAATTACACCCAGACTGGACTGTTAGGGACTACAGAGCTCAATTGTCTGCAAACTGTGAGTTCTGCCTTAGCCCCACCGAAAAAAACATCCTCCACTTTGAAAAACACATTTATTCATGCTTCTGTGCAATTAATGGTGAATGTATCTAGTCTACATTTACCTGTGGAAGATCTGTCACTTATTCGCTGTTTTTTCCCAGGAATTGGAGCTTCGCAGCGTCCGCTCTCACCGCAACGTGCAACTAGTATGGCGACGCTACTCGGTGTGCGCCCGGCGGGAACAATGGACGCAGTTCGAGCTCACGCCCGGCAAGTACCCGCCCTTCGCCTTCAGCCGCGTGCGCAGCTACACCGCCGACACGCCCGCGCCGCTTATGAGCACGCACGCGTACACCTAGCTAGGTATGTAAATAAACAATGGCATGATATAAGAGTGCATGATACGTATAATTCGCGCGCGATCAGAATGGAATCGAAGCTTGAAAATGGAAAATGACAGTTCTCGAGCGACGTAGCTCTAGCACAGATGTTCTAGCAAAGCCAAAAGAGGGTTATGATTTTAGCAGATTATGTCTATCTAGGCATGTATGTTTTTATTACTTCTTTGTTAATGCTACTTCGCTCGAGAAATGTCATTTTCGATTTACTTTGACAAGGTTCCATCCCATTCTGATCGCGCGCGGATTCTACTCTAAAGGCTGGCATACATTACAGCTGTATCAGACCGAAGCGCATCGCATTTCAATACAGTAGTACAAAAAGCGTGTTGCGCCCACCTGTACTGTGCGATGGTTTATACAAAATGTACAAAAGTGATTTAGGTGCGGCCCGCCCATATGTGCGCTGGGCATAACGGTTAAGCACACACCCGATAAGTTTTCAATGAACAACAAAGATGGCGCCACTGTGCCGCACACATTTCACAGTATCCTACACCGCGCAAGCAAAGTTTCCCAAGTGCTTATGAAAGAATATGCTGCTTTTTACTGAGTTTTAACTTATTAGAGAACTTTCCGTCTAAAACTGCACGCCCCTCCACTAACAAACATTTGAAAAGTGTATGAAGGATTGGAGGGGCGTGCATTTTTAGACTGAAAGATCTCTACTTGCTTGCTATGTTTTATAAGGTGAAGAAAATATAATGGTCAGGTTATTGAAAAGGCTTCCCTTGAGTTTATAACATAATGTGCCCATGTCGGAGCCTCTTGCCAAGCTCATGTCATTATGTGTCCATGTGTCAGACCTCTTGACAGTCTGCCACGTTAGTGCGGGCCCGCCAAAGAGGTCTGTTAGGACGGAGGAGTTCGTATACCGCTACACTATCACATGTTATTTTATTTTTTCCAGAATGAAACACCAACTGCAGTATGCCGCACAACGAATGATACTCCCAGCTTACTTCTACTATTGCCAAGTCAGTTTGTATACCCAATATACAGGGTGTTAAAAGACCCAATACATAGCCGTCAACTATGCATTCTGTACATCAAACTAATAGTAAGTAACATTGCACAAAAATAATTGCTGCGAAGCGACTTTTATTTTTGGTGTTAAAATCATTGTTACGGACAGCGTTCGATGTATCGCACGCATAACATTTTGCTTATGCGTAACGCAGCAACGGTACAGGGGTCGTGGGGCATTTAATGTTAAGTTTTAGCATTTGAAACTGGTTTTCGTAAAAAAAGTCCAAATTTTTTTTCGTTCCTTCAATATCTCGGTGACCAGATGGTTCCCAAGTCATTGTTTTGGGTTCTATCGCGTTAATAAAGACACCCAATAATAATACATTTTTACCAATACTCACTTTTTTACATAAATCGAATTACAATTATAAAAAAAAATCTCTTTCAAAACAAACTTTGAACTGAGGGCAGTTCAAAGTTTGCCCTAATGATAAAAACGAATCTTTATGATATTAACAATGTCAGTTCTGCGAAAAAGACCAGTGTTCAGTAGGGACTAAACAGTAGTCTCCCTGCAGAACCGACATTGTTAATAGGGACGGTCGATTTAGTCCTGACTGACTGACTGAACACCCAGCCCAAACCCTTGCACCTAGAAAGCTGAAATTTTGACACAGGAAAGGGGAGCTCCCCTTTACTACTACTGTACTACAAGGAATACTACTTACTACTACTGTTACTAATACTTACTACTACTGTTACTAATACTTTCTACTACTGTTACTAATACTTACTACTACTGTACTACAAGGAATAAGGAAGGATTTCCCGGTAGTACGTTCCTGTGGGATATTTTGCGACATCCACGCGGGCGAAGCCGCTAGCAAAAGCTAGTATTGTATATGATTAATACAGAGCCATCTACTAATGGTCTCAAGTTTCAAGTGAAGTCTTTTTGCACTTGAAGCTGACTTTTATTGGCATAACGCTTTTTGGCTACGTTTCTGCCAGTTTACTCCTACCCCAAACCGCGTTAAAGAACTTTGTTCCAAAAATGATCACAATGACGGGCGGAACTATTTAATCTTGTCTTCCTACACCCGTTCTACAATTGGCAGCTGGACTGTTGGCACGCAATAATTAGTTTAATTGATGGGATAAAAGGAATTGGATAAGTGTGGTTAGTTTGCTAAGCGTGTTTTCGAGGGCTTCCTACGCGTGAGTGAAAGTAGTATGTTAGTGGAAGTTGTAATGATCAAAGCTGTCTGAGATAAAGCCGCGAGGGAATTCAGCAATAAAAGCGCTTTTCGCTTGTACTGAATCACATCAATTCATGTATTCACAGCGATGATAGGTGGCTAATACTAGGCCTTTTGAGAATTTGTAACAAATACCTTTTGTATTCGGACAAGAATATGTACTCGTACTATCGGAGAAACGACCATACACCACTACCTATACACCGTAAGGACTATTCTAGCTTGCAGCGCTCGGCCGATATAGTAAAGCTTGTTAATTGATGTGGTTATCGTGTGCACAGGATTTTCTTTCACGGTGTGTAGATGTTAGCTTCTCCCATTGTACAGACGCCAGCACATTTAGCTACTACAATCTGTCATATTTCTTTAATAGATTTTCAACTTTATCGCTAAAGCATTAGGTTCAAGGTCGATTGGGAAAATTTGACAGTTTCGGGTAGCTTGACCTACTGGCGTCTGTACATTGTCCCCATATTTAATGACATGAATGTAACAGGAACAGTTTTTATAAAATGGTTTTTAAAAGCCAAGTTTTGTAAGCTAATAACAGCTGTAACTGTAACCCTCCCACTGCATGACAAATACTTCATCGCGTACACTGTACACAATACACATAGAGCGTTCCGTATTCAGTTTTGCAGTGAATACAGGCCGAAAAGTACGAGAGAGAGAGAGAGAGAGAGCGAATATGCGGCCACTAGTGGTCTCTTTCTAGAATTCTGATTGGTGTTATGATGTTTTGACTTTAATGGACATACTTTAAAACTTGTAAAATATTATTACTTATATTTTTTGAAATTTAACCGATGTATCTTTATTAATAACTAGCTGACTCGACAAACGTTGTTCTGTCAAAATTTCAATAATTCATACAAAATTCCCATAGAAAATTTACTTTCAGTTTTCCCGAATTTCCCCGGCAACTTTTCAAACATTTTCTTTCATACAAACCTTGTCCTGACAATTACAAACACAACAAAAAAGAATTATCCAATTTGGTGCAGTCGTTCGGAAGTTATGCGCGTACATACATTTCGGCGATTCATTTTTATATATATATAGATTAATCAAATAAAGCTATTATCAAGTTTAGTTTATTAGTTCGCCTTATAAGAGAAAATAAACATTGGCGCCGATTCCCTTGTTCACAAACTAAACAAATTTTAAGTTCGGTGCATCTTTTTCTTTCTATTTCATTAAGAAAAGGATAGAAGATAAATACATATTGGTTTAGTCCTGGCAAATTAGTCAGCGCCTGACGTAAATTGGACGTATTTTTAGTAGCCAGTTTTTTAATCACGTCTAAACTTTTCTATGGAGTATCTTAATTTGACAGGACTAAACTAATATTTATTGGCTGTCCTTTTCTTAATGAAATAAAAGAAAAAGATGCACTGAAATTTAGTTTAGTTTGTGAACATGGGAATCGGCGCCATTTTCTATTATTAATATTAAAAAAAAATACTTTTCAATATTATTAGTTTTTAACCCCCGACGCAAAAAGAGGGGAGTTATAAGTTTGACCGCTATGTGTGTCTGTGTGTCTGTCTGTGGCACCCTCTTAAACGGGTGAACCGATTTGGATGCGGTTTTTTTTATCTGAAAGCAGGTTTTCTAGCGGTGGTTCTAAGACATATTTTATCAAAATCGGGTCAGCCGTTTCAAAGTCATCCGCTCTTTTGTTAGCTGCGGTAGGGATCTTAGACGCATAATGGGTACTTTACTTTCAAACATGTCGCACATAGTAAACGAGTGTCACAACACAATATTTCTGAGAGAGCATATTGTTACAAACGCAGGGAGCCTACCAGGAGACTACGCATCAGTGGAAACAGTGACGTCACCGCCAATCGAATAATGTATATTTCTATTAATTAATTTTTAAATCATATCGATATATCGAGTTGTATATATTTTTTTAAATTGGCAACATTGATAGTACGCGGTTATAAAATACATTGTAGTCATCATTTGCTCTCTCTCTGTTCACTGGGATACGCCGAATAAACTACAAGTATTTTGACCCTGTGTTATTTCCACACTGCACCTGCGCACAGCCTCAGCAGAACCCACATAGAAGAGTCTACTGACACCCTCATACATCCCCTTCGCTACAATATCGGAGAACGTAAGATATGTTTAAGAATACTATTTAATGCTCTATGGTATTTTTGTGGAAATTCAAATCTAAATATATTTTTCCATTTTATTATATTTATTTTTTACTTTTAAATTCCTCTAATGAGTTACTTTTCTCAACTTTTATGTGTTGTGACACTCTCGTTGTCGATGTGCGATGAGTGTGACCTAAAATTTGAAACACCCATGTATGCTATATAACTACGCAAAATTATGCCAAGCCAGGATATCCAGTACACACTAGTACACTCTTGAAAAGGATTTTTTTGCAGATTTGTGGTGTTTGGATTCGTTTTTTTATCAGTATTTAAATTCTATTTACAGTATGATGGTGGCATCAGGATAAGTTAATGTTATGTGTAGAGAAACAACATTCTGTATTAATAAAAACGTATTTCTATATTGTTTAATTGCGTTAACTTTTTGACATATACATACCTGAAAATTATGAATAACGTAAACCAAAATATTATTGAGGTAAAGCTTCGTTTTGATTTCTTTGAACCAATTTACAAATTGAATACAGGTAAGGCAATTGTCCCACCGCTGGCGAGGAAGCGATTATCGGCTATTATGGCTCAAGAAACGTACAATACATTCCGTGTAAACAAAAGAGATGCATATATTTTTTTCTTTTTGTAAAACTCGAGTTAATTATATTTTTGTATGCACGTGTTTCTGTGACAAATAAACATATTTTTCTTTCTTTTTGCTTTCTTATATTAATAGTTGATCGCTGACTGTTCACACCGCGCGCGAATACTCGTTTGTTGCAGCGACAAGAGCTATCAAAGAGAGTACCGGGCGTAGTGGCGGGCAGAGCACTCGCTGAGAGACTCACGCTTGGTACATACGCATACCAGCGAGTAATAGCATGTCGCTGTCGTTCACTCGCTGCTTGTTGCTGGCCAACTCGTTTCTAGTTTCTAGCCCTACTCGCTTCTCGCTCATCGTTGACGGTGGGACAAGTGCCTCAGGCAGGTAAGTTACTATTGTAACTAAGATCAAAGATGATTTAGAAGAATAATTGTAACTAAGTTTAAAAATTAAAAAAAAAAACAACGCAGAAAAGAAAAGCGATTATTTAAAAAATCGATTATTCAAAAATAACACCTATCGTTGAGCCATCAAATTCGATTGAGTAATACCTATGTTTATTTTAATTATAGAAATTGATGGATGGCACGATAAGGTTTACTCATTGAAATGGCGCTATAATAATTTGTCAATCGAATTTGATGGCTCAACGATAGGTACTATTTTTGACTTTTTAAATTTTCGCTTGTCTTTTTTGCGTTGGGGGTTTTTAAAATTTAATTTTTAATTGTCTTAATTTCTCTTGTGAAGAAAAAAATATTGATGAAAAGAAACTTTCAGTCTCGAACTTAAAGAAATAACTACTTTTCTTTTATTATTCACTGTGATTTTCAACGTTTTTCCTTAAAATTGGATAACTGCTCCTTTGTTATTACAGGCTTGCAGAAAAGAGGCTGCATATTCGCTTTGTCTCTTAGAGATTGGTCACTTTTGTGAGGCTAACGCTCAGTCCAATTTCTATGGTGTACGCAATATGCGAGCATTAATCCAAGGATTTTAAAAATGAGATTAATATTGTATCAAATAAGTACCATATTTCCGTAAGAAGGAAACTGGCACCAATGTAATTGGGATAAGGGTGATGAATGACGATTGTAATGTAAGTTAACCCTATCAAAGGATCATTTGAGCTTGATAATATAAGGCGGCTTCTATCGAAAGTTGTCATAAAATAATAGATATTAAGTGTAGTGTTTAAAAGAAATTCCGAATTAAAATCGTTTTAGTTCAATTTCTCGATGGTCTCACTATTCCGATCCTCTTAGATTAGGCTGCCTTGCGTGTGACTTAGTTGTCGCGTTAACGCTGGGCTAGCATCGCGTACATAGGCACCTTGACTATGATAGCTTACTAGCTTTCAAATTACAATTTTATTGATGTTTCTGTAAAGTCGAAGTTGACGTATCGTACGATTCTTTTGTTATCGAAAAATTCTGAATCGGGGGACCATTCATATTGTACTTATTTCAGTGTTCAATTTGAATTCTAATGTTCTGTTGAATTCCAATTCAAATTATGGATTAATTTCGCCAGCTCTAACTAGTCAATTTAAAAAGACAAAAATTGATAATTAGTTTTGGATCACATTTTCAATGTATTTGTATATGGACGTTATTGTAAGTGGATGTTATATTGTATCTAGTTTCGATTGAAAATGTTTGGACTGATACTTGAATTTGGTGAATCTAAATAGGTTTTATTGTCTTCGGCTCTGGGTGTGTTTTTCAATGGACCCTTGTCCTATAAGCAGTTGAGCATGAATGTTGTGATTTTTATTGCCTTAGGATAAGATTGTTAGTACCCAGTGTTCTGCTTCGTCTCAAATTTAACTGAGAATGTTGTTACTCTTTACTCTTGACGTTAATTTAAAATTATTCTGTACTTTTAGCTAATAAGTTCAAGTTTTTTGATGCCAAATTAGCAAACGAAGAAAATAAAATAAATTAGCAAACGAAAAAAATAAAATAAATTAGCAAACGAATCGAGTCCTAAGGCTAGATTCGTTTGTGAATTGTCAAATAATCAAAATTAATGTTTCGATTTATACATTTTAAAAAGGGACTTATCCTAGTGGCTATGACTCGGGGCAAAACCTATTCTTTGAAATATATCTGTTGAACTATGGATGCTAAACCTCCTATCTAAAGCATTTTAGCTTAGTTAAAGGGCCAATTTGAATGGAATTTGTAAAAATGTGTTATCATAACTTTAAGTTATCGTCAGGAGTGAAGCCCCAATAGTTTGTAAATAAAAACTACTTGACAACACGACACATGGCATCTTCATGTAACTGATGAAGTACAAAAACGTATCTTTTATAATATTCGACTTTAAGACGAAAGCGCCAGGGTAGCCCGCGAAATGCATTGGATCATCACCGCAAGGTTGCCTGCTTGTCGGTCTTCTATAGACTGTACTTCGGTGAGTGTGCTCAGGAACTCCACAACCTCGCCCACCGGCCCCCTTCTACCATCGAACATCTAGACGCACTGCAAATTACCATCCATACCTAGTTGCCATTCCACCAATTCGCACTAAGCGCTTCCAAACATCCTTCATAATGCGCACGGCAAAAGAGTGGAACTCACTACCTGTGTCTGTGTTCCCGAACGCATACAACCCGAATCTCTTCAAAGTTAGACTGAACAGGCTTCTTCTGGGTAAGCTCACTCCATCATAGACTTTGACTCTGTCACCTCTGACCTAGACTAAAGTCAAGAGCAAACCCATCACAAAAAAAAAAAAAAATTAACTTAGCCGTAAATTATTGCACATGGGATTTTTAGAAAACGTTGGGCTTTGTAGAGAGTCGTCTTTGTCACTGTTAATTGTGTGTGACATACTTTTTCTACTGCTCGATGTGTCATATTAGTTACTTGTTTCATGTGCTTTTTAATCCATGTGCAATATTTACGGCCGTTAACGTAAAAATCCATGTGCAATATTTATGGCCTGTAACTGTAAAAATCCGTGTGCATTATTTACGACCGGTAATTGTAAAAATTCATGTGCAATATTTACGACCGTTAATTGTACTTGTTACGGTCGTGAATCATATTTTGTTCAACTTGTAACATGCCTCTGACCTACAAATTGCAAAAAACATAAGAATATTTGAAGTTTTCGGGCTACCTTAGCGCTTCCTCCTGAAAGCGCTTGTACTTTTCCTACCATACTGTAAATAAATCTTTGTATATTTTCTTTATATTCTGCTCCTTTTTTATCGCTTGCTAATATTATTTAAGCTTAAAGTACACAGTCTAAAAGACTAAATTCCTTTGTTAATGACGTTGAAGTCTAAAGACAGTCATAATAACGGTATCTAATAAGAAAAGTAGTGCTTTGTACTAGTCTTAAGCCTCGGGAAGAGATAATAAATTTATTGAATGTGGTTCAATGTTTTATTTATGTTATACATTTTTCCGTTTAGTTTATCTGTAGACATACGTACAGAACGCCACTTACGCCATTTTCTTAAAGATTTAGGTAGGGCCAAAGAGTACCAAGCACTAATATGGTACTTTACTTCATCCACGTTCAAAACTTCAAACATCTTGATACATACATGTGCCAGTTGGGAGTGGTACAGTCAGCCTCAAAAAGATGTGTCGTTGTAAAGCTCTTTTTACAAGGTGCAATTTTCTGGAACGTTCAAGAGCAATAATCGCATGCCATAAAACACAATTGTTTACAAGTGTTTACACGCGTGCGATTCCATAAAAGGGAATATAATAATTGCAAGTTTTGCCATTCAATAAAATTGCATGCGACTTACACCGAGGCAATAAAATTGCCAGGCGATTATGGCATGCAAGTTTTGCCTCCTCTAAACACAGAGTGGCACGCCTTTGTACAATTGATTCAAGTATTACCCGTATTTGCGCTGCCAAATATATAATTAAATTTTATTGTTTCGTTTGCTCATTTTTGTATGATAAAAAAAAAAATATGCCAGAATTGAATGCGGTTTTATTGATGCAATTTTATTGTACGTGCAATCTTATTGTATGTGCTGTTTTGAACGGCAACTAATTGCCCCTGTCGTGCAACAATATTGTACGTGTTGTTTAGACTGTGCCAGAGAATTGCCCTTCAAGTTTATGGTATGTCACTGGCAATAAACTTGCGTTGTGTGAATGAAGCTTTAATGTTATTGTGTATTACTGTATATTGTTAATTACTGTTAATTGGACATCTTAACGACATCTACACATATTTTTTTTGAAATCTATTGTATTGTGATTTGATAACTTATGACTCATTTTAAATTTAATTTAATGTCTACAAACTCAACAATATCTTTTGCAGCGCTCTGACAGGGTTCATGCACAAAAACTGACAGTAATGTAATGTAAAATTTGTGATGTGCATGAGAGCAAATAAATAAATAAATAAATAAACATCGACAAGAATTCATTTGTTTGTCTACAATTTGCGTTCAATAATACTGTATCAATGTGTAGCTACAGTTAAATGCCCAATGTGTAATATGTTTTTCTCCTGCCCTTGTCCCATTTTATTTGCGGTCGGCGCAACATGTCTTTTTCTTCCATTCTTCTCTATTTGTCGTCATCTCGGTAGTCACTCCTTTCTAGCCATATAATTTTTTTCTTACTATCCATCCATCGTTTCTTTGGTCTTCTACTTGTATAGCCATCTACATTAATACTCAAAATATTCCTCATCTCTCCGCATCACCTGTCCTTACCATGACAACTGATTTCCACACAACTTTTCAGTCACCGGTGTCACTTTTAGACTTCCTCTTATATACTCATTAGGTATTTTCTTATTCTATCCATTCGCGTAACACGACACATACCTCTTTGCATTCTCATCTCAGCTGCATGCAATTCGCCTTTCGTTCATCCCTTTTGTGGCCCAACATTGCGATCCATACAAGACAGCAGGTCTAACCATTTTTTTTATAAATCTTCACCTTAACACATTCATACAGTATTGTGGAACAAAGATTGTAGACAATGAAATGAATTCTTGCCGAAAGGAACCCTTATGGTGCGACTGTCTGTCTGTCTGTCACAGCTGGATACCTCAAGAACTACTAATGCTATCAACTGGATTTTTGGAACAGTTTTAGATGACGTTTGCCCAACTATTTTGCAAATAAGAAAGAAATATATACACAGTCTGGCCATAAATACTGTTACAATTAAAAATAAGAAAGATATTACATTTGAATTTGGAATCTGTCATTTTTATATGATTGTTCATTGAGTTTTCTAATTTTGGCGCCAATACATTGTACAATATTTTGCGATATTAAAATGGAATGGGGTGATAAAGAGAACCGAATCGCTGTGATTGCATTACACAAAATTGGTATGGAGCCAAATGCAATTTTTAAAACTCTCCATACGCTTGGTATTAGTCAAATGTTTGTGTACCGGGCTATTAATAGGTACAATGAGTACCTCCTCTGTTTGGTACAGAAAAAGATCTGGCCGTCCACGTAGTGTTCGTACGAAAAAGGTGGTCAAAGCAGTAAGGGAAAGAATTCGAAGAAATCCTGTCCGAAAGCAAAAGATTTTATCTCGGGAGATGAAGATAGCACCCAGAACCATGTCGCGTATTTTAAAAGATGACTTAGAACTTGCAGCCTATAAGAGACGCACTGGTAATTTTTTAACTGATAATTTAAAAAAGAATAGGGTGGTAAAATCGAAACAACTACTGAAGCGGCGGACTTCATCAGAGCTGAAGACTGGCCTTCGTCTAGTCCCGATATTAATCCGCTGGATTATGATTTATGGTCAGTTTTAGAGAGTACGGCTTGCACTAAACGCCATGATAATTTGGAGTCCCTAAAACAATCCATAAGATTCAACAAATAAAAATTAAAAGTAATAAATATTATTTGCAATAAAAAAAAATTTTTTTTCTTCGTGACAATATTTATGGCAAGGCTAGGTATATGTATATATTACAACAGGGACTGAAAGGGGGTCTTAAGAAATCGAAGTGAGGCTACTAGGGTATCATATATTATGAAAGAGCGCTGTTTGCACATTCTCAAACATTTTTTTTAGGGCTCATAATTTTCGGCTTTTGATGAACAATGTAAAAAAGAATACGGTTATCCCCTTATCTCCGAACTTTGCATAGAGAAAAATCTGGAATTATTCTGTGCGATAGAAGTTTATGTAAATAACAATAATAATAATAGTTTTATTAACAAAAATACAAGTTTGACTCAATTAGAGTATACATAGTAGTCAACTAGGAGACAGAAATTGATAACCAGTAATAGTGTACAAAAGATGGGGATGTACAAAAGAAGGGGATGGGTAAAGATTACAGGAAAAACGGTGTCTCTAAATAGCTCACTTTTTTAATATATGATAGTACGGAACCCTCGGTGCGTGAGTCCGACTCGCTCTTGACCGATTTTATTTATTATTAAGAATGGTTCTATGATAGGTAATTTTTTATTGCTGACTGGGCCTGCTCTTGACCTCGATCACGCCTGATGGAAAGCGATGGATGATGCCTGTTCACTCTTGCTTTGCAGGTGATAATAAGTCTTCAAACTTCCCTTTACATAAAATCTGACAATCGAATCCAGGATCTGAAGTAAATAATTTAATACTTTCCAGCTTGCTAGGTCCAAAAGTCTATTTGGTGGCAGTTGCCAGTGCTTGTCCATCCTGGCGCAAACATAGAGTGGTCACCAGTAAATATCGTCAGCATCTTCTTTTAGCAGTCCACAGACTACCCTCTTACTCTTATATCGGCTTTACTGATAACCATTGCCACGCGAGGCTGGCAAACAGGTGCAAGCTGGATCCTGCTGCAGGATCCATCATCTTGGCATTCTCTTATTTAGTTGCGTATTACAACTCCCAAGGTAAAAGATTACCAAGGACTATAAGTACAGATATGGAAGCAAAAGTTTGTGACGCATAACGTGGTCTGTAGCGATGGCCATCATCTGAGGAGCCAAGGTCCACTCCAAGGGATACAGAAGAAAAACACTTTAATGTAAATATTTTCCACATAATAGTTTATTTTACATTTTGTTTAAGTAATATATTTGAATTTTTTCTAAATAAAACAACTTTCTATTATTTATCTAATATTTTATTTTTTTTATAGTTATGTTTATATATTTGTTTGAAAGTATTATGTACACGAGAGGTGCGGCGGAATGCCCAGCGAGCGCCCGCGCGCGCCCGCCCTGAGCCCGGGGCGGGCGCGCGCGTTAGATGAGGCGCTCGCTCAGCCAGATTCAGGAGTCGGCGGGCCGCTCGGGCCGCTCGCGCAGCTCGGCGCGCTCGCGCTCGGCCCGGTCCGGGCGCTCGGAGCGCTCGGGCCGCTCGGGCCGCTCCGGCGAGCGCGGCATGCTGGGCTCCGTGTTGCGGCGCCGCACCTTGCCGCGCTTCTTCAGCATGGTGGCCTGCGGACGGGGCGCGACTGGCAGCGGCGGGGTGGGGCGCGAGCGGTCAGGTGCCCGCCGCCGACGACGCGCCCGCGGACCCGCGCTTGGTTTTCTTCAGCATCGTCGCCTGCAGCACACGCACGTCACGCGCCGCCCGCACCCCGCACCGCCCCGCCGCCCGAGACTACGTACACCTGACGACCTACCGCGGCCGAGGCCGAGTCCGAGACGTGCTACTACCACTGTGGCAGACTAAATATATACAAAGCGAAAGTTCCAAAGTTCATCAAAGTGTAGATGTGCCCAAAAGTTGTGTGCGATCGACTGGACTTAGCAATACTCGCGCGTGCCGTTGTTGCGTCGCGTCGCTGCGATAATGTCAGGTGTACGTAGGTGGAGATCCGACCGGTGGCGGATTCGGGCTGTGAAGCCGCGGTGTCGCGCGTGCGCGGGAGTGCCTGCGCGTGCGACACCGCGGCTTGCTATAACTAGTGGAACATCGGTGCTGAGTGGAGTTTGAGTGCTCGGGCGATACGTGACTCGGGACGGTATATTTTAAAATACAAAGTTCCGCTTCATCATCTGTGCTTGGATGTGTCTATGATTGATTCTAAAAGTCTATTTGCAGATCCACTAAAGTATTGACCAATCATTTCTAATTCAATAAATAAAAATTAAAAGAAAATATCTAAATGCATGTTTTCCTTCTCATTTTGGAAAAGCAGTATTTATTATATATTCCAGCATTCAATATAATATATCTAATATAAAATAAATTTTATTTATTACGTCCAAGATTCCAGTTGACCAAGCGAAACTTGTCGTTCGAATAAGATAGTTTTAGTCCAATATCTTTAATAAAATTTAAATCGAGCCCTGTTTGGGCACAGGAAAGCGAGCACATGCAAACATTGACAGAAAATTACGACCAACGAGAGCTGAGCATTTGAGCGTGGCATTGTTACGATGAGAGTAGACACTTTAAGAGCGTTTATCCCGCGCGGGCTGGCAACGTCGCATTTCTACAGGTTTTTCGTGATTATTTTAATACATTTATATCAAATTACTATGTATATATTGCATGCTATGTTTTACAGTTATTTTGGTATTTATATAAATGTATTCAAATAATCACGAAAAACCTGTAGAAATGCGACGTTGTCAGCCCGCGCGGGATAAGCGCTCTTAACGCAGGGAGGTATTTACCAACTTTTTGAAAAAATAATAATTGCTTTGTTGATCTTCATTAAAAATAGTAAGAAACAGCCAATTTGACATAAAATGTTCAGTAGCATCAATATAAGCTTTTTTATATTTTAGGAGCTGTAGGCATGTATGAGACAGAAAATAGTTCGGGCATCCTCGAAATGTGGACACAAAAGTAACATAAGTAAGTACTTAGACAATAACACCCGTATTTATAAACAAGTAAAAGTGATTACTTCAGTAAAAGTAATTACCCAAGTAACAATTTTTATTCTATAGTTTAGTACAGTCCGCGAGGCCTAAGCTGAGCTTTGCATTTGTGTGAGTGCACATAGATAGTGTAAGTGACGACGGCCTAGAGCGCGACGCGCCCTTTGCTTGGTTTAAATCGGTTTATCATACTGCTTTTTGGCAACCGGAATGAGGCGCGGTGCGTACCTCGCGCGACGCAACTCCGCCGCGCATCTTCCACACTTCACCTCTTGTACTGCAGTGCTATTCTGTACAAATCTCACCGTGAAAACTTAGGTGAGAAGAGCGTGGAGTGAGCTGTCAATAGCGTCAATGCCTAGCATCAGATAGAATGACAGCTCTCTTCAAGCTCACTTCACCTAAGTTTTCACGGTGAGATTTGTACAGAATAGACCGGCTGGTAATCATTCACACAAAAGCTCAGCTTAGGCCTCGCGGGCTGTGTTTGCTTGAAATTAGAACTGTCAAAGGTTAGAATTCTCAGCCAAGTAATATTCACCATTTTCTTTACTTAAGAATTGAGAACTCGACCATTTTGCAATGCAACGTTGATTCTTACTCAAGCATTTACTCTGTAAGTAACATAAATTACTCGACTATAGAATAAGATTTTATAATGACGAATTCTATTCTCAAGTAATGACTTCACTAAGAAATTACTAAGCACAAGTAATTGCTTGTTTTTAAATACGGACCGATGTTATTTTTTAGCACTCCGCTCAGCCAAGAATGGCGGTATGTACAACAGGCGGTCTTATCGCAATCAACAATTTATGTCAATATTTAAGTTACCATTTCTGCCTGTCTTTGGCCCATCTTAGTCGGGGTCGCCAAAAACTGATTTTCTTTTAAACAAAAGCATTTATTTCAATTAAACTGAATACAGTCACATTTAAATTGTCAAGGAGTCTGACCGACTCCTTGAGTCAGAAACTCAGAAAGATGAAGCTAGAGTATCTGTCTGTCATCATCTGCCTAGCCTTTTCCAAGCTATGTTGGAGTTGGCTTCCAGTCTAGCTTGATGCAGCTGAATACCAGTATTTTACATGAATCGAGTGACTATCCGACTTCCAAAACTCATTTACTGGGTAATACAACATCCCCTTGTAAGACTGGTTGTCAGACTTTCGGGCTTCTGACGACCTGTAACGACTGTCAAAGATCAACGAATCACAGCCGAGATCAACGCCTTAACGTGCTTTCTGAGGTACGGGATTTCGGTATGCAAAGATGGTCACCCATCCACGGAACAACCGCGGCAAGCATAGCTTAACCTGATCGGTCGACCCGTGCGGCTGTTATTACTTAGCCACGAGCCCCTCTTTATGTATTAGCGTTAGTCCAAGTGGATTTGTATTTGGTGTTCTTGATTTAGGTACGTCTTAATTTTTGTTTTAAAATATTCGTAATAGTTCAAATCAGGATTTTATGGAATGAAAAAAATTCAAGACCTTATTGAATTTTTTACAGGACAACGTTTGTCGGCTCAAAATAAAAAATAAACTAACCCCTATTGCCCAGCAAAATGCTCAAGGTGTAAACCCAAGGTAAAAAACTCAAGGTGCTCAACCCTCGTTGCGTGGTAGTTAGTTAGAGTATGTAAGTGCGATGGAGTATAGTTACCTTGAGCGCAGATTTGAGCACCACCACCTCAGAGGGCGCCGCCACCCAGGGCTCACCGTCCACCTGCACCGGGATCTCGCTCTTCAGGTTGATCTTGATGTGCCCACCCTGTGTCAAACGAGACAAGTATCAGTTGGTCATACGAAAGCTGCTTTTGTTTTATAGGATAGTGATATGGATTTTAAAATTAAGGTAAAATGTTGACATTCGCTTTTTTTGAGCTTTAATCTATTAATCTCCAGAATAAGCTGATCTCGCATTGTATAAGATTTCCGTACAATGAGAGGTCAGTATACTGAAAATTTATAGTTTGATATGTAGCCGTGTATACGCTCATAAACAGTTAACTTCGCACGTCCATAGTAACAATTAGACATTGACAGTGCTCTTGTAGCAGTAAGGGCGAATTTCGTAGTTAAAGTTTAACCACAAGCGTGGTTAATTGAATACAAAGTGTAACTTAAATAACGCACAACCTCTTAAGGGGGCATTGTACTCATCATTATGAACAACTTTTACTATGAGACCAAATCTGAAATCGCGAAAAAAAATCAGCTGTTCAGTACATTTATGTTCTCTTATTTGGTCAAAATGTACAGAACAGCTGATTTTATTTTTCGCGATTTCGGATTTGGTCTTGTTAGTCAAGTATCCCCCCTCTGCCAGCTAAATATAACGAAGTTACATGGAAAACTATCACATCTCAGCTAAGTAGGCTTTACATGTTAATGAATAATAGTAGACCAACTTACATTTGCAGTTGGAATGTATGAGAGAACATGTTTTCAACTAAAATGTTAAGTTTGTTCTTGGGATAAATCATTCCTACTACGGAACCCTTCATTTAGCGTCATACGCACTTGACTTTTTCTTTTTTAGTGAAACATACCTGCGCTATCCGCATGGCGCCTCGCAAGCCGGACTGGATCTGCCCCAGGTGCACGACACCGGTGACGCCCACGATCTCCAGCATGCCGTCCCAGTGGTTGGGCTTGCTGAACTGGTCGTCCTTCTCCGGGCCCCAAGGGTTAGCGCCTGAACCCCAGCTGTGCAAATAATGAGGTTAGAGTCTATTGTAAAAAAGAAGAAGAAAAAGAAAGAAGTCCCCGAAATTACAGAATATGAAGACGTTCAAAAATATCGGGTGTAAAAAGATACTTTCCGAAGCTGAAAGCCATATATTCTACCCATTATTGGATCATTGGATTTTTTCCACTAGACCATTCCTGGGAAAGTCGCATTTTTTTTTTTTAACTTTTATTACGAAAGCGAATTCCAAGTGTTATTACTAAACTTTATCCAAACAAACATTATCTAGATTTTCGTTTTTTAGGGTTCCGTACCCAAAGGGTAAAACGGGACCCCATTACTAAGACTCCTCTGTCCATCTGTCACCAGGATGTATCTCATGAACCGTGATAGTTAGTTGCAATTTTCACAGATGATGTATTTCTGTTGCCGCTATAACAGCAAATACTAAAAAAAAACATAAAATAAATATTTAAGGGGGCTCAACAAACGTAGGCATACAGCAAACGTGATTTTTTTGCCGTTTTTACAGATAATGGTACGGAACCCTTCGTGCGCGAGTCCGACTCGCACTTGGCCGGATTTTTTTCTTAACAAATTACGCATTTGAAGTTACTGGATTCGCGTTACATTGCGCGCAATAAAAAACAGCTTTTTTATACCTAAAAATAAAACTCGTTTCCAGCAACAACTTTTGCGCCTTAGTTAGATGTACAGTATGCATAGTTGACAGCTCTGTGATGTGTCTTTTTGCACCCTGTATATTTCAGTCTTAAAGTGACCGAGACGGCGGCGTTAGGCTGAGGCCAAACGAACGTAATTTTTTTGAGTTGTAAGTCGCGCAAAACGAGCCAGGATATTTTTTTTTTAAATAAAATGAGATGAACTCATTTTGCGTCGCCGTGTGGTACAGACGCCAGCACATCAAGCTACTACAATCTGTCAGATTTCTTTAATAGATTTTCGACTTTATTGCTAAAGCGTTAGGTTCAAGGTTGATTGGGAAAATCTGACAGTTTCGGGTAGGTTGACCTGCTGGCGTCTGTACAAACAGGACTAGTATAATAATAATCATAATTTCCTTCGACATTTTTCACACACGGTCATCTGATCCCAAACTAAGCAGAGCTTGTACTATGGAAACCAGATAACTGATACGAGTATACTACATACACTACTTTTTTTTTTGTAAATACATACTTATATAGATAATTACACCCAGACTCAGGACAAATAGACATGTTCATGCACACAAATGTTTGTCCTGGATGGGAATCGAACCCATGACCTGCGGCTTGATAGGTGGTATCTTAACCAACCACGCCAACTGGCCTGTCAACCGAAAACCGAAACCGAATGCAGCGTAAATTCCCAACTCACAAATTACGCGACTCACTGCTCAAAAAATTACGTTCATTCGTCCTCAGCCTTATAAGAAATGGAGACTTAAAATTGATTTGCGTATGAGAATTCGTAAGCTAGCAGTGCCTTTATGAGTTAATTAACAATCAAATATAAGGTCTCAATGCTCTTTTTTAATATTTGTTTGGAACTGTTAACTAATATTTAATATTTGTTTGGAACTATTTACATTGCTAACATCTCATTACGGAAACTTGCCCAGATTTTGGTCATATCGTAGCATAGCAAGCCCACAGAGATCAGGCTACTTTTAACAAGAGATTGAATGTTTTACCTGAGTATATTTAAAATGATGATCCCCTCTAGCTGAGGCAGTTCCACGAGCTTCCCATCCACCTCCAGGCGGATAGCTTTGTGCAGATCCTTGCACATCTTGCGCCCCACCATCTTGCGGAGTCCCATTTTCACGTACACACCTTTATTACGGAGCCTAGAGCATAAATAGCAGCGTGAGGATGAGGACGGTGGTTAATGGGCACGCAAAGGGCAGTATGAAAGCATATTTTCGAGGTATCGTGGCAAATATGATGCCATTTTGAATTATCAGCAAAATGAGATACATCTAGGGCAGTGCTTTTTAGCTTTACGCCACTGATTTGAGCCATTGCAGCGAAGAGTGCGGGCCAGGTCGTTGCCTGAAGATTGCATGAGTTTTATGTGTGACAGTATTCGAGAAGGTTGGACTGTCTCAAAGAATAGAGCCTAAATATGAGTCATAAACTTCCCATAAACCTTTTTGTTTTGGTTTGGATATACATTTAGTTTCAAAAGCTCCGAGAATCAAACAGTTCACAGTCTTCATTAAAAAAATTAATTGCGGGTTTGTTACCTACGTACCTGCTATTAAACTTATTGGGGTTCTCTTCACGAGCGTTATGGAAATCTAAGCAGAGGTCCGCGTCGATCCCGATGCCGAAGTAGTTGTTCATCACGAGGATCTGAGAGTTGTCCTCGCTCTGTGATCCTGTGGTCACAGACGCTGCGGAATCACACAAATGTAGTCACCACTACGGTATGATGAAATGGCGCGGTGGCTTTACTTTTGGTAAAAAGGTTCGAGTTGAAGAAGATTTTCGCATTATTTTTCTTCTCCAAAAGAAAGCTCAGAAAATTATCATATTTTTCTAACTCTCTTTTGTCAATGCTTTGATCAAAACGGTTAAAATTTTGTGTGGTCCAAAAGTAGTCTTAGTCCCTAAGTATGTCGGATGTGTGAGATGATATCGTCAAGAATGTTTGGACCACAAAGCCAATGATTTTTCTAAAATGATAAGCATTGTAGGCGTGGCCAGATGCATTACAAACTTCATTCAAAATTAATAATATTTTCGTATATTTGACTTCGGTGTTTATAAAATCCAATCTGGCTACACCTATCCTACATTGAACATTAATAATTAATTTATTATATCATTGATAGTCAACGATAATGTTGGCACTGGTAGCTGCTGCACGTTCCACTAACCAGGTAGTTGCTTAGAGAGCTCTTTAGGCTCGTCCTGTTTATCCTCGGGATGGAAGACGACAGTCCAGCGGTCCAAGCGGATCTCCTCGGCATCGATGACGTCACGCAGCAGCGACAGCGGGTCCTCGCAGCCGGTGTATCCGGAGCCCCAGCGAAGAGTGCGGGCCAGGTCGTTGCCTGAAGATTGTATGAGTTTTATGTGTGACAGTATTCGAGAAGGTTGGACTGTCTCAAACAATAGAGCCTAAATATGAGTCATAAAGTACGAAGTTCGTTCTTTGAGAGAGGCCATGGTAGAGCGGACAGATTTGACCTTAAGCCTTGTCTGCCAGTGGGGTGATGATAATCTGGTCTCTTTTAACGTCACCAAAACACAGGCGTGTCTTTTTACCGCTAAAAGGAGACGTTTCGCTCAAAGTCCTACTTTTCGGGGTACATCTGTTCCTGTAACTGATCGGTTTGAGCTCCTAGGCATGGAGTTGACATCTGGTCTCAACTTTGGCGCCACCATTGAGTACAAAGCCCAAACTGCGGCCAAGAAACTGGGCATCCTAAATAGGGTGAAACGATACTTTACGCCTGGACAGCTTTTAACTCTTTACAAAGCGCAAGTCCTATGCTGCATGGAGTATTGCAGCCATCTTTAATAAAATTTTGCAAAGTACCAACTAGCCACGCTTGACTCGGTGGAACGCAGAGCTAAGAGGCTCATTGGCGACGTAAAACTGGTGAAGCTCCATAGCTTGGCTCATGGCCGCAAGGTTGCCTGCTTGTCGGTCTTCTACTGATTGTACTTCGGTGAGTGTGCTCAAGAACTCCACGACCTCATTCCGCCGGCCCCCTTCTACCATCGGACATCTAGACGCACTGCCAGTTACCATCCCTACCTAGTTGCTATTGCACCAATTCGCACTAAGCGCCTTTTATAATGCGCACAGCAAAAGAGTGGAACTCACTACCTGCGTCTGTGTTTCCGAGCGCATACAACCCTAATCTCTTCAAAGTGAGAGTCAACAGGCTTCTTCTGGGTAAGCTCACTCCATCGTCGACTCTGTCTCTGTCGCGTCCGACCTAGACTAGAGTCAAGAGCAAACCCATCTTAAATAAAAAAAAATAAATAAAAAATATACCGGGTTCATATTTATAGCAGACGGCAATACGAATTGTACATGATCTGTTATTGATATTGAGAATTTCTGATTCTCCTAGCTGCTGCCTATAAAATTTGAAATTAAAAAAATCTGAATTATCTGTTGAAGTTGTTATCAGTGCCATCCATTAACTTATCGCGAGTTTGAATCTTGTAGATGAGAACGCTTTTGCTGCTTTTTTTCAGAGTTGCTTTGACTTATGAATTTTTTATTTTTTATTTGAGGTGAGTTTGCTCTTGACTCTACATAGTCTAGGTTGGAGGTGACAGAGACAAAGTCGACGATGGATATATGTTCCTGCAGGTTTTGTATGAGCTTTGTCCTAGAGCGGGACAATAATTTTGCTGGTATGATGATTATTAGAAGAATTCTTACCAGTGCCGAGCGGCACGATGGCGCAGGGTGGGTTGGAACACTGTGAGTCCTGCCCGACGTTGTCGAGGCACTGCAGCACCCAGCCGATCGTGCCGTCGCCGCCGCACACCAGGATCTTGTAGTTCGGAATGTGACGAAACACGTACAGGCTGCGCAGGAGAGGAAGATATTGTTGAAGGTGCATATCGTCGCTGTGCAGTGGAAACCTCGTATAGATGTACCTACTTATTATTTGTCTTTTTATTTATTTGTTGTGTAGAGAAACTCGTAATGAATATTAATAAAAATTGTTCACAGCTCTAAGATGCTACTATTGCCTTCTATTGATGATGATCAGAATCTGGGAACTTCAATGACGGCCATTTTCAGACAGTTTTTATCTTCCCCTGTAAGTTAAGAGGGCTGTCACATTTTGTCACGTCTCTCGCTTACACGGGACCAAATTTTGAAGGTTGTTAAATGAAAAGATGTTTTTTTGAAAAATGTAATCAATTAGCGAACTAGTAAATAATATTAATTTAATAGGTAATTATTAAAAACACATTCTATTGCGTTATCTAATTATCACAGCTCAAAAAGTATTATGATCTGTTTTTGAGGTGAGTTTAATAAATGCCACAATAAAAATGTGTTTTTAATTATTAAATTATTAATCTATTTTTTTTTTACATTATAGAAATTTTATTTTTTTATAATTTATAAGTATTTACACCATGTACAAAATTATATTACTACTGTATATACCAATAAATACAAAAACTAGGAATTTTAGGCGTCGAAGTACTCGTCCGCATCGCTGTCGTCCGGAAACGTGCCCAGAAGACTGGCAGCATTGCCACGTTGAATGGCAATGCTAATTCTTTGACCAAAGAAAGAGCCAGCCGTCTGGTCATGTGAAGTGTCGATCAGTCGGCGAGAAATTTCCTTAAAAAGAAGACGCGCACTCGGGCCCCATGACCCGAGCGTTTCGACCCCAAACGGCTCAAAACTAGTATACCTATTAAATTAATATTATTTACTAGTTCGCCAATTGATCACATTTTTCATAAAAGCATCTTTTCATTTAACATTCTTAAAAATTTGGTCACGTGTGAGCGAGAGAGGTGAGAAAATACGACAGCCCTCTTAAGAGGATTGTGAAGTGCCGATACGCGGCGCGATTTTCGGAGGCAATTACCTACATTTCATACAATTATTTACATAAATATTGTTTTGGCCGATAACGTTTTTACTCCCTTAAACCTTTACGAAATGAGACAATTTTAGTCTCATTACATTTAGTACACTTAATCTAGGTCTGTACGTTTTTCGTTTTTAGTCATTTTATTTAATTTAATTTAAAAAAATAAAAATGCTCGATGATATTTTTATGTCAAAAATATAGATATTTAGATGCTAATAACTTATATACTATGCAATATTTCTTTATAATAAAAACGTACGGACTTAATTTTTTATTATACCTACAACATTTCCAAAAATTATGAAAATTAGACTATGTTTACGGGGAGAAAAACGTTATCTCTTTTTGTATGAAAATTTACAGCTTCACAATCCTCTTAACGTTTATTGCAATTAGGAGGTTTTCAGTGCACGGCGAAGAAACTTTGGAAGAAAATGGTCAAATAAGTGCAAGAGAGTGTCTTAACCATCACATGGCCATTTGAAGTAAGCTGGAAATACACGTCACAAGTAGCAGCCCAGCAGTGAAACTTCAAAGCTTTTCATTTCCAATCCAAGTGTATTTGCATGATAAGGAGCATTTTTTTTTTTTCGTAAACTCTCCCTGTGGAATTTTGCATAAAGAGATTGCAAAATTAAATGTTTTGTGGATTGGAAATGTCAAAGGAGAGCTGTTGGATTGCTTCAAGAATAAAATAATGTAAAATGCTACTTACCCAGGCAGCGGACCTCCATTTTCAAGGTCAAACACCTGGTAAGGGTTAAGGAGTTTGCGGAAGGAAGAAATGAGCTCGAGGCCTTGACAGCCTCCAGACTTAACGTTAACGAACACCAGCAGAGGCTTCACGCCCGCTGGCACCATCGAAGGTTCGATGCTCGGTAACAACATCACTGTGGAACATATCGGGTGTTTTACCAGTTGATACAACAATGATTGGGTTTACTTATCGTTGACGGATACCCCCGTAGTCGTAGTTAGTTAGTTCACACCAAACCACTGTCAAGTTCAATAGTTTATTTATGGAAACAGTTTTATGTTATGTTTGTTTAGTTATCTGAGCCGCACTTAATGCTCTGTTGTTATTGATCGACCTGCACGTTAGCGCGTGACGGAATTTTAGTTATACGACTGAAGTTATTTTAATATTGATTAGGTACGGTTAAACAACTAAACACACTTTTGCTGTAAGAGCATTCTTGGCTCGTACAAACAAATTATAAACACAAATACATAAACTCATACCTTCACCAGTAGGCAGAAACTACGGAACCCCACCTGGTGCGATCCTCACATTCTTCTTCTGCTTTTTTCTTTCAGTATTACAAAACACGTTTTGTTTTATATGCGTCCTGTTTCATTACTAGAAACGCACGCACTATAACACCCGTATTTATAAACAAGCAATTTCTTAGTGAAATCATTCCTTGAGGATAAAATTCTTCATTATAAAATCTTATTCTATCGTCGAGTAATGTACGTTACTTACTTGAGTAAATGCTTGAGTAAGATACAAAATCAATCACAAAAACGTCGAGTTCTCAATTCTTAAGTAAAGAAAATGGTGACTGTTACTTGGCTAAGAATTCTAACCTTTGACAGTTCTAAATTCAAGCAAATACTAAACTAAAAATCGTTACTTGAGTAATTACTTTTACTGAAGTAATAACTTTTACTTGTTTATAAATACGAGAGTAAGTACTCAAAAAAGTTAGAGTATCATAGACTTCAATCGAATAGTGCTGACCGAAGATCATAGATTTAAGTGTTAAAAGCTATATCCAACAAAACTACATCTAGAATCCAAGTCCAATAACTTGATTCAGACATATAATTTACGGTGTGACTCACCCAATAAATGCTTATCTTCATATTTGGCCTCTCTGAGCGCGTAGAGCGCGCGCACCGCTTTGCTCGCGTCCTCATAAGTGATCACCATCGACCCGTACTCGTAGTAGATGGGACCGATCGACGTGAACTTGTTGTCTATACAGAAAAAAAACACTCTTTAAAAAAATATGACCTTGTGGCGGCCATCTACAATGCCACATGCGAACTACGCATCAAAGACCTGACGTCACGCAAATCCTGCATCGCGCAAGCAGAGTATACCGCGCGACTGGCATATATGTATACAACATCCCGACATCAACCGTTGGGCAGTTGCCCAGCAGACACAACACCCGTCTGGTCGGGGATCCTCCCTTTTCTATGGAAACTTACACCCTGTTCCTCATACCTCTATAGTTTTCTTATTTTCCGAAGTTGGTTATAAAAACGAGCAGTTTATGTATGGTCCATTTGAGAGCTACTGTTTTAGAGGCTAGTAAAAAGTTTGTGGGGATTTTCTGAAAATTGGGACCTTTTTCCGATCGCTTGCCTACACTATAGTTTTATTTAGGTACCACTAGTAGTACCTACTTAGTACTTAATTGCTAAAAAGCTCACACGCTTGTTGTACAGACGCCAGCAGGTCAAGCTACCCGAAACTGTCACATTTTCCCAATCAACCTTGAACCTAATGCTTTATCGATAAAGTTGAAAATCTCTTAAAGAAATTTGACAGATTGTAGTAGCTTGATGTGCTGGCGTCTGTATTTGGGAGAAAAGCGCTTTTACTGTTATCCTACTTTGTATCTTAAAACTGATAAGTGCCGTGGTATACTGACCGGCACCCAGGAACTCGACCAAGATGTTCTCGTAGTTCCTCTCGGAGAGGCCGGGTGGCAGCGAGGCCACGAAAAGCGCCAGCGTGGGCCCGTGCGGGTCGCGGCGCGGTTGCAGGTAGAAGCGGGCCAGCTCCATGCGCCGCACCGACTCGCGTGCCAGCCGCACCACGATGCGCCACGGACGTTCATCCTCCTCCAGCACGCGCTCTGACACTGGGCCAACAGTTGCAAGCTACGCGTGATTATCTGACGCGACTCTAGATCGTGATGGTACCTACCATGATGCTAAGGAATTCGTCGAAAAAAAGATCAGAATCTGCCTACCCTTTTCTAGTTTCCAGTCTAACCGGATGCAGCTGAATACCAGTGTTTTACTTGGAGCAACTGCCTATCTGACCTCCATAACCCAGATACTGGGTAACCCGGGATACCCTTTGGTGAGACTGGCTGTCAGACTTTCGGGCTTCTGAATGCACTGGTTAGATGCTGATTGTAAACCGAAAAACATAGAATGGACGTCAACAAGTTGAGGATTATGTTCGAATGTTTGTTAACGCTTCAGTTGGAATCCTACGAACGATAAACTTGTAAGTTGCGGTATACTTATACAAAACCTTAATATTTAACAAAAAAACGAGAAAAAAAATCACCGTATCTGTCAAATATTGTGGAGGAAATATTAAAGAGAAGAGTCCGAGCTGATGATGAAGACCTACCCTCTATTTATACAAAGATACTGTGCCACACTTATTAGATGCTTACCCCCTCGGTCTAACAAAATCTCTGAACAGCGATAATCATGCACGGCCCTCGCGGGGTCGAGCCCAAACCGTTCGAGCGCGGCCGCCATCAGGTCAGCCACGGCATCGTCGCCTGCGCAGCCGACAGTCACAAACGTCTCGCCGGCGCCCGCTACTCGCCCCGGGTACACTCGTACCTCACCACCACCACTCTCGGGCTCTCTGTGTACAACAGACAAACCATTGAGGATATTGTATGGCTCAACAGAATTGGAGACGGTTCATAAAACACGTGTTACGAAATAACTGGAAACATGTGTAAGGTATTTTTAAGAAATGTTATTGTAATATTCCAGGAAAAGTTTTTAAGCGAGCTAAAAATTCATCGGCATTTCAATTCCTGCGAGAATTATAAGTCGCGTCTTCTTATTCCGATCACATTTCTTGCTTTTATTGATACTAAGGGAATATCTAATTGTATGAAGTTTCGAAAAGATAAAGATCTTACTCAGGTAAGCATAAGCAGCCATTTGGTAAAGGTGATAACTTTTGATGGGATTAGTGGAGTACTCACTTGAATCGTAAGAAGAGTGCCGGTCTCTTGTTGGGAAGGCGTGTGACGTGCGCAAGCGGCGTGGGATCCTTGAGCGGCGGCTCGTCGCCGGCCAGTGCGTCCGTGAGCTCGAACAGCTCGGGGTCGCGGGCCACGTGGAAGGCCCGCAGTGCGGCCGCAACCAGCTCCCTTTCGTTCCAGTTGCGGCCAACCACTACGGGCCGGTACAGCCGCCGGGTCCACGCCGCCTCGCCGTCGTACACCTTCACCACTTCTGTTACGCGGTATAAATAGGTACGTGGTGCAATTATAAGTCGTCTGAATGTTGAAGCCATTATGATAAAAATATGCATGTAGATATAGCATGCATATAGATATTTTACTAGAACTGTTTGGAAGAGAGACAATCTTTCTCATCTAACTGAGCTTCCTTTAGCTTTTCTGGTTATGGTTGTAGGCTCAGTTCGGTTCGGTATGATTTAATCGTAATTCAGGACTCCTAGAGCAAAATATATTTAGTGAGGAGACAGTACCTTCATCCCGATCATCCGGGGTCCGGTCCCGATGCTGTTTGTGGTCCGGGCGGTGGTCCTGGTCGGCGGGAGCGCCCGTGGAGCCGCCGCCGGAGCCCGAACGGCCCTCGCAGCCCGAACTGAACTCCTCGCTGACGCTGCGCGCTGCAACACCCATATCGCTCACATACACACCCCCGATCGCCCGCGACCGCGCGACCACGCGACCACGGAACGCGTCGCCATGGAATAGCCAAAATGTATGTTTTATTCCGTCCTGCTTTGGGAAGAAATGTGTAGTTTCTTGTGATTCACAAGAAGCTACAGGGTTATCACACAAAAGAAATGCAGATGTTTTATAGAAAGACTTTCCAGTCTCAGCTTCTTTAGGGGGGCAAAATCAAATCTTGATTTTGTCTTCCTAGAGAGTTTAGTCGTGTTTTATGTAAAATCATTTTATTATTGCACTAAGCTTCGTTTTATCTGTGGGACATTATTAAAGCGGTTTTCAGGATTGTTTTTAATTCAGGACACAGCTCTCCTAAGTAAGCGAACAACGCAGGCAAAAAGGTAAGTATCTATGTTAGTTTAAATCATTATATTTAGATCATTCGTTTATTAATTTCTTAATTATTTATTAGTATTTTCCTTACACCAAGATATTAAAGAATAAAAAATCAGATATTGTTGATCCTTTAAAAATTGAAACTTTTATAAATTTTGTCTCGATGTATGGAATTGTTATACGAGTAAGTAGTTTTATTTTCTGTATCTACTAATATTAAGTTGCATGACACGTCTATACAAATTATTTTGCATGAATAACAATTGGGTTCATAGTTCGACATATTATTGCGCACCGGATATAAAAGTAAAAACTAAAATGTTCTTAATTTCTAACCGCACATGGCTTTGTTCGACGATCATACAACTTTTAACACACATTGATTTAAGAATGTCATTATCAAACACATTTATCTATTGTTTGCCAATTCAACAGTCAACTTGTTTTCAAGCGACTTTTTACTAACAACGTAACATTATCGAATCCATTGCTTGTCAAAAATGTATTTGAATAATGACATGTTACACGAAGCGACGTTGGCCACTTAAGCATACATAAATACACACAATGTATGTCGTTAATATCGCGTTTCCGTCTGTTACCTTCGTGCCGTTGGAATACTGCATCATGAGTATTCTTGGACTGACCGGTCTGAGCGTTCCAGGAGGGCACGGAATGTATCCAAGGCTTCACTCAACTACAATTTATTCTAGTGCCGGGACAGTACAGCTAAGATTCAAAGAGAATTGTTGAAATGAAAGATGCGTGAATAAAAATTTAATGAAAACATTTGCTAAATTAGGTAAGGGGAGCATTCAGTCTGAGTTAAATTCCAGGGAGGCAAATTATTGGCAATACTCTTAATTCGAAACTTGAAAAAAATTATAGGATCCTTTTAAAATCTTAGTGTTAATAACAGTTACGAATATTGTAGCACGACAGTGCGCTTGCCAAGTTCGAGTGATTCACATATTTATTTCACTGAATACCTACCGCCAATCATACTAATTTTGAGGTCTTGTAGTTTCATGAGAGGGGAAGTTTGAGAGTGTCGAGTGACGGCATCGAGTGCGGTGTAGAGGTGCCGCTCATGTGCAGTGTATGTTACTTGTTACAAAGCATGTAGCTGCCTCATGCACACATTGAAACCCAGTGAAACGTAGGAATTAGAGAGTTAGCTTCAAGAATTATAAGTTAGTATAAGAATGTATACGGTTTTGGAAGTCTATCCAACCAATAATTGAGTGATAAGCAACTATTGTTTGGTATTTTATATAGGTAGTGTTCTTTTTTTGTATTTTAATTTTAACCGATTTTGTCATCATTTTGGTTCCATCTTAAGGTCACATTCCAACCAGGCTCGGCTGATTACCAGATATTTTCCATATACATCCTCATTTTAAACGTTTAAAGTAGACAAGAAGTGAATAAATGTACAGCGTCTAGAAGGACGGTGTAAGCTCACAGCGAAAGCTTTTAACGTTCAACTTGACCAAACCATAATTAAAATTTCAGCCAAGTAACATGCATGAGATGCATCGACCAGGGCGTCCTTTTGAAGGAAGATTATTTATGACTACTGATAAAATGCCTTACTTATCATGCCAAGCTAAGGTAGGTATATACCAAGGTATATATCACAGAATTCTGAAGATAAAGCCTTCTAAATAAGGAGCTGATGATAGGAGCCCTGGTCGGTAGATCTGTACGGAGCCGGTGCGGGTGCGCTAGACGCGGGGCGTGGGGGGTGGCCGCGCGGCTCGCTCGCGTTACCTCGGGAGTAGGGGGGCGAGGCGCCGCCGTGCGGGCTGCAGGCGGCGGGCAGCAGGCGCCGCGCCAGCGTCACCAGCCGCGCCGGCGCCCAGCCGCCGCCGCGCGCTGCCCCAACACACACGCTCACGCCACGCCGCTCCACGCATGTGCCAAGCGATTCGCCGAGACGAGCGCCGGAGCGGCCGACCTACACCGCCTACCGCGACTTGCCGCCGCCGGCAGCCACGCACGGTCAGGACGCCCGGGACTCGCGTCCGGGACGGTGCGCGGTCGACAGACCAAGATCAAAGTGTACTGAGGGAGTCAAGCCAAAAGAAGTGTAACTCGGAAAGATAACTGCTATGATCCAAACCCAATGTAAGATAAAGAGTTCATTAGCAAAGCGTTCGATAAGGAAAATAAGTTGGCAAAAAGTTCCTGTGGTGATCCTTTAGGTCTTCGAGCAGCAGATCCCTGACCGTGTGTGCCTGTGATCAGCTCGGAACGCGAACCGTCGGTCTACTTACAAGCGAGGCCTAGACTAAGTAAGCTCGCTGCGAATTGCGTGGCACATGTACGTGGCGGGAAGCGGTGGTTGCCGGGGCCACTGTTTGTGGGACACTTACGGCAGCCGAAGTCGCGCTGCGAGGGCGGCGGCCGCACGTGCACGCCGATGATAGCTTCCATCGGCACCTCCGTGCGCGGGATCGACACCGCCGACGGTGGTAAGAAGATGGGCTGTAGCATCCCAAAGTTGCAATCGTCCTGTATGAGGGCGCGACATCCTGCGTGGCACTGCGGATGAACGCGATTTCATTATATGGTGAAAGTAATGAAAAGACGAAAACTAAATAGTAGATAATAATTTAATAACAAAGTCCGCTCTCACGCCTCCAGATTGACTTGCGGATAAGCTTAAGATATGGGATAAGCTGTCAACTTGCCAGAACGCAAGAGCTCATCAGTGCAAGTGTGCGATGACTTGTTAGGACTGACTTTGTATTGAGCAGTGGACTAGTAAGCTGAACAGTACGTACAGTGCTGCCGCACCACTCGCAGCGGTAGCCGGTGAGGCACTCGGCGGACCAGCAGGCGCGGCGGCAGGCGGAGCACTTGCTGTTGGCGGGCAGGTTGCCCTCGCGCCAGTGGTGCACGTGGCGCGGCTCGCTGCCCGCGCAGTATGTCGCGTTCTCCTTGCAGTCGGCTGCCGCGAAGTCTACGCATTCTCCATGCACGTAGTACTCGCATACTGGACAAAATACGACACGTTACTAGACTTAAAGACTTTAAATTAAAACATGTCATAGCTAAAACATATCTAGCTTTTAATAAACATATTCATATGAGCTAAGTTTGAGCCTACTTTCCTCATTAAATCATGTGACGCTTACTAGCCAAACAAAACTCGTTCGTAACAGTCCAAATAATATCATCAGAAGTAGTTTTTCTACAAATCAAAAAGTTAAAATATTTACTCGTAACACCCAGCAACTCTTCGTGTCACCTATGAAAAAAACAGTACTAATAAAAAACAGTACGCAGCTGTTAATATCACATTTCGAGTTTCAGGAAAAGATCGACTTTGTAGAGCGTCATCTCTTTCACCCGGTGACAGTCTCTTTCTAAACTAGATATGCCAAAAGATTTGTTTAAAAAAGTAAGTTCAAAACCGAAAACCCGATTACTGACAAATCACGCTCTAAAAAGTATGAAACAAGAAAATATTCTTAACTGAAATTTGAAAAAGACAAATTCAAAATCCGGAGTCATAGTCTGTTCGATTTATGAGGATTTATGCCTTGGCATTGTCATTGTATATATATATCATTTATCTATATATGTATGTATTTAGAAATATATAAGTATGTTTATCAGTTGTCTAGTACTCATAACACAAGCTCTGCTTAGCTTGAGGCTAGACGGCGTTGTGTGATAGTTGTGGAATATTATTATTATTATTATTATTACTTTTTGATATTTCTCGGGACCCTGGGGTCCCGGACCTTTGGAAGGCGTACGAGGAGCCGAAGCCAACTCACAGAGGCCCCTTAGATAATTTTAAATGATGAGGAGGCACATTATTATTATTATTATTATTGTTATTATTATTATTATCATTATTATTATTATTATTATTGTCATCTCATTAAGAAAACAGTTTTTTTACTTCATAACTTTATGTTCTCTAGAGGGCGCCATATTCAATTTAATGAGTCGTCACATAGCCTATAACCAGCGGACAATCAAGATGCTTCCAGCGATACCTCATTTGTCAAATTATGATAAGCAGTTTAGAAGTTATGATGAGGGAACAGTTGAACATACATACATACCGGTCAAAATCATAACCCTCCTTTTTGCTTCACCGTAGTCGGGTAAGAATAGGTGTAGTACTCACTCATGCAATGTAAGGCTGGTAACTCATCGAGCCGCTTCCGGCACACCGTACAGAACTTGCGTTTGTGGTGTGTGGGCTCTGACCAGCAGTGCGCCACTGGGTTCTGTAGGACAAAAGAAATAAATATTGACATTTCGTGAAGAGTGCATCATAAATGGTAGGCTGTAGTCATTCATGACAATTAAGTGCAGCGGAATGTGACAGACAAGAGAAGAACGATTGATATGCTTTAGAAAAGACTCAAGCAGTTGTAAAATGTTGCTTTGTTTAGTAGCAAAATGTAAAACCATGTTTGGCAGTCTATACAGGGTCAAATTAAATTAGCTAGCGAAACTCTTCAGATGATGGGTATCGATAGCTGAAGATGACAAAACAAAAAAGGAATTAGGTACCTAATTTGATTTTTTTTAGAGTCAACGACCGCTGACAACGTTGTTAGGTACTTGAAGGTTGTTGGGTAAATCGAATATCTTTCAATATCTTTTGTTTTATCGTGTTAATATATCGATACCCATAACGTCTGTGAAGTTAACACAGAAAATAAAGTTTTAGATGATTTTTTTTAACTGATATTTCATTTTATCAAATTATTTACTTTTGTTTTGTCATGTTTAGGTCCTATACCTAAACATGATCAGACGTGTTGGTGTCGATATACCATCACGTCTGGTCTGTGGAGTTTCACTAGCCAATTTAATTTGACCCTTTGTTTGACGGACTTATAAGATGTTTCAGGCTGCTCTCGGGAAGTTTTGAATTCTCTACATTGTCGATTTCTGCCTGAAAGTTCCATGAACGTATTTCAGGTTCAAATACTCGACCAAATCCCGTAACCTGCAGGAACAGATATTAAAGCAAGCTTCTGTGCAGTGTTCTTTCTTTGTCGTGTGGTTAGTGACTAACTTGGTGTCAGAGTTCTTATACCACCCATGGGCCTCTGACTTGGCTTCACATGCCGTCGAGAAATATTTCTCAGGCATGCCGGTTTCCTCGCGATGTTTTTCCTTCACCGTTTTCTAAGCAAGTGATAATCAGGCCTCGTTATCTTCGGGGCATAAAGAACTCATAGACTAATTAAACCGAAGTGTCAATCAAACAAAAACAGACTTTCCGATATGTACTAGTTTTTACCTACATGATCATTGCCATTTTTACAAATAATGAAAATAATGAACCAATTCCCATGTTGTTTTATTAATAAGTACATAAGTGTACCTACTTATAATAACTAATCGGACATGTCTTCCAACGAGCTGTCGCCACCGTAGGAATCCTTTTGTGGTCTTCTGACTATATGTTAGTGTACATATGACATTTCGCAGTGTTCCAATTCTAACAGGCAACTGTCACATGTTTTTATGTCAAAAATGTAAATAAAGTTGTTATTTCTTATGTTCATAAAGCACGTCTCTGGGAGTGTACCTATAACTTGAAAATAGCTGTATGTGTCACGTATTCTTTGTTTTGCCCCGATGATAACGAGGTCTGGTGATTATTATACAATACGCACATGAATCCGAAAAGTCAGAGGTGCGTGCCTTGGGTTCGAACTCGAGACCTATGACTTGGCAGTCCGAAGGTCACACCACTAGGCTATCATACCTGTGCAGAATTAATAGATGATCCTGTTATCGAAGCACGACATGCCCTACGCATAAATAATTTGATATCCACTTAAAGTTTCAACTGTTGATTATCAGGACTTCTGTTATTGTGTTATGTGTTCTGTTAGTAAGGTGTTAAAGTGTAACTTACCTTGATGAGGCTCGGCGCTACCCCACAGCACGGCGTCACCACTTGCCCCACGCATCGCTCGTGTACTATGAAGTTGCAGACTGTAACAAAAAAGTTTTACTGTCAAGTGACGTCATATGTTAGGGAGCGTAAGGTGATAATGTCCCCGCGCTGGTTCCGCGTCGTAAATTATATTAGTGCTGTAATAAATTGGATGGGTGACCATTAGCGACTTTGGTGTTACTATGTAGAAAACTCTCGACCGATTCTTTTCCGGAAAAAAACTATCTTACACAAGTAAATTGTGAACAAGTATTTAGTGATGTTGACCTTAGCTCTTGCAGTGCCATGCCATAATATAAGTGACATTAGTTCGTTATTCTGTTAAGAACTTGGTACTACTAAGTATTTAGAAGTTTGTAAATGTATTACTTTGTAATAGGGTTGATGAGGATTCCTCATCCTCATAATGCGGAAGTTCCTCATTTTTTGTGATTCCTCATCCTCTTCAACATCCCCGAAATCAAGCATAAAATATTCCTCTTCTTCTCCACTTCCTCATTCATTAAGAGGAATTTATGAGGAAGTGTTGAAGTATGTACTTTACGGAGCTGTGCACTGGTATCTTTCAGCCCCTCCATCAAGTGTCCCCAGTGAGCGCCATTTAAGTGGCGATGAATTACGAAACCGTCTATCTGGTGAATCAGCTTCAAAGTTAATTTTCATTAAATTCAACCTCCTTATTGTGAATTTGACTACTAGGTAAATTCTTTTTTTTTTTCTTCCTAAACACTAAAAGGGCCCATTCGCATTCTTTCTTTTATTTAAAATTTCAATTCGAAATCACTGGTTCTATTTTCCTCATCCGCATCATATTACTCATAACCCTTTCCTCATCAACCCTACTTTATAAAAGGACCAAGCTACGTAGGTAACTATACCGTACCACGTAGTGCTAGGTCTAAGAACACTTCAACTGCATTCTTCTTCTTTTAAATTGACTATAATTTGAGCTTTATACAGGACATTTTTTTAAACAGTGCGCAAATTTTCACAGGTTGTTCTACCCATGAATATGAACAACTTTCACTATGGGACCAACCCTGAACTCACGAAAAAATAATCAGCTGCTACATACATTTTGGTTGAGTAGGTATTGAACTTTTATATGAAACAGCAGATTTGTTTTTTCGTGATTTCAGGGTTGGTCCCATAGTGAAAGTGGTTCATATTCATGGGTAAAACAACCTGTGAACATTTGCACACTGCTTAAAAAAATGTCCTGTATAAAAGTCATCTTGTTTCTCAAAACTAGGTTAGTTTACATATTAGATAAAAGTTAATCAATAAATCATCAATAAATCAAATCAATCGTTTATTACCACCCTATACAATAGGTATTCAATGTTCATGCCTTCTCTGTATGAGAAGGCCTTCCTTTGCCCTGTAGCATCTGCCTAGCCATTCCCCAATTATGTTGGGGTCAGCTTCCAGTCTAACCGGATGCAGCTGAATAACCGTATTTTACATGGAGCGACTGCCTATCTGACCTTCATAACCCATTTACTGGGTAATACGATACCCCTTGGTACTTAAGACTGGTTGTCAAACATTCGAGCTTCTAACGACCCGTAACGACAGCCGGGACCAATGGCTTGACGTGCTTTCCGAAACACGGAGGGGTCTTGGTATGTAAAGATGGTCACTCATCCACGGACCAACCGCGGCAAGCATAGCTTAATCTGATCGATCGACCCGTGCGGCTGTTATTACTTAGTCACAAGCCCTTCTCCCCGCCTTTGCTCTGCAATGCAAGTGGGGCAATAATAGGATGGTATTATTATTTTACACCCTACCACACCACCACGCCATGATGGAGAAATAAACTCATGATGTAATGCCATACTCAACGTTCTCCTTCCTATTGATCGCTATATAGATTACTAGTTTAGCAATGGAACATCATATCTGTTTCCTTTATGAAAATGTTCAATAAGCTAATAGTACAGAGGTAGTTAATGAAGTGGTTGTGCGCGTTATATTAGCCGACACGCGATGCACCGCCCCTGATCAAGTCGGACATGCCACACACTTGGGACACAGGCCACGCACGGTTGTGGATCATATACCTACCTATAATAGCAACGCCCTTTTGGCTTACATATTTTATGGCCAGATAAATTCAAATAACTGAATTAGTTTGATCATATATTTTTTTTATCTTTTGCAATGCATTTTCTTTCTTTTCTTTCCTGGGGACCAAACTAGAGCGTGGGAAAGTTCATGAAACGTAACTCAGGTTAGGTAGCAGACTTCAAGCGAAGTAAATATTCGTCAAACAGAACTTTGTCATATTATAGGTACTTATGGCTGATTTTTCAATAGTCGGATAACTTTTATCTGAAGAATAAATATGACAGTTTGACATATTTTCTATACACAAGCTGTCAAACTGCCATATTGCCAGTTGGCATGGTTGGTTAAGATACCGCCTATCATGCCGCTGGTCGTGGGTTCGATTTTTATCCAGGACAAACATTTGTGTGCATGAACATGTCTGTTTGTCCTGAGTCTGGGTGTAATTATCTATATAAGTATGTATTTACAAAAAAAAAGTAGTGTATGTAGTATATCAGTTATCTGGTTTCCATAGTACAAGCTCTGCTTAGTTTGGGACCAGACGACCATGTGTGAATAATGTCCCAGGATATTTATTTATTCCATAATTAAAAGTTATCTGACGATTGAAAAATTAGCCCTTAAGTAAATAACCACAGACTACGTAGTTAAATAACAGAGATGGCTAGAATTAGATTAAATTTTTCGTTAATGCAAAAGTTCTCTACAAGTTGCCAGTGTCTAAATTAACAGCAAACTTATCAAGGAGCATTTAATGTAATATACAGCGTTGACTTCAATCTCAAACACTAATTGAATTAGGTCAAATGCTAGTTAATCTTCGCAGTGTATTGTGATTACCATGAAACTCCGATACACGAGTAGCTAGTAACGAATGTAAGAGATCTGAAGTGGCTGCCAAGATATCACTAATGTATGGCTTTCTAATCGTTCTGGCTCGTTGGTGTAATTTATGAATAAAACAATATTGAGTGCTGCGGAATACTATTGGTAGGAAAACGATTTACTACGCTAAAAATACAAAAAAAAAAAATGTAAATTGTTTGAGTCTTATCTACGAAAAAAGGTTTTAATCTTTTTGTGTAAATCCTTTCTTGGTACTCATCATTTCAAAAATCGAGCACCAATCTAAAAGTTTTTTTTTTATAAGCAGCGAGCGGCGCCGTCCATAGACAAAATACTTGGACGGGACATGCACGGCTGGGGCGCTCGAGCGGGTCTCTCGGCCTCTCGTGAAGTCATCTCGAAGCATGGATCAATAGGGGCCGCGCATGCTCGCATCTCGCCGCCATCCCACTGGAGACACTGATGTTGCCAATTTATATTGTCCCCGGTAGCTGTAGCCCGGCTGTTCGGTAACCTCTGGCTGAAGAGAGTTCGTCTAGGATTTACCTAGATGTTTTCATACTGAGTAGGTAGGTGGTCGGTACACACTAACGGGAAATCTCGAGTTAAGAGTAAACGCGTACTACTCAAGGTTTACGTATAGGCACACGTTCGTATAGACTGATCTTTCTAATTATAGTTAATACGTAGGTGTAGATTTCCATTTGGTAATCGATTTTCTCAGATATCATGCAGTAGTAACCGCTCCGGACCTGGGCGTGGGTGGTATGGGATTAGTAACGATTTTTCATAATGTAAGCATTTAATAATAATAATAATTTCTTTATTTACACTTCAAAATTACAAACATCTGTGTAGCCCTGGGACTAGGAGTTCCCGTATCACAAGAGCCAGACCTCTCAATTTACAGGGAATACGATGTAGAAGCGCGATAGATAAAATGAAATAAATTACAGTTATGGCATGCATTGAGAGGTAGGTTTACAATTACAAGAGAATAAAAAAAAGAAATAATAATAAAATAGTGTAAATCAACACTGTATTCTGTATACAGTGAGAGTGAGTGTGAGTGAGGTGTGTGTGTGTGTGTGTGTGTGAGGTGAGTGTGTTTGTGTGGGTATCATGTTACGCTGCCGAAAAAATTCTCTGTTTAATCATAATCGTAATTCTCTAGCTAGCCAGTGAATAATTATTTTTTTTTAAATTGGTAGTTGTTTAGATGCTTAAGTTGTTTTGAAACACATTTCATTAATTAAACTTGAGTTTTAAAGTAACAATAGAAATATTTACGAGGGTCTACGAAGTGCTACGCCGTAGCACGGGTCGTAACCAATTTTTAATTTAATCTCCTAGTAATTTAGTGGTTTGCAGTTATCAGGTAAAACACTTAATTTGTTTAGTTGTTAAATTGTTATTACCCTAAAATATGTTGACATTAATTTGTATTTGAATAAAATTACATTATTTTATAAAAAAAAAAAAAAAATGTAAAACATGAATACGAAAAATAATTATATTGTAGAAGATATTATTATCTAGGAAAGTGAACGCGCGCGTGGGTGAACGTAGTAAGCGTTGAAATAGGTAAACTATTCCCTTATGAAATCATAATTTTCATTACATCATACGCTTTAGGTTATGAACCAAATGGGTTGTTTCCATGCAACTTCCATACACATTTCTGACGAACATAAAAGCTAACTGATATTAACTATTTAATTTAAAAAGGGTCATGGTTACAGATTTAGTTACTAATTCCAAAAATAAACGTACGCGAAATATAAAACAAAAGTAAGTTATTTATAGTTGGCGCTTGTCAATAAACTACAGCGAGTTTTTATACGCGGAAGGGCACAGCCGGATGGGGATCAAGGAAATATATTAGTGGTGTAGTTCTGACGTTAATACGTCACGGTATATTTAAATAACCTCGGGCGGGGCCGGCTGGAATAGAAACGGACTGGCTGGAATAGACGCGGCTGTAGCCCGCGCGGCACCACCTCCCGTAATAAGGTGACATTATGAAAGACCTAGTTTTTGTTTTAAAAAGTTTAACTGTCAAATTTCGAAAATGGAAGTTTTTGTTTTTGACTCATCGTCGTCAATTTAAAATTATCATTATATTTTACGAAAGTCGCGGTCGGAGGAGTACGTTTGGCCCGTTAAAGTTTGTATGGAGAAGGAGTGCAAGAAACTAATATTTTAAATTATATAATTATGTCCGAGCCGTTTATCGTGAAAACGTTTGGTTAGCTGTAACCTAACCTAATCTAGTGAGAGGTATCTGCTCGGCACTATACTTTTTAGGCTTACTGCATTCCTTATGATGCAAGGTTTCCTAGCCTGGATATTTTTAAATTTCTGACTAGATTTACGGCCGATATGAGACGACATCTGAAATTATTTTGCTATTGTCAACTTCATATGCATTTTTAAGCCTATTTTCGCCAATATTTCTATTGTTTCTCATTAGGTCCTAGTAGTGCTTTGTCAACTCTTGACAATGACTCCAGAATCAACATTCTAGCTAAACACGTTTTTGTGCTATACGAATTGGAATTTTGATACATAGTGAAAAATAGAGCCGCGCCTGCACTCGCGATGTGACGTCATAGGCAAATGAAATCCTGCTTCAAAATTGTTACAAATATGGCCTATCTTTTGAATACTCAACTATTACTCTAGCATTAAAAGTCTTGTAAGTAGTTATTAGCGGTTGAAATCTTATATGTTTTTGTTGGTCAGAAATATTGAACCAGTACACCGAGCGAAAAGACGTTATCGCACGGCAAAAAAAAAACATTACACACACTACCATACGTCTGACACACATGCAATATATGTGGCTCCTTTGCTTCGACTTACATTTTTTTTTTAATATTATGTCATGTCACAGGGTGACATGGTGATATTTAAAAATTTGCCATTGTCACATGAATAAAACTATTGAAACTATAAAATGAATATGAGAATAAATGTGGTCGAATTTCGACAATTGGACGACCACAAGTAATTATCTATAATTACTTGTGGTCGCCAAATTGTCGATAATCTAGTCTCTTTTAACGCCACCAAAACACAGGCGTGTCTTTTTACCGCTACAAAGAGTCGTTTCGCCCAAACTCCTACTTTTCGGGGTATATCTGTTCCTGTAACTGATCGACTTGAGCTCCTAGGCATGGAGTTGACATCTGGTCTCAACTTCGGCGCCACCATCGAATACAAGGCCCAAACTGCGGCCAAGAAGCTGGGCATCCTAAATAGGGTGAAGCGATACTTTACGCCTGGACAGCTTTTAACCATTTACAAAGCGCAAGTCCGATCCTGCATGGGGTATTGCAGTTACCTTTGGGATGGATCAGCCAAGTACCAAATAGCCACATTCCACCGGCCCCCTTCTACCATCGGACATCTAGACGCACTGCCAGTTACCATCCCTACCTGGTTGCTATTCCACCAATTCGCACTAAGCGCTTCCAAATGTCTTTTTAATGTGCACAGCAAAAGAGTGGAACTACCTGCGTCTATGTTTCCGACCGCATACAACCCTAATCTTTTCAAAGTGAGAATGAACAGGCTTCTTTTGGGTAAGCTCACTCCATCATCGACTTTGTCTCTGTCACTTCTGATCTACACTAGAGTCAAGAGCAAACCCATCACAAATAAAAAAAAAATAGTCGTGCCTATGAATGAATATGACACAGCATCGAGATTGGGTTTTCCTATTTCTCTTCATAGTTTTTTACTAATACGTCATAATTTCCTATTTGCCGAAATTCTGCCAAACAGAAGCACTTCATATAAAATACACTGATAAGAACAGAGGAATATTACGCAATCTTACAATGTAACGTTTAAAATCGTGATTTTAAGCGTCAATTCCAAATAGGGAAATCTTCGAACATACAGTCAATTATAGAACTTTTTAAAGCATGTTCGTGTGTAGGTCGTAAATCGTAATGCCAAAGTAAACACTCACTAGACAAGAACTAAAATAGCCTGAGGGCAATATCCTACAGCGTGATGATCTTCATGAAGTTCAGTCTTTATTTTATTGACAAATATTGGACACATACGTAAGAGTGGGTTTTAAAATGGCTATTTTTAAAAACTATCTGGAGCTAGGTAACTCTTTTAGCCGTTCCCTACGGGAATAAATTAAAAGATAGATAGGTACCTTAAGTAAGGTATGTGGAAAATAGCAAAATAGTAAGTTCAAACATTAGGAATCGCTTCCAAAGCAGACAATACTCACAAAAAAAAGAGCTAATGCCACAGAGTTCCAGCTAAAAGTAATATCAGCGAGTTAAATTTAAACAATTCAGCGTAACCTGTCGTTGTCGGGAATAAGGTTAATTAACGCAATGTATCAGAGTCGACAAATAGCCGCCACAGCTATATATAGCGCGGCGCTTGTAAACATGCGTGCACGCACGCGGGCGACGCGAGCAATTCTGGCGCCTTATTGGGCTCTTTAGTATATTATAGGTTGATATGATTGAATATTGTTCCTCATTCGAATTTTGAATGTGGAACTTTGTAGGCTAGTAACGAAACTTAACCTTGATTTATTTTTGGTTTTATTTTTTTGGAACGAAGATCTTTATCGCGGCTTGCGGTAGGAGTAAACTGTTAGAAATCGACACGTAACGGAAAAGCATTACACCCTTCTTTCTTTATACTCTGTGGTTAAAAAAGTCAGTTTCAAGTTTTTTGCAAGTTAAATACTACATGGCTCAGTATTAAAAAAACAAATACAAAAAACTTGAGACCATGCCAGATGGCTCCGTAACCTGTATGTATACTTAATATACAGTGAGAGGAACTTCGTTCAACCCAGGTCCCACGACACCTCCCGACTTTTTTTAAATAATTTTTATTGGTGTTCTCTATCAGTTTCTCTTAGGGCCGTGTTCACCAACTTTTAAAACGGCTGTTTAGATATTTAATCAGTTCTTTCCTTAGGAAATTTGACATAAACCAACTTTGTAAATACCTAACTAGCGGTTTGATTGTTGGTGAACACAGCCCTTATTATCTTGGTACCTTTGATGATCACTGGTTATATTATTATTAGAACAAAGATTTCCAAAGTAAAAGTCAAATAATTTATTTCAAATAAGCACATAAAAGGTAATATTAAACGTCAAAATTTACAAAAAATAGAATTGATTCAAGTTGCCCCTTCCAAAAGGTAACCTAAAGAGGATTGTGAAGCTGTATTTTTTATACAAAAAGTGATAACGTTTTCCCCCTTAAACATAGTCTAATTTTCATAATTTTTTGAATTGTTGTAGGCATAATGGAAAAATCTCGTAAGTTTTTATTATAAAGAAATATTGCGTACGATGTAAGTTATTAGGATTTAATATCTACAACGGGTATTAATGAGACCATCCTTTTGAACAAATTTACTATGGGACCAAACATAAAATAGCGAGAAAAAAAATCAGCAGTTCCCTATATTTTGACGAGTTTTGCGAACATAAATGTATGAGACAGTTGATTTTTTTTTCGCGATTTCTGGTTTGATCCTATAGTAAAAATTGTTCAAAATGATGGTCTCATTAAAACCATAGAGTTATGGTATATCAAAAAAACACGTAGTATATTTTTGACCTAAAAACTTTCTGGGGCGTTTTTTTTTTAATTTTTTATTTAAACTAAATACAATTACTAAAAAAGAAAAACGTACATAACTAGATTAAGGTGTACTGAATCTAATGAGGCTAAAATTGTTTAAGGTTTAGGAGGTGATAACGTTATCACCCGAAACAATATTTCAAAAAGGAAATGTAGGTAATTGCCTCCAAGACTCGCAAAGCGTATCGGCACTTCACCGTCCTCTTAAAAACAATAAAAACAAGCCAAGTGCGTATCAGACCACGCACAATGGAGGATTTGGTAGATGGGATGAATTTATTCCAAGAACAAACTTAACATTGTACTTGAATAACATGTTCTCTCATACATTTCAACTCCTAATGTAAGTTTTTCGACTATTACTCGTTACAAGTTGCCATGTTTTTTTTTTCACATACTCAACAACAACCATTTGGCATGGACACTTAACGCTAACAAAAATGAGCACTTTAAAGCAATATTTCGCAAACGGATCCCTGAAACGAAAAATTGTTTTTGCAGACCGCAATATTTTTAAAATGGCTTGTCCAACTACACCCTACACCATGGGATAGACGATAAAAAAGTTATCCCACTTTAGATATAGTATTTCTAGGGGAGCCACCCTAAAAAAAAAAAAACTTTCATGATTTTCTTTACCACTTTGTCGGCGTGATTAATATGTATACCCATGCCAAAATACAGCTTTTCTAGTACGAGTCTCTGAGCTAAGCCGCGGACAGACAAGCGGTTTCTTGTTGACTACGGAACCCTGAAAAGTAGAGCCTCAGTGGCTGATAATGAACGGTTATAATGATGATACGTTCCATCACAGTCAGCTTTCCTGATTCAAGCTTATTCTCAAAAAACTTTTAAGAAAATGGTCTACGAAAGAGACCATGTTCAAGCATCTACAAGCTCTTCAATATTTAAATCCTTTCAAACAAACAAAGCACAATACTAAAACAGCGTAGGTATAAAATCAACAGTTACCATTAAAACTTCAATATAATAGCTTAACACTTCAGCTATTACCGTGACATTTCTTGCCACCCAGTTGTTATGGCTGTCACCATCGCATGTCCTTAGCGCAGCCCCAGATTAATACAGATGGGACTCTCCGCAAAATCATTTAAATAAAAAGCGACTCTTGCCACGACACAATAAAGTGCAATTCAGGTCGCACAACGCTTATTACCTACAAGTTGCTTCTCTTTCTAACGCGTAACTCTTATACCTTCTGACCGCGGCAGACCTACTGAATTGGCCCAGTGAGATAGGCCCGCCGCGTACTTGTAGCTTCATACCTAAACTGCGGAGTGTCCCATCTGTATTAATCTATGGCACAGCGTACAGCGTACACCGGTAGTTAATTATGTATCGTAAAAATTCAAGCCACCTGTTGGTGTCGCGTGTTCTGCTCGATAGGCCTCCATGGCTTCATGTCACTCGCTATTTGTTTTTCAAGGCGTATTGACTTTACGGAGCGAAACAGTTATTTGATAATCGATCTTGTTTTTGGAACGAAGTTCTTTAACGTGGCTTGCGGTAGGAGTTGACTGGTAGAAAGAGTGCGTTACTCTACGTTCATAGATTTAGGTAACTTTTAAATATATTATTCCGCCTTCAAATATTGACGTAATATTGTAGTAGCTTGATGTGCTGGCGGCACATCAAGCTGTCAATATTTCTTTAATAGATTTTCATCTTTGTCGCTAAAGCATTAGGTTCAAGGTTGATTGGGTAATTTTGGCAGTTTTGGGTAGCTTGATCTGTACTTGCATTATTTGAAGGTTATTAGCAGCTATGCAAAAAATGTATGTTAAACTAGAACGCGTAACATCAAACCTAGATGATATTATTTAAATATTGTAGTAAAATACTATCAATCTGCTAGTTGGGAAAACCAACTATGTTGGGGTCGGCTTCCAGTCTAACCGGATACAGCTGAATACCAGTAAAATACTATCATGCTAATATTATAAAGGCGAAAGTTTGTGTGTGTTTGTATGTTTGTTACTCTTTCAAAAACTACTGAACGGATTTTGATAAAATTTGGCACAGAGATAGTTTATAACTTGGATTAACACATAGGATACTTTTTGTTCCTATATTCTTACGGGTTCACCCGCGTAACACGCGGGTGAAATTGCGGGGAGCAGCTAATATGAAAAAAAAATCAGGAACACAAAACATTTAAACATTCTAACTTTCAAACTACTTTTTTTTTGTATGAACAGACTATTTTATTATTTTTCAAATATTTTTTTGTTTTTCAAATATTCATATTGTATGTAAAATCGAGATGTTTTGGGAATTTCACACATTCAACTCAAAGGTCAATAATTATCAAAGGTAGTATAATTTGTGCATAGACAAAAATAGAGGTGTCATGTACGCGTTCCGTAAGCCGCTGGAGAACTTGGAGAAGAGAGAATCGATCGTACGTGAAGCAAGGAGGTCTACTGTTTCTTCAATTAGAGATGAACCCAATGATGTGCATTTTGCTTCATCTTGAAATTGAACTATGTCCAGGAAACCAACCCCCTGCCCCTACCCACATTTCCCTCTATTTCTAAAAAAAATCTTTACTTCTAGGAATTTAGAAACAGGGGTGAGTGCAAAAAAAAATCATCATTAATTTTGTACAGCAAGAATACGACTGTAACTCAAATGGCCTAAAACTGAGTTATGTTATTCCTTGCAGGTGTGTGTAATCACTAAGCAACCTTAGTGATTCTGGCTTTTGTAATAGTTATTTTACAAATAGTATAAATATCTTGTTTCTACCAGCAACTTCAACTTTTACTGAGTGTACGTATATTTTCAGTAATGAGCGCAATAGGGCCAGTATTAAGGTCAATAAAGCTGAATTTGTAACCTAGACGTGAGTTTTTATTGAACGGTTTAAAAAAAATTAAGGTTAAAAATTTATGTTGTATCTTTTTATTCCTTTATTTTTGTTTACTGTGTTTCTTACTTACTGTGTACTTCTACTGAAGGTTAAAATAATTTTCTAATGTTATCTTTAAGATCACATACTGAAACACTGTTTTCGTTGGAGGGCTGGTAATCTGTATGACAAGTTTTCCTAGTGCAGATACCAGTCTCCCACAAAGGATTAAGCGAATCTTATATTGTACATATTTTTAAGGCACCTTTGTCGAGAGAAATAAAAAATGGTTGATGTTAGTTTATTATTACTCAAAGTAGCAAAAAAATTGCATTTATAAAATAAAATATTTTTGAAACAAATATATACTATATTTTTTTCATGTTTTCGTCTTCTACTATAGTTTTACAGAGAATGGCTTCAAAAATACTATAATTGATATAAAAAAAAGTTGGCAACCCCTGGTCGCGGTAGCGCGGCGACGCAGTGACGCGAACCCGTAACATTCCCCTCCTCCCAAAAATCGCTCAACGCACCTAAAGAAGTTTTCACCTCAAAAACAAAAGATGGGAATTATTTATAAATAACGAAAACGGAACTTCTCTAGCTTTCAATTAATTTCATGTGACAATTTACGTTCATTATTCTACGAATTAATCATTCGTGCTTACGTGATCTACGGTACGGTAGTAGGTAGGTGCTTCCTTGCGCAGACTCGGCCGACATCGACACGTGCGAGCCACATTTCAAATCACCGCAGAAATAATTGGATAGCACCTTCACCTACAAACATTAAAACAATGAAGTCTCAGTGTACGTAGTGAAGAAAAGAAAAAAAAATCGTTCCGTCCGAAAATCGTGATTATTTTTCAGAAGCGAATGGCGCGGCCTTCGGCGGGGGGGTCGCGGGGCGGGCGGGGCGCGGCGGGAGGTCGGCATTGACGTCACACGCGCAAGCCAATCGCGCTCCACCTCGCTGTTCGAATTTGACTTAGCCGCGGGTGGCTTAGCTCTATCCCCGTTGGGAGCTTTGGCGGTATAATTTCTATGCCTTTGCATCTTGTTTGCTAGTTAAAGATTAGTTAGTTGCGTTCGATAACCTCAGTCTTAGGGCTCATACAGACCTGTTATAAACCTCTCTATAGTTACTTTACGTACCTACGTATATAGGTACATATGTATGTGTGTGTAGGTGCTACATATGTAGTGCAAATCGTCTTTTAAATTATATTAACACCTTACACCGGTAATACTCATAATAGCGATAGTAAAGCTCCCCATTTGTATTTCTCGGGAAAAAGGAATAAAATCCGTGCCTACCTACTCTAGTTACGAAAAGTTATATAAAAAAAAATACATATATTATATATATGCATTTATTATATCTCAGATATTCATACAAAATGACGATTAAAAGACATAAACATACTACATAAACTGAAATTAAAATGGAATTTAAAATGAGGATGTATTTTGAATATACATAGTTTAATTCTTAGCGAGGTGGTTCCAGCAAAGCCCAAAGGCAAAGATACGTTGAACTAAAAAATAATGGACTAGATATGCCTTAAACAACTGAGTACAATGTACACTATCCAGCAGACTTCCCTTTAATCAATGAATAGACAAACAATAGACAATTATAGATGACCATAAAGGTACTGAAATAGTTTATGACAGCATGGGTGAGATCAAACGGTGGTGCTCTTGAGGAACTACACGACACCTGCTCTGACGCCAGTAAACAATTACCGGTAGAGGAGATAAGTTGCCAACACGCGGGCAAAGACCTGGTTTGTGTATCCGGGTGGATATGGGGAAATATAGAGTACACACGGTTAGGAAGTTAGGCACTAGATAAATAACAGATACGTATCACATCTAATCAGTCTGTGGACCTTGATTAAAAAGGATCTAAAAGTGGATGGGAATGTTTCCTTTGTTCGCGTAGAAATTGTGTAAGTGCTTATGGACTTGTGCTTTTCCTTCTTGTGCATTCCTTGCCAATTTTGGTGTAGTTTGAAGACACAAACAAAAAAGACGCTCTTATAATATTGTGTAAATATTATCGTAGATATTATTACCAAACTTAATTTGTAAAAGTGTAGCGTTCTATATAATTAAAAACTACCTTTGCCAATAACGTAATTTTCTCGTGATTCTTTCGTGACCAATTTCAACAGTTTACTCCTAACAGCTTCGAACATCAACAACACAATACTTCTCTTCTCATCAACATCTCAAATAAAAAGCTCTTACAATAAATAACGTCGTACTGGCCAGTTGGATCATAATTTAATAGAAGTAGGCCCTACGAGCCTTGAGATAAATACAAGCGATGACGTCACTCAGGCCGGTGGGGACGGTAAATCTTTCGAACAACCAATAGATCAGCAGCGGCCGTAAATGTTGCCACACAGTTGTTACTTACACTGGAGTGAATGCTATTAGTAAGCAGTGAGGCCCTATGGATTGCTGTTTAAATAAACATTCAATAATGGTCGTTGTGAAAGCTGTGAAAAGTTACAGGAAAATGCTCAACACTTTTCTGATGCAGGTGTCATTAAACTCTATACTTATCTACGGCATTGGCAAATCCAGATTTAAATTATTTTCTCCAGAGTAGACTTAAAAGATAACAATTATTTGGAAAAAAACTCTGCTCTCTTTGTAAGAACAAAGGAAGATCAGTAGTATCTTCTGCTGGCTTTCTAGAAAGATCTTACAGCAGTAATCGATCAAAATATGTATTTGACCTAAAAGATGTGATGATGGCAGATGGAGCAGAGCCCTAACGGTATGGTTGCCGAGAAACGGTAGAAGGAGTGTTGTCAGACCAATGGCCAGCTGGGTGGACGACCTACAGAAGATCGCGGCGAAAACCTGATTGAGACTCGCACAGACAAGGGAAGCATGGCACAGAAGGGAGGAGGCCTATACTGACTAGTGGCTGGTACAGGGCTGATAATGATTTCAAATTAGCAGTACTAAGTGGTCATTAAATGCACCCAGTATCGAGCCTTTACCAAACATCATAAAATCTTTTTAGCTTTGGTTTTGAAAACTTAACGAAACTCCTTCATATCGACGCATAATCCACATTTCTGAAATAGACACTGTTACGACAGTAAACACAGTTAAATATAACCGTTGGTTACTGCCAGTGACGTACGCACTTACGTGCTACGTAAAGTAGTAGTTTCGCAATCATTTAGACAACACTCGGGAATAGAACCGAACTAGTATTGATGGACAATAACTACTGTGTTACAGCGGACCTATTACAATTTATTGTATACTTACAGTAGGTTACTCTTGCAAATGTCAACTACATACTATATCTACGTTAATCCTCCTTTTGTTTTGCCTTGGTCGGGTAATTACCTAAGTACTCAACAAATGGGAACAAGCGATCGCTCCTTGAAATGTTTGGAATAAACAAATAAGCAATTACTTCCGTAGTAACCAAAAACTGATGAAAATATTCCGATGATCTACCTAATGAAAAGAAAGACATTTTGGGCTGATTTCAAAAAGTTACAACAACTTTTCAAACATTGACAAAACATACGTATGAAGAAATTAAACAAAAAAACTCAACCAGAAATCGGCACGAAATAGTGTTTTGTAGAAAAAAAACCTCACACACCGGTTCGTTGACCCATTTAAGAGTTGTGTCTACATAACTAACTGTCAAACGTCAAACATTGGTCTGTGGAACTTAATTTTAAATAATTTATAAATAGTGTATTTTTTCGATACTTATTGCCTAAACTTGAATAAATTCAACTGAAAGAGTATTTACACCAGTGGCAGTGTTATCTCTGTTTTTAAATAACATACATTCGAGATTAAGCCGTATCAGTGTGAGTTTGATTTCTACAGTGATTAAGGAGCATTTCACCGACATCACCATATAAGCAGGTTGGCTATAAACCACTCTAAACAATGCACGGACGGTAAGACACGATACTCCGCTCAGCAGCTTCAAGCCTTTAATTAACTAATTAATATCTCAATTGAACGGTTGAGAATTCAAAAACAGATTATTTTTCAATGTAAACAAAGAATAGACGACTCGTTCCACCAATCAACAACTAGCTCAGTAATTTGACAAGACAATCTTCGTTCTGAAACTTGACTTACCAAATCTGAATACTAGCACTTTGGCCCAGCGCTTTGAGACTACGTTCCATTTCACATAAACAAAAAATGGGTGACTATGACAACATAACTTACCGAAAAATTCACAGATCTAGTTCATTAAACGACATGACTAGAGATAATTCAACACTGTTCGACGCGACTATGATGAGCTTACCGAACACATCTTTAAATATAAGTCAAACCGTACTTGATTTACACGAAAAAAACAAACAATTATCTGATAATTTACTTATAGCGCACCAAGAAATTGAGAATCTTAACACAGAAAACATTCGCCTAAAATCGGATCTGCAAAAATATTTAAAAGTTATAGAAACATACAAGACTTTAAATGCCTCAGACAACAAAAATGTGACACCTCGATCTGGACTGAAACGTAAACAAAAACAAAATATCACTATAACGCCAGCTTCAAAGATCAGATATACAATGACTTCCCCACAGGGACAAATACCGAACAGTGATACTACCGACACTCCGAAAACGAAGAAATTAGTCACGACTACCCCACAAAGTAAAATAAAAAATAAAGATTTAGAAATGCAGGGAGTGCAAACTAAACCTTGTACTGGAAAAAATAATACAAAGACAAAACAAACACAGACCATAGAGACTTCTCTTTGCCTATCGTCACAAAAATGATTTATGATGGTACCCACAATGTCAGCTCATATAAGTCAATTGGTAAAACGCGCGCCGAAAATGCGGTAGAACAAACAGCAATAAAGCATAAAATATGCCTTATCAGCAGCGAAACTTGTAATAGATTATATACACTAGCCGAAAGAAAAAACCTATGCGACTTTGATATTTGCCACTATCGGAAACCTACATGTGGATTAGCGCAATTACTTGAGCAAATTGAAAGTAAAGTCCGAAATTTTACACACTCGGACTATTGTATTATTTATATTGGCGAAGAAGACTTTCGGAAAACAAATAACTATTTACAGCTTGTTTTGTTTGTTAGGGAAAAGTTGTTACCTCTGAATCATACAAACTTTATTATATGTTTACCAACTTACAGATATATGACAGATTCCAATATTATGTTTAACAGCCGACTAGAAACCTTTAACAACCTTCTTTACTTAGATATCAATACATGTAACTATGCATATTTGCTAGACTCTAATCTTAATCTGCCTTATGATTATGAAACTTACAATAAGAAATATGGGACTTTAAATAATCGTGGATTGGAGATTGTTGTATCAGATTTACGAGACCTTATATTTAGCCTGAGTGATCTGACTACTACGAACTCAAAAGTTGACTGCTTCCCTCAAAATCAAAATAGTTTTCGTAGAGAATCGCAAATAAATACTCAGTTTTTTCTTTAATTATCTTAATATTCTACACCAGAACATAGCAGGGCTAATAAATAAATCAGATACTCTGACTGTAAAGCTAGTGGAATTATCTGATGAAGGAACCCCTATAGACGTTATTTGTGTTACAGAACACTTCATGCAAATGGGTTATGAGGATTTAATGCACATTCCAAATTTTTGTCCAGCCGCTTGTTTTTCTAGAAATGCAAAGAGAGGAGGAGCGTGTATTTTTGTTAGAGCGGGATTGCAGTTTAAAGAAATAGCGGATATAGCAAAAAAATCAGTTGCGGGAATTTTTGAATGCTGCGCTGTTGAGATAGTATCTTATAAAATTATTATTATCTGTGTATATAGAATTCCTAAACCTAATTACGAAGTATTTTATGAAAAATTAGACAGTATCTTGACTAAAGTTAGTTCATATCCAAACAAGAAAATCGTCGTGTGTGGTGATTTCAATATTGATGTTTTGAAAAGGAACAAGACTACATTAGAATTTGAGTATTTTCTTATGAAGTATAATTTAAGATTAGCGCTTTATACTCCTACAAGGTTAAATAGTCGCACTTGTATCGACAATTTTGCGCACAACTACAGAAAAAACTGCAAAGCTGAAGTTAAAGATCTAGTCCTTTCAGATCATACAGCTCAAATCCTTAAAGTACCAATTAACAAAACTTGTAAATTACAGTATTGGAAAACTAAAAAGCAGGACATGAGCATAAATAATTTAAAAAAATTTAAAATGCATCTTAGCTCTCTATTTTTTACGCAAGTTTTTGAATCTACGGACGCAAACAAAGCCTTTGACATATTTATGGATGATTTTTCTCTTTTATATAGATTATGTATTCCGGAAAAATATATAACCATCAAAACACACAAGGAAACGAAATGGATATCTCGAGGAATAAAAATATGCAGTAGGAAACAAAGGCAGCTACTTTGGGAATATAGATTAAATTCTGATTCAAAAAATAAAAAAGTTCTTAAAAACTATACAAAACTTTATAGAAAGATTATCAAGCTAACACAAAAAGCACAAAATAATCATGATATAAACACTGCCGAAAATAAATCGAAAGCAACCTGGCAAATAATAAATAAAACCAAATTGTGTTTGCCACATGAGCCAATTATATTTTATTTTTATTTTATTTTATTACTTTTAAGAAGGCTTACAGACTAATTACAAATAAAATAGGTAACAACAACACATAATCAGGTTGCTAATAACAAGCCTCCACAGATATATGTATAACATATCGATTACTTAAAGTCGAACAGTTAATGTTCATGGTGTACACACGTTTAAATAGCTTAGTTGTATTTATGATCTAAGTTGCTACATATAAGTTGAAGAACCACTAACCGGCGCGTCATTCACAAAAAATGATTCGGCTAAGAGCGTCCTTACTGTGCTTATCTTAGTACAAAATAAGTCAACATCATGTTCTGAAGATACATCATTAAAGCTTCGAGCGCTTCTTATAAGAAAAGCATTACGCCTATAATTAGTAGTGGCAGAAGGCACACCTAGAAGCGGCCTTTTACGTAATCTAATGGTGTTGGTGCGAAATGCTAACTTTGCTAACAGTTCAGGGCAGTCAATCGAGCCATTCGCTATGCTGATCAAAAAAACACACATCATTAATGATTCGTCTACGATCCAATGGCAGAAAGTGGTACCTCTTGCAACGGTGAGTGTAATCTATGGATACTTCGTGTGCCTTATAATCTAGATATCTCAGGAACTTCTTCTGGATACCCTCAATGCGCGATTTATAGATCCCATATTGAGGGTTCCAGACTTGCGATGCATACTCCAAGTGGCTGCGCACGAACGAACAGTACAAAACCTTGATCGGCTTCAGAGAACGGAAACAGGCCGAGGCTCTGATTACAAAACCTAGTGCTTTCGAGGCCCTACTCACGATACTGTCAATGTGTTGATCAAATAATAATTTGCTATCCTGTATAATACCTAAATCCCTAATGCTGTTAACTTTTCCCAAGGTAAGTCGGTTGAGGCTATACATTGAATTTATTATAGACTTCTGGCGCGTGAAGGTCATTTGAAAACATTTAGAGGTATTCAATTGGAGCAAATTAAGTGTGCAATATTCTTCAAATCTATTAAGATCATCTTGCAACTGGTGAGTATCAGAGTTACCACGAATAATCTTATGAACTTTCATGTCATCAGCGTATAGCAACACGTAAGAATGCTTGAAGCAATTTACAACATCAGCAATAAACAGAGTGAAAAGTAAACTCCCCAAAACCGAACCCTGTGGTACACCCGAGGGGACCGAGGTCCAACCCGAAGTGTAACCTTGTAGAACCACAGCCTGACTCCGATTCTCAATATAAGACGAAAACCATCTATATAGGTCCCCATGTATACCGGCTTTGAGTAACTTCTCCAGCAGCAGACGATGATCAATACGGTCGAAGCACTTGCTGTAGTCGGTATAAATTACATCCACCTGCGCGCCTTGTTCCATACCACCCGATATAAAGTCATGCGATAACACCAAGTTAGACGTAGTAGATCGCTTTTTGAGAAAACCATGTTGTTCTACCCCGAAGTTACTTTTCATAGCCGCATATACATCGTTATATACCATACGCTCAAGGATCTTAGAAAATAGACATAACTTAGATATCGGGCGATAGTTCGCAACATCAGATTTGTTTCCTTTCTTGTGAATAGGAGTGATGAATGCTGATTTCCAAATTTTAGGAACTATACCCTCAGAGATAGATCGATTAAATAAGATACACAATGGGTCAACCAAACTATCAGCACATTGTACTATAAACACGGGGGGTATGAGGTCCGGGCCACCTGATTTAGAAAGGTCCAAGGACTTCAGCAATTTCAACACTCTAGAAGGAATTATTTCTAACGTACTGATGAATGCAACACTATCGACACTCATAGCACCACTATAAGTCTGCGAAGATGTACCAGGGACTGGAACAGGTTCCTGGAAAGTGGAGTGGAAGTACGCCGCAAATAAATTGCTGATATCCTCACCACTACTTGCGGTGACGTCACCATACTGCATGAACTTAGGAATTGCATTTGAGATTCTCTTACTTTTCATGTAAGACCAGAAAGATTTTGGATTTTTGACTATCGATGATTCTATTTTATCCATGTATATATTAAAACATGTCTTTTCCAAGTTAATAGCTCTACTCCGTAAGAGAGAGAAAGAATGAAAATCAGAGATGTTACCATACGTTTTATACTTACGATGATACTTATATTTCTCTCTCAATAGTTTTATTAGAGCAGAACTATACCATAGTGGATAGGAAGATTTTTTAACACATTTAAGCGGGATGTACTTGTCCCTAAGTTCATATAATTTACTGTAAAAAATTTCAACTGCGCTGTCCATTGACTCCGAATTTAAAAGACCAGTCCAGTTTATTTTGTCTAATTCAGACCTAATGGCCACATAGTCACCCTTAGAAAACACATGTCGACGTGCTATGTTGTCCTCTAATTTATGAATTTCAACAAAATCAGCACGAATCGATAATGGTTTGTGATGCAAATCTACTGGCAAGGCTAATGGATCATGACATTCACTAACACTCAGAGAGTCATTAGAAAAAGCTAAGTCCAATACCCTTCCGTTGATATTCCTCTCACCGTTGTACTGAGACAAGTTAGATGTAAGAATGGCATCGAAAAAATTACTCAAGTGTTGACACGTAACGTTTTGCAAAATTAATTCATTGCTACCAGCGTCGGCACTCGCTATCCAGTCCACACTATTGCCGAAGTTAAAATCACCCAATATTATGAACTTGTCCAATGGATGTGTTAAAATTAAGTGTGTCATTTTATCAGTGAAATTATTTAACTGAATGTTATAGGAATTGCCAACATTCTGCTTACAAAGATAAAGGGCGCAAATGTGCAACTTATAAGTAGTAGCCGGCCGAGACCTCTTGAGAGCAATCGAAACCCAAATGTCCTCAGCAGAACTACACCAATCACGTCTCTCGACTACAGCAAGCTCGCTTCTCACCGCTATCAGAACACCCCCACCGCGCTGCTGAGCAGTACGAGAGTAATCACGATCTCGCCTCATCACCATGTATCGACCATCAAACATCTCACTGCTGAATATATCATCTACCAGCCACGTCTCGGTAAAAACAATAACATCATATGAATTAAGTAGTATTTTACGGAAGATATTGTTCGTTTTCGTACGCAGGCCACGTACGTTCTGATAATATATCTTAAGACTAACCATTTCTCAATCTAACTATAATAAAATAGATAAAATAAAAAACAATTAAATTGTATAGTGAAAGCGCAAAAGTAGTTTTTACCATAAGAAGTAAGTAAACTACGAAGGTAGAAGCTAATAACTCGCGATAATGTAATAATAGGCACTGTAATGCACAGTGTACGACAAATAATAAGTTAAGGAAGTGTACGCCCATCGACTTATGAATAGAAACAATAGGTGACGAACGAAAATAAGATAAGAAACGCTCGGGGCAGATGGCATTAACAAACACGATGTTGCATTCAAAATTGTGCCGTAACGGAGTGAACAAAAGACCGTAATTACATTGGAACAAATTGTTTGAGTAAAAATAATATTTAAAAGATTTACTTTTTAGCAATATGCAATGACACAATGTCATTAGGAAAACACTCATAGCACACAGCTTTATGTGGTTCTCAAACTTTATATGCAAGGAAATAAGTTTTAAGTATTTTATGTATTTTATGAAGTTGTCTAGCTGAGTTACGCAATCTTCGTGAGATCCTTTTCCGATTTGACAAATATTACCGGAGAAGTGTCCATTTTCCTCGCGTGGATTTTTGCGTGCTTGACCCATACGTATTGAAAATCCATTTCCGCCGCCGTTTTCTTGGTTTTTGACAACAAAAGCTTATTCTTCGTTGTAAGGTGGTCATTAATGAATACTCTTTGATTCCCAGATAGTCCAAATGTGCTTGCTGTTATGGCCGAAGTCTTGAGAACGTATCTCGCAGCAGCGACAAAATCCTCCTTCACGTAGCGGCTACAGAAACAAACTATTATTGGCTTCGTGCGATCTTTTTCTCTCGCCGGCACCCTGGTAACAAAGTTGATTTGTGCCTTGGTAATGGGATAATTTATTTTGGCTCCAATTTTGGTAATAATTTCAAATAGGTTTTCATTATTCACTTGTGGCAACCCTTTTATTTCAACGTTATTCAATCGCGACCATTGATCCTTAATATCATATTCTTCTTCCAACTTGTCCAGACGATCTTGAAATCGATTCACCTGCTCCTTAACTGTTTCCATCACGACTACACGCTGTTCCAATTCGCAGATTTTATGCCTAAACTCATTGACCGACTCTTCAAACTGCTGGTGTAAAGACGATTTTAGTTCAGCGAATTCAGTTCTTAGTGCCAAAATCTCCTCTTTTAGACCATCCAAAGGAGCAAGTTTCGCAGCCAACGCTCGTATCTCTTGTAAGACTGCGGATTCCGGGTTCAGTCTTGGCAATTCCGGTTCAAATATCATAGGTGATCTAGGTTCGCCAGTCGGATTGACAGTAACTGCAACTGCGTCAGGCGGCCGAACAGCTCCTGTCTGCTTACAATTCATGCATCGCCAACTGAGTTTTCTATCACCAAGTTTCCGGTAACCGGCCTCTGTAATGCCAGCACATTGAAAGTGCAACTCACGACCACATACCGTGCAAGGCACTCCGTCCGACATAGGTTCGTCACAGGCTCCACACATTCGTGCTCCCTCCATTGCGTACTGGTATGTAAACAAATCCGTTCAAATCAATAAACAGCAACAACTCTAAACTTCGAGAAACACTGTTCAAGCTTTAGAAATCGTTAGTAGGTTCAACTTAACACGACCGTAAACAACAGGGTCTACGACCAGACTAATATGACCAGACTATTATGTGCATTAATAAAGGTGATTTGTTGCTTACACACCCTGCAGACATTGCTAATGAATTCAACAATTATTTTATTGATGACATTGAAAATAATGTAAAAACTGACAACACATTGAAGAGTATTAATTTTAGTAATCAGACATTAAATTCCTTGTTTATGCAACCTGTTACAATTGACGACATAATAAAAATAATTTCCACCCTAAAAAACACAAGTACTATGGGATACGATGGCGTTTCTACTAAAGCCATAAAATTTACTAAAGACTTGATAGCCCCTCCACTAGTGCATATAATAAACTTGTGTATTACTGATGGCATATTTCCCGACCGACTAAAAAAAGTTATAATAAAACCCTTATATAAAAGAGATGACAAAACCAAATTAAAAAACTATAGACCTATTGCAAAAATTCCAATTTTTTCAAAAATAATCGAAAAAGTAATATATAACTCTCTTTACGCATATTTCGAAAAATATGAATTATTTTGTAAAGAACAAAAAGGGTTCCGTAGAAATACTTCAGTTAATATGGCCCTCTTCGACTTATTAACTAACGTCATGTCATCTGTAGATAAAACAAATCCAGTATGTGCAATTTATACTGACATGTCCAAGGCTTTTGACTATGTGGATCATAAGATTCTATTACATAAGCTGCATAGTTACGGTGTCAGAGGAAACATCCTGCAGTTGTTAAAATCATACTTAAGTGATAGACTGCAATGCGTAGAAGTTTCTAGAATTTGTCCAAAGAGTAAGTTGGAGACAATATATGTATCTCAACCAAGGAATATAAAATATGGTGTTCCACAAGGTAGTGTCCTGGGGCCGCCACTTTTTTTAATTTACATTAACGATCTCCCGAAAGTAACAACGCACAAAATGGTTCTTTTTGCGGATGATAGTACTGCTGTAGTTAAGTGTACAAATAAAATTCATTACGAACAAGATATAAATATTACGTTACAAAATATAATAAATTGGTTACATAATAATAATTTGGTAATAAACCTGAACAAGACAAAAATAATGCATTTTCATCAACGCAGTGAGCACCCAAGTGTTTGTATTAATTACCAAGGCTGTAATATTGAGGAAGCAAATGAAGCCAAATTCTTGGGTATAGTGATCGACAGTAAACTTACTTGGAAACCTCATATTGAAGTCCTTTGCAAAAAACTTAGCAAATCTGCATTTGCACTCTCCCAACTTTCAAAAAAAGTGAACAGTCAGGCCCTTTTAATAGCCTACCATGGACTAGTTGCGTCTGTTCTGCGGTATGGTATTATTTTCTGGGGACAGTCTACCGATAAGGAACTGGTATTTAGAATGCAAAAGAGGTGTATAAGGTCAATGTTCGGTCTAAAAACAACAGATAGCTGTCTTTCCTATTTTAAAACTTTAAAAATTTTAACTTTTCCGTCCTTATATACTATATTGGAAACAGCTTTGTTTGTAAAAAACAATCCACAATTATTTAAAAAAATGGCGGAAGTCAAAAGATATCCAATACGGACTCAATATTTAAGCCAAGTATGCCATGTGAAATGTAAAACCGCGCTAATGAAAAAAAGTTTTTTTGGCATTGCCCCCCGCATTTATAATAAATTACCTAATGGAATAAAAAATATGACTGTTACAAAATTTAAAAGGGCACTAAACGACATATTAATTGAGAAATGTTATTATACAATTGACGACTTCCTTAATGATGATTCGCTGACTGATTGACTTATTTTTTTTTTTATTGTTATAGCTGCTATTGTGATCCCTGATTGTTATTGTTTATTACTTGTATTTTTTTTGTACTCTAAACGACATTTATTTAAATTTAACTTTGACATTATTGATTTTATTTTAATGGTATTGTAATGTTTCAAAAATAGTGACTGAATATTATTATTTGCATGCCCACGCGATGGTAGAATATGGAGCACTTTATTATGTTAAAAGAACATCTGTGTACCAATTACCCATGTTTGCAAATAAATAAATGATTGATTGATTGATTGATTGAACTAATCACTCATAATAATTCATAATATTCCGGGCTGGTGGTCGGCGGTGGTCGGGAGCTGGTCGGCGGTGGTCGGGCGCTGGGGAGCGGGCGGTGCGCTCTGACGTCACGAGTGACACAGTTCGCGCCGAGCGAGCGGAGCAACCGACCCGGTTTCGTGTCGATCGAGATGAGAACCGCCCTATCATCACACACATTTTAACTAAATATACACTGTTTAAAACTGTTATAAATATGTAAACTTTCACGTTTGTAAGATCACTGTATCTGGATCGAAGTTGGCTGGTTTTACATGATTTTGTAGTGTTCGCAGCTTTAAGCAGAACTTTTTCGGAGCTCTATCTAGATAAATATTTAAGATAAGCGTAGTTATCTTTGTTACTGGTCCTAAGAATATAGGATAGAATTAATAAGGAATATTTCATTACACAGAATAGGGATGATGCCTGAGTAAAAAAAAAAAATTCTATTTAGTCCGTCAGTCAGATAATAAAAAAATATTAGACACGTATTTTTTTCTTTATCATATTAATAAAAAATGACTTAGATAACTCGCATTAATGTTCGGGAGTGGGGGCTTGCTACGTCACTTCTACGTATAAAATCTACAAAGACGTGACGTCATGCCACATTTTAACTCGCCATGTCGCCATCGCATGTATCGCCGTAATCTTTTGATTACGTAGAAAAAGAAAAAATACGTGTCCAATATATTTTAATAACCTACATTTCGGACAAAAAATCATTTTTTAGTCATCATCCCTATTGGCCTACACTAGCTAAAGACCGAGAGAAGTGACAAAATGGAGGTCTTTGTCCTAAGGCTAAATCATATACCATATAAAAAAATGTCATAAAATAAGTTTCAAAATCCCCCAAGTTTTTGAAACTGACGTGACCCAGTAGAGCGAGCCACCTAACTACATAGCCTCATACTAATCTCCTTCAATTAATTCTGAATCAATTTGAGAGTAACTTCACTAGCCCATGGGGAATATGAACGGAGCGTGATCCGTGGATAGGAAATAAAGTTTGATCTTAAAATAGAAGTAAAACGTTATAAACACATGATGAAGTTGTAATTACATGAGTTTATGCGCGTTTGTTCTGTGAAAGAGCAGTCAATGCGCATCACAGTTACTGACATGGTTCCTTACTCCCTAGCCAAGAGGAAATCGATAGTGCTAGTGATGCTATAGTACTTAGTATAGGGATTTCGTGGAAATACGGGACGCGGAACAGATATGTATGCACGTACTTACTACAGCTGTAAGTAGGTCAGCCCATTCACAAAATAAAATGAATTGACAGAGCTGTGCGTCTGCTATGAGGATATACATTTGTCTTTGTTTGTGTGAATGTTCCTTAGTACGTACACGAAACTAGTTCCATGTAGGTTCAATGATAATGGCTGTTGCTAACATATTGCAAACTTAGTTCGCTTAGTTACATATTTATACTAGCTTGTGCTCACGACTTCACCCGCGTGAACGGTTGTAGCGTGGTGTTAAATAGCCTAAAACTTTCCTCAAGAATTTGGCTATTAAATGCAAAAATAATTTTTCAAATCCGACTGGTAGAGACCAGAGACTCTTCAGCTTTATTATTACCTAGTATATGTTTATTTAATTATGGTACACAATATCTAAAACAAAAAATACACGAAGACTACCTAATAAAAACAACATCTTAATAAATTATGCATTTTTAATATACTTAAACCCTTTGAAACATCTTACCTATGCGGTTATTGAGGGCCTATAATTTCCACCATACAAGATTATCCTCACAGCAATCGCAGTAGATTATTAGGTCAGTGCAGCGTGACGTCAGAGAATCTCCAGAAGCTAATACGGCAGAACTAAGCACTTAGAAATTAGCTCAAAAGCATAGAAACATAAATACATGGTTCATCTATTTTATAACGATAAAAAAAAGTTGATCAGACATATTTACAAGAAATCAAGTCAAGAAGTCAAGTCTTTGCGTTAAGTGCTTTTATTTATAAGGCCAACTTTCAAAGTTATATATATTTATCTTTTTGGCAAGAGAAAGTGCATGAAATTAAACAAAATGTCTTATGCCCGTTTTCACCAAACTTAAGTGACTTTGAATCCCTAAATATGATTGCACTGTTCGATTTTCAAAATCGAACAGTGCACTTTTATTTAGTGTTTTAAATTAATAATTTTATCTTTTATCTCAGGTATGGAGAAAAAATAATACGAGTACCTAAGTACATAAAAAAAAGGTTTTGTCTGCCTACCTAGCATCAAAATATACATATGCGTGAAGATACTTAGGTATATAATATTTCATATGTATAAAAGTTTTGAACCGATCAATTCAATAAAGTACGTAGCAGTCTAAAAATAGCTACACGCTACGCCGCCGCTGTTGCTACGCGGACCTTGCTACGAAGCGCTACGGTGCAACCTCGTAGCGGGATGTTTATTTTAATTTCTTACATCGGAAATAACGAGACAAAGCTGCAAGTTTTAAATTAAGGATATTTTTGTGTGATATTTATATTCCGGGAAATGTTTCCGTTACAAAAAAAAAAATCTTTAAGTTATACTGTGGGTGAATCTTGCAGAGACACTTTCCGTGGACAAACAATATTAAAAAAAATAATTTATCCTTATAATTTTCATTCCTCTTTCATAATCATAATCGACTTTATAAAGGAGGTTTTTTTTCCCGTACCGTATGGAAAACTTCAAACTCAAAAGTATTGAAATAAAGCGGACTATACAGACGTGCATATAGTGGGGCGAGATCGACGCGAATTAGGTCGTATAGTGCTGACGTCACGCGGTACCACAGCCTCATTACCGACAGAGGGGACGGGGGCCCGCTCGACGACTTTTCCGATAGTTATTGCAAACTCATAATCTTTAAAGATAATATTTATTTATGTATATTATAATTAATTTATAGTTACTAGCTATTAGAAAAAATGATGGTGAAATCTGCATCAAAATCCGTTGCGTAGTTTAGAAACGGACACGAAAGGTTACTTTGTTTTATACTATTTACTAGCTTTAGCCCGCGGCTTCGCCCGCGTGGATGTCGAAGAACTATACGTATAAACCTTCGTCTTGAATCACTTTATCTATTGATGAAAACTACATCAAAATCCGTTCAGCAGTTTTTGAGATTATCGGGAACAGACAGACGCGGCGGGGGAGATAAGCAGTGATGCTAGCAACCTACCTCTGCTTTGCACGGCTTGTTATATGAGTTATATGTTTTACACACAAAATCCTTCTGGAATAAAATCTATCATCAGTTTTGGCACATTGGAGATAGAAAAACCTATCCATGTATGGTTTTAACGTCCCAATAATTTAAGACAGATAAAACAAAAGAACGCAAACGAGCGAAAGGAACGTAAGGACAGATATATATAATGACAGATATATATATAGATATATCGTCAAGAGCGATCTGTCTTTTACTGAAAATAGGTTATTGATATTATTATATATTGTTAATAGGTTATTGGTAAATGATGGTGCAAAACCACATCTAAATTCGTTGCGTACACAGATATGAAAAGTGACTTTATTTTTATACTATGTATGTATTGATTTGCAATTGTTACTTTAAAATTGATATTTAGCTGCATCCGGTTAGACTGGAAGCTGACCCTAATGCAGTTGTAAAAATGCTAGGCAGGTGATGCTGATGATAAAAATGTTACTTTAAAACCAGTTGATATGAAGGTTTTGTCCTAACTTCTCCTACACTACTACTTAGGACAAAAGCTTTTCGAGCAGCGTTTTGCACAGTATCGATGTTTATACATTTACTAAGTGACCTGATAGACGTTGTCCTGTCCAAATTTCAATAATTCATACAAAAAAGACGTTCAGTTTTTACCGATTTTGCCGATTTTCCGGTATTTTTTCTAGTTATTTTTTTCCGTAAAAATCTAATTCAAACTATAACAAATATTTTAAAACCAAAGCTAGCCAAATCGGTCCAGCCGTTCTCAAGTTATAGCGTGACCAAGGCCAAGGGAAACAGGGATTCATTTTTATATACAGGGTTATTGGTAAAACACCAACAACTTCTTAAGGGGTCATTGTACTCATCATTAAGAACAACTTTTACCTGAAATCGCGAAAAAAAATCAGCTGTTCAGTACATTTATGTTCGCATAATTCGTCAAAATGCGCAATATAAACGCATAATAGTAAAAGTTGTTCATAATGATGAGTACAATGACTCCTTCCTTCCTTCCTTTTTTCTTTTCACAAAGAAACCACTTAGTTTATTTATTTAAGTATAAATATAAATATTATGTAGGTAACAGGTAATACGGGCTGGTATCTGCAAACACGTCAATGCGCGAATCTAGCGTATTAAAAATATTATGTATTAAGTATGCTGAAACTGTGTGTACTACGTCACTTGTCCCTAAAGGTTCATTAGAAAACCAGCGTCAGACAGCATCTGTCTGGCGTTAATGCTGAAGTGAACCTTTTTGACGCAGCCGTGAGGTACACACACACACTGGTGATTAAACATTTTTTATTTCTTATTTGTATTTTGTGTTTCACGAACTGTGTCAAATAAATGTTATTCTTTCTTTCTTTCTTTCTTTAAGAGGTTGTTGGTGTTTTACCAATAACCCTGTATACAAAGTGTTTTTTTTTTATACCATAACTCTAGGGTATTAATGAGACCATCATTTTGAACAACTTTTACTATGGGACCAAACCTGAAATCTGAAAAAAAAATCAGCTGTCCTATCCTGTCATTATGTTCGCAAAACTCGTCAAAATGTAGGGAACTGCTGATAAAAATCAGCAGTTCCCTACATTTTCGCGATTTCTGATTGGTTTCCATAGTAAAAGTTGTTCAAAATGATGGTCTTATATACCCTAGAGTTAAGGTATATAAAAAAACACGTTGTATAGATGCATGTGTATTTTCTTGTTTTTAATGAAATTCAATTATAATAAAGATGGTAGATTATATTATTGCAGCTGTGTATTGGCTAAATAATAACAGCCGCACGGGTCGATCCATCAGGTTAAGCTACGCTTGCCGGGATTGGTCCGTAGATAGGTGACTATCTTTACATACCGAGACTCCTCCGTGCCTCGGAAAGCACGTTAAGCCGTTGGTCCCGGCTGTCATTCGTGGATCTTTAACAGTCGTTACGGGTCGTCAGAAGCCCTAAAGTCTGACAATCAGTCTTACCAAGGGGTATCGTATTACCCAATAACTGGGTTGTGGAGGTCAGATGGGCAGTCGCTCCATGTAAAATACTGGTATTCAGCTGCATCCGGTTAGACTGGAAGCCGACCCCAACATAGTTGGGAAAAGGCTCGGCAGATTGAGATTGAGCGGTGTATTGGCTGTTATTTTATAACACAAATAAGTGTGGATTTCTTTAATGATGTTTTGGAGACATGTAAATACCTTTTGTTAATCTAACGTTTCCACTGATCTGTTTGCATATTTTTAATTCAAAACTAGGATTTTAAGGCGATACCAAAATAAGTTGGGGGCTTTTTCGTAACCATTTATTGCACTATCACAGAATGTATGGATTAAATTTTTTGGATATATGTTTATTGACTATTTGATCAATACTATGACTGAAGGTAAACACGATTGGGTTAAATTTCCTCGATAGAATTTAATTCCGAAAATACCTCTACTTTTTTATATTTTTTTCTGTAATTCTAAAATCCTAAGTAATTTCATTGTAAAATTTCATTCAAAATGTGTGTAATTGGTGATATTTTTGATAGATAGCTTAATTTATTTTTAAACAATTTTTATTTGGTTTGGCGCTTTTATTTTGGTTCCAGCGCATTGGTGCGCTCTCTTTTTTTCGCATGTGGATGTAATTGTCTCTGTCACTTTCTTATTACCGCTCAGTTAGCTTTTTACATATCGCCTTAATTAAACGTGTTACAAGTATGTTGAAACCCCACTTCAGCGCTATAACGTCACAGCTACGTAATCCTTATTCCCCAATTTTGAACATTTTTATTTGGAACGTTCCGTTTGACGCGCGGCCGTTAAAGTCAAGTAGGACGCCGTGCAATGTTAACTCCTATTCTACACATACAGCCGGTTTATTTGCGTCCGTGCGTACAGGAATACTGATGTATTTTAGTTTCACTTTGATATAAATAGAACTATTGTGGGACTTGTGATTGCGAAGAATGACCCACATTCGCATCATTGCCAAATTTTAATAGCTCAAAATTTAGGAAGAGTAATTGCAGATTTATTTCGTTGCCATCGTTTTTTTTTTCAACTGATAATGTTTTAGAATAGTAGTGTTTTATGTTTATGTTGTAGACTCGTGTAAAAATAGTTGGATATAGATGTAGCCAAAAATCAAAGGTCGGCTTCCAGTCTAACCGGATGCAGCTGTATACCAGTATTTTACATGGAGCGACTCTGTTTAAAATGTTAACAATGCGTTTCTCACAAGAGCTTTTTAATTTATTTTATGTTCATTGGTGTTTTAGTAACTTCTGTGTCTATTCGAATAAAAATATAATTAATTTCTGACATTAAATTCTCAAGTTTATAAAACCTTATTGAACATTATTTCAATCCGTTTAAACCCTATTTTCATTGTAATTGCTGGCATGCTACTGATGTATTTTTTATCTAATTACTACATATTATAAAACAAAGTCCCCCGCCGCGTCTATCTGTCTGCATGTCTGTATGTTCGCGATGATCTCAAAAACTACTGAACGGATTTGAATGTGGTTTTCATCAACAGTTATGAGTGAATCACGACAAGATTTATACGTAGAGTTTTCCGACATCCACACGGGTGAAGTCGCGGGAAAAAGCTAGTTATAGATAGTTATGAATAGGGATAGGCTATATGTGGCTAATGAACAAATATAAACTGTACCTAACCTACACAGTAAAATAATATGAGGAGAGTAAGCTGTTATTTATGATTGCTGAAAATGTTTTCAAACAAACAAAGCGGCAAAATGTAACAAAAATAAAAGTTCCTCTAATTAGAGGCAGCTGAAGAACTCAAACGCACCTATATTTTAATGAGGAGCAGTTGCCTATACAGGCAAACACACTTACTCGTACTTGCACTAATGATCCGTTGCGCATGCGTCTATATTCATATCATTAAGCCGACAAGACTACACAAAAGGCGAATGCAACAGTACTGCATTAATAATTGAATAGTGCAAACTTACAGAGACACAATGCTTTCTCGTCTGATTTAAATAATAGATCGCCCAGTGTTACGGCGTGAAAAGCGAGGACAAAGTTGTGGCCATTGTGCACGTTCTTTTGTTACTGTGCAGTCATACAGTGAATGTTGTGCTACACTTTGTGGCCATTGTTCTATGTGCGCATAGGTGATGAGACATTATGTTCATGCTAAGGTTTAACTATAGGGATGATGCCTGGGTAAAAATAAAGAAATTCTACTTAGTCCGTCAGTCAGATAATAAAAAAATATTAGACACCTATTTTTTGCTTTTTTTTATTTGAGATGGGTTTGCTCTTGACTCTAGTCTAAGTCAGAGGTGACAGAGACAAAGTCGACGATGGAGTGAGCTTACCCAGAAGAAGCCTGTTCACTCTCTTTTTGAAGAGATTAGGGTTGTATGCGCTCGGAAACACAGACGCAGGTGCCACTCTTTTTCTGTGCGCATTATAAAAGACATTTGGAAGAGCTTAGTGCGAATTGGTGGAATCGCACCTAGGTAAGGATGGTAACTGGCAGTGCGTCCAGATGTCCGATGGAGGAAGGGGCCGGTGGATTGAGGTCGTGGAGTTCTTGGGCACACTCACCGAAGTAGGTACTATTTGTAGAAGACCGACAAGCAGGCAACCTTGCGGCAATGCTTTACCATATTAATAAAAAAATACTTAGATAACACGCATCAAAGTTCCTGCCAAAGTCATACCACATTTTAACTCAATGTATCGCCGTAATCGTTTGATTACGTAAAAAAAGAAAAAATACGTGTCCAATATTTTTTACTATTCTACATGACGGACAAATAAAAAAAAATTGTCATCATCCCTGCCACTTGAGCACATGGACTTTTGTGTAACGCCTGAGGATATTAGAATTTTCTAATCGTCGTTAACTATGTCTTAAACGTGGCCAAACAAAGGCTGATGATTTTAATAAACGTTAAAAATCGTGAATTACTATTGAAAGAATATTATTACATCGGTACATTAGATGTACCTACCTACAATATTGGTAGTGAAAACGATAACTTAGAAATTGTATTGAAAAGCTATTCCAATTCACAATGCGAAGGTAGGAAAGAACATAACGAAATTTGAAGTAAACAGTGCAAATATAGCCTCATTTCAGAACTGGCACAGTATAAGAAATAAGCCCGTAATGAGGACGAGCCAGTGAATCCTAAGCTAAAAGTAACAACACACTGCACCACAAAGAACAAATTAGAGCCGCGGTGAATCCGCGACATTTTCATGGAGCACAAAGCGGCGAGTGCTCGCCTGTGCTCGGTGTCGCAAAACTACGCCCTTTGACTATATATTCTAATGCGGCGCACTGTGCAGCGGCTGAATGAAAGCGTGCTTTTGCCTCCCCGTTCAGTAACCTAGTTCGATGAATTATTGTTGTTAGGTCGCTTCTGAAATATAGATTTTTAATAATATCGTAAGTCTAACTTTTGTAATATTATTGTTCTTATTATTATTCTTGCCTTCTTTAAATGTCTGTTAAACAAGTACTTTGTAAGAAGAAAAAAAAAAAAAATAATAATTTATGTAAAGCAAGCAAAGACTATCTTAATTTCTAGGTTACAAACACTTTTAGATACAGCTTAAACATAAATAAAATTCAGTGAACATCTGTGTCTGAGCTAGATAACTTAATATCTGCATTAGAGACAGTAGCGCTCTTCCCTTACAGATTATACATTTGACTGTATACAAGACAGATCACTAATCAATTAGTAATTTAGAGTTGTAGAGTGTAGGAAATATATCTTTTAAAAGTAATTTTGCCGAAATTTGTATATTTTATTGGCACGTCTTATCGAAGAGGGTACTGCACTGTTGGGTGCAGGAGCCGGGGGCCCGGGGCCCGAGGCTTGGGTGGGGGGGCACCATTGACGCGCGTCTCTCAATGGCAATGGAACTGGGTCATCACCGTGTGACGTCAGGACTGGCCTACATACGGCGGGCGTAGCCCCGGTACCGACCCAACAGCCAGCTTGTACGAAATCAACTTTTTTTTTAAAACTCCGCTTGCAAGACCAAGGAGTTCTATATTTAGAACGTCAATAGGCTTTTGTGGATTCGAAAATAAAGAAATGTACTTTTATTTTTGTATTTGAGGGGTTCTCGGTTTACTTTTGTAACGAAAGTTTGACAGTTCCGTTTCGTTTTTAGGACGGATTGTGCTTGTTTTATGGTTTTAGGGTGAAGGAAGGTGGTTTTATATGTTAGTACCTTAGCTTAGTGGCAGCTGAGTGGTCTCATGAGTATTGTGGTTATTGTAATTTAACAATACTGTAATTAATTCCCAGCACTGCTGATGATGTCAATATACGTCATATTGACATCATTAAGAAACTTTTTGTACGCTATTATTTCCAAAAAGTTCAATTCGATTAAAATTTTATCTATTTTTAAAGTTCTACAGTAATTACATGTTAATACTGTTAAATCCAGAAATAGACATGGCGTGGATGTCGCACTGCCCACGAACGCCATTATTAAAACAATTAATAAATACTGATCGACTGGGGTGTTTCATGTATGCCTACAAGGTTTCAAGTTACAATTAAAGTATGGTTCAATGAGCAACCAGCTACCGGCCAGTATCGCATCAATGTCGCATTGTAACTGTATTTACCTTGATGAGTGTAAATTTAGTTATTATCGGGACTTTTTATTTGAGTCCAAAAGCTAGATCGCGGTGGTGAGATTCTCCGCCGATTATGTATGGCATTCATGTAATAAGCTTCAATTTTCTTTAGCGTGTAGTCGCTTAGTCTGTAAGTTTTATGCCCCTGGCTGGAGGCTTTGAGTTCTCTTAAGGCAGCCACAGGATAGTCCGGTTAAGTAGTCACGGCCTCTCTAGGTCAACTACGAGATGCCATACATAAAAAAAAGCTTTGTTTTTGTACATTGACCAACGAAGGTGGAATAAAACAAACGCTTAGTTTATGGTACGGGGTACCCTATGTTCTATTTATAAAGTCAGCCTTATGGAACGTAGGGAACAACCATTCTGATAGTGTCATTTTTGAGACCTTCACGAAGTCCGAGGGTTCGCATGGCCTATCAATCTTCAGCAAGTACCAGCTCGCAAGGTGAGCGAGCACCCCCAAAACCCTCACGAACCCCGAGGGTTTTGGGGGTTATTAATAAGTGGTGTCATTGAAACTCTTTCCAAAAATTTTCCAAATTCAGCAACAAAATATTGTAATAATTGATTTCAATTACCGAAGTATTCAAGCATATCAATTGAAACTAAACTTGTACCTGCTCGAAATAAAGTTAATTCAATTCAATTCCATTGAACGAAAGATATAACGCCACGGTAACCGAACCCCGGCTCGTCATAATCATTTGATAAGTGATAAGCGCACAATACACGCGCCTCTGTGACGTCACGCCTTTATATTCAGAACAGATGTCCTAAGGCTGTATCCGCACGCTGCGACAATAACTTGTTCATTTCCACACGTCGTCGCATCCCTTATCTAAGTCGCACAAAGGCGCGACGCGCGGGCGTGGCGGCGTCGGACGCGCTTTGTGTTGCCGCGCGGCGCAATGTCGCGCGACGTGTGCCGAGATAGTGCGCGTCAACGCGACATAATGAACGTTATTGTTGTTTTGTTCGTCCGTCGTTTTGTTGGAAACTGTCTTGCATGTTGCAGTGACAGTTGTTCTGCAGTCCCTTCGCGCTATTGTTTAGACGTGTGATGTTACAGGCCTCTTTGTGGAGGCCGTTTAGCTCTTGTAATATTGGACAATGTGGTATTGTGGAAAAATACGTTTACAGACGAGATATGATGGGCGATACCTGTTCCAACGTGTTACCGTTTTCTATGTAATATTTATTTATTTAACCGTTTATGTACACACAAATAAACAGACAAGAATAAAGGAACAGAAAATTACGTACAAAGGTGATGCTTATTTCTAAAGAAATCTCTTCCAGCATACCTGCGATAGGACAGAGGATAAAAAGAGATGTAGACACCGTGTGTAAGAATAAAAGAGAAAATAAAAATACATAAAATCTAAAAAACAATTCACTAAGCACTATTTATGTGTACCTAGCAGTCCTCATTAGACAATATTCATACTTGCAGAATGTAATATCATTAGGGGATATTGCATTGATATAGGTACACGACAAACACGTCAAGAAGAGAACGGAACTCAAAGCACTGCGCATGTATTGCCGACATCATTTGAAGCTAATTCCAGTAATAACACGCTACAAATATCGAAACGAACAGTTATATTTGTATAATTTACTATGACCTCAAATGCGAAAATCTAAAGTTATTCTTACGAGAACCTTGCAGCAGTAACGTATGACGCCGTAGTAAACGCTTCACATAAATTACTGAGCACCAATAAATATAACAAACTATAAATATTATAAAAATGTAACAATCGTTTTGTGCATTGCAGACCTAATACTACGCCGTAGGCCGCTACGGAATTTGCTACGTCCACTTTCCACAGCGCTACGCGGACCCTGCTACGATATGCTACGGTACAAAACATTGAAAAAGACGGCTACGATGATGTTTTTTAGCTTATTTGCAGTCCACTGATGAGCAACCGCTTTCAATGAGGAGGATTTTGCCTTTTGGGTGTCGATGTGATAATTATGTGATTTTTTAAATTTTTTTTTTCACATTTTTGTTTCCTAGTCTATCGGTAAAAACAAAAGACTTTTTGGATGTTATTGTTCGTGAAGACTAAAAACTAAGAACACGGGTTACAAGACCATATTTTGTTATTTTAGATTCGTCATCAACATCTTTTGATTTTAAATTACGTTTATACCTTTCCATTGTAGCGTATTGTTATCGTCACAGCAAGCTTCGTAATATGCGTGAATAACTTTTTGTATGATGACTTTTGTATTTCGATCTTATTTTCGACATAATATATGTGTATATTACTGGCTGTTCCCCGTGACTTCGTCTGCGATCCAAGATGAAAAGTAGTTCTAAGTTCCAGGCTACCTATATGTCAAATTTCATCCAAATCCGTTCAGCCATTTTAGCGTGAAAGCCTTCATTGATGCATTCCTCCAGAACCAACAAAACTTTTGGTAACATCGTGCGTATGCGTACCATTAAGAAGTTATAACTTTCTTCAAGTTTCGAATGAATATATTACTTCTAGGTATGTTTGTTTGCCATCAATTGAGATAGTGTTCAAAGGGTTCAAAGGCGAGCCTTTTGTTATTTTGATAAAAAAACTGGTCAAGAGCGAGTCGGACTCGCGCACCGAGGGTTCCGTACTATCATATATTTAAAAAAAAGTATGCTATTTAGAGACACCGCTAACAGCTATTTGTGAAATGACTGAGGTGCTGAATTGAGAGTTAAGATAGCTCGTGGCTAAGTAATAATAGTCGCATGGGTCGATCCATCAAGTTAAACTACGCTTGCTGGGGTTGGTCCGTGGATGGGTGACCATCTTTACAAACCGAGACTCCTCCGTGCCTCGGAAAGCTCGTTAAGCCGTTGGTCCCGGCTGTCATTCGTGGATCTTTGACAGTTGATACAGGTCGTCAGAAGCCCGAAAGTCTGACAATCGTATTACCCAGTAATTGGATTGTGGAGATCAGATAGGCAGTCCCTCCATGTAAAATACTGGTATTAAGCCGCATTGCATCTGGTTAGACTGGAAACCAACCCCAATATATTTGGGAAAAGGCTAGGCAGATTGATTGAATTATCGAAGTGTTAGGTTTAACCAATTACGATTTACCAGAATGGTTCGATAGTTGACAACACTCGAATTCGATACGAGTAGCGGAACATCATGCGAGTTAGTTGAATTGAACTACTGCGGTTTCGCGGCGGAGGTGTGACACCGGCATGAACAACTGAGATGACTCGTCAGCTTAGTTAAACTTTGATCAGAAAGCTAAAAGCTATGTAGTGCCTATAAAAAGCAAAGTCTAAGATTAGCAGCAGGTAGATTGATCGCTGTAGGTTGAGTTGTAAGAACATACATTAGAAACGACGAAGAGAATGCTCTTCTGGGTAAAAAGGGAATCATATTAGGAACAAGTTGCTAAGATGATCTTTTTTTATAAATCTCATCTGATGCTAAGTGACAATTGTTTAGAAGAAACCATATTCCGCGTGCCAAAAGAAAAACCTTACAGATCTACTCTTCCTTTTAAAAATTATATCCGTATCCTTGTTGCATAGTAAAACGTGAGCTGAAACCCTAAAATACATAATGAAATGTTAACAAAGATGGAAGTGGGAGCAACGTCGACAGTTGCACTTTGGATCCTAGCAACAGGCTGCCAGAACAAAAGGAAGGAAGAAAGTAATGTTGCAGGAAAAAAATTAACTTACCTATACAAAAATAACTTAACGAGATTTCAGTGAGTTCGAATAGTACCTCGAATAGTAGTAATAGGTATTTCAGATTTATAAGAGTCTACAGAAACGATAAATGAAAGTATATTTATTGTGTTAGGCCAAGATTTATAAACGTTACTTTAATTTAGACTTGTTTCTGTCTCTGTCTTACACTTGTAGTTAGACAGTCGTGCTGCAGTGACAGGAATAACGCTTAACCAAAGTACGTGCTAAGTACAAGGGGGGCTGAAAAGTTTTGAGCCTAAGTACCTTCAAGGGTCATTATTGTCTCGCGCTGCATATTACTAATTTGCAAATAGAGGGTATATTTTAGTATAAATACAGTTTCATTTCATTAGCATCATTACGCTTTTAGTAATTAATCCGTAAACATCATCATGTCTCAGTCCTCCGCGGCCCAACCCTAGGCTCAAAACATTCAGCCCCCCGGTACGTTAAATTTTTTAAGCCCTGTAGTAAATATGAGCAACAATAGCGCTCGTAATTAATTAATTAATTCCACATCCGGTGTACCAGGGGGCTGAAAAACTCTAACATCCTTTCAAATTAAAAAGAACCATCGAAATCGGATCTCATAAGACGGAAATATCTAGAAGCCCCCTTTTGGCCACTTTTTGGAGGAAATACCTTTCCAATCAAAAATCCCCAACGTCAAAAAATGTCTATAAAGTCGTAAAACCTGTATACCAAGTTTCATCCAGATCGGTTTTAAAATACGACCTGTAAGGAGTAGCAACAAACACACAGAAAACAGTGGAAGGCAAATTTTGCCAGACTTGAAGCAGAGACGCTTCGCTCGTATCGCTCGCTCGGTCAATCATGGTAATACCCATAATCATTAAGTAAGTAACTATGATGCTTTTTGAAGTTTAAAATTGCGGAAAAATACCCAGTTCAACAAAATTTTAAACATGGAACTGTTTAAATACCTATGTAATCAGTTGTTTAAGGCTAAATACGTTTAGCGCTAACTAAATTAAAAACATCGCTCTGTTTCTGTCAATCGTTTGAAGATGAGAGATACAGAATGATGATTTAAATATGTTTAGAGCTAAACGTATTTAGCTATTTGTGCAAGCGGGCCTAAATGTTTATGATCACTGGACTTAACGATTGCAAATTCTCAAAAGTCAGTCAGATACTTGGTTTACTTGCATAGAGCTTTCACGTTTAGGTAATTAACTTTCCAATACCCGTAGCTCGTTCCTTTTTGATCACATTTAATATACCTATTACAAGAATTGCTATTGTTTTAAGTTAATTTTTAAAGGAAACAATCGAATTACTTATATAATCGACTATATGTCTTTAGCACATCTCTAATACATTACCGGCTAGTTGTTGTTTTGATTTGAAATTAATAACTGGCCAGTAGTTGCGTTTTGAATTCAGAACTAATAAGTATTGTATAAACAGTAATGATTACATAGAGTTGGGCGTAGTGAACGTAGAGTGTAGCTGTCGCTCCTCTTTGCCCAATCCCGTCGGGACCGGCGTGAAGATCGATACGCTACACGAGTCAGCTACGCAAGTCGGCCAGAGATGCTAAATTGTTACATTTTCATGTAACCTACCTATGCCAACATTTGTCATCATTAAACCTGGATAAAAGTCCTAGATTTTCCCACATTTTAAATGAGTACCTAATACCTATAATTTTCCGCATTTAAATATGTTATCTCGAGTACTAAATTTTAACTACTGTTAGTCATAGCAGCTATTTTGTTCGTTAACAATGCGATGACGTGACGTAGGGCCCGATATTAGGAGGAAAAAACTAACAGGAATATTGATGTACTGTTTAGTAACTATGGAATAAATGTACGTGATACTGTGATATTAATTAACGAATATTTTGCGGTTTTACACGTCATACATCGGTGTTAATTTCTTAATCAATATCAAATGAATGAACGTAAGCCTCGGACACCGAGGACAAACACAGCCGTTTTTAAGTAGGAGCTCTATCTTAAGAGTCGCTTACATGTTCACATAATACGTAGATTACTCTTAAAGATAACAGCATTGGCGAGTAAGCTTTGTGACGTACGAGTTAAGAAAAAAGCAGATATCGATTGTCAGTCGTTACCTACATTTTAGAAAAGCAACTCCAAGAGAGCACAACAAAATGCGCAAAAACAAGATGTCTTCTCATCTCGGAGCTATTTAACAAGTGACTGTCGGATGGAGGACACAGCGGACACCCTGCGGCTAATGGTCACTTACCACCTCGGACAGCACGCGGACACCACACGACGCTTACAGCTAGGGATACACGAGCGGGGGATGCAGCGCCGCGCCCCGCCCCGCGCCTCCGCTACGAAAAAACCTTTTACAAAACAGATCGATCGATATGCTCCCGAATGCTCACTCGCTTGCCACAGACACCCTCAACTTTCAGCTGATCTACTCCCCGTCATCACGATCCCCCCACGGACTTACACCAGCGGAGCCCTGCGTGAGCCGCCTCGCGTGCACCACGACCAGCTACTGCGAGGAGCCACATGCGGCGCGGCTACTACGTCCTTGAAATTTCAAGTGCAAGGCGATACAGGGCGAGCACGCGACGCGTGCACGTGAACACGAGCGAGGCTGGTCCGGGGCGAGGGTCGGGCGTGCGGCTGCTCCGGGGCGTATCGATCGGGGCGGGCCGGGGTGGACACGCCCGGGGCGGCGCGGGCTCCGGGTTGCATAACGCGCTGGTCGTGCCGGCGGCGGGCGCGCGCCGAGCCGGTATCGACGCGCGCGGGGCGCATGCGCGACGCGTACCTTCGCAGCCGTAGCCCTGCCCGATGAGGCCCCACAGCAGGTCCGAGCAGTGGTGGCAGTACGTCGGCTTGTGGAAGGTCTTCTTCGCGAAGGAGTGGGTGCGATGGGGCGCGGGCGCGGCCTGCGCCATGGCGGGCGCGCGGGCCGGGCCGGGCTGGCGCGCTACTCATGCCGCGGCGCCCAGGGGCGCGCCGCGCTCTCCGAGCGGCTGTCGCGGCCCACCATCGCGGCGCGTCTGCCGCCCGCGCCCCGGCCGGCCCGCGCACGCGCCCCGCCCCGCCCCGCGCCCCGCGCCCTGCCCCGCGCCACGCGCCGCGCCGCACGCAGCCTCGACCTCGTGCCGGCGGCAGGACCCGCCACACCACAATCGATATCCACTCTTATCTCTGGAAACGTTCCTCAACTTATGACATTAACTTACAATAGCCTACATTGAGGCTTTTCATCTCTCCGTGAATGTTACGTAGGTACCTAACGCTTTGTGCCGATAACCGCACTGTGTGAAATGAAAACATGCGAACAACTTACTTTTCCAATATGTCGTAGGATAATGGTTCATACCTCATACATCACGTTAGTCCACTTAGAATATTGTGAGCTATTCAGCGGTTTGTCTATGACGATGATCAGTTTGGCTTCATTTTGATGGTATGAAAGGCTCTTTGATTTTGTCCATATTAAAGTTGAATGGAAACATATGCTAGGCTGCGAGACTTTTGAGAAGACAGTTTAAAAAAAATTGAGAACTCCAAGTCATAGAAAGGGATATTGAAAATCAACAAAAATAATCGAAATACTGAAAAAATAAACTTCATAAATAAAATAAAGCCGACGCCGCTACAAGTTCACGTCGTGCGGCGCATGCGCGTTGCCGCCCACCAATCCAAAAAGCTCTTGTTTACAATTTTAAGAGGCGCAGCATCCTCGCGGCGCAGCCCGACACCCAGACGCCACTCGCGCGTACCTCACCAACGTACCACATCAACACTTACTAAAACCAAACTCAAGCTATTATAAAACATGTACATCAATAATTAGATTGAAACGGTTTTTGAAATGCGAACATTTAATTACGTCAATACCTTTTTTGGCTGAATAGAAAAAAAAAGTAAAAAGGAAAACCTTTTTCCTTAATTGTTCAAAGTCACGTAACGCCAAACTGTAAGCATTCTGCCAGAATATAACGGCCTGATGATCCTTAACATATTTCCCCTCAACTGTCTTACGTACTTACGGTGTACATAAGAAAAATCTTTATATGAAATGTATATAAACGTATATCATATATATGTATGTATATATAAACGTAAAAAAACTTCATCCAATGGCGACCGCGGGCTTACGGTTGTTGTGAACCTATAAGGTTATTCGGACAGTTAAGAGTAATCCTCAGAAAAATAACGTTGAGCTTTCGCTACGGAAGCTACTAGAGTGGTTTAATTTCTAAGAGTAATCCTCAGAAAAATAACGTTGAGCTGTCGCTACGGAAGCTACTATAGTGGTTTAATTTTTAAGAGTAATCCTTAGAAAAATAACGTTGAGCTTTCGCTACGGAAGCTACTATAGTGGTTTAATTTCTAAGAGTAATCCTTAGACAAATAACGTTGAGCTTTCGCTACGGAAGCTACTATAGTGGTTTAATTTTTAAGAGTAATCCTCAGACAAATAACGTTGAGCTTTCGCTACGGAAGCTACTATAGTGGTTTAATTTTTAAGAGTAATCCTTAGAAAAATAACGTTGAGCTTTCGCTACGGAAGCTACTAGAGTGGTTTAATTTCTAAGAGTAATCCTCAGAAAAATAACGTCGAGCTTTCGCTACGGAAGCTACTAGAGTGGTTTAATTTCTAAGAGTAATCCTCAGAAAAATAACGTTGAGCTTTCGCTACGGAAGCTACTAGAGTGGTTTAATTTCTAAGAGTAATCCTTAGAAAAATAACGTTGAGCTGTCGCTACGGAAGCTACTATAGTGGTTTAATTTTTAAGAGTAATCCTTAGAAAAATAACGTTGAGCTTTCGCTACGGAAGCTACTATAGTGGTTTAATTTCTAAGAGTAATCCTCAGAAAAATAACGTTGAGCTGTCGCTACGGAAGCTACTATAGTGGTTTAATTTTTAAGAGTAATCCTTAGAAAAATAACGTTGAGCTTTCGCTACGGAAGCTACTATAGTGGTTTAATTTCTAAGAGTAATCCTTAGACAAATAACGTTGAGCTTTCGCTACGGAAGCTACTATAGTGGTTTAATTTTTAAGAGTAATCCTCAGACAAATAACGTTGAGCTTTCGCTACGGACGCTACTAGAGTGGTTTAATTTTTAAGAGTAATCCTCAGACAAATAACGTTGAGCTTTCGCTACGGAAGCTACTATAGTGGTTTAATTTTTAAGAGTAATCCTCAGACAAATAACGTTGAGCTTTCGCTACGGACGCTACTAGAGTGGTTTAATTTTTAAGAGTAATCCTCAGACAAATAACGTTGAGCTTTCGCTACGGAAGCTACTATAGTGGTTTAATTTTTAAGAGTAATCCTCAGACAAATAACGTTGAGCTTTCGCTACGGACGCTACTAGAGTGGTTTAATTTTTAAGAGTAATCCTCAGACAAATAACGTTGAGCTTTCGCTACGGAAGCTACTATAGTGGTTTAATTTTTAAGAGTAATCCTCAGACAAATAACGTTGAGCTTTCGCTACGGACGCTACTAGAGTGGTTTAATTTTTAAGAGTAATCCTCAGACAAATAACGTTGAGCTTTCGCTACGGAAGCTACTATAGTGGTTTAATTTTTAAGAGTAATCCTCAGACAAATAACGTTGAGCTTTCGCTACGGACGCTACTAGAGTGGTTTAATTTTTAAGAGTAATCCTCAGACAAATAACGTTGAGCTTTCGCTACGGACGCTACTATAGTGGTTTAATTTTTAAGAGTAATCCTCAGACAAATAACGTTGAGCTTTCGCTACGGACGCTACTAGAGTGGTTTAATTTTTAAGAGTAATCCTCAGACAAATAACGTTGAGCTTTCGCTACGGACGCTACTAGAGTGGTTTAATTTTTAAGAGTAATCCTCAGACAAATAACGTTGAGCTTTCGCTACGGACGCTACTAGAGTGGTTTAATTTTTAAGAGTAATCCTCAGACAAATAACGTTGAGCTTTCGCTACGGAAGCTACTATAGTGGTTTAATTCGCAAACAGTACTTATACATACATTCAACATTACGCCCATTTTTAGGGTTCCGTTCCCAAAGGGTAAAACGGGACCCTATTACTAAGACTTCGCTATCCGTCTGTCACCAGGCTGTATCTCATAAACCGTGATAGTTAGACAGTTGAAGTTTTCACAGATGATGTAATTATGTTGCCGCCATAACAAAAAATACTACAAAACAGAATAAAAGAAATATTTAAGGGGGCTCCCATACAACAGACATGATGTTTTGCCGTTTTTATAGATAATGGTACGGAACCCTTCGTGCGCGAGTCCGACTCGCACTTGGCCGGTTTTTTTTAAGCAGAACTGTATCTACTAAAATCTGGATATACTGTAAATATAAAAGCTTTTACTAACCCAGTAGTTAGTCATCACCGTAGAAGTACTTCGGAATTTCGTAGGCCTTTACAGCGACATGTTACAAAACATCGCCCACGAACGTCATTGTAACCCACGCCGTATACACGATGGCCGGCCAACGTTTCGAAAAGTACCGGAGTAGTGTGCATTGCTGGCTTTATAGGCAAGAGGCTTTTGAAAGGAGTTTGTAATGCAGTAATGTACGCAATTTGAGTCTTAATAACAGATACGGTACAGTCACAATTTATGTTTAGGATGAAAAGCTGCGTTTAATTTATTTTTATTGTTGTAGAAATGAAGCTTACTGAACTTCTGGAAGTTCGGTAAGTTTCAAGAAGTGATCATAGCAATATGTCAAATCTATGTTGGCATAGATTTAACATTTTGCTATGATCATCTATTTTATAACTTTATGAAGGCCATACAAATATATTGTTCCGTACGGCCATCGAACCCGCAATACTTGGAGTGCTCTCTAAGTTCTGGTTGATGTTCGGCTCACAGTAATAGTTTGATATTATTACTTTATAATTGTGTACAAAAAGTAGATTAAAAAATATATATTTGAAAAGACTACTACATAATCGTAGTAGGTTACGAAATCGTAGAAAACAGCCTCTGAATTTGTTAAATAGAAGCTACGAATCCGTAGAAAGGAGAGCCTACGAGCTCGTAGCAGGCTGGCTAGAAAGTCATAGAAAGGAACCTACGAACTCGTAGCAGGGAGGTTACAAAGTCATAGAAAGGAACCTACGAACTGGTAGCAGGGAGGCAACAAAGTCATAGAAAGGAACCTACGAACTCGTAGCAGGGAGGTTACAAAGTCATAGAAAGGAACCTACGAACTCGTAGCAGGGAGGCTACAAAGTCATAGAAAGGAACCTACGAACTCGTAGCAGGGAGGCTACAAAGTCATAGAAAGAAACCTACGAACTCGTAGCAGGGAGGTTACAAAGTCATAGAAAGGAACCTACGAACTCGTAGCAGGGAGGTTACAAAGTCATAGAAAGGAACCTACGAACTAGTAGCAGGGAGGCTACAAAGTCATAGAAAGGAACCTACGAACTCGTAGCAGGGAGGTTACAAAGCCATAGAAAGGAACCTACGAACTCGTAGCAGGGAGGCTACAAAGTCATAGAAAGGAACCTACGAACTCGTAGAAGGGAGGCTACGAAGTCGTAAAAAAAGTGTTTACCCAATTATATGGAACCTCCTCAGATATGGTGAAAAAAAACTGCAGTCTCAAACAGAATTTCAAATTAGAATGATAAAAATATAATTTGAAAAATTGGGGTTGGTCGTTCATATTCAAAAGCAATAGAGTTAATAGGCTTAGAACCGCAGTAGCCCTAACCGCACGAAAAGTGAAGCCATTTCAAGTTAGCCCTTTAAGGCTAAATACGACTTTTGGCGCGTGAGTACTCAGGACCAAGTATTACTGTGAAGAGCTCCCGCAGTTTTGCAAAAAAAATGACGTACTGTATAGTGAAAAGGTGTCACAACTCATCACATAATAATCATAAACATTTAAAGATCTCATTTCACGGATAAGTACGAGTACTGCCTAGCATTTTATATTTTTGTTTAAAACATTCATCAAAACATAATAATAAATCGTATATTTGACAGACGCTATTACAATGAAAATGTTGTTAGGCATAGGAAAATATTTTACTCCATTTTTGTTATTATACATAATTACATACTGCCTATAATCCCAATACACATATAAGTAGGTATTTTTATTTGCCAAATATACCTACATTGTGCAATCACTAAATAAATTAAATTAAATAAATAAAATAAACAAATTAAATCATTTTAAACGCAACTTATTTATAGTTCTATGTCTATGCAAGGTTGGCAAAATTGGAACCGTTCCATTTTTCCCACTTTTTGGGGACAATGTCATTTACTTGCAACATTACTCTTTTGCTTGTGTGCGTGTCGGTGAAAGTAATTACGTGCCGCATATGCACACATTCATTGAGTTGTTGGCTCAACTTTGTACGGAATTTTAAATGGAACTAACACTCTCAAGTATAATTACTCTGTTTTATTTATTTTATTAATTTTAGGAAAACTTACAGTTAATGCATTTCAATATCAGGCCAGTTGGCGTGGTTGGTTAAGATACCGCCTATCATGTCGCTGGTCGTGGGTTCGATTCCCATCCAGGACAAACATTTGTGTGCATGAACATGTCTGTTTGTCCTGAGTCTGGGTGTAATTATCTATATAAGTATGTATTTACAAAAAAAAAAGTAGTATGTATGTAGTATATCAGTTGTCTGGTTTCCATAGTACAAGCTCTGCTTAGTTTGGGACCAGATGACCGTGTGTGAAAATGTCCCAGGATATTATTATTATTATTATTATTATTATATCAAGTACAATGTGTAAAAGATGGCCAATTACAAGCTTCCACTAACAATTAATGTGAGTATTATTAACAAATACGCGAAAACAGCGACGTAAGACATACGCAAATCAATTGTCGCACTCTAAATTCAAAAGCTACATTTTCAATTTCCCCTAGAACAAAGCTAAGAGATCAAATTCAGCTAGTATTTTATTTTTCCTACTGTATTCCTCAAAGGGTGTCAACAACGATACTTGTATATAACTACTAGCTTCCGCCCGCGGCTTCGCCCGCGTGGTATGTCGATAAAAAGTAGCCTATGTCCTTTTCCAGGTCATGGTCTACCCGTGTGCCAAATTTCATCCAAATCAGTTCAGCTGTTTTAGCGTGAAAGCGCTAAAACAGCTGAATGCGTAACCTTCGCAAATCAAATCAAATCAAAAGTCATTTATTCAAACTAGGCTGAGAATCAGCACTTTTTGAACGTCAAAATTACATAAGACAGTCCCCCAAAACGCCCGCCCTTCACCACTACCTAGTGCTTTAGCTGGGGAGAAGAAGTGGCGCAACAAACTCCCCAGCAGCACGGCTGTCTGTTCAGTTAAAAAAAAAAATGATTCTATATAACACTGCGCATAATAATTTAGGTACATTACGCAATACAAAACATTAAATTAAATTATTTGCTATAAGTAAGCTAGCACACGCCAATATACCAAAAAAAAAAAAAAATCGAAAACTATACTCAAGCAGAAACTAAAAATGTAAGCAGAACTTTATACCCAAATAAAAGCCTCCAGTAATAAAGGGCGTGCCCACTTACATATAGCCGTACATGTAGTCGTAACTCAAAGTCACAGATGATAAACTAGGACCATCGAAGTAAAATCAACAACGAGTTAAGTTACTAATAACAAAACAAAACCAAGGTCAGCAAGACGACCTGTCACCACAAGCAGCACCCGTTCACGAGTATAGCGCAAAGATCAGCCATTACCCCCCTCGCCATATTTGAGGGAAGGAGACAACTCGACCCCCGACGCTACCGCAAGCAGTGACATCTAAGGGAGCATGACGAACTTGCTGCCGGTTGCTCGGGCAAGAAAAACTATGATCATTTGTCGAGGTCACTAGCTAACCACATATTGCAATACCACTCATAAAAATAAATAAACATTGAAATGAGTAGATTATGTCAATAATAAATAAAAATAAAATTAAAATAAATTGACCTTGAGAGTCAAACAAAATAAACAATTATATGAACTCATATAACCTGTCAGTAGGTATGCTAATTCTGGAGAAAGAACATAAACATTGTCTTAAGTTAAACACAGCGACCAACTATTCTTATCGTTTAAGTAATCGTTGATAGAATAGTATGCCTTTGAACAAAGGTTAGATTTTACTTTAGCTTTGAACGCATTAAAGGGCAAATCTAGCAAAGAAGAGGGTAGCTTGTTATAAAAAGATATACCAAGCCCAACAAATGAGTTATGAACCTTATGAAGCCGGTGAAATGGAGCACGTAATTTGTCCTTATTTCTGGTGTTAACATTGTGAATATCACTGTTTTTAGTGTATAAATGTATATTTTGTCTAATATATAAGATGTTGGCGAAGATGAATTGTGATGCCACCGTGAGAATACCAATCTGTTTAAAAAAATCTCTCAAAGAAACTCTGGCACCGAGCTGGTAAATTGCTCGAACAGCTCGTTTCTGAAGAACAAATATATTTTGAATGTCAGCGGCTTTGCCCCAGAGCAGAATACCGCAGAATATCGCATTTACAATATTAGTATTAGTACTTAGTATTATTAGTTAGGATGTGTTCTTACAGTACTGTAAAGGTTTCATACCAAGGGCAACCTTATGCGATACAGGCTGGCATTCGATCATTCAAACAAGTGTCGAATTACATTTTAATCTGCATGTTCGTTTTTTGTTCAAAGAAAAGGTAAACTCGAGATAGCATCTTTAGTTATTTGTTCAAATATAAAATATTGGTTTGCTGCACTAACTTTCATTATAGCTTGGTAATATTGCTACGACGCGACGTAGCAATATTACCAAGCTATAATGAAAGTTACTGCAGCAAACAAATATTTTGCCCATAGAGACTTCTACATATGGTGGAGGCGCGGTTCGACTTCCCGACGAAACAATTTTTCTGAGATTAGTCTAAGTTGTGACCAGCTTTGCTAACGGGGCATAGCCTGGACTTATCTGAAAATGCAGATTTGGACAGGGAGCATTGGGCGTTCGCAGTTCGGTGCAATATGTGTTAGCTCGCACGTTTGTGCGCTTAGTACAGATGTGAAGGTGTATCTTTTTAAGGCCTACTGCCAAACCTTCTACACGTGCAGCTTTTGCGTGAAGTATACGCAGTGAGCCTACATCGTCCTGCGCGTTCAGTACAATAATGGTTTTGGGACTTCCGCGCTTCTGCAGCGCTTCGCAGATGTTCATGTCACGTAAATATTTGTTGTTGTCAGGTTAGTTTGTGGGTGAATATTTGACCTTTTAACCGCCCGTCATTACCTTCCGCCAAAAGTTGATGAAGGAGAATATATTTAATGAAATATTTCAGCAATTCCTGATTCTGGTCCTTAAGCAGATTCTGGGAATTGATGAAATATTTCATTAACGATATTCTCCTTCATCAACTTTTGGCGGAAGGTAATGACGGCGGTTAAAAGGTCAAATATTCACCCTTGTGAGTTGTTGTGCTTTACTAAAGAAGTCTCAGGTAAAATAGGAGGCAAGCTTATTGCCATTTACTATTCACAATTATGAAGTTGTTGTGCTTTACTAAAGAAGTCTCAGGTAAAATAGGAGGCAAGCTTATTGCCATTTACTATTCACAATTATGAAGTTGTTGTGCTTTACTAAAGAAGTCTCAGGTAAAATAGGAGGCAAGCTTATTGCCATTTACTAGTCACAACTACGAAGTTGTTGTGCTTTACTAAAGAAGTCTCAGGTAAAATAGGAGGCAAGCTTATTGTCATTTACTATTCACAATTATGAAGTTGTTGTGCTTTACTAAAGAAGTCTCAGGTAAAATAGGAGGCAAGCTTATTGCCATTTACTATTCACAATTATGAAGTTGTTGTGCTTTACTAAGTCTCAGGTAAAATAGGAGGCAAGCTTATTGCCATTTACTATTCACAATTATGAAGTTGTTGTGCTCTACTAAAGAAGTCTCAGGTAAAATAGGAGGCAAGCATATTGCCATTTACTATTCACAATTATGAAGTTGTTGTGCTTTACTAAATAACTCTCAGGTAAAATAGGAGGCAAGCTTATTGCCATTTACTATTCACAATTATGAAGTTGTTGTGCTTTACTAAAGAAGTCTCAGGTAAAATAGGAGGCAAGCTTATTGCCATTTACTAGTCAAAACTACGAAGTTGTTGTGCTTTACTAAAGAAGTCTCAGGTAAAATAGGAGGCAAGCTTATTGTTACTATTCACAATTATGAAGTTGTTGTGCTTTACTAAAGAAGTCTCAGGTAAAATAGGAGGCAAGCTTATTGCCATTTACTAGTCACAACTACGAAGTTATTGTGCTTTACTAAAGAAGTCTCAGGTAAAATAGGACGCAAGCTTATTGCCATTTACTATTCACAATTATGAAGTTGTTGTGCTTTACTAAAGAAGTCTCAGGTAAAATAGGAGGCAAGCTTATTGCCATTTACTATTCACAATTATGAAGTTGTTGTGCTTTACTAAAGAAGTCTCAGGTAAAATAGGAGGCAAGCTTATTGCCATTTACTAGTCACAACTACGAAGTTGTTGTGCTTTACTAAAGAAGTCTCAGGTAAAATAGGAGGCAAGCTTTTTGCCATTTACTAGTCATAACTATGAAGTTGTTGTGCTTTACTAGAGAAGTGTCAGGTAAAATAGAAGGCAAGCTTATTGCCATTTACTATTCACAACTATGAAGTTGATGTACCTTACTAGAGAAGTGTCAGGTAAAATAGAAGGCAAGCTTATTGCCATTTACTGGTCACAACTATGAAGTTGTTGTACCTTACTAGAGAAGTCTCAGGTAAAGTAGGAGGCAAGCTTATTGCCATTTACTAGTCACAACTATGAAGATGTTGTACCTTACTAGAGAAGTCTCAGGTAAAGTAGGAGGCAAACTTATTGCCATTTACTAGTCACAACTATGAAGTTGTTGTGCTTTACTAGAGAAGTATCAGGTAAAATAGGAGGCAAGCTTATTGCCATTTACTATTCACAACTATGAAGTTTTTGTACCTTACTAGAGAAGTGTCAGGTAAAGTAGGAGGCAAGCTTATTACCATTTACTAGTCACAATTATGAAGTTATTGTATCTTACTAAGTTTGACTAAAAATGAATCATCAAAATCGCACTACTCTGTAAAACTTACTCCTGGCCATACATTAACAAAAAAATACTCATCGACTTGAGAACCCCTATTTTTTTATCGTCGATTAAAAACTACAAACCACATCGTGGCTGCACATACAGAACTAAGGATTTGTTAATTAAAAACAACAAATGAAAGCTGAGTTTGAGTTGCTATGCGCTCAGGTAACGCCACCTGTTGCATTTGGCACGAACTAGCGGCGCGGCGTGGAATCACTGATGCCCTGCCAAATGTTCAGCATACTGAATATTCTTTTAGTTATTTTTCTTTTTCCTGGTCATATACCTATGTCGGAAGCTGACCTCAACAAAGAATAAATAAAACTAAGCTGGTGATGCATAGGTTTCTGTTTGCTTGTATGGAAAGTAGGTACATTTAGAGTGTTAGATATTGTTTAAAATTAAAATCATTTTTATTTTTACTTTACTTACCTATTTTTACGTACGTAACGGTACGTATTTTAATTAATAAAATGCTTATGTACAATATACAGGATGTTTGGAGGCTGAGTGCAAAGCCGTGGGGGTGATAGTTGACATCTTTCGAGCATTTCGAGCCATACATGTCTTAGACGAAGTCAATCGTGCCTAGCCTTTTTAACCGACTTCAAAAAAAGGGAGGAGGTTCTCAGTTCGTCGGAATAATCTTTTTTTTAATGTATGTTCCACGATTACTCGAAGACGGCTGGACAGATTTCGATTTTTTTTTTTTTTTGTTTGAAAGAGTATACTTTCTAGTCGGTTTCATTGTCATCAGGTCAGGATCTGAAGATGGGATCCTGGAGAAATCGACGGCACTCTTCAAATATTATAGGCACACCAATAGCGATTTGGGTTTTTTTTATAGTAACTCATGCATTTATTTGTTCTTGAAAAGCACCATTTGGTGAAGTGGAACAGTGGAACTGATGATGAAGATCACAGATGGCCAGCGGAACTACTCAATAATAAGTATTTCACGGGTTGCGATTCGATTAGGTACTTTAGTAATGGTTAAAAAACATTTTCCAAAAATCAAAATCAAAAATCATTTATTTAAACTAGGCTGAGAATCAGCACTTTTTGAACGTCAAAATTACATAAGACAGTCCCCCAAAACGCCCGCCCTTCACCACTTCCTAGTGCTCTAGCTGAGGAGAAGAAGTGGCGCAACAAACTCCCCAGCAGCACAGCTGTCTGTTCAGTTAAAAAAATTGAATCTATACAACACTGCGCATAATAATTTAGGTACATTAAGCAACACAAAACATTAAATTAAATTATTTGCGATAAGTAATCTAGTACACGCCAATAAACCAAAAAAAAAATCGAAAACTATACTCAAGCAGAAATAAAAATACAAAACTAAAAACGTAAGCAGAACTGTATACCTAAATAAAGGCCTCCATCCTAAATAAAGGATGTGCCCACTTACATATATGAAGATTTTATTTTATTTTTATTACTTTTAAGAAGGCTTACAGACTAATTACAAATAATAGGTAAGAACAACACAATATCAGGTTGCTAATAACAAGCCTCCACAGATATATAACATCGATAACTTAAGGTCGAATAGTTAAATTTCATTTTGTACACACGTAAATTGATTACTTAGTTTATTTATCTAAGTTGCTACATATAAGTTGAAGAACCACTAGCCGGCGCATCATTCACCAAAAATGATTTGGCTAAGAGCGTCCTTACTGTGCTTAACTTAGTACAAAATAAGTCAACATCATGTTCTGAAGATACATCATTAAAGCTTCGAACGGTTCTTATAAGAAATGCATTACGCCTATAATTAGTAGTAGCAGAAGGCACACCCAGAAGCGGCCTTTTACGTAATCCAATGGTGTTGGTGCGAAATGCTAACTTTGTTAATAGTTCAGGGCAGTCAATCGAGCCATTCGCTATGTTAATCAAAAAACATACATCATTAATGATTCGCCTACGATCCAATGGCAGAAAATGATACCTCTTGCAACGGTGACTGTAATCTATGGATACTTGGTGTGCCTTATAATCTAGCTTTATCCCTCGATAGTTGTTGCAGTCCTGTACGTCACCTTTATTCTTGAAGATGGGCACTAGCGAACTATTGCACCATTCTTGTGGGATCGCTTTTTCATGCAACAACTTATTGAAGAATAAAGTCAGCCACATACATCTATCTTCTTTTAAACACTTCCACACTTCCATTGGTATGTCATCTGGGCCCATGGCCTTTCCATTTTTCATACTTTGAACTGCCTTCCTTACTTCATCCATGCTAATTTCCCTCACCAAACCCATATTTGTTTGTAACTCTTTGAGCACACCACTCGATTTATTCTCTTCGTTCATTAGCTTTTCAAAATAAAACTTCCATTGTTCTTTTATCTATATATATCGTATTTTTCTTCCATCTTGGGACAGAACCTTACCGGCTTCATCTTTCAAACACTTAATGTGAATTATATCTCTCGTTCTCCTTTCTCTTGCTTTTGTAATCCGGTATAGCTCCTTCTGGCCTCTTGGGCTGTCCAGTGAGTCATACAACTTCTCCTGCGCCTTAGCCCTGGAAACTGCTACCACCTTTTTTGCCTTTCTCTTCCATTCTTTATAAATTCTCTTCTTATCTTCTTTCAGACTATCATTTCCGTTTTCTACACCCTGCCATTCTTTAAACGCAACTTTCTTTTCTTTAAACATCTTTTGCACTTCTTCATTCCACCACCATGTATCCTTTTCTATCATGCCTTTTCCTTTCTATTCTCCAAACACGTGTTTTGCTACTCTCCTTATACAATCCGCTATCTCTTTCCAACATTCACTCACAGTTTTTCCTTCCATATCCTTCATTACAATCATTTTATCTACCACTTGACTCTTAAACATACTTGCACATTCCTCTTTTTCTATCATACGCCACCTGGTTTTTGGTGGGGGCCGTTCTTTGTACTTACTGGACGAGACACTGAGTTTTACCTCCATTATTATTAGTCTGTGTTGTGTGACTAAGCCTTCGCCTGGCAGCACTTTACAATTTTTGACACATTTTAGGCTGTTCCGTCTTACCAGCAAGAAATAAATTTGTGTCGCGTGGCGGCCACTTTTGTAAGTAATAAGATGTTCGTTTTGCTTTTCAAACGAAGTATTTGTTATTGTCAGGTCTTCTGTCTTCCTACATGCCCGTTAATGTCGCCCCCCACATACACTTTTTCACTCTCTGGCACATCCATCATCACACGATCGAAATCCTCCCAAAACTTCTCTTTTACACTATCCTCACATCCTGACTGGGGTGCATACACACTTACTATATTTAACACTAAACTTTCCATAATCACTTTAACAGCTATCACTCTATCACTCACTCTTTTAACAACTATCACACATTCTTTCAATTCCCTATCCAAAACTGGTATAGTTTCACCACACCACTGGTATAGTGTCACACCATTTCGCTTGCCATTGCTTCCACAGTAAAAGAACTTATATCCTTCTCCTATCTCTCTAGCCTTTGCACCCTTCCATTTCGTCTCTTGCAGACACGCTATATTCAGTCGTCGCCTTTTTAAGACATCTGCTAATTCTCTTCCTCTTCCAGTTATAGTACCTACATTCCAGCTCACGCACCTCACTCTTACTTCTCTCACACTCCGAGCTTGCGTCTTACGTCGCACCCGCTCGTTCTGATGCGACAACCCTTGTCCATTTCCCACAGTAGCCGGGTGCTGCGCGTCGCCTGTGGGGTACGCCCTAGCCCTATCGCGCATTCTAGATTTACTTACCATGTTGCATGTGGTTTTGGCTAAGTTTTTACAGTCGGCCTGACACCAACCCTCCTTGGGAATGCTTTTGTTGGTGGTTTACCCGCCACCGCGCGGGTGACCCAAGGTGCTTAAATTGTATGCACTAGTTATCAAACTCCCTTAGTCAAATCGACAAAACTGACCATGATTGGTCAGTTTTGTCTAATCAACGAAATTGACTAATCAACGAAACTGGCAAATATTTTTTTTGTTTTTTTGTTTTACATGTTTAGGTATCAATCAAAATCCATTACATCCGTAAAGTCTATAAAGTCCAACACACAAAAAAAAAACTATTTTTTTTTAAACTGATATTTCAAGTTACAACACTACCTGCGGTCGTTGACACCAAATAAAATATCATCAAATCACTTCTTTTTTTGTTTTATCTTGTAGGTACTTATAGATATCGATACCTGTCACGTCTGCGGAGTTTCGCTAACTAATTTAATTTGACCCTGTATTTACAACCGTTGCTTGCTACGATCGATACAATACATTTCTACATAGAGACGGATAATTCCTGAATTGTAAAACTTAAAGTTCAGATATTATCCGAATTATAGAGCATAACAAACATAACATTAATATAAAAGAATGTTCATATTTCTTAAACTGAAGGTAACGTGTCTCAAGAGACTTCCTCAACAGTTATTTGCCTACTGATATACTTCTAGCGCCATCACCACAAAAAAAACCCCTCTTGATTTTGACAGCGGTTTAAAAAAAGAAAGCGACCGAAAGGCTGCGTTCCACTAATATCTTGATCAAACGCTCGCAAAGTGACACGTATTTGAAGTTTAAAGGCGTAAGCTTTCGTCCCAGCGCGTCCATCAGCCCCCAGTGGGGTGGCACAGATAAATATAGCCGTCGAAAGCGCGCCTCGCCACCCGTGTAGGTTTTCCATTCGATTAGTTTCGTTACATGCCACCCTTGTAAGCATACACGGAAACTTGTGTGTGTTTGTACGTGTCTGTGTGGGTGGCACCTTTTTGGTCAGCTGGATACTCAGTAGCTAAGTCCGTTGTATGACGTAGTGTTGCATATAAGGATATTGAGGAAACTGATGGAATTTTTTTAGGGAGAAGTTGTGTTTTTATCAGAAACAAGATAGGTACAAACTGCAGGCGGAAAGAATGAAAGATTTCACAATAGGTACTCATTCAGCGGGTACGTACTACTGAGTGTAAAGGTTCCATGCAATGGACCTTAACCTTATATTGTACTGGCTGACATTCGATTACTTGCGCCGTTATAGAACTCTCCGTTTTTAAATAAATAAAAAAGATAGTTCGTATGTTTTTCTAGGCCGCACTTCGGCCACAGATTACTAATAGGTATGTATCAAGCTAACTTCGGTTTTAGCTGGGGTGATAGGCAGTGTAGTTTTAAGAAACGTGCGCTTTTATTCGAAGACTGTATTGATTTCCTTTTGATTATAGTTAACTGTTATTCTGCCTTTATCATTTCAAGTAATCTAGATCCCGATGGAAAGTGACGATCTATTCGGAATTCGTCACAGTACCGTATTACATCGACATCGAAGTATGTGTGTGCCAAGGGGACAAGGGGATGTTTCACTGCAAGATTTCATACTGATTGGTACATAACACTATAGTAGTTTAGGTACCTATGTCTACTCTGAAATGACGCGCCCGTACTACCGCATTTACCGTAGTGTATACAAATTTAAGAAGTGGGGCGCGTCATTTCAGTGTAAACAAGCCATGTGAAAGACATGAACATCTATACTTGTGTTAGGAATAGGTTTACTGCTATAGCCCAACGGGGACGTGGGATTCGAACTCACGAACTTTCGATCATTAGTCTGTCGCTTTCGCTATGGCCTACTGTAGCTAAAATTTGATTTTAGAATAAATCCTTTTTTGTGGAAATGACCTATGGAGTCCAATCTTCAACTATTTTATTGAGTGTGTACGTGGTGCTTTTATTTTCTGTCCTGTACTTACCCGTTAAGACATATTGACTGTTTCATAGCAGTGATGCCAGGTCTAAACCTGGCATCACTGCTATGACACAGTCAATATGTAGTTACGTAGGTACTTTTAGACTTTATAGTGCTAATACAGTAAAACCTACAACGTACAGATCTGTAGTTACACTGATGATAGCAGCAAGTAGGTATTGTATTGTATTGTAAATCGAAGCAATCTTGGTTGATCCCAATAATGATAGGATATGCCAAATTTTCACGTAATAATAAGGCGAGTATAGTCGTGTAAACGGTCGTTTTTGAGAGGCTGATGCTTTTAAATGAGCCTACAGAACATTCCAGAAAAAAATATACTTATATGAAACTTTGATATGTAAACCTGCTTTAATCTGAACATTTAAAAATTTTAAGCAACATTAAATACTTACAATGCATACATACATACAAACATACATAAGTACATCTATAAAATTTTGTGTATTTGTTTGGAAGCTCTAATAGATTGTCATATTATGTGAATATATTGCAGTTCCAATAATATTACATACATACGTGTCGAATTGATAACTCCTTTTTTTTGAAGTCGTTCAAAATGTAAAGTGAAGCGTGGCCGAGCTCTCCAAAACTATTCTACCGTCATTACGAAAAAAGACGTATCTGACATTTTTTTCGAAATAGAGTTATTTACATATTCGGAATCAGCAAAAAAAGACGCATCTACCAGTATTTTTAAATTGACGTAAACTTAACGAAAACATGATAATTCTTACTATTAAAAGACGCATCTGCCTTTGTATCTTATAGTTTAAACAGGACAAAATATTTTTTTTCTCCATTTCAATAATTCTGTAGATACGTTCTTTTTCCTTACGCGGCGGCAGTATTAAGAAGCTACATTACTTCTATTGTGCTTATAATTTTTTTTCGTTTTTTATTTAGCTATCTTGAGAATTTCGTTGGATGGAGACCTAGATGACTGATGATACAGTACCTGATGATCTGAAGGCGCGTATAGGATCTCAGTGACGGCACTATGTAGACCCATCGTGTTTGTACTTATTTGAATAGAATATATGTAAAATAATATAACCGATAAGCACTTATCTGGTCATCATCAGACCTTCAGAAAGTATCATGTAGCAGCGTCCGTGCTCAATTAGATAAATGTTGAAAGCTGGGTCAACCTAACTATTTCCGTTACTGAGGACCAATAAGCACTTACCTGGTCATCATCAGACCTTCAGAAAGTATCATGTAGTAGCATCCGTGCTCAATTAGATAAATTTTGAAAGGTAAAGTCATCCTAACTATTTCCATTACTGAGGACCAATAAGCACTTACGTGGTCATCATCAGACCTTCAGAAAGTATCATGTAGTAGCAACCGTGCTCAAGAAATGTTTAAAGCTGGGTCATCCTAACTATTTCCGTTACTGAGAACCTTGTTTTGAGATGGTTTCCCTTTGACACCACACCCGTAGCTCGTAGCGACAAGCCAGGCCGTCACACTTACACGTATTAGTCCATTATCTTTAAAACTACTTAACCAATTTTGATTAAACTTTCACTGTGCCCTAAGTTGGAGTAAATGTAAGCCAACAAAAAAGAATGGTCACGATCCGATTAATAGTTTCGGAGAAATGCGTGGACAAACATACATACATACAAACATACATACATGTATAAAATTTTGTATATTTGTTTGGAAGCCCTAATAGATTATCATATGTGAATATATTACAGTTCCAATAATATTACATACATACGTGTCGAATTGATACCCCAACATAGTTCGGGAAAGGCTAGGCAGATTGATAGATTGACGTGTCGAATTGATAACTCCTTTTTTTGAAGTCGTTAAAAAGAGGTTGTTTTCAACGTTAAATTCGCTACTGCTTCTAAACTACAAGTGATATGTTCACGGCTTAGCGACGATAATATTGGTAAATCTCCTATCTATGTCCTAACCCATTGGGTTAGGACATAGATAGGCATCGTCTACCTTCTAGCCAAATTTCATCGAGATCCGTTCAGACGTTATGGCGTGAAAAAGTAGCAAACATACAGACAGAGTTATTTCCGCATTTATAATATTAGCATGGATAGGATTGCGAATGAGAGAATTTCCACCTTGGGCGAAATTGTACCTACTCATAGCGCCACCTACTGATCGCCTACTAAAACTATGATAGCAAACATTCTCAACTTCATGCAGAAATAAATCGTCAGGCGCTGATGAAGTAAAATCATCACGGGCAATTTATTCTTTAATTTATCTATAACAACTTCTTTAAAACTTACTATAGTAATAGCAATAATTATGTTAATAGTTGGCAAAGCACAAATAAACTATGCATAAGCATGACCATCCAATTAACATTTATTCATACTGGTGCCGATTCTCTTGTTCATTAACTAAACTAAAATTAGAGAATCGCTGTTTTACTAACATGCAGCGGGACGGCTATAGATATGAACTAAGTTAGAAAATATGTCAAACTAGTTCACGCCTTGCGCTTCACCGTGTTTTTACGTGTCGTCTGAATTTGTATGGATTTATTAGCTCCAACTTAATTTGACAGCTCTAGTTTACGTCCGTCTCTTTCTTGTTTTATTAGAGAGAGAAAGTTAGTAATAGCCTAAATTTTGTTTAGTTTGTGTACAACAGAATCGGCACCACTGTCTTGTACTTAATAGATATAATTTAGTGTTAGCTTGTAATATGTTTTATCACAAATAAATTACATAGGTAATATTCAAACGCTGACTTTAGAAACTTAAAAAAAACTAACTTACAATTTAAGTAAATACTAGCTGACCAGGTAATTTAAAAAATATACTTAAGCTAATATTAGGCGTTTTGTTCAATTAAGCATGTGTACCCGCGGCGGTCTTTAGTGTGATGCTATATAGGTCACTGAACCCGTTCTACCTACCTGTGAGGTAAGCCTCCACGCTATGATTCATACAAGCATGTTACTTAAAAAGGCTAACAATGCAGCATAACTGCTTTATTGTGTGTCGATCTGCTTGGCTGATTTTCTAGTGGCTATTCAACAGTGGTTGGCGAATCATAATTTACCTCAGCGAGACTGGCTGTAGTTTTATTACAGCCTGATAATTGAGAGTATTTTTCATACACAAACAATTCATGAAGTAAGATATATCTCTGTGATGACTAATGACGAGAGATGATAATATGAGAGTAGGTACATTCCTAGGTAGGTATGTACCTTCCTACTTCAGAAGAGTCTGCTGTACAATAATCTAGTATGCATTTTTTGATAATAACGTGCTCTATAATGTAATGAAAAGAACAAAAAACTTTATGCCAATTTAAGTATAAAATCATCAAGAAATAGGTATATTAGAGACAGATTGTGGATTGCGTAATTATTTTCAATGAGATAATAGCAACCTTGCTGGGGCTTCTTTATCGAATTGTACCAAACATCCGACTAAAGCGATTAATTTGTGTGCTGAGACTAATAAAATACTATACTGATATCGTGAAATCGCGTTGGAATTTTACAAAACGGCACTCAGTCACGAAAGCTAAGTCGATAACGCGTTCCTGAACGCACCGCAGAGTTGTGTCATTGCCCGCCCGTGCTGTCAAAATATAAAATTGAAAATGACTGGGGATTCAAGCAAAACTTTTTTGGGATTTGATTTCAGCACTCAAAGGGTAAGCAAAAAATACTTTTTTATTTGACGATGAGTGCATATTACTCTCTAAAGTTTTACCGTTCTATATAAGGCATTTCTGTGCCTTGCACGTAATTTTATGGAGATTCGCTTAACTAATTAATTCCGTAAAATTGATAAACAAGGTGATAAGGTTTTAACTAATCACGTATAGTCATTAAACTCGTCGCTATTGATTGATGGATTTGGTTGTACTGAAAAGTTTACATTCATATGATATAGCCCGTGCATTGTAAATGTAAACTTTTAAAATATAATTAAATAAAATTATTAATTTAAAAGTACTTCGCTCTTTGGTCTGCTTGCTAAGGGTAATCCAAATCCACACCCGTGTTTGTAATTTATTTTTTAACTCCCTTGTTACATAAATACTTATAAAATTACAATGACAAGCATTGATGTAGCATCTAACTAAAATTGAATTAATTTTAAAATTTTCGAAGGTAACCTTCTATGCTAAAATTAAATAAACTAAGTAAACTCTGATAGATAACCTTCTTCAAAACAATTAAAAGATATCAAAATGAATGCATTGACTTCTGTTACAGTTAAAAGCCATAGTAATTGGTGAAGACTTCAGTGTGCTGCACGAGGCTGAGGTTGAGTTTGATGTTGACCTGCCAGAATTCAGGTACTTTTGTATTTTATGTCCTTGCTGGCTCTTGATTATTAGATAAATTACAATCTATAGGTAAGTCGAGTTGAGATAGGTATTTAGGTCTGCAATTCCTGATCATTTTTAATTTAAGCATATCCAAGAAAACTTTCTAATACCACTAAAGGAATACCTAAAGTTATTGAAACAACAAATAGTTAATCAGTCAATTTGGTTGACTGATTAACTATTTGTTGTTTCAATAGCTTGAATCATCTACAAAAAATATGACTTACATAAATTTTGACATGCATATAATTGATAATTGTTCTATAGGTCAAGATAACTTAGGTTACCCCTAAGATATGTTATAATAATTCTTTCAATTTTTCAGTTATGATTACATATTTTTAATAATTAATTAGTCATGAATTTAGAAAGATTGAAGGTTGCTAATTACTATTGGATGCGATTTAATTATGGCTTAACAGATAGTGTTGTGGTAATCTATGGAAAAGAGAAGTCCAGCAGAGCTGATCCTCCCTTTGCTGTATTTTGTTAAATGTGCAAAACACCATGATATTTTTAGTTTAAATCAAATACCTCATTTAGAAGCCTACTAAGTATTTTGGTAGTCTCTAAGATTTCCCTTATGTAGCGTTGCCATTTCTAAAAAACAAAAAGCCGGACTTACCCATTAACAAAGCCGGACGTTACTTACCTGTCTTGTGTAATACACCCACACACACACACACCTACTCACACACACACGAACACACAACATACTTATACATACAATATTACTCTTTGTATACCATACAGTAGAATGACCATACCATCTGAGACAAGTTTTTGTTGATCATTGTAAACTTTGACCGTAAACTACAGTTGCCAGCACGTAACTTGGCAAGGTAGTGGAGGTAAGTTCGCGCATGTTACACTTAGTGCTACAAAAAAATGGTCACTTTAATTGCTTGTCATTATTCTATGGTTATTGCTATAATTTATTTTTAAACATGACTGTTTAGAAAAAGTTAAAGAAAGGAGAGGAACTTGTGAAGTATATTAGGAGTAATTTATTATAAAAGAAAATATTGTAACAGTCGTTAACGATCGTATGCCGTCGTCGTCACTATCGCTTTGTAAAAGTGTCACCCCTGGCATGAAATCAATGTTAGAAAATAGATATTATGATAGAATGTTAGAGAATAGATTGAATAACGTAAAATAATATTTGTTTGTGCCATTATAATTAAATTTAAAATTCAAACAAAACAATAACTTATAATAAAAACTCAATAAAAACAAATGATACAATTTTGGTGCACGCAAGTGTATTCGGGAGCGAACGGAACGTTGACACGTTGCGAGAGACAAGGGTCGACTGACCAACCAATCGCGCGCTCGGAACGATGCTACCTCGTTCCCCGCGTCCCGCTCGCGACCAGAGAGACCTAAAAAATTAATTCTGCGCATCTAACGACTCTTGCTAAGTTACGTGCCGGGGACTGCACCTATAAACTGTTAGCTAGCGAAACTCCGCAGACGTGATGACTATCTAAACTCGACAAAATAAAAAGATTTGACGATTTTTTTTGGGTCAACGACCACTGGTTGTTCTGTTACTTGAAGTATGAGTTGAGAAACCTGTTTTTTTTTTGTTTTATCGTATTTAAATATTGATGTCCTGTGACTGTTTTTTTGTGTTAACTTCACAGACGTAATCGTCTGTGAAGTTAACACCAAAAAAACAAGTTTTTAAAAACTGATATTTCCACTATACGGTTGATGATGCCAAAAAAAGCCATCAAATTAATACCCAACGTCTGCGGAGTTTTGCTGGCTAATTTAATTTGACCCTGTATAAATAAAGATTAAGCTTTCTGTAGATGTTGTGTGAACTAGTTATTGTAGTGCCATAATAAATAAATATATAATATTGTTCCCTAGGACCGCGGGGGGAGTGGTGCGTGGTGTGGACCGCGGTGAGGTGATAGCACCACCACTGCTATGGGTGAAGGCACTTGACATGGTGATGGACCGCCTCGTAGTGGCAGGAGTCGACTTCTCCACCATTGAGGCAGTTTCAGGGGCTGGACAGGTAATTCTTGAAGTTTTTGTTCTTACCCCACAAACAGGTGTAAAAAGACCCTTCAATAAATCGTTGTCAAACCAAAATCTGCTATGTGCACTTTTATCAGATTTCTACTTTTTGATCTTTGCATATAAATCACTGCCCTATCGCCACTATCTACCGTATAAAAAAACTGCTAAGTGCCTAGGAGCACTGTACGACGATCTACTTTTATAAAAATATATGCTATGTGTAACAGCTAGATTTTTTTGAGAACATTTTTTTTTTCAATAGGTATTTCAAAAGTATATTTTTCACATAGCTGATTTTGGTTTGACAACGACGATATCGTTCTTTGCTAAGCATCTGTAGTATTACTGAGATTTTGTCATAAGAATTGTAGTAGTACATTCCCCAAACGGTTAGCAAGGTACACCTCTTACCTTGGTACACCCGCATTTCGCCAGTTATGTTAAAGCCCCGTGTAATAGATAACCCAAAGAAAAAACATGCAAAGGAAAAAGTGAAAAACTAATGCATATAAGATACCATGTTTTAGCTGAACGAGCGAAGAAATCCAAAAAACCTTTTTTTTTTTCATTATCATGCAAGTAAACTTAACATCACAAAAAAAAAAAAATCTGGTGGGATACTCGGTTGGAACCAAATTCCTTTCGCTGTATATTAAGAGCGCTTATCGCGCGCGGGCTGGTCACGTCGCTTTTCTACAGGTTTTTCGTAATTATTTTAATAGACTTCTAGGTCGTCGAAAATTGACAATATTGTCTGTAATGCCATTTTTTAAGAGTAAATACCAAAATAACTGTAAAAAAATACAATACATACTTATAAATACCAACGCTCCAGATAGTATATTAAAAAAATAGTAATTTGATTTAAATGCATTAAAATAATCACGAAAAACCTGTAGAAATGTGACGTTGACAGCCCCCGCGGGATAAACTCTAAAAAGAAAACTTTTGACACATGGAAGAATGCCTTTTCGTTACGTGACGATTTCTACCAGTTTACCCCTACAGCAAGCCACGTCAAAGAATTTGACGCCTTTTTAACCGACTTCAAAAAAGCAGGTTCTCTATTCGACCCGTGTGTATGTATGTTTGTATGTCCACGATTTTCTCAAAAACTAATGAACCAATTTTGATGATTCTTTCACTAACTTGACTACTTTCAGGAAGGTTTTAGTACATAGTACATTAGATAAATATTCGTATGTACGAAGTTATATACATAAATGTACTCCATCTCCGGCATTTTTAAGCGGATTTTACGATTCTTCGTTTCGTTCGTCTAGAGCAAAGGTTCCCAGAGTTTTTTTCTCATAGACCACTTTTAAAATTTAGCTGGTCCCGGTGGACCCCTACAGCTACATTTCCTTCATTATTTCCAAAACTCGACAAAAAACGCGTTTTGTCACGCCAACGTACACCCCTGGGGGTCCACCTGTACCACTTTGGGAACCAGTGGTCTAGAGCTTATGTAATTGTATAGGCATTCAACTAAAAATGGAAAAATAAATTTACTTAAAAGAAAGTAAAAACCGACTTCAAAAACCTAAAACGAATAAAATAATTTTCATAATAAAACTTACCAGCTCAGAAGTCGGTGTCTTCAATTCTTCAAAGCACCTTAGCTTGGCACCGACTTCAGAAGCTGATAAATTTTATTATGAAAGATATTTTATTCGTTTTAGGTTTTTGAAGTCGGTTTTTACTTTTTTTTAAGTAAATTTTTACATAGCATTTTTTTGTTCCAGCAACATGGCTCAGTGTGGTGGTCGAAGGACGCAGAGACAAAGCTCGGCAAGCTGTCACCAGACGAGTTCCTACACACGCAGCTGGCAACGGCGTTCGTGTCTGATTCTCCTGTGTGGATGGACTCCAGCACTACGCTAGACTGTAAGGCACTTGAAGAAACAGTGGGAGCTGAGGTAACTCAAGAGAAGAGAATCTTCTTCCAGTTTCTGTTAGTTGTATGCGATTTAGCATTTCATATATTAGGTTATGGCACAGATTAATACAGACGGGACACTCCGCAGTTTAGGTATGAAGCTACAGGTACGCGGCGGGCCTATCTCACTGGGCCAATTCAGTAGGACTGCCGCGGTCAGAAGGTATAAGAGTTACGCGTTAGAAAGAGAGGCAACTTGTAGGTAATAGGCGTTGTGCGACCTGAATTGCACTTTATTGTGTCGTAGCCAGAGTCGCATTTTATTTAAATGATTTTGCGGAGTGTCCCATCTGTATTAATCGGTGGTTATGGTCAGTAATACAAAAAGAAGTGTATACGCGCCATGCTAGCAAACCAACCTAAGCAAACCACCAGTAAGGGTAAAATTTGGTAAAGAAACATGCACATAAGTCTGTCGGCTGCATGGACATGAAATACAACCTTTTTGGGAGTCCGAATCGATTCGTGTGTCATTTAATAATAATAATAAGATTTACATTCATCCCCTACTTAACCCCTTTAGGAATTTCTTGCACAAAATTTCACGATCCTAGAACCAGCAGTTTAGGCTGTACTTTGTCTGTCAGTGAATTTAACAGTTTTCTTTTTCTTTTCTTCCAGGAACTATCGAAGATCACAGGCTCCCGCGCATACGAGCGTTTCACGGGTCCCCAAATCCGCAAGATGTTCCGTTCCCGTCCGCGCGTGTACCAGGCGACCAGCAGGATATCGCTGGTGTCTTCCTTCGCCTGTTCGCTGCTGGTCGGCAAGATAGCGCCCATAGACCTGTCTGATGGCTCCGGAATGAACCTGCTGGATATTAGGACCATGCAGTGGGATGATACGTGTTTGCAGGTGAGGTTTGAGAGAGAATATTCTATTAGTAGCTTCTGCACGCGACTTCGTCCGCGTGTTTCTTGTTCCCGCGACCCACCCCGTCGCATCGCATCGCATCGCATGCCCGCGCTGTTACTTCGTTTTCGCTTAGCATTATTTATTTATTTATTTTATAATTTATGTAAATACATAATTATAATTAGAGAACAAGGAGGGTTCTTTTTGACTTTTGTTTCGTTTTGATCAGCTCCTAAGGGTCCTAGAGTAATGTTAAATAGCATAAAGCCTTCCTCAAGAATTGGGCTATCAAATGCAAAAAGATTTTTTCAAATCTGGCTGGTGGTTCCAGAGATTAGCGCGTTTAAACATACAAACAAACAAACAAACAAACAAACAAAAAAACAAACTCTTTAGCTTTTATTATAGAATAGAAGATTGACATTGTTTAAATAACTCGAACAGTGGTGGCCCAGTAGTAATGGCCCCGACTTACGAGTTGCAGGTCGCTGGTTCAAACCCAGACAGGCGCTTTACTTTGTGTAAATAATTTCATCACCACTGCTCTCAAAACGACGAAGAAAAACATCGAGAGGAAACTGGTATTTTCTAGAACCAAAAATTCGAAGAAGTGTGACATCTACCAACCCGCTCTGGGCCCGCGTGGTATATTACAGCCCACTCCCTCACAGAGAGGAGGCCTGTGTCGCAGCTGTGGGAACATTATATTGATGATTAAATAACGTAACTGTAGTTTGACCAAGACCGCTATACCGCGCCGTAGATATGTGCGCGGCGAGACGGGGGGCAGTGCAGGCCGTTCATTTGTCAACGCTCACGGTGTCCCACCGCTAATTCGCCAGTGCTGCACCCCGCCTCGCCGCACATTCCTAAGGCGCGGTACAGCGATCTTGGTCAAACTAAATAAAAAGTTTATTGAATAGTCCATTCAATTTGATACAATGCTGGATTGTGTAACCCAAATGCAACTCTGAAATCTTTTTTAGAAAAGGTGTCCATTGCAAGATAATAAAGGACTATGCCCATTTTAGTATGGAAGGTGGTGTCTTTTTAATTTTTCTCGCGGCCATCAACCAAATCTTGTTTTCCTAGTACAGAATAGTGTAACAAACGAAACTTATTTGACATGCATATCTCTAAACTCAGTCCGAAATGAGATATAAGAGTTAGAAGTTTGTATGTATTTATTAGGTTTGTAGGCAATTTTCGACATCTAGGTGCAAGGTTAGTGTTAAGTTGCCACAAAATATATAGCTGTTAAATGTTTTTGGACATTTGAGTATTCGGTACACCGTCCCGTGCGTTAGGAGTCAAAAATTGTCTACAAACCTAATAAATACATACACACTTCTAACTGTTATATCTCATTTCGGACTGAGTTTAGAGATATGCATGTCAAATAAGTTTCGTTTGTTACACTATTCTGTACTAGAAAAACGAGATTTGGTTGACGGCCGCGAGAAAAAAAAAAGACACCAATTTTAGGCATTGGCTTTTGTATGTCAAGAATATTGTTCTGCAAATCACTATTTATTTCTGATATCTGATTTTCCCATCTCCTTGCTGGTGTATATTTCCTTCATGTATGATTACCCAGGCATGTGGCGACGAGTCTCTATCAACAAAGCTGGGCACCCCAGTTCCGAGTGCTACAGTGGTGGGCCCCATCTGCTCTTACTTCGTAGGAAGGTACGGGTTCAAGCCGGAGTGCCGAGTTATCGCCTTCACTGGGGATAACTGCTCAGCACTTGCAGGTAAGCCATTACATACAAATGTTGGTATATATGCTGTTTTGTCATATTCGTCCATAGCCTTTTCAACCTGCTGCAGGATATAATAGGTATGCTTCTTCCATAAAAGCTGTTTTTCCTTGTTTTGTATCTTCCTGTCCTTATCCTATTTTATTTATTTAGGTTCCGCATAGCATATTTTTTTATACAGTGTGCTACTGCACAATGCCAATGCACTTAAAATGGCTTCTGTGAGGGGCTTGTGGCTAAGTAATAACAGCCGCACGGGTCGATCGATCAGTGGTTCGTGGATGGGTTACCATCTTTATATACCGGGACCCCTCCGTACCTTGGAAAGCACGTTAAGCCGGTGATCCTGGCTGTCATTCGTGGATCTTTGACAGTTGTTACAGGTCGTTAGAACGTATCGGTCGTCGTATTACCCAGTAACTGGATTGTGTGTAAAATACAGGTTTTTAGCTGAATCCGGTTAGACTGGATGCTGACCCCAACATACTAAAAATGCTAAGACCTAAGACTTATTCAGCAATAAAAAAAATACTGTCGAATTGAGAACCTCCTCCTTTTTTTCGTCGGTTAAAAAAGGCCTCGGATTTCTAAATACCTAAGGTGAAATTATTTGCGCAGAACCACTGAATAGTTTCTGAGATTCATAACAAACGAGTGCTAAGTAAATGTAATGCTATAATAATATAACATGTTCTGATAACACATCAAAGGCGTTATTATCAGCACTTACTCTCAACTGTGATAAGACGCTCTTATCTGTAACTACGATTTGATGTACAGTTTACCGTACTTGTAAGATATGTGTTATCTTGATGGATTGTTTACTGTTATACTGTCGAGAAATTATGCTTTATATTAGTTTAATTGTTATAACAGCCGCACGGGTTGATCCATCAGGTTAAGCTACGCTTGCCGGGGTTGGTCTGTGGATGGGTGACCATCTTTTCATACCGAGATTCCTCCGTGCTTCGGAAAGCACGTTAAGCCGTTGGTCCCGGCTGTCATTCGTGGATCTTTGACAGTCGTTACGGGTCGTCAGAAGGCCGAAAGTTTGACAACCAGTCTTACCAAGGGGTATCGTGTTACCTAGTAACTGGGTTGTGAAGGTCATTTAAGCAGTCGCTCCATGTGAAACACTGGTATTCAGCTGCATCCGGTTAAACTGGAAGCCGACCCCAACATAGTTGGGAAAAGGCTAGGCAGATTGATTGGTTTAATTGTGGGTTGATGACTGGTTTAAATGTGGTTGGTTTTAATAAATAATAATAATAATACGATTATTACTATTTTCACTTTTGTATTATCATAATTAGAGATCGGATAATTGGATGCATATTGACCTAAAGTTGAGGGTTGGCTAATATGGATTGTACTTTTGTATCGGAAAAAATCCCGGGATTATAGATTCGAATGTATATTTAGGTATATACTTGCGTTCAGGTGTTGGTTAATATGGATTACACTTTTCGAGTTCTGATTATATTAGGTTGGGGAAAAAGTCTTTTCGCATTATAGTATGTATGAACTTGTAATAGAATCTCTTTGGCTATACTATTTGTAACTGGCTGGTTTTGGTATCATTGAAAGTTTAAATTTTAAAGAACATAATTCCAAATTCAAATTAGGAAAATGTGTGATTTTCATTTGTTTTTCGTACCGTCAAGATGAGTGAAACTAATGAAGAAATTCGATACATTTTAAAATTTTACTACAAAAAAGGTAAAAATGCAACGCAAGCCGCGAAAAAAATTTGCGATGTTTATGGACCTAGTGTAGTGTCTGTGAGAGTAGCACAAATTTGGTTTAAGCGTTTTCAATCCGGAAATTTTGATGTCAAAGATGCACGTCGCTCTGGTCGCCCTATTACGGATAAAATGGATGCCATTTTTGAAAAAGTGGAGCAAGATCGGCATATCAGTAGTTACGACGTAGCTGAAGAACTGGAACTTGACCACAAAACAGTTTTGGCGCATTTGAAAAAAATTGGGTACACAAAAAAGCTCGACATTTGGGTACCTCACGAGCTCACTGGAAGAAACCTAATGAACCGTGTACTCATTTGTGATTCTTTATTACGACGTAATGAAACCGAACCATTTTTGAAGAAGCTGATAACTGGTGATGAAAAGTGGATCACGTATGACAAGAACGTGCGAAAAAGGTCGTGGTCAAAGGCCGGTCAGGCTTCACAGACTGTGGCGAAACCCGGGTTAACTCGCAACAAGGTGATGCTGTGTGTGTGGTGGGATTGGAAGGGCATTATTCATTATGAGCTGTTATCACCAGGCAGGACCATCGATTCTGAACTCTACTGCGAACAACTGATGAGATTAAAGTAAGAAGTTGAGAGAAAGCGGCCGGAATTAATCAACAGAAGGGGTGTGGTTTTTCATCATGATAACGCTAGACCTCACACATCTTTAGCCACTCAGCAAAAATTAAGAGAGTTTGGCTGGGAGGTGTTAATGCATCCGCCGTATAGTCCTGACTTTGCACCTTCAGATTTCCACCTGTTTCGGTCTCTTCAGAATTCTTTAGGCAGTGTCAGGTTAACATCACGAGAGGACTGCCAAAACCACTTGTCGCGGTATTTTGACCAGAAGTCCCAAAATTTCTATAGCAATGGGATCATGTCCCTACCTACAAGATGGCAAAAAGTTATCGAACATAATGGTACCTACATACTTTAGTTAAATGTAAATAAACTATATTAAAAAATGTTTTGAATTTTCTTAAAAAATGCGAAGAAACTTTTTCCCCAACCTATTAGAATCAAAAGTATATTTACTTACGTTCAGGTGCTGGCTAATATGGAATGCACTTTTGAATCGATCGTAAAAGTCTCGCAATTCCGGAATTGATTTTAGTACTTTTTGACTATGGAATCGAATGCTAGCTAATGTTATAAGTATATTGTCAAACTGGCATAGGAAACGTCAGGATAAGTAATGTTAAAAATAATTTTCAAGTAAATAAGCATAGGTACGAATATTTTTGTGATCCCGGTATTTATAAAATAAATAATATCATACATTATTTTAAGAAGTCGTTTCCATACCATGTATCTGATTAGTTGTGCGTTCCCGGATTTTCTGAACTCCCGATATATATATTAAAAAAATAAATAATTAAGAAGCCGTTTCCATAGTTTCCTAGTGAAAAATTTAGGTAAATTTGCATCCGATTATCCGATCTCTAATTATGATAATACAAAAATGAAAAATGTATGAATCGTAAAATTAGTATATTTTTAATCATAAATTAATAATTAGACATCATTTGAAACTAGACTCACTTTGAATGATGCTTTTTTTTGTAATTTTATTAAGACTTAGTTTGCTTTGCTAACCCAGTAATTATGTGACGCATCACATTCGTCGTCATCTTAGACGACAAACACTATTAAGTCTTTGCGTGTCGTATGATCCCCATAGGTTCACATACAATGGCTTTAATGTTTCAGTTATAACGAAATGAATGGGTTAGTAACAACACATTACCACTTTGAGAAACATAGCAATCTGATGACAATGCAACATCTCAGGTCTCCGCCTCCGCTCCGGCTGGGTGGGCCTGTCCCTGGGCACCAGCGACACGTTACTCCTGGGGCTACAGGCCCCTGCAGCCCCCCCGGCGGGCCACGTGCTCGTGGGCCCCACGCCCGAAGCCCCCTACATGGCGCTCCTGTGCTTCGCCAATGGCTCCCTCACAAGACAGAACCACCGCGACAGATTAGCGGCGAAGAGCTGGGATGCCTTCAATGACCTGCTCACAGCCACTGTCAGAGGGAATATGGGCTATATGGGTGAGTTATAGGAAAATACAGGGTTAAATTAAATTAGCTAGCGAAACTCCGCAGACGTGACAAAACAAAAATAAAAAAGATTTGAGAGGTTTTTTATGACCGCTGCACTGGTAACCCTACCAGTGCAGCGTTACCTACTTGAAGTGTGAGTTGATAAAATCTGTTTTATCTTCTGTGAAGTTTACCCAAAAAAAAAAAAACTGATTTTTAAACTGATATTTTAAGTGACTACCGGTGGCAGTTGATGACCCCAAAAAACATCGTCAAATTAATTTCGTTTTTGTTTTATCATGTTTAGATATCGGTATCCATCCGCCTAATTTAATTTAACTCTGTATACGAGATGAACAACGTCGATTATTTTTGCTTGCAAAAATTTCAAATTAAAAAAGAAAAGACAAACACTGGCTTATAATAATTGCATCATGTTCATCTTTTGATGACTTCTATGCCATAAGGCGTGTCGTAACAAAAATGACCTTCCCGTTATTATGTTCCCCGTGTCCAAACCAAAGCGATCGGTCGCGCGACTACGCGATCGTCGTATGTCGTTCATAATTATGTCACTGATTTCTTCGGAAAACCGGAATGTGCTCTCTGTCGGTGCGACTACCAGCACCCTAATTGCGTAACACATTATCGATCGGAATCTGAATAATTTTGAAGCAAGTTGCTAATCCATTGCTTCATATGTTCGAAAAATTTGTTTTAACGTAAATAACGCAATGAATGTTGTTGAACTGTCAAAATGAAACCGCTTCCGGTTGATAGTGTTACGCAATTGCCCCGCAGTTTGGGTTCTCCCACCGATCGCGTTGGTTGCTATTTGATGTAATTTCCTAGATATTTTATTGCCAACAAGATTGTGCTAGCCTACAATCAGCCACAAAACTGGTTTAGACTGAATACAAAATCAGTCTATAATGTCCCCACTGCTGAGACACAGGCTCTCTCTATTCGAGAGGCAGTGGGCTCAGTGCGGGTTGGTAGATTTTTGGTTCTAGGACATGCCGGTTTCCTCACGAGGTTTTCCTTCATTGAGAGCAATGGTGACGAAATACACACACACACACACAGAACACAGAGTAAAGCGCCTGCCTGGGTTCGAGCCCACGACCTATAACAACTCTTAGTCGGGGCCGTTACTACTGGGCTACGACTGCTCAGTGAGCCATCACTGTTAGTACTGTCACTGAATAAGTTGAATCATTTCCCCTAGGTATCTACTACGATACGGCAGAGATAGTCCCTCGCGCGGCAGCGGGTCGCTGGGTGCAGGACGCGAGCGGCCGCGCGGCGGAGCGGCCCGCGCCGCAGTTCGAAGCGCGCGCGCTGCTGGAGGGGCAGGCGCTGGCCAGGCGGGCACATGCTGAGGATATGGGCTTCACACTTGGTGGGTTTACCTACGTATCTCTAGGAGACGTTTGAATTTTCAAGGAGTCGGTCAGACTGAAAGATGAACCTAGTTACCCACTCCAAAGCTCCGAGGAGAAGACATCAGTTGTTTTCCTTCTTTTATTTTGGAAGACGTGAGCCCAGCTATTTCCTCCGTAAGTTATAGATTCGCTGGCTGAGTATGAAGTTAAAGTACATAGGTACTGTTGGAAATCTCTATCGTTTGAGAGATGTGAGAAACTATGATCCCTTCAGAGCATGTCTTCAAATTCTTCACTTTTTATGAGAATGAGAGATGAGAAAACCATGATCCCTTCAGAGCATGTCTTCAAATTCTTCACTTTTTATGAGAATGAGAGTTGAGAAAACCATGATCCCTTCAGAGCATGTCTTCAAACTTCAAATTCTTCACATTTTATGAGAATGAGAGTAGAGAAAACCATGATCCCTTCAGAGCATGTCTTCAAACTTCAAATTCTTCACTTATTATGAGAAAACCATGATCCCTTCAGAGCATGTCTTCAAACTTAAAATTCTTCACTTATTATGAGAATGAGAGTTGAGAAAACCATGATCCCTTCAGAGCATGTCTTCAAACTTCAAATTCTTCACTTTTTATGAGAATGAGCGTTGAGAAAACCATGATCCCTTCAAACTTCAAATTCTTCACTTTTTATGAGAATGAGAGTTGAGAAAACCATGATCCCTTCAGAGCATGTCTTCAAACTTAAAATTCTTCACTTATTATGAGAATGAGAGTTGAGAAAACCATGATCCCTTCAGAACATGTCTTCAAACCTCAAATTCTTCACTTTTTATGAGAATGAGCGTTGAGAAAACCACGATCCCTACAGAGCATGTCAGTCACCCGGCTGATGGTAAGAAGTTTTTAATTATCTGATTCTAAAATTTCTATTTTGATATTTTTTCTATAGTCAAACACACGATTTCAGAATCGACTAATTTGGTAAGCCCAATGAGAAGAACTTGAATTTTGGAATAGTTTTTGATGAGATTTGCCCAACTATATTACAAATAAGAAACAAATAAAGGGATCTTAAAAAATCGAAGTGGGGCTACTAGGGCATGTGGGGTGGTATCATATGAAAGAGCGCTGTTTGCACATTCTCACACGTTTTTTGTTTTAGGCCGAACAAATGTAAAAAAATACCATTCACCTTGGGAATGGTATTTTCATCTCCGAAGTTTGCATAGAGAAAAATCTGGAATTATTCTATGTGATAGAAGTTTATGTAAAGATTATAGGAAAAATAAAACGATGTCGGTAAATAGCACACTTTTTTTATGGTACGGAACCCTCGGTGCGCGAGTCCGACTTGCTCCTGGCCGGTTTTTTTTTGCTATAATAGAATTCTCACGTTTCAGACAAGTCGTCCCGTCTGATAGCGACGGGCGGTGCTTCAGTCAACAAGGAGCTGTTGCAGATATTTGCGGACGTTTTCGACACACCGGTATATGTTCAGGTAAACTTCTTCACTTATACATTTCTGTTAGTGATTTATATAGTGAACATAAAATAAAGAGTAGCCATAACATGTAACCTTATGGGTAACTACAGTTTTGAGCCGTTTGGTGTCGAAACGCTCGGGTCATGGGGCCCAAGTGCGCATCTGCTTTTTAAGGAAATTTATAGTTGAATGGTCAACACTTCACGTGACTACACTGGCTGGCTCGTTCTTTGGCCAGCTGCCAGTTTTCTGGCCATATTTCTGGATGACAGCGATGCGGACGAGTATTTCCCTTATGTTTTGTATTTATTTGTGTAGTTAGTCATTTAATGTATATTAATGTAAATATTTAAGGAGCTCGTGGCTAAATAATAACAGCCGCACGGGTCGATCCATCAGGTTAAGCTACGCTTGCCGAGGTTAGTCTGTGGATGGGTGAACATCTTTTCATACCGAGACTCCTCCGTGCCTCGGAAAGCACGTTAAGCCGTTGCTCCCGGCTGTCATTCGTGGATCTTTGACAGTCGTTACGGTTCGTCAGAAGTCCGAAAGTCTGACAACCAGTCTTACCAAGGGGTATCGTCAGATAGGCAGTCGCTCCATGTAAAATACTGGTATTCAGCTGCATCCGGTTAGACTGGAAGCCGACCCCAACATAGTTGGGAAAAGGCTAGGCAGATTGATTTAGAGTAAATATTTAGTTGTGTAATAATTGTATGCGTTTTAATGTTAATTAGGATCAACATGCTAATGCTGCGTTACTAGGAGCTGCGATCCGCGCCGCTGAAGTTTGGAGCACTGAAACTGGCACCACACTGCCAGGTAAGTTGTTTATTGTTTCTACTTACTTTAATTTTTGTAATTTTAGTCATATTACTAGCAGCGCCCCGCGGTTTCACCCGCGTAAGTTTCGAACCCGTAGGAATATGGAGATAAAAAGTACCTAGCCTATGTGTTAATCCAGGTTATAAACTATCTGTGTTTAATGTCATCTAAAGAAAGAGTAACAAACATCCGTGCATCCTCACAAACTTTCGCATTTATAATATTAGTAGGATATAGAGGACCTCTATATGGACCGCTACAGTGTACCACTGTGTTGACTATTCCCCTAAATACCCTCTCGAATGTCTTATGTTACACAGTTCGACATAAGAAAAAATGCTCCAAGTGTCTTAAGTCGGACAGTTACACTAAATTGACAAGTGAAAATATTAAAATGACCTTTATGATAATGTGATAATGTAATCCTAATACAGCTTGACAATTTCAGTCAAGTCAATTTAGTCTCCGACATTCGAGAGGATACTATCTCAAGGTGCTGTGCGTACATTGCTCAGAACGACTTCTAAAGATAATGAGCTAATGTGGTCCTAATGACCGCCACTAACGAGACCTATGTAACTGGTGAGTCTATGAACGCTTGCAAGGTAAACGGCCATAGACGTCAAACAATAAAACTTCTATTGTGTCTTATTCAATGTCTTTGAAAACGTTAAAAGCTATTGTGTCTCGCGTAGATCTACGTGCGATATGAAAACAATTTTTATTTGGAGAACCACGAAAGTAAATAAATCTGCCAGTAAAAAGTTCTATCTAAATGAAAATTATTATTTAATAAAACTATCCTAACTAATAAATAAGTGACTTTGTTTATTTGTTACGCTTTCACGCTAAATCGGCTGAACGGATTTGGATAAAATTTAGGTAGACCATGGCCTGTAGAATAACCTACTTTTCATAATAAATCGCAGAAGAAGTCGTGGACAATACGGACGGCTGCTGCATTTCAAAACCTAGTAAGGACTTAAAACGAAATTTTACAGGAGAGCTCAAAAACGTAAAGTGGTCACGGGCCAGTTAATACATTAGGCGCGGCAGACGCACATGCGCGTTTTCATAACTTTCTTCGAGTGCGGCGCGCCGCACATGTGCGTTCGTTGTGCATCTCTATTGTTTCGAAAACATTGTAAAATAAGGGTCGGTAAGGGTGTAGCATAAAGAAGCGTTTGCATAAAGAATTAAGCAGATAATGTGTTAATGGGGCCAAGAGCCCCATTAACACATTATCTGCTTAATTTCGATTTCGAGGTTTCGATGCGTAAATATATCTGCTTATTTGTGAGCTTTTATCGCTTTGTTTTTGTATTTGGTAGGGACTTACTAGGTAATAAAACGATTTTTGTAAAAAGTGTCCCTTACTAGGTTTTAAAATGGGGCAGCCGAATAGCTAGTAATAAAAGAGAAAAGATTGGGTTTTTCGTTTTTGTTTATTACGCTTTCAACCGATTTTGATGTTTGGTAGGGGATACTTTGAATCCTGGGCCTGCAGTCTCGACATGGATAGCGATCGCTTTACGACCGAATTCGGTAGCAAAGTCCTAATGGAGTCCCTAGACAGTCAAAATTTCTTGACAAGTACGTGATTTATTCGTGCTTGTCTAGCAATTTTGACCGTCTAGGGACCCCATTAGGACTTTGCTACGGAATTCGGTCGTAAAGCGTTCGCTATCTATGTCGAGACTGCAGCCCCTGGGGAAGGTCATATACTACTTTTTATCGACATACCACGCGGGTGAATAAAGATAATGTATTTGTCAAAGATAGGTACAGCTCGATTGATTTAAAAAAATGTGGTATCGTTGGATTAGTCTTGATACCACGGAAGATTAGCAGTGGACATTTGGACCAAGCTCCATACATTTTTGCTTTTGTTTCATGTCCTTTTTTCATAACAAGAGCTATGCAGGGTTCTTTTAAATTGGCTGGCTAAACTACGCATACGCTACGACGCGACGAGACGCTATGCGTATATCTAAACACGATAAGACAAAAAATAAATTAATTTGATTTTTTTTTGACGAGTGACTTGAAATATAAGCTTTAAAAAAACCGTGCTTTTTTTGTGTAAACATTACAGACGTATCGATATCGACAACAGTGTTTTCAACTTATACTTTAAGTAAAAAGACTAACAGCGGTCGGTGAACTCCCAAAAAGAGCATCAAATCTTTTTATTTATTATTTTATCTTGTTAAATAATAAATAAAAAGATATGGAGTTTAGCTAGCCAATAGCCTGAAACACAGGTTCTACCTAGTTCAGGCAAATGAGCAACTGTGCCCTCTATAAATTTTTAAGTTATGTTATTGTAAATCTGCACCATTTTTATAAATAAACGATATTATTATTAGTATTACAATTTGATGATGAATGACAGGCCAGTTGGCGTGGTTGGTTAAGATACCACCTATCACGCCGCAGGTCGTGGGTTCGATTCCCATCCAGGACAAACATTTGTGTGCATGAACATGTCTGTTTGTTCTGAGTCTGGGTGTAATTATCTATATAAGTATATATTTACAAAAAAAAAGTAGCATATGTAGTATATCAGTTATCTGGTTTCCATAGTACATACAAGCTCTGCTTAGTTTGGGATCAGATAACCGTGTGTGAAAATGTCCCAGGATGTTATTATTAATTTAAAATATTATGCTTCGTTATTTCCAGGATCAGAACTTAAGGTGTCCCCAGTAGCAACTCCGTACCCTGACCACGACAAGATCTACACGCCGATGCTAGCTCGCTACAGACAGATCATTGAAACCATTCCCAAACTCGGGTAATACGCTAACTCAGTCACACTTAACTTTAAGAGTAACGACGTATCACATTTTATACGTATGCAATTAACTGTTCAACTCTATTTGGTGCTAATTAGTGCCTGTGTCTTTATCCTGCCTTTTATGGCTTGTAGCTAAATAACAGCTATAGATCTCCATAGCTGCTATTTATTCATAAAAATCGAAGTCATAGTTTTGGAAAGGAAATCGTTTTTGTTATGTTTAGTTTGCGTCATGCCGCTCTGAAACCAGGCTTTCCGATGCGCATGGCATGGCGCGCTGCCGTTTTAGTATAGATATTGGTTACTGCGCAATCACTTGTAGCCTACTTCAGAGCGGGAAACTTACATGACGCGAACTATACCTTAAAGCAAAGTTTTGCCGATGTTCGATTTTGGAAAGGTGATCTTCTTTTACACAGGGATACTCAATATCAACAATTATATTGTCAACTGAAGTACTTACTAGCTCAAGACTGGAAACCGGTCTCATATTTCCAAAATCAAAGGACTATTCGCTTTGTAATTTATTGTTATTCGTATTTTTTGTATAAGGCTAGACAGATGTTGTTGATTATAATATATCTACCATTGTGGTAACCGAGCTTATTTAGGAGGGATAGACAGGGTCAGGATCAATAGCTAGCGAAACTGCAGACGTGATAAAACAAAAAAAAAACAATAATTTGATCGTTTTCTTTTATTTGGGTCAATGTTATAGGTACTGTTGTGGTGCTGAGTTACTTGAAATAACAGTTTAAAAAAAATCTATTTTTTTTTGTGTGTAAACTTCACCGATGTGAGTGATGGGTATCTTAACACGACTAAACAAAAACAAACAGCTTTTCTATACTAATACTTCAAGTAATACCTACACTAGCTCGCTAGCTAATTTAATTTGACCCTGTATTATAGCCAACTTATTACAGTGACGTAATTTTTTAATTGATATAACAATCCAGTGAATTAGCAATTAACCAATGTGGTAGTAACGACAAGTCTGCTTTTTCGAGCACGTTATGCTTAATTCTCACATTTTAAAGTAAGTAGTACATTCCATTTTATTCATATACAGCGTTTATTATTTGTTACAAGAGTTTATTGTTGAATTTTATTATTGAGTCATTCAGAATCTGATGTCATGTGATCATAGTTTTAAGTGATGTATTTTAAAGACATTTTATTTACATTTTTACTTGACAATCTCATGGTGCTTTGCTGTGGAATATACAGTTTTATACATTCCATCAATGGTTATTTTTGTTTATAAGCATATGTATGTTTTAGGGTCGGTTTTTTGATCCGCAGTTAATTCAACCAATGGTCAAACATAGTACCTAACTAATTGTTGAATGTGTTTGCCAAAATGCCATTAGTTACTATTTTTAACGTGAATGAGTTCATATGAATACATTCATCCTTTCACGTTAAGCCAAAATTCAACCATTAGTTACTATGTTTAACCGTTGGTTGAGTTACCTACATACGAATCAAAAACTGTCTCTTAGAGGCAGATTTTAAACAAAATCATTAAAACTTTTGTTTTATGAATGGGCAATGTGTAATAATCATTGCCTACATGATCTGCTTAAAATAAATTATTGCAATTAACTTAAAAAAGATGGTTGGAGAGCTTTTTGTTATCATATATTTTATTGTACTTTTTGTTATTTTTATACATTTTTATAATAAATGTTTGCTAGAAAATACTTGTTTTCATTGTTGTGGTTTTTAAGCCCTTCATAATCAAGTTATTTATTCAAACTAGGCTGAGAATCAGCACTTTTCGAACGTCAAAATTACATAAGACAGTCCCGCAAAACGCCCGGCCCTCGCCACTTCCTAGTGCTATAGCTGGGGAGAATAAGTGGCGCAACAAACTCCCCAGCAGCACAGCTGTCTGTTCAGTTAAATAAAAAAAATAATTCTATACAACACTGCGCATATTACATGTAAGTAGATACATTACACAAAACAAACATTAAATTAAATTTAATTATTTGCTATAAGTAAGCTAGCACACGTCCATATACCAAAAAAAAAAAAAATCGAAAACCATACTCAAGCAGAATCAAAAATACAAAACTAAAAACGTAAGCAGAACTTTATACCTATATTAAAAGCCTCCAGTAATAAAGGGCGTGCCCACTTACATATAGCCGTACATGTAGTCGTAACTCGAAGTCACAAATGATAAACTAGGACCATCGAAGTAAAATAAACGAGTTAAATTACTAATAACAAAACAAAACCAAGGTCAGCAAGACAACCAGTCACCACAAGCAGCACCCGTTCACGAGCATAACGCAAAGATCGGCCATTACCCCCTCGCCATATTTGAGGGAAGGAGGCAACCCGACCCCCGACGCTACCGCAAGCTACATCTAAGGGAGCATGACGAACTTGCTGCCGGTTGCTCAGGCAAGAATAATTATGATCAATTGTCGAAGTCACTATCTAACCACATATTGTAATACCACTCATAAAAAAAAACATTGTAATGAGTAGACTATGTCAATGATAAATTAAAATAAATTGACATTTACAGTCAAAGAAAACAAATAATTATATGAACACATATAACCTGTCAGAAGGTACGCTAATTCTGGAGAATGAACATAAACATTGTCTTAAGTTAAACACAGCGACCAACTATTCTTATCATTTAAGAATCGTTGATAGAATAGTATGCCTTTGAACAAAGGTTAGATTTTACTTTAGCTTTAAACGCATTGTAGGCATCGATCACTAATAAACAATGCCATACAAAAATTCTCTTAAAACGGTCGCCAATTGTCTTTACCTACTTCTAGTTGAAATAAATATACGTTAACCCTTCGAATGCCGGAACGCAGGTCTGCGCACCATTTTTTTATGCGAGTGCGCCACTCGAAAAAACACCTGCTAAAATCGCGCAGACCTACGTTCCCGGCATATGAAAGGTTAATGTAAATTCAACCATAAGTGCAATGTTTAAAGTTGTATTCACAAAGCCATTACGACCGGTGCTTGCTAGTCATACATCAAAACAAATTCAACCTTACTTACAATGTTTTAAAATCAGATTTACAGTGCGAAAAAAAAAACAATAGATTTTACGACCGAGGCTCACCGCTAGGACAAAGGAATGAGTAGAGTCGAATTGTCCAATATTTTTTTGTTTATATATTATTATAAAGGTATTTTTTAAAGCTTTAAGCTTAATGTATTAAAAAAAGTGTACGTAATAAAACACATTTTATTCTCTTCTTTGGTGTATATGTGTAATCATTATATTATAATTTACCTGAATGGATCGATCACTAATAAAGAACTAGATACACAATCAGCGCAAAAAAGGTCCTTACCGAATGAATGCCCACTTGGACGGGTACGTTTGAATTACATTAACGTATATTTATTTCAACTACAATTACAATTACAATTACGTAAACACAATTGGCGACGAGAACTTTTGCACGGGATTGTGTTACTATAATATATTATTTATAGAAACAGTAAACAAGTCTCATTAAACAAAAAAATCATAAGTAACTTTAATAATAATAAAAAAAGAAACAATAGCGTCTCCACAAATGGAACAGAATCAACGCACATAACCCGAACAATTTAAGCGGGCATGCGATAGTATGATTACTACGTTTACTGAGAGTCTTTACAATTGAGATGCTTTATAACTCGTCCTGTTTATTACGACTTAATTAAAAAAATGTTTTTACGACGATTTCCTGAGAAAATATCAGTATTTACAATACAGTGATAACAATTATATATTGATAATATTAATAGTTACCGAAAATATGAAACTCCATCTTTTTTTTGCGTCCTGGAAGTGTGATTTTCGCACTTTTTAAACGAGCACTGAGTCATACTTACTGTCGGAGCGTTCAAATGCTACTAGAGTAAAAGTACACCAAATTTTAAATTTGGTGGACTTTCGGTGAGGACATTTTTTGCCGCTGATTGTGTATCTAGTTGTTTATTAGAGATCGATGATTGTAGGGCTAATCTAGCAAAGAAGAGGGTAGCTTGTTATTAAAGGATATGCCAAGCCCAACAAATGAGTTATGAACCTTATGAAGCCCTTGAAATGGAGCACGTCATTTGTCCCTATTTCTATAACATTGTGAATATCACTGTTTTTAGTGTATAAATGTATATTTTGTTGGCACCAAGCTGGTAAATTGCTCGAACAGCTCGTTTCTGAAGAACAAATATATTTTGAATGTCAGCGGCTTTGCCCCAGAGCAGAATACCGTATGACATAACACTATGAAAATAACTAAAATGGACTAACCGAGCTGTATCAACGTCAGTGTATTGTCTTACTTTCTTGACTTGTCTTTCTAACTGAGCCTTCTCGCTAGGCTTGATATATGAGGGCCCCACTGAAGTTTGGAATCTACTGTTATACCCAGAAAAACTGCCGAGTCTACAGTTTTAAGCACCTCTTTATCTAAAACGATGTTGGGTCCTAGAGTTCTAACATTCGGTAAGGCAAACTTTATACATTTCGTTTTCTTAGCATTGAGAACTAAGTTATTTGTCGGTAACCAATCTGTAACCATTGAAAGTGCACTGTTTACGTCGTCAAAATTTTGTCCTGAACAGCTGATTTTTCTTCGCGATTTAAGGTTGGTCCCATAGTATAAGTTGCTCATAATGATGAATACAATGACCCCTTACAAGGTTGACACTGTTTACACCCTGTATATTTATGCCTTTAGCACACGGACTTCCCGATATACAGGGTTATTTGTAAAACACCAGCAACCTCTTAAGGGGTCATTGTACTCATAATTATGAACAACTTTTACTATGGGACCAAACCTGAAATCGCGAAAAAAAAAATCAGCTGTTCAGTACATTTATGTTTGCATAATTCGTCAAAATGTACTGAACAGCTGATTTTTTTTTTGGGATTTCAGGTTTGGTCCATATAACCCTGTATATTTTTAATCTATGGATATCGGTATCCACAAACTAAGCAATAATAAGACTGCAACGTATGACATAGATATTTATTTCATTATTGGCATATATTTGAAAACTTCAAGACTGTTACACTCCTACATTGAGATTACCATTGAAACCAGCAAACATTTGAAAGCGTCTTGAACAATTGTATTTTAAAGACATAAATCACTGTATTGACCCCAAACAAAAGTGAAAGAAAATATTTGTAGAAGAGATTAATCTACTTCTTGCGTCCACCGCGCTCCTTGACTTGTAGATGTAAGACGGCGCCGGGCGGCACATTGTAATACGCCAAAGTGTTCGTATCCTTGAAGAATAGACCCTGCAACATACAATCAGTGGATTAGTTTAGGCAGCCTCAACTCGTAAACAAAGGATGGTCTATGAATGTTGTAAGTAAAGGGAAGCACCCAGCAAAAAGTGCTACGGTGATATACCAGTTATTGAACTTGCCCAGAACACCGACAGGCACCTTATCAGCTTCAAATTAACCAAAAGATATTCCTTCTGATCCTTCAAAAAAAAAAAAAGAGGGCAGACAGGGAAAGGAGGTAGGTATCACAATAGCCACAGCTATTTATTTGTGCCATAAGCAACATGCCACGGACAACATTAAGATATTTCAATTTAGTCACTAAAACCCACTGGCAATGAGCATGTTGCGGGAATATTAACACATTATCTGCTGAATTATTTGCGAATTTGTTCCAAATGCTGCTTTATGATACACTAAACCCTGTGCGGCAAACGCTCATGCGCACCCAAAAAATATTTCGTGTGGTGCTATGATCGCGCATGCGCGGTTGAAGAAAGTCTACCCAGTGCGGCTGGGCGCATCAGTGCGGCGTTACAAACTTGTCCCAAGTGCGGCGAGACACTTATGTGTGTTTGAAAATTTTCGAGTTTTATGAGTCATAAAACAATTACGCCAATAACAATAGAGATGCACAAAAAACCCACAGGTGCGGCGCGCCGCACTCGAAGGAAGTTATATAAATTGTATGGACGCGCATAAGCGCCGCCCGCACATGGTGAACGTTCGAAAATCGCGCATGCGCGTTGGCCGCACATAACGTGTTAACACGTTCTGTGCGGCCGACACGTATGTGCGATTTTCGAACGTTCACCAAGTGCTACCGTCGCATATGCGTGTCCATACAATTTATGTACTTCCTTCGAATGCGGCGCGCCGCACCTGTGGGTTTTTTGTAGCAGTGAATGTGTTAAGTCAGCACTGACGCAACAGCGCAGTACTGACGTCAAATCAATTTAGATGAAGACAGTAACGGGTCAGTGCTATCTTGGTTAGAGTTTGGAGTCAGCTACTGACCCAGTGTAAAGACCAATAAGAGTCTGACAGTTACGATAGTTTCCACTTTAGTTTCCATTTCTTGGGAGTTTATTGTCATAAGTGAAAAAGCAAATACTAGGTTAACTGTACCTTCCGACAGTTAATCGCGCAATAAAAGTCGGTACGCCCGCTACCAAAGTATTCCAGTATTTAGAAACGATACGAAAAAATGTTAAGGCATTGTCGCTAGCACGATCAAAATAAACGTAGCGCGGTAAGAGGCGTACTTAACGCGTGCACGTGGCATGTTTATTTTTTGTTTGCATTTACGTTTCGAGACCTTTTTTTTACAAGTGGGATTATAGTTTGACCAAGACCGCTGTACCGCGCCTTAGGAATGCGCGGCGAGGCGGGGTGCAGCGCTGGCGGTGGGACGCCGTGAGCGTTGACGAATGAGCGGCCTGCACTGCCCCCCGTCTCGCCGCGCACATACCTACGGCGCGGTATAGCGGTCTTGGTCAAACTATAATGACTTATCGCACTCTTATCTGGCGTAAGGTAGCTACATTGTGCACGTTTACCTCGTAATGAAGCTTCTGCTTGGCAGTAGGCATATTGGTGGAGCGCTGCAGCATGTTCTTGAGCTCGCCTACAGTCGTGGCCAGCGGTACGCTCAGCGGCAGCGCGCGCCCGTCCAGGCGCCACTCTGCGCGCTCCGGTAGCGATGGCAGCGCCACCTGGGGAGTACCAATACAAATCGTAATGTAGCAATAGTGGTTATAATGTAGGTATACAGCTTAGAGTTTTTAAGAATAGTCCAACAGACAAAGATAACAATATTTTATGACTTGAATATTAGGACTTTTATAGGAAACAAACTTACTTACTTTTACTTTTTTATTTAATAAACAGGGCATGTCGTGAAAGCATGTCACTTTTGAATTTTTTTGACAAATAAAGGGTGTATGAGCTTACCTGTAGCGGCGCGAGTCCAGGATGCCTCGCTATCCAGGAGTGTTCAGGTTCAAGCGCATCCTCTGTGCGCGCGCGCTTGTTGGCGGGACCGTCGTCTTCTTCTACTGCCACTGCGCCGAATGGGAACCCGGCTGCAGTCACTGCACCTGAAATTACACGTATTTATGTTATTGCCATTCCTCTAAACTACGTAACGGAACTTGTTGAGGTTTTCACCATAATTTTGAGAATTTATACTGGAAGGATTATGTGTATTATACGTTAGTATTACACTTAAAGAAATATCCATGTTTTAAAAACCGTAAAGGCCGCGCGAAGCAGGAGCGGGGCACTAGGAAGAAAGGAGGATGGATATTAATAGACGATACTTTGAGAGTAAAAAAAAAGTTTATCAGTCAATCTATTTGTTAAACTACCGTCTTTTGTAAGTTTGTATAATCTTTGGAATTTTAAAGTCATTTTTGCATTTGAGAGCCCAATTCTTGAGAAAGATTATAGGCTATTTAACGCACGCTACGACCCATATGAGCCGAGCAAAACGAAAAAAGTCAGAAAAAATGCTAAGCGAAAACGAAGTAATACGCGGGCGGGCGATGCGATACAATGGGGTGGGACGGGGGAACAAGAAATTTCACGTGGACGAAGTCGCGGGCAGAAGCTAGTACTAGATTAAAATCTTCTAAAAAAAAAATCAGGTCTGCGACAAAACAGAGACCAATACGCAAGCTTGTGCCCGTATTGTTCCACTGCTAGAATAAGGCCGTCCACCTATCTCTTGTCTATTGATATATTACGAAAATAAAACAAATACAGACCTACAGCACCAACAGCAGTTACTGCTCCAACTGGCGTCGGTATCAACGGCGGTCGTGGAGCCATCGGCGGCAACACCATCAGCGACGGCAGCGGCTGCAGCAGCACGGGTTGCGGCGCCGGCGGTGCGGGGGGCGCAGGCGCGGGCGGCGGCGGGCGCGGCGGCGGCGCGGGCACCAGGCGGGCCGGCGGCGCGCGGGTCGCGCCCGGCGCACCCACCGGCTTCGGACCGATCTTCTCTTTTTCTTCGTCGGGCAGTAAACCTTTGACCTGTTATTTAATTGCAGATTTATAATGAAATACAATGAAAAACTTGGAGAGGATACTATACTCCATTTGAAATAAGATCAGACATCGTTTTACAGTCCATTCAACCGAATTAACTACTTTTCACCTACAAATTGCAAAAATCGTAAGACAATTTGAATTTCGCGGGCTACTCTGGCGCTCTGGCAATTGGAAAAAAAATATCCGAACTGTTTTCTCAAAAATGGGTTCACTAGAATATAATAACCATAAGTTGCTTGGGTTTAGCTGGAAGTCGGAAGCAAGGAAAATCTGCTCAGTAGATATTCACAGATGACTCCGCCCTGGAGTGTAAATGTGGTGCTATCCCACAAACAGTGGGGCACTTAATATTGCGTCCTGCGTGTTCTTGTTGGTGAACTGATGGACGCTATTGAGGGTGCTAAACTCGTATCCAAATCCTGGGGCGACTCTATTTAGATGCCATCGATACGTTAAGATATAGATTACATTACCTTGTGTATCTGCTGTATCTGGTCCTCCAGCGTGATGTGCGCGCGCGCGGCCCTCGTGGCGGCTTCCACACTGGACGTGTGTCCGTCCCACGTGACGCGGTCGTCGCGCCGTCTCTCTTCCTCGCCGATCTTCTTACCGATGGCCGTCTCCTCGTCGCCCACGCCGAAGATATCCGTACGACGTTCGGCGAGCTACGGAATAAATATTAACAGTTGTAAGTACTAGATGGCTTACGGGTTCCATTATTATAAAGAAAGACTCGGCTCGATAAACTATACTAATTAGGGTCGATTTTTCAATCGCCTGATAATTTTTATCTATAGAACAAAAATGGCGGTTTGACATATTTTCTATGCAAAAGCTGTCAAACCGTATTTATTCCTCCGACAAAACTTATCTGACGATTGAAAAATCAGCCCTTATTTGAATAAAATCAAAAATATTATGAGATTAGGTTTTTGAAAACATCTATAATCTATAAATAGTATAACACAATGTTGCTTTTAGTATGTCTGTGTAACCGCTCTAGTACTAAGCGTACACAATGGATTTTGGTGTTGATTTCACCATCATCTAGAGAATTTATATTGGAAGGTTTAAGTGTATAAAACATTATAGATATAACACAGAAATCTCGATGCTTTAGATGTTGCCACATCAGTAGATTGCACCTGCGCAAAGCATGGGCGGGTTGCTAGTTAATATCGGATTAACAACAAATAAATGCGTGTTTAAAATAAAAATTGAGCCCGTGTGGTGTGCATAAACTAATGCCATTTTTATGCATTTTTGAAATCAAAACTTCTTTAGCGTATTGAGCGATTTTTGGTAGAGAAAATGTTATGGGTTGGCGTCGTTGCGCTGTCAATTTGTCATATCTGTCGGCAGTCGCTATCCCATGACATGTCTATGTTTTATTAGTGAACTGCTTCTATTCGCTGTATAATGATGAAAGACATTTGTACCTGTTTAAGCGAAGCCTCAATAGCAGCTCCTGGCGCGAGAGCTTCATCCCGGTCCGTGCGCTCCGCGGCGGCGCGGTCCCGTTGCTCCAGCCAGCGCGGGTCCAGCAGCCCGATGCGCACGTGGTCCGCCACCTTGTTGGCAGGTATCTTCTCTCCAGTGATAGGCGACACCAGCCATTCTTCTGACGCGGGAGCAGGTTGAGGTCTCGCGCGCTTGGGATCGTACTTCTTGACAACCACGCGATCTGGACGCGGCGGTAATGGTGCTTCATCGCCCGGCGCTCGCGGTCCGGAATCTGGAGGACCGTCGTCGTCTGATGATGAGCTGTCCTCCTCCATGTCCTGCACGCGGTTGTCGTCCGGCCGCTGTTGTTGCTGCGTGCGATCCTCCATCTCTGCTAGATCGTCATCACTCTCTGATTCCGACTCGGATTCCAACTGCATCTCTGTGTCGTCATCATCATTTCCGTGTGTTATATCCTCGCCTCGCTCTTGGGCTAACACTCGCGCTCCGACTTCGAGAGGTGTTGTGGGAGGTGGGAAGTCTCCTGGCTCCCCAGCTGGGTAATCCACAGTTTCGACCACTACGAAGTCATGCCAGTCTATGGACGCGTATGCTAGACGTTCCTTTTCGATCTTCGCTTCATCAGCCGCTTTACGCCGAGCTTGGTGCGAGTGCCAGGCGGCTCTGCTACGAGCTTGCTCTAACACACCGCTGCGAACTTCGGCCGCAAGCTTCGAAACTAATTCCTTTGGGGGCAAGAGTACCTTCGTGTACTGTTCTAACAGCCGCGTGAAGTATTGAAACAATGAGTGCTGCGGGCGAAGGAAGTCAAACTGATGGTTTCTCTCCTCCATCTTCATCAAGTCTGTAAGGAACTGTCGTCCGTTTCGTGCAACAAACTGAGCAGTGAGTTTGACAATGTCAAGCTCGAGTGCTGAGATGGATGGTGGATCTGCAATGAACTCAAACTCTGGCGGGGGGTCGCGGGGCGGCGGCGGCTCGGCGGGAGCTGCGGCCTTCAATAGTTCCTGTTGACGAAGGGCGGTGGCTGGCGCGAGTCCGGGCCGCTGGATTGCTGGGAGCCCTATTAAGGCTGGTACGCCTAGGTCTGGACCTATTTATAGAATTAATTGACATTTAGCTACTGGTTTAACAAGCTATATCAGACTATGTTTATGTGGTTGTTAAATTGAGGATTTAGGGGGAGTATCAAGTAAAAATGTACAAGAGAGTAATTTATTTATAATTAAGATCTGCTGATAAAGGTGCACTAAATCAAAATAAAATTACAAAACGGTTCTGAAAATATGCTGAAATGTTCAATTTTTAAATTTTTGCCCAAAATATATCACTGTAGGATTTTTAAATGATAGGGGATTCTCAATAATCATTAGTCAATCAATCAAGTCAGCAGTGACAGTGCTATGTTCATAATATAGTGGACAGATTGCATGACATGAAACCCCGATGGGTTTCAAGTCATGATGATATCCCCAATCAATATTGGGGAGTCACACGCCAACCATAGGAATACATCATTTGATGCCTTAGTTCACAATTGCACTAACTACAGAATTGTCAATTTTGAGGAGGGAGTTTTGAAGTTAAGACATGAACAGTAAAAAAACTGACCCCCATATTAAAAAATTTACATTTTATGTCCATGTTTGGGTCACATAAATTCATACATGCACCAAATTTCAACTTAATGGTTCATTAGATCCGGAGCAAATTGGCTGTGACAGACGGACAGAGACAGACAGACACACAAGTGATCCTATAAGGGTTCCGTTTTTTTCCTTTTGAGGTACGGAACCCTAAAAAACTAAGTAAAATAATAAAACAATAATGCATCTATTCATAAGATTAGTCCCTTAATTCCATCATATCTCAATATTGTAAAACTAGTATAACCATAACATTTAAAAATAGCTAAATAAACATACAAATTCCATTTAATACATTTTTGCACTAAGATTATGTTGACAGGCATCAAGTGAAAAACTCAGAAGTATAGCTTTACCAGGCTGGTTCAATGTCCAAGAACAAGGATAACAATATGTATTGATATTGCATTAAACAGAAAATTACACACAATTACAGCACTGCAGAAATATATTGTTTTGAAATTTTCTGCAGTTGAGTAACTTAAAATCAGTTAATATTTTGTAGTTAGTATGATTGTGAACTAAGGCACTGATTTGTTCTTTAACAAAAATGAATAAGATGTCGAACTTACCTTTCCCCTCTCTGATCTCCTTGACTTTATGCTGATAGTAAGCATGGTACGGATCCCCAGAGTTGAGAAAGTTGAACTTTGGGTTGCCAAGCTCATTCTGCCGGATACGAGCCTCAAACTCAGGCCCATTACGAGCTACGAAACTTGCAGTCTTGTCCACAATATCTAGAGCACGATGTTAAGGAAATTCTGATTTTAAAGCCTGAAAATTAATTTCATAGATAAAAGAATGATAGGTTACCTATTTATCAAGGATGTAATCATAACTATGAATGACGTGTGGCAGTCAAAACTCCAAGATTTATATTCCAACATTATTCTTCATACTGTAGAATGCTGCAGAAAAAGATGAGGGTTAAATAAATATGTTTTACTATCAATATTATGTTTGGTCATCGATTTTCAAGAACCTAATGACAATTGCCTTTTAAAACTTCGGTAAAGTGTCTTAGCAACAAGATAGCTAGCGAATACTAAGATGCAGAGTTCTTTTACAAGAAAACCAAACAAAAATTTACTTGTTCGTTTTTAAGGTTATGTTGCAAACCTGGGTTAACCATACCCAAAACAAATAGTACAACAACTTCCTTCTTAGGACAATATAATGCGTGTAGATAGTTAAGTTTCAAAGGATACTCCTCACTTCTGGCGGAGGATAAATGATGCCAATGACTGGTGCAGGGGGAGCGTGGGGCTCTTCCAACGGCGGCTCCATCGCCATCCCCGGTGGAGGCAACACGTCGATCGAAGGCATATTTGCCTTATAAACTCTTCTCTGCTATTTTTCACACTCAGCTTTAGTTTAGACGAAATATTATCATTCTCTAAACACGGGAATATGACGCGACCTACGGACGCGGCAACTGACAAGACAAGTGACAGCAGGCAGACTTGACAGACTGCACTCGTAACAGATAAAATATATTTGTTCTGAGGCACGGATAATGCAACTATAAATGATTTAGTCGATTTCTACATTTTTAACACATTTCAATAGTTTAGTATAGTAATAAAAACACGAAATCTTGCTTCGATATCAAAAACTGTGATCTAGAATTTCGGTGGCCCGGATGTTCCAATGGGGGCACAAAAGGCCAACAATCAATCTTCTCAGAGAAGCTTGCTACATATTAGTATCCTGTGGGTGAGATGAGCCGCTCTGCGGAATAGTAGAAGCTGGTAGAAGCTGGCAGAAGCTTATCCACTCCGAAATGACGCGCCCCACTACTTAAATTTGTATACTACGGTAAATGCCGTAGTGGGGTAGTGGGGCGCGTCATTTCAGAGTGGATAGGACAAGCCCTACAGAACAATTTAGTTGACTTCGACGACACTACTTTCCGCCTCGCTGCTTCCCTGGGACTAGGAACTCCTTGTTGTTCTCCCTGTCGCTGTCACTGTGGCGAAGTTGTCAACAGCCAGTTCCACCTACACCACGGCCTGTCTTGTAGCCGAAGTGCGGATTTGGTGTGGATTAGTTTGTGATGCGGATCGCATAGCCATATATAAATGTACTCTGTGGCATAGCGCAGCACGCGAACATTAATGACATCATCCGACGAGCTCTTATCACCGTCGGCGTTCCAGCTGTATTACAACCCAATGGCTTGGCACGCGACGATGGCAGAGACCGGACGTCATGTCTTTATTTTCATGGAAGTCGGGTAGGCCTTTAGTGTGGTGTGGGTCGTAACGTGCGTACTCTTGCGCATCCCATCTGCCTGGCTCGGCGCGTGCTGCGCTGGTGCTGCTGCTGCGGCTTTGGAAAACTTCAAGCGGCGGAGATGTATAAAACCTTAGGTATAGGTAATTATTTCCGAGCTGTTCGGGGTTGAAACCCTCGAGCCGTGGGGGTCCTAATGCTTACGGTTTGTTCAACGAAATCTCCGAACGGTTGGTTGATACTTCCCGTGACCCAAGGGCTGGCTTTTGCCTTGGCCAGAGGGTAAGCATTGCCATACAACGTGGCAATGCTGCCATTCTTATGGTTACATTACCAGTCGACTGCGATGTGGAGGATCTTTTTCGACACCTTAGTTTAGTTTGTTACCTAGTTTAAAAAGGCTTACAAGAAAATTAACGCTGAAGTTTCATTTTCACAATTTAAGTATGACAATCAAAAAGAAAATAAATAAATAGAAAAAATTAATACGAGAATTGACATGTTTTATTCAATCTTATTACATCACAATTTAAGATATTATGCATCTGGTGCTTTGATTATCACTAGTCAACAGAGACGTCCCGCTACCCCAGTATGTTAAGTCAGTGAAAGTCGCAACGGAGCGGAAGCCTACGTGGAAGCACATAATTTAATGATCGTCATCAACATGAGAAACGAGATTAACCACAGCAGTAGAGCGAACTCCATCAACCTGAGAGTGGTTTGGGTAGATAGTCCTTTCACCTCAAACCTCACTGTCCCCATGTTCTATCAGACCTAACTCTTCGGAACATTCGTTATTAGGCTGAAATTACTCAAACATTACTTTGGGGGGTATATTTAGTAAATAAACTATCTAGGTACCTACTTGACTATATGAATAGATAGCTCGTACGCCTTGTGGGCCTTGCCGAATTTAGTCCAGGAAACGGATTACAATGCTTCAAATACCATGATGATATTGATAAAATTCCATTAGCTATGGATTAATGATTGGGCTACGTAGCAACTCTCTGCGTAAGTAGGTACCTACCTATAAGTATAGAGAACTTTAACTTACCTACTTAGTAAGAATTTTTCGGGAGATCTTTCAAAAGTTCACTGAACTCTAACATTTTTAACGGCTACTAATAATTTGTTCCATGAATTAACATTTACTTGTGTTAATGCTTCCTATATAAAAAAAAGTAGAATGATGAGTGCTTCAAAGAGTATAATAATAATTTCAAACCGTCTGCAGATTAAGGAAATTCCTCCGCATAAGTAATTGTCAGATTATGGGTCAGCACGATTAGGACATCAAGCTGAACCGTCTGTATCAAAGAGTATAATAATTAAATAGGGTCTGTATATTAATCCGACGCGCTCGAATATTTCAATGCCACGGATGTTTTTTTTTTTGCATTTTCAAAAATCGGCCATGAGTTTTGGTCGCGTCCAAATCGTCAGTCTTTTGAATAAGAGCTCCTTTAGGGTTTACTTAACATCCCTTCTGAACCACCTGGTTTCTCTGTTATCAGAACCACGTGGGGCATATACACTATCAATATCTGACGCGCTTGAGTATTTCCATGTGACAGTTTTACATATACATATAACCTTTTTTCTTTCTACCATCTAATCTTCAAAAACCAATGACCCCACGACGCTCGAGTAAATCACCATTTAGCACCGTGGGCTACCAAAACGCGCGAATTAAGTAAACGACCACGAAGAATAACTTTATTAGTACCCGGTTACAGCATAGCAGTGATTATTTAATTCTACAATCTATTGATCTTATATACTAATCTTATTGCTAACCAATCATCTATACTACTCACGTATGTCCTAGATAACATCTGCTGATTTGTACAAACTATGCTAAAATAATATAATTACTCGTATTAGCTGATGAAGCTAATACTGGGGGATTGGGGGATCAAGAAATAAAAAATAAGTGAAGAGAAAGTATAAAGTATATTTTACATTTATTCATGAGCCTCATGAAAATATCGTCAAGAAGATAATCTATGTTAGTAAATTTATATAATCAATACACACTTACAATTAAAAATATGTGATAGCTAGGTTACAGCATGAACTATTATTAAGGGCCGGTTTTTTGATCCGTAGTTAACTCAAGCAATGGTTAAACATATTATTAAACATAAACATACATACTAATGGTTGAATTCTGGCTGTGAAAGGCTAAACATGAATGTAATAATGTTAGCTCATTCATATTAAAAAAATAGTAACTAATGGCATAACACATTCATGTTTAGCCTTTCACATTTAGCCAAAATTCAACCATTAGTTACTATGTTTAACCATTGGTTAAGTTAACTACGGATCAAAAAACCAGCCCTAAGTTTCAGGGAAAGCTAAGGCTGGCCTCATGCTCGCGATAAGTACTTGTGCTAAAATAACAAAACGCGATCGCCAATCGTTTTGGCCAAGTACCACTTGTTAACTGACATTGAACAGCCCAAGAACAGCGGTAAAATAATAGGTAATTTATTTTCTAAAGAACTTAAACTCAACTTACGTCTAACTATTTTGTAAATACATAAAATTCGAGTGTATTTGATACGCAGTATTTAAGGGGGAAGCGTCAGGGCAGCCAGCGAAATAAAAATTTTCTTAATTTTCTTACGTTTTTTTGTAATTTGGGAGTCAGTATTAGGTTGTATGTTGTTTAAAGTCTGATTCGCGGCCGTAACAAATATGTATTTACAGAATTATAATCATTAGAATCAGTAATACAACTCCTTATTATAATCCTAAATGTCAAGTTTAATGAAATAGTCATTCAGTAGGATTACCTGGTCTTAGAGAGTAGTACTTTAATGATTATAATTCTGTAAATACATACATATCGTCGCTTTGGAGGGCAATAGAGCTAAGCCATAATTTTAGCGAGTTAGTACCTAAGTAGTAACAGTTGACAGGCCAGATGGCGTGGTTGGTTAAGATACCACCTGCCATGCCGCAGGTCGTGGGTTCGATTCCCATCCAGGACAAACATTTGTTTGCATGAACATGCCTGTTTGTCCTGAGTCTGGGTGTAATTATCTATATAAGTATGTATTTACAAAAAAAAAAAAAAATTAGTGTATGTAGTATATCAGTTATCTGGTTTCCATAGTACAAGCTCTGCTTAGTTTGTGATCAGATGACCGTGTGTGAATAATGTCCTAGGATCTTATTATTATTAGTAAGTATGTTATTCATAAATTACTTAACTCTTTTAATTTTTCATAATTCAATAAAGTGTTGAGAAAGAGCCATAGTAGTCAATAAATCTAACAGATGTCATGACTGTAAGCAGGCTTATTGTCGTTTCAATAAGAGTCAAATATTCTAAGATAATTAAACGTCTGTAACTCATAAGTGTAGTTCTGTGGCTTGGCTCCATTGCCCTCCAAGGCGACGATATTTGATACGGTCACGAATCATATTTAGATCAACACAACCTAATACTGACCTGCATATTGCAAAAAACATAAGAAAATTTGAATTTCGCGGGCTACCCTACGAATCTCCTGTCGCTATTATAGAAATGCTATGAAAAACTATGAACTTGTTGAACTATGAGCTTTTGCCTTTTAGTTAATATCTTCCTATTTCATCAGACTGTCAATAGCAAAAACATATCTAACAGAGTATTAGACACGGTATATGAATATCATTAATTACTAAATCTAAATAAATAAAATGTTAGTTGAGTCCATTGATAGCTGAATCATCTCGTAGTTCGTACGTGGACCGCGGTGCGATCTTTTCACGTTCTTCATTTCCCGCCAGGAAGATGGCCAAATGTTCCTGTAAAAGAGGGTAGATATAATAATCTTGCGTAGCGCCACCTATTAAAAGACTAGATGGAAAGGTAGCTTGAAGTTAATTAAGCGCCATCTATCGACATCTGCAAGCTAGGATATCTCCATCCCATTCTGCATTTTTGGTATTAATTGATTCCTTGAAGAATAATATGCCAATCATGTTCTAACTAAAAGATTCGAGTGATCTGTAACTCAGGACCCTCCTACCTCAGAAACCTTTCTCTGTTGAAGATTGTGCATTTTATTTACGATTTCCTACATTGTGTTAGCGACTCAGCACGTCAAAATAAAATTGCGGTAATTACCTAGGCTAGGCTGAGGTCAGCAGTAAATTGTTCAACCAGAATTCGTTTTCAAATCTTACCAAGTATGTTTTGGAAGCAGTTTGCAGGTGCTGCAGCAGACTCTCCAACTTGCTGCGCCACTCCTTCACCTCAGACAACGCAGTCTCCACGGGCACCGTCTGCGAATTACACCAGAACAAATATATTACAGTCTGTTCAAATCCTTGTTTCCAATTTGATGTTATTTCCAACTAAACCAATGAGCTATAAAAAAGAAACGAATTTAACTTTATGACAATGTAAATTCAGTTTAAAGATTTTAATGAATAATTCAAAAAAATGTTTGAAATTGTAGCGCAGACTCAATTTTATGAGTGGGCACTAGTTGTTTTATTTTAAAAACACGTCCTATTTGTTTTCATGTTTGGAAAGTAAATCGCGAACAGTTTACGTAAGGACGTAGCCATACTGGGAATGAAGCGAAATGAAGCTAAGTTCGTTTTGCTTTCTTCCGCTTTTCATACTTCGGTTCACACCGCGTACTAAGCGAAACGGAAGTATGAAAAGACGCAGAGGAAAGCTAAACGAACTTAGCTCAGTTTCTGGTATTCCCAGAAGGGTTCTGAAGCACATTTTGTCAATTATGTGTAGGTTTAAGGTGAGACCCCTAAGGGGCGAGTATAATGCTTTAAGACGGGCACAAATCCTGACTTCAGGTTGCTCGTGGTTTACTTCGATGGTCCTAGTTTGTCATCTGTGACTTCGAGTTACGGCTATATGTAAGTGGGCACGCCCTTTATTACTGGAGGCTTTTAATATAGGTATAAAGTTCTGCTTACGTTTTTAGTTTGTATTTTGATTCTGCTTGAGTATAGTTTTCGAATTTTCGATTTTTTTTTCTTCCTTTTTAAGTATATTGGCGTGTGCTAGCTGACTTATAGCAAATAATTAAATTTAATTTAATGTTTGTTTTGCGTAATGTACTTGCATGTATATTGCACAGTATTGTATAGAATATTATATATATTTTTATTTTTTTTATTTAACTGAACAGACAGCTGTGCTGCTGAGGAGTTTGTTGCGCCACTTCTTCTCCTCAGCTAAAGCACTAGGAAGTGGTGAAGGGCGGGCGTTTTGGGGGACTGTCTTATGTAATTTTGACGTTCGAAAAGTGCTGATTCTCAGCCTAGTTTGAATAAATGACTTTTGATTTGATTTGATTGATTTGCTACCTACTGAGAATTTCCTAATCCAGAAACCTAATGATAGTTGGCCAGACCCAGGGTGGGTTCAAACCCAAGACTTCCACGATTAGTAGTCGCAGTTGCAACCACAAAACTAAGGCCTCGTTTACTGAGACGCGGGACGTCACGCGTCGCGTGGCGTCTCGAGGCACGTCGGACGTTTTTTCAGTTTAAGAGGATTGTGAAACTGTAAATTTTCATACAAAAAGTGATAACGTTTTTCCTCCGTAAACATAGTCTAATTTTCATAATTTTTGGAAATGTTGTAGGTATAATGAAAAAGTAGTTCCATGCGTTTTTATTATAAAGAAATATTGCATACTGTGTAAGTTCTTCGAAATATCTATATTTTTGACATAAAAACTTCCTCGAGCGTTTTTATTTTTCTAAATGAAACTAAATTGAATTAATTTAAAAAATAAAAACATACAGATCTAGATTAAGGTGTATTAAATGTAATGAGACCAAAATTGTGTCATTTCGTAAAGGTTTAGGGGAGTAAAAACGATACAATATTTCTGTAAATAATTGTATGAAATGTAGGTAATTGCCTCCAAGACTCGCGCCGCATATCGGCACTTTACAACCCTCTTAAGTACAGGCAGACGCGACGCACGACGCCCGGCGTCTCTGTAAACGAGGTCTAACGATTCAGTTTAATAACACATATGAAGTAGGTTTATAGGTATTTCAGTCAAGCGAATGTAATGTTTTAATTTATCTTACCTTCATCAGAGCTTCGGTTGCAGTATTCAAGGTTTTTGTGATAAGCGCCATCCCTTGACGAACGTTGCTAGAACAAAATAAACATTTAGATTTTTACAAAATAATCAAACAAACAATTTATTATGTAGTTCAGGTTTTCAGAAGTAAGTATTCTATATCTTCCAGCGATTCTGTCGGCACTAGCTTTAGAGAAAAGCTGACGCCGTACTATAAAGATAATTCAGTCAGGTGGCAGGCCGGGTCTGGTTCTCTGTTAGACAATACATAACAAAACCCTATTGTTCCTTGTAGAGACGTATACATTCACCTACAAACACAACATTATTGAAATTATAATTAAAAAAAAAAAGCATTGGCTAGTCGAGAGGTCAAAGTCAAATAACAATTAAAATCGAAAAAAATGTTTATTAGAGTATCTGAGTTTACAAGTACTTCGGGGTGCACGGGCCCCCGATCGGTGCCACATACCTACCTACCCCTTTACCCCGCCACCCCCCACCCTGCGAATCACTTAGTCTCCCGCGCAGCTTACGTTCGAACGGATTTCACGTCATCGCTTCATGCAGAATTGCAGAGGTCAAAAATCTGAGGTCTAAAAATAAATATTTAATGATTATTGTTGAACAGTTTTTAAAAATGACTTGCTTTATTACGTATGTATACCGATTCTTAAAACATAGGTAGAAGGAACAACAGGGTTTTTGTTACGTATTGTATTTCCCCCAACTTGTTCTTTTCATATTTATGTTTTCTTTGCCTCATGTTTACGGCAAATAAACGTATTTTCTTTCATTTCTTTTTCTTGTCTCTGGTTCCTGTTCAATAACAGCTCCTTACCCATGACACTTACTTGGGCAGATCGTTTTGCGTGTAGTAGATGAGGTGGACCATCTTCCTGGCTGTCTCCCTGGTCAGTAGCACCACCAGCTCCTCCAGGGTGGCAGGTCGGGCCTGGTTCTCTGGTTCCGGGGCGCTCAGGCTCGCGTACAGCTCCTTAGCCTTCTTCCAAGCGAGGGCAGGGTCTGTCGCTATCTGTGTTTGAATTTAAAAATAATATTAATTTGTCTCAACTATTTTGTACAGCTGATACGATTCCTAAAATTTGAACAGTAGATAAGTGCGTATCCCGGACTTAGAAACCCGGGGCCCTTAGGCACTTGACATTTTAGGTCCCCCATCCCGAAGCCATTTTGCAAATTTGGCAAATAGAAAATATTTTTATTAACCAACTTTAAGTAGGATAAATAAACATCAGAAATAATGCAGTCTATGCTATGTACAGTCACGAACCGGGGTTGTTGAGCCACTAGCTTATCATCTTAACATGGTTGTGTTACACGAATGCCGCCCGTGAAATTTGACATGTGACATTTCAATAACGAAAAACGGGTAACACAACCAAGTTAAGATGATAAGCTAGTGGCTCAACAATCCCCGTTCGTGACTGTACGTCACAATACTCGTAGTTACGTCAACGATCGTCATAAATTGACGTTTCTAAACAAAGACGTTTTATTCCTCGTATTCCTTAATAGAGCAAGATCCCAGGGCTGCTATTACTTACTTATGTTCTGATTAACAAAATGTGTGGCATAGAGTAGTGTTAGTCTGTACTTTGAACGTGCGCATACCTGCTAGCTTGGGCCGATGCGACGGCCAATTTTCAGGTATTAAAGTTATGTAAAAAAATGACTCATTTTTCTTAAAGTCCGACTGCTGGATTTTTATGTATATTTCACAGAATATTGTTAATAATTAATAATCAATACTGCCAGACACTTCCCGTCGGCGGTTTTTTTACGCCAGACGCTTTAAAGCTCGCAAAATATGACGTCATTTTACATATAGTTTGTATCTTAATTTTTATATAATGATACTCGGGGAATTATTTCAATACTATTTGTAAGCAGTCAGACTAATCGTAGCGGTCAAACATCCCCAGAAGAAAGAAATACCTATCTTATAACTAAAGCAACTTACACAAACATAAGCTTACCAATTCTGCCACATAAGCCAGCACGTGGATTTGTTCCTTAATAGCCTTGGCCTCTGCCAGCGCCTGGCGCGTGAGACGGCGCGTGAGCTTCCTGCGCAGGCGTGCGCCGTGCTGCACGGCCCGCTCGGCGCGCGCGCGCCCGCCCTCGCCACCGTCCGGCGCGTCCGCGCTCGTCACTATGATCACCACTATGGTAAGGACACGACGTTATAGCGATACAAGGCTCTTTTGGCACGTGGCCAAAATCAGAAATAACACCGCCATCTTGTTTTTTCATATTATTTTTGCTAATTTTATTTTTGGATACTAATATAATTTTTAGATATTTCTAAAAATTAAAATGTTTAGGAATGTACAATAACTAATGGTGGCAGATTGCTGTTTTATGTTGAAGTAAAATAAATTGTGAAATACAATTTAAAAGAAAAAACACAAAATAACCTTTACAAACAACGCTCATGGCGTTTAACCCCCACGTCAGGTCATTCAAGCGCCAAAAGAACCTTGAAGCGCTGGAGGCACCAATGCCGACCCGACATCCATGGTTTTGGGGAGGTCCGCGGGGAACTTGGTAAATTGAAATTATAAGGTATCTACTTGATACCTTATAAATTCAATTCAGAGATTCAGTTGGGTAAGTTTTTTGACTTTTAATGGAAGGCTGTTTATCATAATACATAATATGCGCACTGTTAGTGTGCTCGGCAGAGAAAGACTAGAATAGGTACCTAATTTAATGGAGCTTTTAAATAACCTCTAGTCGATTCACCTTTTGAAGACTTGCTGTCACTAATAAGCAGTGATGTAGAGCTGGTCTACTCTGAAATGACGCGCCAGACTGCCGCTTTTACTGTAATGCGCTTATACAAATTTAAGTAGAGCGGTGCGTCATTTCAGAGTAGACAAGCTCTACAGCCCGATTCAAACAGGCAGCTCGCCACATGAGGCGAATTCACCAAATTCACCTGTCAGCGGGGGTGAGTATTGCGCAGCGAGTAGCGCACTTCAGAGCAGCTATATAGTTTGACGCGAACTATACCTACCGACCTTGACCGCCCTGACCCTTGCTCGAGCCAGCCCACGCCGCTGAGCCTGTAGATTTAAATTCGTCCCTAAATTTAATAATTAATCCGATCCAGCCTGTCCCTTGTGAGAGTCGATCGTGCTCCGCCACTTAGGAGTGTTATGTCTGTGCCTGGTCGTAGTATGAAGTATACACAGTCTGGCTATAAATACTGTTACAATTCAAAATAAGAAAGATATTTGAATTTGGAATCTGTCATTTTTATACGATTGTTCATTGAGTTTTCTAATTTTGGCGCCAATATATTGCACAATATTTTGCGATATTAAAATGGAGTGGGGTGATAAAGAGAACCGAATCGCTGTGATTGCATTACACAAAGTTGGTATGGAGCCAAATGTAATTTTTAAAACTCTCCATACGCTTGATATTAGTCAAATGTTTGTGTACCGGGCTATTAATAGGTACAATGAGACCTGCTCTGTTTGTGACAGAAAAAGATCTGGCCGTCCACGTAGTGTTCGTACGAAAAAGGTGGTCAAAGCAGTAAGGGAAAGAATTCGAAGAAATCCTGCCCGAAAGCAAAAGATTTTATCTCGGGAGATGAAGATAGCACCCAGAACCATGTCGCGTATTTCAAAAGATGACTTAGGACTTGCAGCCTATAAGAGATGCACGGGTCATTTTTTAACTGATAATTTAAAAAAGAATAGGGTGGTAAAATCGAAACAACTACTGAAGCGGTACGCAAAGGGAGGTCACAGACAAATTTTGGCATCTAGCAATCTGTTTGTCAGCAAATTGAAATCTTTCCAATTGAGCAACATTTTAACAAACAAAATGACCGTATTTATGCTCAAAGCTCTAAGGAAGCTTCCCAATTAGTCGACAGAGTGCAACGTGGGCATTATCCGACTTCAGTGATGGTTTGGTGGGGTGTTAGCTAAGAAGGAGTGACTGAGCCATATTTTTGTGAAAAAGGTATCAAAACATTGGCACAAGTGTATCAAGATACCATTCTTGAGAAGGTAGTTAAGCCCCTTAACAACACCATGTTCAATAACCAAGTATGGTCCTTCCAACAAGACTCGGCGCCGGGTCATAAAGCTCGGTCCACGCAGTCTTGGTTGGAAGTGAACGTTTCGGACTTCATCAGAGCTGAAGACTGGCCGTCGTCTAGTCCCAATCTTAATCCACTGGATTATGATTTATGGTCAGTTTTAGAGAGTACGGCTTGCTCTAAACGCCATGATAATTAGGAGTCCCTAAAACAATCCATACGATTGGCAGTGAAGAATTTTCCCATGGAAAGAGTGCGTGCTTTTATTGATAACTGGCCTCAACGTTTAAAGGACTGTATTGCAGCCAATGGAGACCACTTCGAATAAGCTTTTTTATATTTTAAATGGTTTTATATTTATGTATTAAACTAACACACTGTAAAAGTAATAAATATTATTTGCAATAAAAAAATTTTTTTTTTTTCTTCGTGACAATATTTATGGCAAGACTAGGTATAACCGTGAATTAGCGGTTTTGTTCGAGTAAATTCTCAAAGTCTAGTTTATTTAAAATATTAATAGTGTTGAGACTATCAAGCTGTGTTCTTTCAAACCCCAATTCGGGGTTCATATACCACCCATTCGGGGTTCATATTCGGTTGTGCATTCAAATTTATAGAAATACAGTATTTTAACTGTAAAATCACGTAAATCATCGAAATCAAGTTTAACGTTCCTTAACGCGGTAGGGTGAATCTAACGATTTAAATCTTTGCCACTGTCATCATTTTCATGATAGCCGTCACTGCTGACCGTTCTTCTAGAAAACCGTAGCTTTGATCAGTAATTACCCAAGTGACATCTTAAAACAGATCCTAGAATATTCTAATTAATCATTATCTGAACATGAACGGGCGCAGAGTCCAGTGCGGTGATATCACATCTAATTAGTCACCGGTTCCAGACAGATAACTGTCAAAAGTAACAGTTAATTACTTATTCATTAATTGGGAGCTGGACTGATAACGTAGTCTTTATTACTTTGGAATATGGACTAATAATTATAGAAGGACGATGTGTGGTGTAAGTGCTTCCGTTAATTAGGCGTCCAGACAGGGTTCAGACTGAGTTATCAAGTAACCTTGTGCCCGACAGTTTAGAGCTGTCTGGAAATTGCCGTGAATGCACTCAATTGGAAACCGATTGTCATAACTTTGATGCTATTATTTATGTTGTGAATGATTTCTGAATAATGTTCTAATTATAATTATACTATGAGCTCGTGGGTAAGTAATAACAGCCGCACGGGTTGTTCCATCAGGTTAAGCTATGCTTGCCGGGGTCGGTCCGTGGATGGATTTTACATACCGAGACTCGTCCGTGCCTCGGAAAGCACGTTAAGCCGTTGATCCCGGTTGTCATTCGTGGATCTCTGACAGTCGTTGCTGGTCGTCATAAGCCTAAAGTCTGACAACCAGTCTTACCAAGGGGTATCGTATTACCCAGTAACTGGGTTGTGGAGGTCAGATAGGCAATCGCTTCATGTAAAATACTGGTATTCAGTTGCATCCGTTAGACTAGAAGCCGACCCCAACATATTTGGGAAATGGCTAGGCATTGATTGATTTTGGTTCGTACAGTTGTGTATGGATTTATTTGCAACAGGTTTTAGTAGTGGAACTAATGGACTAACTACCAATTTCGGAGAAATTTAAACACAGGCTTATTTTTTAGTTAAGAAGATTTAGAAATAAGTGAGTTCCTTGAATTTAAAATAAAAACCCGCCAAATGCGAGTCGGACTCCCACACAAAGGATTCCGTACTACCGTACACTATTTAAAACTATATACATATATTTTTTTAATATACTTCCGTGTAAAAAACACGTTTTTTGTAGGGTGACCCCTTTAATTTTATTTTATTATTTGTTGCTATAGCGGCAATAGAAATACACAATCTGTGAAAATTTCAATTGTCTATCTATTACGGTTCATGAGATAAAGTCCGCTGACAGACAGACGGACAGGGTTCCGTTTGGCACTTTTCAGACACAGAACCCTGAAAATGATTTTTTGGCATGTTTTGTTTTAAATGAAGATATTGAATTAGTTTCAACAGGTAAAAATAAAACAATCAAAGCAACATAGGAAATGATGAGATCATTCAACTACTTACTATTTAATCAAAACTTCGTTTCGAGGCTATCGGCCCAATCTCGATTCCTATATCAAAGTTATTAATCTAATCACAAATAAGTGGCCGTGCTTATTAAGATATCGAGGATTTAAGGAATATAACAACAATGAATAACGTTTAATTTGGAAACTTACGGAATTTACAAACAATTATCCTGTTTGTGAGGATTATGCACTCTGCATGCTAGTGATAACGACAAGGTCTATCTATCTACTAAGTTTATGTTCGCTGGTACGTACTTAGCTATATTTTGAATACTGGTTAAGTAGACAAATTGCTAGGACGAACCAGTCAACATTGTCTGATATTTTGTGGGATATATACTGGCAAAATAGGCGGCCATCTGACGGAGATCACACTATAAGTACAGGCAAAAGTTCGTGAGTGTGTTTGTATGTTTATTACTCGTTCACGCAAAAACTACTGAACGTATTTTGATGAAAGGCACGCAGATTGTTTATAACTTGGATTGACCCTATATTTTTACGGGTTCGAGACTTACGCGGGTGAAACCACGGGGAGCTGCTAATAGTTTATAGACCCTCGTCGTTAATGTGCCTTCAGTTTCGTTTAGGTTACCCTACAGGTACCGACCGTTCAAACCATCACACAGCATAAAGCTACGGTTTCCCAGAAGAGCGGTGGCCGTACTTAACAGCCGCAGTGACGGCTGTCATGAAAATGATGATAATCGTTAGATTAGCCCTACCGCATCATAAGATAGTCACATTTCTGTTTCGTTTTGACACCTCTGACACGCAATGACGCAGTGACTACACTTGATTATCATGGAAACGCTGTGTAAGCTCACTCTTCTCAGTATCGAAACTTTTTTTGTAACTAAGTACGACGGTGAGGGAAAATCTAGCGATTTAAATCTTTGGGGGGCAAACCCTGCTGGTGAAAATGACAGATTTGCATGACGGCTTTTACGGCCGCTTTCTTACGAAACCGTAGCTTTGCACCTGCGTTTTTTCACAGCACTAACAAGTATGGTGACTCACATTTCCCAGACAAACTATTTCACAGCGCTGCTTGTCAATACCCACCAATGTACTTGCTAACCTAACCCACTAGTGCCAGTAACACTTACCGTCAGAAGCATCCTGCTGGTCGGGGGGCAGGTACTTGTCCACGTACTTGTCAGCCGTGGTCAGGGCACGTTCCAGCGCCGTGGCAGTGACAGCCGTGACGCGAGAGTCCAGCACAGCTGTGGCCAGTTGGTTCACTGAGCTGGCGCGTCGCAGAACGAAACGGCGTGTTTCGGAGTACATCTGTTTGGAAAAACATGAACCTTATATCACTTCCTGCACTGAGAACCAGTGGGGTGGGGACTAGGGAGGAAGTGCATTAGTAGCTGTGTTGCATTTAAACGACCAAAATTATCGACTTTATAAAAAAGCGGTTGGTGAATCTTTCTCCGTCTATTCATTTCATTTCAAGTCCGGAGTGATCTTGTACCAATGTTTGTAAATTCAAAGATTGAAATTGGATTACTTATAAATTGTTAATTACTTAATCAACCTGTTTTTTTTTGGGACGTTAAGTAATGCTACAAGTTTATAACAATATGAACTAAGATGACCTAGACGATAACTTTTAATATTAATGTTGTAATCATTATAATAATGAATGCAACATTTGTAACCGGACATCATTACTCACAGCACCCTAATTTAATCGAGAAAAAAATAAAACTATGCATTATTAAAATTGGTTACAACTCACATTTTTAAATTAAATCATAAAGTAAATTAAAAAATGTAAACAAATTTTTAATTAAAAAAAAAAAACATAAACATTATTTTTTTTCTAATTGGGTTCTTAATACAGGAAAGTACAGGTAGGTACAGTACGACACAACTTAGATTTAGCATAAAGAAAATTTGCGTTCATTCATTTCAATTTTACAAAATTAAATGTAAGTATTTGGTTGTAACTGGATGTTTTTTTTTACCGTCTTGAAAAAAATGGGTACAATAGGAGAACGGAGTAGAAGCCTATGGCACACCAAGATTTTTTTTTGTTTTTTTCTATAGCTTAGACCCAAATTGCTCTATCAATAAACACAACATTTGAAGTAAACATTTTTTTTAAATAAAAAGCTAAGTATGCCATAGGCTTCTACTCCGTTCACCTATTATGTAATATTTTTTAAAGACGGTAAAAAAAATCACCCAGTCAAATAAAAAAAATCAACAACTTATTGCGTTTGCATAAATATCATTTTTGCCAAAAGCAGTAATAAAGATTGGAGATTTTGAAGGCGCAAGTCAGTTCGGATGTGATCGGTTTTATGAATTTTGGCGATGCTACATTACCTAAGTTGTGTCGTAGGTACTGTACCTAGATACTTCCCGTGAAAGATAGGTAAAATTTTGAAATGCATTGAAAAATTCAATTTGCCTTTTTCAACTCCAAATGCGAAATTTACCTTTGTGACAATACCGACAGACAATCAACTATACAGAAATTCAATTCCATAGCCCCAGATATTCAGTTTTGGAAAAAAGTCTATTGCACCTCCTAGGTTCCCCAATATTAGAAGACAGTTTCTCATCTTTCGTCGACGACAAAATTAAACATTTTAACGATATTTCGGATAGACTTTCAAAAATTAATTTACATTCGGCATTCACCCTTATCAGATATTGCTGTTTTGGTCCAAATTTTATGTATTTTCTCCGCTCTTCCTCTTTATGGCAGCAGCCACAACTTTTAAACAAAATCGATCATATTATTCGAAATACCCTATCATCAATTTTAAATGTGGCATTGGACGATCGGGCGTGGCTGTAAGCCACACTACCCATCCGTTTTGGTGGGCTCGGCGTCCGCAAAATTTCTAGTGTAAGCCTACCGGCGTTCCTGTCCTCGGTCCACAGCACCGAAAAGTTAACCACAAGAATCTTAGCCCCTTCTCAGGTTGACTCTGAAGTGCCGTGTTTGACCGACGCGGTGAATGCCTGGAAAGTGGCTTGCCCGGATACGGTTCAGCCCCTGAACCCGTCTTCCCAGAGACAGTGGGATGAGCCGCTCTGCAGGTTGGTACGGAATAAACTTATTAATACGTCCACCAATACTGCTGAGCGTGCCCGCCTGTTGGCTGTGGGTGAATGGGAGTCGGGTCTCTGGCTTCAGGCTCTACCGTCACCCAACATAGGCACTATGCTGAGTGACACCACATTCCGGCTCGCTACATGTTTGCGTGTGGGTGCTCCTTGTGGGGCTCCACATCGCTGTCAATGCGGTGAAGGAGTCGACTGCCTCGGACACCATGGACTATCCTGCAGCAAGAGCGCTGGTCGGATGGCACGGCACGCTAGCATTAACGACATCATCCGTCGGGCTCTTGTCACCGCCGGGGTGCCAGCAGTTTTAGAACCCAATGGCTTGGCACGCGACGATGGGAAGAGGCCAGACGGAATGACCATAATGCCTTGGAAGTTGGGTAGGCCTTTGGTGTGGGATGCAACCTGTGTCGACACCCTCGCGCCATCCCATCTTCTTAGCACGGCGGGTTGTGCTGGGGCGGCTGCTGCAGGAGCAGAAAACCTCAAACGGCGCAAATATAGCAACCTTATTGGGAGCTATATGTTTGAGCCGTTTGGGGTTGAAACTCTAGGGCCTTGGGGTCCGAGTGCTCATCGAGTATTTCGGGACATCGCCAAGCGGTTGGTCGACTCTTCACGGGACCAGAGGGCTGGCCTATTTTAGCCCAAAGAATCAGCATTGCTATCCAACGTGGCAATGCTGCCAGCCTTTTGGGCACTTTTACCATTGACAGTGATGCGGACGAATTTTTTGATGCCCTATGAGCTTGTCACCTTTTTATTTTTATGATTTTTATATACTTGTACATAATATACATATATATCTTTTAGTTTTAGCTTGTACATATAATCTAGTTTCTGTTTGAAATAGTGAATAAATATTTTATCATTTTCAAAAAAAAAAAATTTGCCTATACCTAAATAATCTGTTGATACATGTTATCAGAAAAGTACTTATTCTTTTGTCATTATTTTAACCTCTGTGACAGATGCATAAAAATGTAAGGTTACGTTTTACTTTTTAAGGTCGGAACACTAAAACGTTTTTACAAAAAAAAAAAATCGACTTCCGATAAAAACACTACAAAGTAAAAAAAATAACTTTAATTTCGAAAGTCGGTGGCAAAAACGAAAATATTAAACCAAAGACACCGACTTTGAAAAAGTTTTATTTTTCATTTTTTAACTGTGGTACTTATCCCACACAAATTCGGATACCACTACCGCTATGAAGTTATTAAAACCTCATCCACAAATAAGTGGGAAAAATACGTATATTGAAGCTAACTCAAAAACTACCCAAGGAACATTAATAAACTTTACATGGGACCAACTTTGAGGTATATCCTCCCGAATAAAACAAGAATCGTTTAAATCGGACTACTCTGTACTATTAATCTGTGTCTGTACAAAGTTATTCGTGGTCATACATTAAAAATAAACCTTTTTTTCATTGGTTAAAATTTCTTTAGATGGTTGTGTCCGAGATTAGATTAAACATATAACCAATTTCTGCCTTCCAAGCAAGAGTGAACAGGCATATCCTGGCCACGCTCGTTCCATCATAGACCTCATACATTGCTTTCTTTATAAATATAGAGGGTGTTTGGCGCATGGACCGACACAATTTTTCCAGGGATTTGGGAGGTCATTAGCTAGGTTCTACCCATACACCCTTTGTCCCAAATGTCACGGTAGGTTAAATATGTTTTTTTTTTTTTTTGTAATGACAAAAATACCCAAAATGTTTCCTTTAATTCGAAATAACTTTTTTATTTGTGGGTGTAGTGGCACAAAATATTTTTTTTTGTATTTTCCAAAGTCATTTAAATCCATATAATAGGTTGGGGAAAAAGTTTCTTCGCATTTTTTTAAGAAAATTCAAAACATTTTTTAATATAATTTATTTACATTTAACTAAAGTATGTAGATACCATTTTGTTCCATAACTTTTTGCCATCTTGTAGGTAGGGACATGATCCCATTGCTATAGAAATTTTGGGACTTCTGGTCAAAATACCGCGACAAGTGGTTTTGGCAGTCCTCTCGTGATGTTAACCTGACACTGCCTAAAGAATTCTGAAGAGACCGAAACAGGTGGAAATCTGAAGGTGCAAGGTCAGGACTATACGGCGGATGCATTAACACCTCCCAGCCAAACTCTCTTAATTTTTGCTGAGTGGCTAAAGATGTGTGAGATCTAGCGTTATCATGATGAAAAACCACACCCCTTCTGTTGATTAATTCCGGCCGCTTCCTCTCAACTTCTTGCTTTAATCTCATCAGTTCTTCGCAGTAGAGTTCAGAATCGATGGTCCTGCCTGGTGGTAACAGCTCATAATGAATAATGCCCTTCCAATCCCACCACACACACAGCATCACCTTGTTGCGAGTTAACCCGGGTTTCGCCACAGTCTGTTAAGCCTGACCGGCCTTTGACCACGACCTTTTTCGCACGTTCTTGTCATACGTGATCCACTTTTTGTCACCAGTTATCAGCTTCTTCAAAAATGGTTCGGTTTCATTACGTCGTAATAAAGAATCACAAATGAGTACACGGTTCATTAGGTTTTTTTCAGTGAGCTCGTGAGGTACCCAAATGTCGAGCTTTTTTGTGTACCCAGTTTTTTTCAAATGCGCCAAAACTGTTTTGTGGTCAATTTCCAGTTCTTCAGCTACGTCGTAACTACTGATATGCCGATCTTGCTCCACTTTTTCAAAAATGGCATCCATTTTATCCGTAATAGGGCGACCAGAGCGACGTGCATCTTTGACATCAAAATTTCCGGATTGAAAACGCTTAAGGTTTTTACCGGCGCCAACGACCTTGCGTGTGTGGGCGGAGCTTTGTACTACTCCCCGCACCACCCGAACCTAAACATCGCGCGCGATGCTTCGCTAGGGTGTACACGATTACTGCCGCGCGCGACATACAGTAATTAATAACAGCCGTCTTATTACAAAAGATTTAAACACATGTTCAACGCGTATTTTATGTTTTTTTTATGTATGGAGTTTGACGTTAGACATGCGTTGAACATGTTTTTAAACCTTTTGTAGTAAGACCGCAGATGTTTTTATAAATACCTACATATAAGGTATTAAAAAAATAACTTTACAATTTTTAAGGAGTGGCAACACATAAAACATCTTGTTTAGATATTTCTTTATTAGTCACATCAATCACATTCTGAAATAAAAGTATGTACATTTCTACCAGTTAACAATTATACAACGTGGCGCTGCAATGGCGGCATGAAATCAACACACGTATACGGTTCCACGTTCTCGTTTTATAAGGATATATTTTAATTTCATTAAACGTTATTATTTATTGATTTATTTACAATTTTATAAAATAGCGTCTCATCTGTATAGCACAGAGATGAAATTAAAAAGCGAACGAAAAAAAGGGTAAGGGATTTTGAACACTGTATATGATATTAAATTCATGTTATGTAGGACCTGATATGAAACCCTAGCGGTACAACTAGACGATAGCGAAAGAGCCTACTCCACAAACAAAAATGTAGGTACTATAAGACAAGATCAATTTGTAGGTCTTTTTTTCATTTTGTTAGTGGATATGCTCAAGAACCAAGAATATTAGTAGCTAAAAACAATCGGCATCGGCATTTATTTCAATGCCTGCACGTACGAAGTTGCGGGCATTGCTGGTGCATCATAACATTTTTGTTGTTTGTCAAAAAGAAAACCAATATTTAACTTGTTTATTGACAGATTACTCAAAATTCATTAAAATTTCATTGAATTTCGGTCAATGTTTTCTTCTTTTTATTTGAACTTCTTCATCATCGCTTACTCGTATATTACCGAACTCTTGAATTGAAGCATTCGGAAAGTCAGTAGAGTAATAAAAAGTATTTTCTGTATCTTCTTCATTTATTTGAATCTTGCTTTCTTTCTTGCCAGTGTTCAAATGAACAAAAAAGGAAGTACACGGATTTCCGTGTACACGGAAATCCGTGTACTTCCTTTTCGTGGTGTTTGTTTTCTAGTTTTCTACCTCATCATGTTCCTTCGTTTTTTTATCATTTATGAGCAAGTATGTTGAGAGGATCGTGTTGTTTCGCTGTCCCATTTTCTTCCCTGTTTCCATCTTTTCTGTTGCTCCGCCATTGTTAATAGTTTTACTTGCTTTGGTCTTTATATTGCCATTTTCATTTAATTTTTTCTTACAGCCTCTTCAAAGTTGAATTGGTAGGCTGAAATAGGGCACTTTACTTCAATTGTCATGTCATTGCAGATTCCGTCAGTGCTAGAGCCTATGTAGGGCAATCGTTCGTCCAGAAACAAACCACACACACGGTTGTATTTTAATCCCTTCCTGTTTTGATAATTGCTCTAAAGCGATTTTTTCGTTGTCAACTCCGTGTTTTATAGATTTTACATGACTAATACAGTCTTTGTATAAAAGGTATTTAACAAGATTTCCGCAACTGACATTTGGACGTCTTTTGATTAGTTGATTATTGAACAGTATGCCTTTGAACAAAGGTTAGATTTTACTTTAGCTTTAAACGCACTGAAGGGCAAATCTAGCAAAGAAGAGGGTAGCTTGTTATAAAAGGATATACCAAGCCCAACAAATGAGTTATGAACCTTATGAAGCCGGTAAAATCGAGCACTAAATTTGTCCTTATTTCTGGTGTTAAGATTGTGAATATCCCTGTTTTTAGTGTATAAATGTATATTTTGTCTTATATGTAAGATGTTGGCGAAGATGAATTGTGATGCCACCGTGAGAATACCAATATGTTTAAAAAAAATCTCTCAAAGAAACTCTGGCACCGAGCTGGTAAATTGTTCGAACAGCTGGTTTCTGAAGAACAAATATATTTTGAATGTCAGCGGCTTTGCCCCAGAGCAGAATACCATATGACATAGTGCTATGAAAAATAACTAAAATAGACTAACCTAGCTGTATCAACGTCAGTGTATTGTCTTACTTTCGTGACAGCGTAGGCGGCTGAACTGAGCCTTCCCGCTAGGCTTGATATATGTGGGCCCCACTGAAGTTTGGCATCTACTGTTATACCCAGAAAAACTGCCGAGTCTACAGTTTAAAGCATCTCTATCTAAAATGATGTTGGGTCCTAGATTTCTAACATTCGGTAAGACAAACCAATCTGTAACCATTGAGAGTGCAGTGTTTACGTCGTCAAAATCTTGTCTATTCCTGTCTACTTTAAAAATAAGAGAGGTGTCACCTACAAACAGTACAACGTCACAGATACCCTTTAAATAGAATGGTAAGTCACTGATATACACTAAGAACAAGAATGGATCCAGTATTGAACCTTGAGGTACACTTAACTGAACTGGTAGCCCGGAAGATTTCACACCATTTACATCTACACATTGAATTATACAACGTGGCGCTGCAATGGCGGCATGAAATCAACACACGTATACGGTTCCACGTTCTCGTTTTATAAGGATATTTTAATTTCATTAAACGTTAATATTTATTGATTTATTTACATTTTTCTAAAATAGTATCTTGGTGTCTACCATAGGGCTATACTAATTTTCGTTATTATTTAGTTTGTTTGAAATTTGTTTATTTTTTTCAATTTACGAATTGTTACTGGCCGCTAGCCCTATCCGTGTCTTGAAGGAATGTCGTCATTACCGTCAAAATCTTTTGTATTTAAAATGAATTTGATAGTATGATAGGGGATAGACAAACATCAGATATTCCCCGCACGATCTGATGCAGCCAGCAGAGACCATTGGACAGTACCTACCATTTGTAGGTGGGATTTTGTAGTAGGGATAGGGAATATTTACTTATTCTTTGGTTAATTAAGTACCTACCTATAATACATAACATGAAAATTACCAAAATATGAATTGAAGTAGGTACTAGAAACAACAAAAGAAGGAGACAGAGATTACAAGAGTAAGTTTCTTTTTCAATGTACCTAATTGAAATAGGAAACTTACTCTTGTAATCTCTGTCCCCTTCTTTTGTATAATTTTTTGAGATTTCGTTTTTTTGTCTTTGTTTACTTCCCATCTTGAACACACTATGCTTTAGAAAATGATTGTTAATTTTTTTACTATAATATAATAAAACACACTGAATACACTAATATTAACAAAGTAAAGGATGTATTCACACAAAAAAAAATATAGTCACGTATAAGGTAGGTAAGATACCAAAAATTAAATGAAACTCTGTCCGTGTGGCTACACTGTTCACAAAAAAAACAATGTTTATCGAAGCGAGGAGGTCGTCACACAACGCGGCACAGGTCCGTCCAGCAACACGTCTCGCCCCGCACTGAGATTTTGGGCGAGAGCGGGGCGCAGCATAAATTTGCCGCTAATGATTTGCTTTGTAAATTAATTTAAAATCAAATAAAAATAATTTAAAAAAAGTAATGACATGAAATCATTTCTTATTATTTTGTAGAGAACTGTGTAAATTTATGAACACTTTTAATGAAAATTGTAGGAGTAATATGGTAAAAACTAGAAAAAATAGACCTGGGTTTACCTTTTTTTTTCTTCAGTTATATAAACTAAAGCAGATTTCTGGACACATGAAATCACTTCTTATGTATTGTAGATTATTATATATTTTTTTGTATCAAAAATATGCTATAGTTACTGTAAAAAATGGACACAAAGTTACTTAGTTTCGCCGTATTTTAGGGAGGACGGGCCTTAAACCAAATTTGTGCTACTCTCACAGACACTACACTAGGTCCATAACCATCGCAAATTTTTTTCGCGGCTTGCGTTGCATTTTTACCTTTTTGTAGTAAAATTTTAAAATGTATCGAATTTCTTCATTAGATTCACTCATCTTGACGGTACGAAAAACAAATGAAAATCACACATTTTCCTAATTTGAATTTGGAATTATGTTCATTAAAATTTAAACTTTAAATGATACCAAAACCAGCCAGATACAAATAGTATAGCCAAAAAGATTTTATTACAAGTTCATACATACTATAATGCGAAAAGACTTTTTCCCCAACCTAATACATCTTTGTTGGATACAATTCGCTGTTTTGCATGAATACCCGCACAAACCAAAATTTTGAAATTAGTGGTTTATAACACAGCCAAATGCAAAATAGTCCTTATTTCATGGTCAGTAAGATTCACATTCATAACGGCATAATCGGCGGTTTTGCCGTTATGAATGTGAGTCTTACTTCTTACTTATCTTACACCCAAGATGTCCGGTAAATAATGAATAACCTTGAAATAGAATATGATAGACCTTATGGCCGTTCTAAAAAAAAAACGTAATAATATATAAATAAGAAAGTACATAAGATTTTTTAGAAAAAAATTGAAACTTTTTTGCATCATTCGTCACCACGACCTGAACAATAAATCTTATTACTAATTATCATATCAGTGCGGGTAGAAGAAAACACAAAAACAAGGTATGATCATTGTCAACAAAATTGGATGCGAGTTCACTGCGTTCCTAAGATAAGGCGGTGGTACAAATAAAAAGATGTTGCTGTTTTAGACAAAAATAATCACAAATAATATAGAGTTTCATCATTGTAAATAAAAGTAAATAATTTATTTTTAAATATGTTGAGTGAAGTCGCTTCTTTTACATCCTTTGTAAGTTTATTATAGAGCTGTGCTCCCCCATAGGTTAAGTTATTTTTGCCGTAGGTTCTTACTCTGGTAGTCAATACCAGGTGACAGATTCTTAGCGTTCTCGTCTCAGCTGCATGCAATTGCTCGATGCTTATAATGATAAATTTATTTACTTTCGTAAACAACAGGTTTTAACAATTACATTTTAGAAGCCTTCTTTTAAGTATGGAGATATCTGATAGATATAGAAATAAACCGAACCTCGAAAAGAGTTTAGCTCATAAATCTTCTCCGAAAACAAAACCCCATCTAGGGTATATATTATATCGGTATATGTGTTCTGTGAACAATACTAGGATAACTTTTTTATTCAAAAAGAAGTTCGATATTTGCTTGAGCGATATAATGTCAGCCAGTAACTTATAAGGTTGCCCATTGCATGAAGCCTTTAAGGTACACAAACAATGCTGAGAAAAACTTAAAAAAACCTTATAAAACTTACTCTAACTACCAAAATCACCACGTAATTATAAAGTTCTTCCGGAACAGTTTACGGGCCTAAAAGTTCCCGATTATTCGCTATCTTAAATACTTACTGCTTCCGGCGGCAGATTGATGGACGGCACAGTCTTCTCCACGACGTCTAGCGACATGCAGAGGAACTTGTCGAGCTGGTGGATGGGAGTCTCGAACAGCAGCACTGCTGGTAAGGCCAGCTGCAAACCCGTGGCCAAGGACTTCTCCCCGAGGGACAAGTACCAGCGGATCAATGGGTTTGACTCCTGTAGGAGGATAATGTTATTTATTATACAATTAAGCCATATTAGTAGGCTCAGGTATCTGACCACACGTGCTGGGACGGGGCATGCGGCTGAACTAAGTTTTTATCAACCTAGACTTCAAAATTTAAATGCCTGTCGTAATGAGTCGGTAGCGTTCATGGTGGATTGGCTTGGAAAGGGCAAGGGGAGGGTGGAGGGACTTTGTCCAGTAGTGGAAATGTAGGTATATTATAAAGAGAGATTATTGTTTGAGATAAATGTATGAAACATTATTGAATAGTAGATTGGACAACAAATGCATCAAAGAAGCCATTTTACCCAAGCCTCAGGCGAGGGTGGATAGTTAAGGGTGTTCGAAAATATTACAAAATTTAAGAAGAGAAAAGCTAATTCCCGCCACTAACTTTTTAAAGTTTTATTTTTTTTTATTTTCAACATGTGTCATTCAACTTGGGTACTTCATACTGCCAAGTCATAAAAACGTTTCTTTTCTTTAAATAATAAACGACAACTATTTTATCTGTTTTTTTTTTTTTTAAACTAACGATAGAAAACACGGAAGTGATATAAATTAAAACAAATTAAATTAAATAACGACTTTAATCGGCGACGTTTTTTTGTGCGTGTGGCTGTTGGGCCTGATTGTCTTAGTCTTAGAAAAAATAAAATACTTTATGCTCTAGAGCATATAAAGAGCGACTTTATGTCGCCTACGCACAACATAAAGACAAACATTTAGGGCATGAGAAGTGAAATCCAATATTTACCCTGATCTTGTTGTAGACCTTCTCCGTGACCTCGATGCCGGATCCCACAATGGGTATGGCGGCCACTCTCTGCACCACCTCCAGCTTCGGCAGACTCGTCGGTCTTTGAGCTTGAACCTTTGCCACTGTTAACAAAACATTAATTTTATTAATACGTATAATCAAAACGCTAGGTGACATTTCTGATTATAGTTTATTAAATTAATTAACTCAAATGCTATAGAATTTAGCAAAAATAAATTATAATTAATATAATTAATTCGATTTGCTCGTTAAGTATCTAGTTAAATAAAACATTAGAAGCCTTGTTCTAAGCACTACACAAAGAGTAGACCTTCGTAGACGATGGTCTACGGCTCGTAGCCGCGCTGTAGCGCGGCGTAGCCTAGTTCGTAGGCTTTTCTCTACGATCCTAGTATATTGACGTATTTTCATATTTTATGTTCTTTTCCATAGCATTTATTTATAAAACACCTACGAACACATTATTATTTAATAACATAAATGTATCTTAGTGCATGTCACAGTAGCCTTATCTTTGTTTTGATAACATTTTATGATGCAGTGCACAGACGTGCGAGATGAGAGAATGATCTCTTCTTTCGTTTGGGTAATAAAAATTACTCTGATTATAAGTTATTTTTAAATGACTTTTATTGGTTACTTTGCAGATAAAAATACAATAATTACGTCACAAAGAAATAATTAAATAAATAAACTGGACTCAAAATCACGTCGTCTTTTCAAATATGTTCCGGAATGTAACTAATTTAGTTTAAAAAAAGTTAAATTAATTGACCTGGCAGCGTTCCTACGCTTTCTTTAACTGCATTTAAATAGGCTTCAGCTTTTTTAGCAATAGAACCCGTGGTCCTTTTGTTCACGCCCAAAGTGCATGTGCCATTAAAACTTTTTTTATACACATCACCATTTTCCGCCATCTTGGTCACTGTTATTTTCGCGCTATATTCGTATGACATTCGAAATTTAAAATGTAAAATTTAAAATATTTTTTGAAGTGCACTATTTTATAAAAGATGTTGATTGTAATTTTTCACGAGACCGACTGCCGTTTATTACAACCGTACATGAATAATGATATTGTTTATTTTACTGCAAAGGTTATCGTCAGTTTTAAAATAATTCCAATCTATTGGTAATAAGATGTTACAAATACCTACTGACCATGGAATTAGGTCATCGCTATTCATGGAAATTATTAAATCTGTGTTACCTAATCCTCAAGTACACACTGCATCATTATAAATCTGCATGATGCCTAGTTTCGTCTCGATGTCAGCCATTACATCTATTACAAGGAAGAAAATTCATCAAAACAAGCTTCATCTATGGAAGTTCTAATAAACATCCAATAGTAAACATGTGAACAGTCGTGCGTGATCTAAGACTCATGAGTTGATCAATCACGTGTTATTTTGTTGTAGGTACCTACGTTATTATGCACCTATATACGAAATAGTAATTTATTTACAAACTTCTGCATACTTTAAATTAATGACGCTCCGACCCCTGGACGACTGTTCTGTAAAAATCTCACCGTGAAAACTTAGGTGAAGTGAGCTAGAAGCGAGCTCTCATTCCACCTGACGCTAGGTGTTGACACTATTGACAGCTCACTCCACGCTCACCTCACCTAAGTTTTCACGGTGTGTTTTGTACAGAATAGCACTGCTGAACTAGGACATCCTGTATGACAGGGGTCAGGGTTTCTCCAGTTACATGGATCACTATATACACGCTGCTTTTTTATTGGCTAGGGAGCTGCTACGAAGGTGTTGTATTCATCATTATGAACCACTTTTACTATGGGATCAACTCTGAAATCACAAGAAAAAATTCAGCTGTTTCATCCATTTTGGTCGAGTAGGTATGAACTTTTGTATGAAGCAGCTGATTTTTTTTCGTGATTTTAGAGTTGATCCCATAGTGAAAGTTGTTCATATTCATGGGTCGAACATCCTGTGAAAATTTGCGCACTGCTTAAAAAGTTTCCTGTATATGGAAATAGACTAAATTAATACAATTAACACTTAAATTTTACAATCTTTTAAAATTAAATTAAATTAAAATTTAATGTCAAATACTTAATGAACAAAAAAAAAAGAGTTTTAGAATTGAATGGAGGTAGCATGTGTGTGCTGAGATGTGTGATGAGTGTGTTTTATTCTTTAGCCATAAGCTGTAAGTCCCATGAAAATATATTTTGATGTAGTTTTATTATTTGTAACAGACCTACTCAGAACAAGCTAACCACTCAAGGCAAAGGTTACATTAACAACAAAAGTTGCATACCGCAAGCATTTCTTACTAGCCACTTCTTACTAACCAGTTTTCTACTGGTGGAAGTGCTTGCCGTGATTATTTACACGGTTAGAATTGCTGGCGGAAGTCAACTTCTGCGAGGAAAAGCGGTATAGGAGTGGAGGAGGAGCGCTGTTCCAAATTAGACGGATTATTAATTTATTACACATAAAACAAAAGGTATTTTAATAAAAAAAACGTATACTAAAAATAAATAATTAAATTATGTTTAAAATGGTGAAGGTTTTATAATAATACGCTGATAGTTTGTGCGTGATTCTCAGTGTTTATTACTACAGCGTTAGACATAACTTTACAGATTAATTGAATCGGTTATTTACCAAAGGGTCAGCATTTTTATGCAATTCGAGCAATTTTATGGAGAGTTTGCACAGTAATCAAGAAAATAAATAAGTCAGTTTTAAACTTGGCATTGGCTAAATGCACAAACCGTACGAAGCCAAAAAAAAAATAAGTCATTTCATTTGACAGTCTAAAGTAGGCTCTCCCTTTTTTCGTTTATTCACATTATTTACCTGTGGCCATAAATAATAAATAGTGTTGTGTTCCTTTTGTAAAGTTAGGGATGCTTGACATATTCCCTTTGGTAAATAACCGATTCAGTTACACTATGACATAGTGTCTGTGAATATTTAAGTCTATTATACCTAATCTAAGACATTCACGGACTAAAGTTATTAACAAAATGCTCTCATTTAACATAGTAATATATTTTTTCACATCATTAACACTACTCAGTTCAGTTCCTTCAGTTTAAAATCATTAAAAGTCGGTTATCGTCGTTTTAAGGCTCCCGTAGACAGGCGCAACGCGACTCTAGAACAACAGTTTCCATAAAAACTTCATGGAAAATGTTCTACTACAGTCACGTCGCGCCTGTCTGCGCGAGCCTTAAGTACTAACTATTGCCTTACTTTTTTCAGGTTTAAAACAAGAGCCAAGTTGTACCTAATAGCTTGATCATGAGAGAGAAGCAAACAGGTCAACCTGCAACTGTAAGAGGATAGCTGGTGCGAGGCCTATCTAATACTGACAGTTGAAAAGCCGCATGACTATCTGTAACTCTGCGAACCAACAAAGGCAAGGCAACTGGCGATGCTACCTGTCAGCGGGAACAAGAAGGATCATCTGTAAATCGTGATACCTAAAGTCGTCTTTTCGTACAACTTTGTTTATTCCAATACATTACAACTTCGAACTGCTTAATAATATAATAAAATAAAGAACATTGAAATCACAGATCTAGAGTATCTTTCGTTAAAAATACATTTGAGCGTGAAAAATGAATTTACGTTTTCATAAAGAAATCAAATCATACTACTTAGTTAATATTGTAAATGCAAACGTTTGGATGGATGGATGTTTGTTACTCAATCACGCCAGAACGGCTGAGCAGATGTGGAAGAAATTTGGCATAGAGATAGATTTATAGACTGGAATAGCACATAGAGTAATTTTTTGTCCCGTTAGTACTTTCCCGTGGGATCATTTCCGACATCCACACGGGCGAAGCCGCTGGCAAGAGCTAGTAATATTATAAATGCGAAAGTGAGTTTGTTTGTTGGTTTGTTTCGCTTTCACGCTAAAACGGCTGAACGGATTTGGATGAAATTTGACAGAAAGGTATAAATCTAAATCTTAAATGACTATACAAATAAATACAAGTACAAAAGGACACATAGGCGTCGAAGTACTTCTTAAGAAGATAACCTAAAACATTGACTAACATCCCCTCATTAGTATTTCGAAACTGTGTTCTCTCCCGGAATCGCAGTTATCTGTAAACTTTGTACCGTCCAGTAGTTACTTACGTACAAAGTTGTTATTAGATTACGTGTATATAGAGTGCATGTAAATTATATGTAGATGACTGTGTGTTGTGACTCATTCGTTACGAAATTCTGAACTTGGGATTCCGTATACGGCATAATGATTAGAATTGGAAACGTACGGACGCTTGCATTAGGTAATAATAATAATAATCCGTATCTCTACGCTGACGTCGTGGTGGGGCTTGCGCGCTCCCGAACCCTGGGTCTGTGCCGGTAGAGTTTACTTTGCCGAAACAGGTCTAAGGTAGGGAGCCAGACCAAGAGAGATACATAAATCCGCAGGGCAGCATGTGGCAAGCTGTGGCTGCCCACAGCTTGCTAGCGACACCACGGACCCTATCTCCCGGGAGAAGTCTTGTTCTTCACCTCTGGCTGCCTTTATTGTCCGGCTGGAGTGAACACTGACGAGGAACAGAACTCCCACTTCTTTCTTGCCTTTGTTGGCTGGCTTGAGTATATCAAAAGTCATTTATTCAAACTAGGCTGACAATCAGCACTTTTCGAACGTCAAAATTACATAAGATAGTCTCCCAAATCCACCCTTCACCACTTCCTAGTGCTTTAGCTGGGGAGAAAAAGTGGCGCAACAAACTCCCCAGCAGCACAGCAGTCGGTTCAGTTAAAAAAAAAAAATACTATACAACAGTACGCAAAATAATTTAGGTACAATACGCAACACAAAACATTAAATTTTAAAAAAATATTTGGCATAAGTCAGCTAGCACACGCCAATATACCAACAAAAAGAAATCGGGAACTTATACTCAAGCAGAAATAAAAATACAAAACTAAAAATGTAAACAGAACTTTATACCTAAATAAAAGCCTCCAGGCATATACGGGGTGTCCCATAGGAATGTGTGAAAACTAATGAGCCACTATTTTTTGAGTAATGAGAAGATTGGGAAAATTTAAATGTTTTTCAATAAAAGAATGTTGTCATTTTCATTTCACGTATATTTTATTATATATAAAAAATAACTATTTAGTCCAAACCATTAACTTAAAAATATAGTTACAAATGTGAGGTATTAATGATATACATATCTACCTGTATTTCTTTGAATCTACTGTTACCGGAGAATCATACAAAAAGATGTTAGAGACTAAATTCTTTCCTTATGCGAAGAAGAGAGGTCTAGTTAAATCTTTTTATTTTATGCAAGACGGAGCAGCTCCTCATCGCACACAAGAAGTATTTGAGTCCATCAATAAAGTTTATGGCGATCGAGTTATTGGCCTAGGGTACCCACGCTTTACTAAAGGAACAGGATTAGAGTGGCCACCTTATTCGCCAGATCTCAATCCCTGTGATTTCTTTTTATGGGGCTACATTAAAGATCATTGTTATGAAAATAACCCGAAAACAATAGATGATTTAATTAAAGAAATTAAGAGAATCGTTAATGGCATTTCAGACGAAACATTGGAACATGTTTTTAATAGTTTTAGAAAGCGTTTGGATATTTGTGCCAATTCAAATGGTTCTCATTTCGAAAATGTATATCATTAATACCTCACATTTTTCACTATATTTTTAAGTTAATGGTTTGGACTAAATAGTTCTTTTTTATATATAATAAAATATACGTGAAATGAAAATGACAACATTCTTTTATTGAAAAACATTTAAATTTTCCCAATGTTCTCATTACTCAAAAAAGTTTTCACACATTCCTATGGGACACCCTGTAGGGCGTACCCACTTGCATATATGTAGCCATAACTCGAATTCACAAATGATAAACTGGGACCATCGAAGTAAAAAAAATAATGAGTTAATTACTATAACAGTAACAAAACCAAGGTCAGCAAGATGACCAATAACCACAAGCAGCACCCGTTCACGAGCATAACGCAAAGATCAGCCATTACTCCCCTCGCCATATTTGTGGGAAGTAAGCAACCCGACCCCCACGCTACCGCAAGTAGTGACATCTAAGGGAGCATGACGAACTAGCTGCCGGTTGCTCAGGTAAGAATAAAATAATCAATTGTGGAGGTCGCTAGCTAACCACATTTGCAATACCACTCATAAAATACATTATAATGAGTAGATTATGTCAATCATAAATAAAAATAAAATAAATCGACTTTTACAGGCAAATAAATAATTATATGAACTCATATAACCTGTCAGAAGGTAAGCTAATTCTGTAGAGAGAACATAAACATTGTCTTGAGTTAAACACAGCGACCAACTATTCTTATCGTTTAAGTAGTCGTTGATAGAATAGTATGCCTTTGGACAAAGGTTAGATTTTACTTTAGCTTCAAACGCATTGAAGGCCAAATCTAGCAAAGAAGCTTGTCATAAAAGGATATGACAAATGAGTTATGAACCTTATGAAGCCGGTGAAATGGAGCACGTAAGTCCATATTTCTAGTGTTAACATTGTGAATATTACTGTTATTACTGTATAAATGTATATTTTGACTAATATATAAGATGTTGCCAACGTGAGTATACCAATATGTTTAAAAATAAAATTATAATAATTCCTGTCACTGTTGTTTAGATAGCAGGTAGTGGTATAATACGAATTGATGTGGGGTGTAACCTCTTTTATCTGTTCTGTGGGTGTACCACAACTAAAAAGTGAGAAATAAATGTCTTTTTTACGTTATTCGTGACGTAAAAAAGTTTTTATTTTTCACACATTGGTAGGTTGTTTTTTTTTTTTGTAAAAAAGTTTTTTTTTTTACTGTTCTTGGAATCGACCCTAATTTACGATCTCCCCGATACAAATGTAGCCTTCTAAATTTTTGTCATGTCTTTAATTTTATGTCGTTTGATAAACATAGTTGACTCATGATTCTATTTAAGTTAAAGTCTCCTACAAACAGAATCTGCGAATCACACACGGCACAAAGGCACCACGTGTCGCGTGACGAGTGGTGCTTTTGCAGGGTGTCGCGCTTGTTTGAAGGAACCTTTAGTTAGGACTGGACCCTTTCGTGACTCAACCCCTGCTTATCGCCAGAAGTAAACGATGACCAATGTGTGCTCATTTACGTTTGCTCGAAGCATGCTTGAACTTTGTCCTGCATGTCCACATGCTCACGATCACGAGTGCATGCGTGAACGCAAGTCAGCGGAACTATCTAACGCATTATGCGGGTCAGTCATCATCAGGATTTGTTTCAACTTTGAATTGTAATGATAACGTTGCGTTGGATATATATCATACCTACTTTGTGTTGTAAGACCAGTTTTATAACTCTTTGATACATATATGAGTTAAAGCAAGTTACATTTTATTGGGGTTTGAGCTAAAATTAAAAGACGTCTTATGCGTTGAATAACTATGTATTTAAATAGTATTTTATAAGTAGGGTCAGCCCTCAGCCCCGATATCTATTTCACGGTAAGTTTTATTCCTCCGGAGTTTTGATAAACGGTAGAAAACTGTAATATACCAAAGCGATTAGACACGCTTTAAAAGCGTTTTGTTTTTAAACGCGTTTCGTTTTTCTTCGAGAGAATTCGTTCCTGACACCTGTTAGTTGTACAATTTCTAAAAGTAACACAGATTAATACAGATGGAACACTCCGCAAAATCATTTAAATAAAAAGCGACTCTTGCTACGTCACAATAAAGTGCAATTCTGGTCGCACAACGCTTATTACCTACAGTTATATTCACCTACAAGTTGCCTCTCTTTCTATCGCGTAACTCTTATGCCTTCTGACCGCGGCAGTCCTACTTAATTGGCCCAGTGAGATAGGCCCGCCGCGTACTTGTAGTTTCATACCTAAACTGCGAAGTGTCCCACCTGTATTAATCTGTGGTAGTAATAAAGTTCAAATTCGCAAAACACATATTCGTTAGTATGTAACTGACAGGTGTCAAGAACGCGTTCTCTCGACGACGACGGCCGGACTTTATTAATACATTTTGTTAATTTTCTACTATCGTTATTCTATCGCTGTTAGAATGTAATTTTGTCTGGCCTTATGTACTTCCCTATCTGTACAATGCAAGTAACAATGGTTATCATAGGAAAGTCGTGCTTTCGGTTATTTACACTATCTCTATCCTTGCTCGTTGTAATTAGGTATTATCAATAACTAAGTAGGTAGGTAATCAAGGAAAAAGGTTCCATGTAATGGACCTTAACCTTATATTGTACTGGCTGACATTAGACTACTCGCGCCCGTATAAAACTCTCTTTTTTTTAAATAATTAAAAAGATAAAAGCTAGGACGCTAGGCGGTATCTATAATTTAAGTTAAATAACCCGACTGCGGTAAAACTGAAAGGCTAAAAACAAGCCCATCGGGACCCATTCCATTTTTATATTTTCAAACTCAAATGGGTCCCACCTGCTTCCAACTTTTATTTAATTTAAAATGGGCTTGTTTTTAGTTTTTCAGTTTTACCGCAGTCGGCTTTTTTAGTTTTTTTAATTACTTTTTATAACTACATTCGATGGTACTAAAAAAAAATTCGAACTCCACAAAATGGCACCCAAATCCGTCATTTTACTTTGTTTTTTTTTTATTTTAAAGTAGTCAGTGACACTCGCGCTACCAAGACAAATCTAAAGCCATATAATTTATCCAAATCCGTTCTTTCGTTTAGGAGTTACGAGGGAACAAAGAAACGGACATACATATATACATATAGGTCAAAAACATAACCCTCCTTTTGGGCTTCGCCGCAGTCGGGTAAAAATTGGCATCTCTTTTTGTGAATTAAGTAAGTACTATGTTAGATCTTAGATGCTAGATACCTCTCATCAAGATGAAACCTGTGTACCAGCTGTGGGAACATTATAGGCTGATTATGCTTATACAATTTAAAAAAATCAGTTGCTCCCATACATTCATGTTCGCATAGCTCGTCAAAATGTAGGGAGCAGCTGATTTTTTTTTTCGCGATTTCAGGTTTGGTCCTATAGTAAAAGTTGTTTGTTATCATGAGTACAATCAAGTGTTTAAGTATCGGTCACTAATTACCAGTCACCTTATATATATATGCTGGATAGGTTTAGGGTGGTTGCGCATCTGACGGAAGATGCGTCAAGCGTAACTTCGTTAGTAGATCTGCTCGACGCACTAACGCATTATCCGTTGAGGGTTTTTTTTTTTTTTTTTTGAATGGCATCTCGTAGTTGACCTAGAGAGGTCGAGACTACTTAACCGGACTATCCTGTGGCTGCCTTAAGAAAAACTCAAAGCCTCCAGCCAGGGGCAAAAAACTTACAGACTAAGCGACTACACGCTAAGGGCTCCCCCTGTGGGGAACGGGCCTCGGCTTAGGGCGTCGCTGGGGGGAGGACAGCAAGATGGGACAGGCTGGATCAGATTTGAATTATTATTATCAGGGGAGTTTAAAGCTACAGGCTCAGCTACGCCACCAGCTGGCACATCATACCCGAGCAAGGGACGGGGGGATCCGTTGAGGGTGAAAGGTTGAATGCTTTATATTCTCTGTTCCGGCGTTACGCGACGCATTTTCTGTCAGATACGCACCGACCTTTAGGCATCGTTCACACCAAGCGTATAGTCGGCCGCTGACTGTGAAAATGTATAAAAGTCAGTCGGCGGCTAAAGATGTTTTTTCATACATTTTGTACTAGACGCTCACAGTCGGCGCCCGACTACACGCGTTGGTGTGAACAATGCCTTATGAATTTGTCGACGTAGGTGCGTGTATCCACGTGACTCGCTTATCATGAAGCAACCACCGAAAATTGCAAAGTAGGTACACATTCCATGTCATGCAAACAAGCACACAGAAACTTATTGTTTTCATTTGTTCAATTAATATTCTCATACATCTTAATGAATACCGTAATCAATTGTTATTGTATCATCCATCAAATGACATTATTTATATTTTTACGTACTTGAGTAATTACAACGAGTCTTCTTCACTTAATGAACTAAAGTTAAATATAACAACTTTTAATTGAAATAAATAGTATCAAAAGGCGGGTTTCTTATAAAATATTAAATATTGAAGAAACAGATGCAGAATTGGTCACACAAATAACGATTTAAAGTACTTAATTGTAGTTAGGTACCTATTTAACTGAATTATCGCTACCTATTAAACTAATTAAAATCTATTTCAAAACCGGCAATAAAATATAAAATTTAAAAAGTAAAACTCACTTGTGTATTGATAAGGGTGCCTTGATTCGTGAACGAGCTGCTCTCGACTGAGATGGGTTCTGAGCAGGCGTACAGCCCAGGCCCGCCCACAGGCGAGCAAAGTGGTCCTTATCGCGAGTCAACATTTGTTACTAGACGATCATTGATTTGTTTACAACATATACATACATGATGTCGTTAGTTGACTCTTAGGTGATTAATATGCATACCTAAAAGACTATTTTGTTATTGAAATGTAATCCAAGTTACTCATGTCAACAGGTCAGGTGCGAGTCGCTTAGCGCGGCACGCGAACATTAATGACCTCATCCGACGAGCTCTTGTCACCGTCGGCGTTCCAGCTGTAATTACTAGAACCCAATGGCTTGGCACGCGACGATGGCAAGAGACCGGACGGCATGTCTTTATTTCCATGGAAAATGGGTAGGCCTTTAGTCTGGGATGCAACGTGTGTCGATACTCTTGCGCCATCCCATCTTCCTTGCTCAGCGTGCTGTGCTGGCGCCGCTGCTGCGGCTGCGGAAACCCCCAAGCAGCGTAAATATAATAACCTTATTGATAATTATATTTTCGAGCCGTTTGGGGTTGAAACCCTCGGGCCGTGGGGTCCGAGTGCTCATGGCTTTTTTAAGGAAATCTCGAAACGGCTGGTTGACACTTCCCGTGACCCAAGGGCTGGCTTTTACCTTGGCCAGAGCTAAGCATTGCCATACAACGCGGTAATGCCGCCAGTCTCCTGGGTACATTACCAATCGATAGCGATGCGCATGGATTTTTCGACGCCATATTTTAGTTTGTGTATGGTTTTAGTTAAGATAGGATGTAATTTTATTATTTTTACTATTGTTAATTTAAAGGACCATAAATGTTTTTTTTTTTATAGTTACTCACGTTAGATCATATCTACTTATAAAGATCTTTACATGTATTTTACATTTATGTAGGTAATCATTTTTGTTACGAAATTCCATAATTATAATGTAATGTAAAAGAATTTTACATTTTAATTTGTAATGAATCTTGTCGGTAGAAGTCGGGTTTGTCGTCATAACTCTAAAGCTAGCACTCGATTGTCATTTTTCTTTTGTTTTTGTTGATAGATTACATTTAAATTTGCGTCTTTGTATACGGCGTGGTTTCTTTTCGGTACTGCGTATAAACCGCACTGTAAAAAAGCGTGTTCTGTCAACAAGCTTCCTTAGTGATTCATACAACACTGACAACCGTGCCTACACACGGCGAATAAACCGTAGTTTTTCATGGCAAGAAAAACGTGTGTGTAGTACAAAGCGCCAAACCCTAAAACAGTTTTAGTCTGATGATCTTCAAAATCATCTGCGAGTTGTAAAGGTCCACATTACTGCTGTGTACAATCAGCTACACACGCGCAGCGTCCGGACTCCGAGCGAGTGAAAGAATGGTGTAGATAAGAAAACGAGATAAAAACTATTTCTGTTTATATTTAAGTATCGTTATATTTATATCAAAAACATGTATTTTTCAATGAAATTGCGTACAACTTCAATGGAGGCCTATCGTCAAGGACTCGAGATGAGCAAACTGTTTTGCGAACCTGTCTCCTTAATAATGGCATTTGTTTACTAAAGCTACGGTTTCCAAGAAGAGTGATAGCTGTCATGTAAATCTGTTATTTTCACCATTATTTCATTATTTGACAAATAAGGTGTCAAAAAACGTTCTTTAATTGGACAGCAGTTAGTGCCAGGCTAGCTCAAACTGTGCGTCTTGTCGCTGCGTCAAGTCGCTGCAACAAAACGTAGAGTTGTCGTTTGCAGCTGCGACTTTGCGCTACGACAGACGTCGTGCAGGAAGCGATCATTTTCTTTGAGTTTTCGATAGAGACGGTCGTGTTGTTCCTCTAGTCGCACTTGCCTTAGTGCTTATCATGCGAAGGCGCAATCCAAACGCATGTGCATCTTCCTCAGCGCTCACAGCAAAACTGACGTTGCCGTGTCGCATGCGACTGTCGTCGGATTTGCGCTTGCACCGTGCGGATAGTCGCTGCGACAAGTAGCAAGAGCGTGCGTCTCCCCTAGCCTGTCATTGCAATTCTACAACTTGACGGGATTTACCCAAACTCTCCTAGGTCTAGGACGATGATCATTAGATGTAAAAGTATCGCCACATCATTTTCATCGTGTCGATGGCAGGATAGGCCCAAAACTTCGCCACTTCGGTGGCAGCGGTCTGGCTGCATTGTTGGGGCACATAGAGCAGCGGTGGAGTTAAAAAGGATTAAGAACTTGGAACAATTAAAAAGGATTAAGTATATATCTTACGCCATAATCAAAAGACTTTCCCTGAGACTCCACAACGCATTGTTAAAGTGAGCGTAAGGCTAAGTAATAACAGCCGCACGGGTCGATCCATCACGTTAAGCTACGCTTGCCCCCCGGCAAGCTTTGGTCCGTAGATGGATGACCATCTTTACATATCTACCTAGACTCCTCCCTTAAGCCGTTGGTCCCGACTGTCATTCGTGGATCTTTGACAGTCGTTACGGGTCGTCAGAAGCCTGTAAGTTTGACAACCGGTCTTACCAAGGGGTCTCGTATTACACAGTAACTGGGTTGTGGAGGTCAGATAGGCAGTCGCTCCATGTAAAACACTGGTATTCAGCTGCATCCCAGTTAGACTGGAAGCCGATCCACACATAGTTGGGAAAAGGCTAGGCACATTGAGTGTAGACTGCAATGTACCTATTCCTAACCAGAATAATATATACAAGTGGCACAAAATTAATCATCCAATTTTGTTTTTGGATAACTATTTTACTAAATAAAAAAAAATATATTTTCAGTGATGGAAATCTTTATTTGGATTTTTAGAATTTTTCCTGTTAAGTGGAAAAGATCATATCCATCAAGTGACTGCCAACAATGTTGATAAACATTTGTGCTCTTTTTCCATGACTTTCCACAATATTTCCGGTGATAACTGTTCGCATTCCTGTCGAATATTCTCCTTAATGGCTGCGATTGTCTGAGGCTTGTTGGCTGCAGGAATTGGATGAGCGGAGCTTGGTGAACATGTGGTTTCAACAAGACGGTGCAACCGCATACACAGCACGAGCTACAATGGATATTGTGAAGGAAGCGATTCCTGGTCGTGTAATTTTGGGCGATTTGGCATGGCCAGCAAGATCACCCAATTTAACCATCCCAGACTTCTTTCTTTGAGGCGCGGGTTTATGCCAATAAACCTCAAACAATCGCAGTCCTTAAGGAGAATATTCGACAAAAATGCGAACAGTTATCACCGGAAATCTTGTGGAAAGTCATGGAAAATGCGATAATACGGGCACAAATCAACACTGGCGGCAGCTACTTGACGGATATGATATTTTCCACTTAACAGAAAAAAATTCTAAAGGTCCAAATAAAGATTTCCATCACTCAAAATGTTTTTTTTTTTGTTTAGTAAAAAAGTTATTCAAAAACAAAATTGGATGATTAATTTTGCGCCACCTTGTACAACATAAGACTTGTGTGTGTTCACTACACAGTCGCCTATTAGATGCAACTGACATGCAGAGTGCATGTCAGTGGCCTGACTACGGTAGACACCTACACTTATTCAGGCAATAAAGTCGTTAATTGTTTTAGTTTGGGATTCCAGTCAGTTTCATAGCCGTACCTACTTAAATATCCTCTGTTGTGAAGATTCCCAATAAGTGCTCACAGGCTTACCTACATAAATGAAGTATTACACAGATTAGAAGAAATCCGGACAGTTAAAGCCATCCAAAATGGCGGGATATCCCGTTATCGTAACTATTATAATCGTCACCAGTCATGTGTAGAAATTATAAAAATATTTTGGCTCCTTATCATTACTGCGGCTATCGTCGATACAGAAGCGATAAGGTAAACGAATTCAAAGAATTTTCTGGATCTCATCCTGACTGGTCAGAATAGATACAGGTGTACAGGAAGTTTGAAGGTCCACGCCAGTATGATTCATAAAAACCTAAGCGTAACCTTCTTCCGTAAATGAACAGGGAAGCCGTTTCAGAGCCCAATTCACACATCGCTTGCCAGAGTCCGCCTGTCAGTACATGTAAGCACAGCAATATCTTAAAATTAGTCCAGCTGCTGAGAAATTGCTAAACTATTAATTTCATAACTACCAACTACATCCACCGGGTAAGTAACTTCAGTGCCGGAGCGTGTATCTCTACGACACTCACTTCACAACTTGTCACAAAGGTGACAAAGACGACAAACTAAAAATTGGAACTTTTTGTCACATTTTGACAACTCTCTCGCTCACACGTGACCTTAAGAACGTTAAATGAAAAGACGCTTTTTTGAAAAATGTGATCAAGTAGTGAACTAGTAAATAATATTAATTTAATAGATAATAATTAAAAATACATTTTTTGTGGCATTTACTCACACAACTCACTCACTGAACTCAGCTCAAAAATACTTTTTGAGCTGAGTTCATTAGATAACACAATAGAAATGTGTTTTTAATAATTCCCTGTTCAATTAATATTACTTACTAGCGCCAATTGATTACATTTTTCAAAAAAGCATCTTTTGATTTAACAATCTTAAAAAATTGGCCCCGTGTGAGCGAGAGAGGTGACAAAATGTGACAGCCCTCTCAAACACGCTGAGTGTGTCTTACAGAGGGGTACAGGCCCGTACAGCTACTATACAATAAATTAGTGTAGTTAATGATGACGCCAAACACGTAGCGGAATTCTGGGCCGAGTCCAGTTATATTGCCAACGACATGATAAATAATAATAATATCCTGAGACATTTTCACACACGGTCATCTGATCCCAAACTAAGCAGAGCCTGTACTATGGAAACCAGATAACTGATATACTCATACACTACTTTTTGTTGTAAATACTTATATAGATTGATGCGTGTCGGTCCCGGAGAAAGAATAGGACCACCCCATCTCATCCCGTGGGTGTCGTAAGAGGCGACTATTTGACTAAGGGAGCTCCAGACCCAGTGCATACCATATAGCACCTTGGTTCACCCGAGCGATGGCGGGTAAACCATCAACAATCGCATTCCCAAGGAGGGTTGGTATCAGGCAGGCGGCCGACTGTAAAACTTTGCCAAAACTATTAGCAATATGATGAATAAAGATATGATGCACGATAGGGCTAGGGCGTACCCCACTGGCGACGCGCAGGGGCAGCACCCGGCTCCTGTGGGAAGAGGACTAGGGTTGTTGCACCACCCCGGGCGGGGGCAACGTAAGAAGCGAGCTCGAGAAGTGGGATTGAGGCATGCAAGTTGGAATGTTGGGACGATGACTGGGAGATCCAGAGAGTTAGCGGATGTATTAAAAATAAGGCGAATAAATATGGTGTGTTTGCAAGAAACAAAATGGAAAGGAACGAAAGGGAGAGAAATCGGCGAAGGATACAAGTTTTTCTACTGTGGGAGTGACGGGAAAAGAAATGGCGTGGGAATAGTGTTAGACAGTAAATTGAAAGAAGGCGTGATGGAGGTAAAAAGGATTAATGATAGATTAATCGTTGTAAAAGTTATGATAGAACATGTAGTGCTGAATGTAATTAGTGTGTATGCACCGCAGGTGGGATGCGATGAAAGGGTGAAGGAGAAGTTTTGGGAGGACTTTGACACAGTTTTGATGAACATTCCTGTGCATGAAGAATTGATAGTTGGAGGTGATTTTAATGGACATGAGGGAAGAACGCGAGGAGTTTATGAAAGAGTGCATGGAGGATGGGGATTTGGTAACGTCAATAACGAGGGAGAGACATTGCTGCAATCCGCTACCGCATTTGACCTGGCAGTAGCCAACACTGGGTTCCAGAAGAACGATGGACACCTAATTACGTACAAAAGTGGCAATCACAAGACGCAAATTGATTACTTTCTAGTACGACGCAAATACTTAAGACATATCAAAGATTGCAAAGTGATACCGGGAGAAGATCTAGTCTCACAGCACAGACCCCTAATTATGGAAATGGTTGTAGAAAGAAAGCCTAAGAAAAACAAAGAGCAACCCCCTCCCAAAATAAAATGGCATATGCTGGAGAAGAATGACTATGCGAAGAAATTTAAAGAGCGAGTAGTGGATAAAATGATAGATATGGGGGACATGAATGGTCGAAGTGTACATGAATATTGGAATGAAATGGCAGGGTATATTAGGAGTGCAGCGAAAGATATTTTGGGAGAGACGAAAGGAAAGGGTACGATAGGTAGGGATACATGGTGGTGGTCGACAGAAATACAGAATGTGTTGCAGGGTAAGAAGAGAAAGTTCAAGGAACGGCAGAGTGTTGAAGATGAGAATGTTAGTTTGAAAGCAGAAAAAAAGAGTGAGTATGATGCTCTAAAAAAAAAAGCCAAGAAAGGTGTGGCCATAGCAAGAGCAAAAGCCCAGGACAAGCTTTATAACACACTGGATAATCCATCAGGCCAAAAACATCTTTACCGGCTTGCTAAAGCTAAAGAGAGAAAGACGAGGGATATTTGTAAGATAAAGTGTATAAAGGATGAAACTGGAATAGTTCTTTCGGATGATGAGAAAATTAAGGATAGGTGGAAGAGCTATTTTGAGAGACTAATGAATGAGGAGAATGACTGGAGTGGTGTGCTTGGGAATAAACCAGTAAATGAGGGGTTACTGAGAATGGTTAGTATGGATGAAGTGAGAATAGCAATAAATGGGATGAAGAATGGTAAAGCAAAAGGTCCGGATGAAATACCAGTTGAAGTATGGAAGTTATTACGAGTAGATGGATGGACGTGGTTAGCTTTATTCTTCAATAAGTTGTTGCTGGAAGAAACCATACCTGACGAATGGTGGAACAGTTCGCTGGTGCCCATCTTTAAAAACAAAGGTGATGTGCTGGAGTGCAACAACTATAGAGGAATAAAGCTAATGTCACATAGTATGAAGGCTTGGGAGAAAGTTATTGAAAGGCGACTGAGAGAAGAGAGTGAAATTTCGCAAAACCAATTCGGTTTTATGCCTGGTCGATGAACAACAGATGCCATCTTTGCTATCCGCCAGCTGTGCGAGAAATACAGAGGTGAGCATAAAAACTTGCACATGGTATTTGTTGACCTCGAAAAGGCATACGACCGAAGTGAAGTTGCCTCGTGATGTTTTGTGGTGGGCGCTGAAGGAGAAAGGTGTGCCAGGGAAGTATGTGCAGTTGATTAGAGCGATGTACAGCCGATTCAGTACCCAAGTCCGGTCTACAGTGGGCACTACTGGCAGCTTCAATGTGGCTGTCGGCTTGCACCAGGGATCAGCACTTAGCCCTTACCTCTTCGTGCTGATAATGGATGCTCTTACATCTGATATCCAGGAAGCGGCTCCCTGGTGTATGCTGTTCGCTGATGACATTGTGCTGATTGCCGAGAACGGCTTAGAGGTCCAGAGCAGATTGGAGGTGTGGTGGGAAAGACTCGAGACCGTTGGCCTGAGAGTAAGTCGGACCAAAACTGAGTATCTGTTTTGTGATTTTGGCGGTCTCTCCAGTCCTGTGCCCATATCGAGTATCTCTCGCCGGAACGCCCTTATCGATCTGTTCCGACTTTCGATACCTCGGGTCGCTTGTCCAAGGAGATGGCGAAGTAGACCGAGAAGTAACGCACCGGATCAACTCAGGATGGATGAAATGGCGACAGGTCACAGGAGCAACTTGCGACCCACGGATGCCCCTCAAGTTAAAGGGGAAAGTTTATAAGATAAGGCCTGTCGTACTTTATGGGTCTGAATGCTGGGCCGTGAAGAACACGGATGAAAAAAGATTGCATGCAGCGGAGATGAGAATGTTGAGATGGATGTGTGGAGTGACGAGAATGGATAAATTAAGAAATGAGTATATAAGAGGAAGTTTGAAAGTGGCGCCAGTGACAGAAAAGTTGAAAGGAAATCGTTTGGCTTGGTATGGGCATGTGATGAGAAGGGACGAAACGCATGTGACTCAAAGAGTGATGAATATACATGTTGATGGATGGAGAGGGAGAGGAAGGCCGAAGAAAAGATGGATGGATTGTGTGAAGAATGATATGAAAGAGAAGGGAGTGAATGATAGTGTGACGGTTGACAGGGGAGAATGAAAGAAGAAAACGTGTTGCGCCGACCCCAAGTAACATGGGATAAGGGCAGGAAGATGATGATGATACTTATATAGATAATTACACCCAGACTCAGGATGATTGTCCTGGATGGGAATCGAACCCAAGACCTGCGGTATGATGGGTAGTATCTTAACCAACCACGCCATCTGGCCTGTGTGTAAATGCTATGTATATAAAATAATAGCTCCGTTTTGACATGAACGTGTCCCTCTTTGTCCCGCTATGTTTGTCTCTCTTTGGCATATGAAACTATATGGGCTGTCAAAACGGACTTATTATTTTGTGGCGAGTTTAACTATGTTGGGATCGGCATCCAGCCTAACCGGAAGCAGTACTAGTATTTTACATGGAGCGACTGTCTATCTGACCTCCACAACCCAGTTACTGAGTAACACGATACTCCAATTCAACTGGTTCTCAGATCCAAAAGCCAAAAGGCAAAGGAGTCGGAAGCCGTTTAACGGCTTCTGACTACCCGTAACGACTGAGAGATAAATTCGTAAAAAAAAAAATACTATAAATTAGTATGTAAAAAATGTAAGTACTAAATAAACATATCAGTTGTGAACTTGTCAGTCATCTTGGATCTTGATAACTCTCCATCAGGGGGTAAGTATCTACGTCAGTGGTGTAGTAAGTATGCACGTGGCTTAGAATCGTGAAGAGGTCAGGGATCATGTTTGTGCGTGCGTGGTATCTCCATGTTTCGACAATCGGTGATAGTGTTAGAAATTTTCTTAGCGTCACTGTTTTGATAAGCTTCAGGATAGCGTCACTCTTCACCTTGAGTTTCTCTTCAATGGCAAACACCATTTGGACGATAAAAGAATCAAGTGAATTTAGGATTACAGAATCCACTTACTTCTTCAGGCAATAAAAATTCGTTAAGTAGCTAACTGTTTGGGTTTCTTCTTAGCGCGTGGAAGCAATCCAAATTGACCAAAAACCAGATGACCTGAGAACTTATAATATCGTAAAGTACTATCTATAAAAAACCAGCTATGTGCGAGTCAGACCACGTACAATGAAGGGTTGTAGTTGAAAAACATGTCCTCCCATACATTGACATACGTAACGGTCAATTCTCCAACTGCAAATTTCAGTTTGTATTCGCAAAAAAACTATTTTTTTATAAGATAAAACTACACATTAACGGTTTTCGGTCTTTTTCCTTTACTTGTGCTGCAAAACCTTGCTTCGTGCCAAATTTCATGATTCTAGGTCAATAGGAAGTGTCCTATAATAGGTTATGATTTACGTGCAAGTATCAAAATTTGTCGCATAAATGCCAGTATTTTTTTATTGCGTTGACTTAGAAGCTTGATTTTTTTAGGACTCCTAGTGACCACAGACCTAAGTAAGGTAAACGCAGGTATTAACGACCCCCCTAAGGCAATTTTAAAATCAACCATATTTTTTTAGTATACTGGTTCCTCTAAAGATTAATAGTTTCATTTTATATACTAGTGTTATGTATAAAAAATGTATTTACTGAATCAAATACATTTAAATAAAGGATTATCTTGTAAAAAATAATTTACAATGTGACTTAGTCGATTGTTGCAATTACCGACTCATAAAAACGGCTGTGAAGCTATTAACGATTTTTATGCAGCTATTCCCGATCGTATATGAGAGGAGGTTTTTTTCCAGCAATGGAATGTATATAAGCTAGTGATGATGATGATTACCGATCATAATAAACAAAATAAAAATGCAAATACTTATTCGTGTTTTTTTATTATCGTTATTTTTAATAAAACAAATTAGTACTTCTTAGTAATACCCATGAACTAAATAATTATAAACTTTTAAATTAATCAACATAATACTATTAATACACATATATATATATTTTAATTTAAGGATTTCAAAATCTAGGATGCTATTGAGATTATAATCATTTTTTGAAAATTATAATATTAATCATCACAGTCATTGGTTCACCTCTTTTTAGAAATAAATTGCAATTAATTAGTTACATATATGATTTGGTACAACTGGTGCTTACAAACGAAACATTAAAGTCACTTAAAAAATACATTCATCATCAGACTCACTGCTATATAATACTCGACGTTTAACTGTCTCTCTTGAAGAGTCTGACTCTAATAGACGTACGGTAGTTTCTGTTTCAAAAGAATCTCTATCATTAATTAAAGTACTATTAGAATGTTCATGTCCTTTTTTAGATTCATTTTCTAACTCACTGTTACAAAGCACGCGACGCTTTGCTGCTTCCTTTGGAAGTAAATTAAAATCGAATTCGCTATCTGATTGATATTTACTAGGTCCTACTACAGGAGAATCTTCTCTGTTAACCGCATTCACTTTTTTAATAGGTTTTTTCTTCTTTAAGGTCGTTGTTTTCTTCAATAATTCTTTTTGTTTCCTTTTTTCTAAGATTTCTTGTTTTGTTTTCTTTTTATTATTTTCTTTGTCTTCTTTTTCTTTGTCTTCTTTTACTTTTCGCCGCTTTTGTGGCTCCATACTTCTGGAAAAAAATATAATTGTATGTTTTATGTTGCTTTAGCAAATAAGTAGCATTTATTAATAGGTACCTATTATGTCACAAAAGTAGGTGAGAAACTAAATAATCTATATACGATCGGTAATAGCTTCTTATAGTTGCTATTGCCGACCCCCATGGGTCGGTAATAAAGTATGTAAGTATAAACATAAATTGTATTACCGACTCATAAAAAAATAGTTATTTTAAGTCAATTGACCTTCTGACTATAAAATAGATTATAATTGATTAATATCACAAAAAAAATGAACAAATGCTCACTGTTTTAAACACAAAAATAATGATTTATTACTGTAACTATTCAATATCGATCCTCGAAAAATATCATAACTTTGGTTAAATTGACAACGCTAAAAGGTAAAAATTAGACAAAAAAGTTTAGTCGCTAATAGATTTTTATAAAGACTGATAGCTTAGATTTAAACTGGTCCATAAAATAATTGTGTTAGTGTGATATAATAACATAAAAGAAAAATAAAACGAAAAGTTACGTTGCTGCCATTGCCGACTTATGGGTCGTTGATAGCTGCAACGACTAAAACTGATGAAGCTAACACCATCCCATTTTAATTTAAAGTTTTATCGTTTCAAATTACTTTTTATTAATAAAATGTCGTAAGAAATCAAGAGTTGACACTTAAATGAATACATTTAGCAATATAAGATAAAGTATAGACGTCATTTGTTTGTATAAATGTCTTAAATAGAAAAGTCACGTACTTACTTGAAGGAACAAGGGAACAGTACGACACGTCCTGCGTCCACGCTGCCCCGTAGTAACTAACGTATTTTATCTCTTTTTTGCACAGCTATTCACACTAACGTAAAAGTATACGATGCTCAAGGGATAAACGCATCTGTAAATTTGCCTACCTATAGCTAGAATAGTTCTGGAAACGTAAAGATTTCAAATTACTTTTATAGGTCGGTAATAACTACAGATTTTCGATGGGTCGTTGATAGCTGCGTTTACCTTATTTAATATTAATTTCAACTTGATACCTCTACGAATTTCTGAGAAAAGGGATCTTCCTTTTGAGGTACGAAACACAAGTGTATGTAATTAGTATGAGTAGATAGATGTTCTTATAGAGACTTTTTATTTAACGCTAAATGAGTCACTGTTTCAATATATATATATATATATATATAGTATATATATATATATATATGATATTGATGTTGATATATATATATATATATATATATATATATATATATATATATATATATATATATATATATATATATATATATCTATCAACATCTCTATATATCAGAACATCTACTCATACTTTTCCACGCATTTTCCAAGACCTAAGAAATGAAAGTAGACATACATGGCTATCAGAGAGGTTAGCTATCATTCATAAGTATATCGAAAACATCTCAACCACTCCATATTTGAAAGAGACAAAGATATTCCTAAAAAATTACAATCGCAATGTGTTATCGTAGACTCAATCGCCCGCCTTAATCGATATGTAAAATAAGTAATTATCGCCCAATCTTATCAGTTATGACGATTTAGGCAAAAAATAAAACATCGTCGCACTCAATCAAGAGAAACAAACTGATCGGCTTGTGTTTATTTAAAAGAATAAGAAGTGTTTAAGTTTAAATAAGTGATTTTGGAGTTAAGTGTACATAACTAGTGTTACAGAGTTAAACTTAGCAAAAAAAGTCGAGTAAACAAATAAACGGTGAGATTTATTAAAGGTTATGGACACAACAAATGATTAATCAAATCGATCATCCGGTTTAGATAAAATAATTGAATTGTGAATTCACCTACCTCTTTTATTCGTGAACTAAGTATTAGTGCTTTATTTTTTGGAATCAATGCTGTATTTTTTTTACCTGTCTGTGTACCTCAGTTGGAAAATAACAAATAACGATTCCTGTGGCCTGGCTCCCCAAATAGTAAGCTACACTTGTAAACACAAACATTATGTGTATTGTGTTTTACCTTTAATTAAATGAATATCAGATCTTACCACCTCGTTTAGGTCTAGGACTTGCTTTATTTAAAGATGTGCTTTCTTCTTGGTCGCGTACGTCATTACTGAAGTTCGTGTCCCTGAAAGGCCTTCATGGCTTTATGTATGATGTTCTTCCACTTCGTTTGGTTCTCCGTTTCGCTGAGGGCGATCGTAACAGAGAGTCCAGTGAGGGCGTATACTTGGTCTGACCAGCGGATAGGTGACCAGCCGCGAAGTCTTTTTCCATCTAGGGCCCATCAGCACCAACTTTTCAAGGTTATTTGGTTCCCGGGGGGCAATGTGACCAAAGTAACCGAGACTCCTTTGGTAACGGATGTAAATAAAGCAAAAACTGTTTGGAAGTAGGTTTATATTGGCGCCGATTCCCTTGTTCGCAAACTAAACTAATTTTAAGTTCAGTGCAAATTTTTCGTTCTATTTTATTAAGAAATGGACAGAAGATAAGTTTAGTCCTGTCACATTCACAAATTAGTCAGCGCCTGACGTAAATTGACGTATTTTTGGTAGCCAATTTTTTAATAACGTCTAAATTTGTCTATGGATATCTTAATTAGACAGGACTAAACTAATATTTATCGTCTGTCCTTTTCTTAATGAAATAAAAAGAAAAAGATGCATTGAACTTACTTTTATTTTAGTTTGTGAACAAGGGAATCATTATCTATGTTTATCATTCCACGCCAGCTGGCGTGGTTGGTTAAGATAGCGCCTATCATGTCGCATGTCGTGGGTTCGATTCCCATCCAGGACAAACATTTGTGTGCATGAACATGTCTGTTTGTCCTGATTCTGGGTGTAATTATCTATATAAGTATGTATTTACAAAAAAAAAGTGTATGTAGTATATCAGTTATCTGGTACAAGCATACAAGATATTATAATTATGTTTGGGAGATTGATTCGATTCACCTTACCTATACGGTTTAATTTGATGAGAAAGTTTAACGTAATCAACTTATGTAAACTGGAAAGCATTTATGTAGGTACTAATACATAGCTAATTATTTACTTTTTGTTTACCATTCTTCCTCTAAAAAGTTTCCTGCTAAAAAGTGCCTTCAAGTATTAGAAAGAACTTCTTTTTCCCTTCATAGTTTGATCGGCTTGTGGCTAAGTAATAACAGCCGCACGGCTTGCTCAATCAGGTTAACCTACGATTGCCACGGTCGGTTCGTGGATGGGTGACTATCGTTACGAGGTGTCTTGGTATCAAGACCCTCCGTGCCTCGGAAAGCACGTTAGGTCGTCGGTCCCGGCTATCATTCATGGATCTTTGACGTCAGACGCCCGAAAGTCTGACAACCAGTCTTACCACGGGGTATCATACAGGATATTTTTTTAAGTAGTGCGCAAACTTTCACAGTTTATTCTACCCATGAATATGAACAACTTACCATGCGACCAAACCTGAAATCGCGAAAAAAAAATCAGCTGTTCAATACATTTTGACGAATTATGCCAACATAAATGCTGAACAGCTGAATTTTTTTTAGCGATTTCAGGTTTGGTCCCATAGTGAAAGGGTAGAATAACCTGTGAAAGTTTGCGCACTACTTAAAAAAATATCCAGTATAACCCAGTAACTGGGTTGTGGAGGTCAAATAGGCAGTCGCTCCATGTACCATATGGTATTCAGATGAATCCGGTTAGACTGGAAGCCGACTGCCACATACTTGGCAAAAGGCTGAGCAGATGATGAGTTTGATAATAAAGTTATATTCTGTCCCACATTCCAATTGTATGCGAAATTAGCTTTATCAGAGCTATCTGAATGCGATCACCTAAATCCTTGATAGTCTTGATTGCACAAATTTATTATATCTTTTGTAATTTTATTTATTTATTTTGTTGTTTACTTCAGTTTTTAAGTAGATAGGTCAAAGCTTTGCCCAAGTACCTTTTATAGAAATTGGGATTTCGATTAAAAAAAACCAAAGATGATTGCTCTGTAAATGTAAACCAGAAAAAAAACATGATCTCAGTCAACAGTTGTATTTGTGCCCAGTGTATGGCAATAGACTCCCTAACTATTAAAAATAACTGTATAACAAAATGAGAGTGCAAACTAGCTCTTCGAGTTAATTCTAATGTTAGTTCATGGTACGTAATATAGCTTTTGTATAGGTATGCATTAAGGGGGTATCTATAAATAATCATTTTGACAAAAGATCTTTAACTGTGATCTCTGATAGCGATACGTATCTAACTGTATAACTTATATTTTACGTTTCTACTAGTACCGGTAGGTAAACTAAGTACTGCACGTATAGGTAATTGGGTTGCTCTACGGCTAGAAACTCTAGAGCTTCTAGAACAGCCATAAGCTATAAATAATAATAATAATTGTCTAAGTGGCCTTTGCGAGTTGGTTTCGGCCCCTCGTATGCCTTCTAAAAGTCCAGGACCCCAGGGTCCCGAGAAATGTCAACAATAATAGTAATATCCTGGGACATTATTCACACACGGTCATCTGATCCCCAAACTATAATAAGCAGAGCTTGTACTATGGAAACCAGATAACTGGTATACTAAAATGACATGTACTACTTTTTTTGTATATACATAATTATATAGATAAATACACCAAGACTCAGGACAAACAGACATGTTCATACACACAAATGTTTGTCCTGGATGGGAATCGAACCCACGACCTGCGACATGATAGGTGGTATCTTAACCAACCACGCCAACTGACCTGTCAACTCTACTTCTAGAACAGAATTAAAGCTACCAAACTACCAAACTGTAGGAGTTATCAATCTAAAACAGACAAATCTCTGTCAGTTAGAGACTGAGTGTTTATGGATTTGCTCCAACAATGAATCGCTCTGGCACACGACACATAGGTAAGGTACTGGTGGCTGGCTCACTCTGCAACTGCGAAAGCAAATTTATTTGCATCTCTTTTTGCAAGCAATTCACGTCTGGACGCTGGCTCCAAGCAACCACCTACTGTACCTCATTGTGACTCCTCGATGCTGGAGATCGCAGTTCACATTAAAGAGGTCCGAAAAGTATTGTGCAGTCTAGACGTGAACAAGGCCAGCGGGCCTGACGGCATTCCAGCGAGAGTGTTGAGGCAGTGTGCGCCTGAACTGACTCCTGTATTAACACGTTTGTTCCGCCTCTCTCTTGAAAAAAGAACGGTGCCGAAATCCTGGAAGCTTGCAAATGTACAACCAGTGCCCAAAAAGGGCGACCGTGCAGACCCTGCCCATTACCGTCTGATCGCCATTACCTCCATTCTGTGCAAGGTTATGGAAAGGGTACTGAACAATAAGTTGCTGATCTACATTGAAGACAACGATCTCCTCAGTGATCGTCAATATGGCTTTCGCCGGGGACGGTCAACTGGCGATCTTCTTGTGTATGTCACGTACTGCTGTGGCGAAGCCATCGAGAAACACGGCGAAGCACTGACTGTATCGCTTGACATCTCGAAGGCCTTTGACAGGGTCTGGCACGCTGCTCTGCTTAGCAAGCTTCCTGCTTATGGCATCCCAGCTGATTTTTATAGCTGGATATCAGATTTCCTTAGTGAACGGTCGATCAGAGTAGTTGTTGACGGCTGCTCTTCTGACCTTATGGCTATTGATGCCGGAGTTCCTCAGAGGTCTGTTCTCTCTGCCACTCTTTTCCTGCTGCACATCAATGAGCTGCTTCGGCCTGGTATTGTTGGGTACGCAGATGACAGTACAGTTTCAGAGAGATACATGTCCAGCGCAAAAACCAGCGGGGCCGAAGTTCGATCCTTGAGAGAGGCCATGGTAGAGCGGACAGATTTGACCTTAAGCTTTGTCTCCAAGTGGGGTGATGATAATCTGGTCTCTTTTAATGCCACCAAAGTACGGGCGTGTCTTTTTACCGCTAAAAAGAGTCGTTTCCCCCAAACTCCTACTTTTTGGGGTACATCTGTTCCTGTAACTGATCGACTTGAGCTCCTAGGCATGGAGTTGACATCTGATCTCAACTTCGGCGCGGAATACAAGGCCCAAACTGCGGCCAAGAAACTGGGAATCCTAAATAGGGTGAAGCGATACTTTACGCCTGGACAGATTTTAACCCTTTACAAAGCGCAAGTCTGATCCTGCATGGAGTATTGCAGTCACCTTTGAGATGGATCAGGCAAGTACCAACTAGCCGCACTTGACTCGGTAGAACGCAGAGCTAAGAGGCTCATTGGTGACGTAAAACTGGCGAATGCCAAGCTTCATAGCTTGGCTCATCGCCGCAAGGTTGCCTGCTTGTCGGTCTTCTACAGATTGTACTTCGGAGAGTGTGCCCGAGAACTCCACGACCTCATTCCACCGGCCCCCTTCTACCATCGGACATCTAGACGCACTGCCAGTTACCATCCCTATCTGGTTGCTATTCCACCAATTCGCACTAAGCGCTTCCAAATGTCTTTTATAATGCGCACAGCAAAGGAGTGGAACTCACTACCTGCGTCTGTGTTTCCGAACGCATACAACCCTAATCTTTTCAAAGTGAGAGTGAACAGGCTTCTTCTGGGTAAGCTCACTCCATCGTCGACTTTGTCTCTGTCACCTCTGACCTAGACTAGAGTCAAGAGCAAACCCATCACAAATAAAAAAAAGGTACCTATTTTTTTTAAGGGGCTCGTAGTTGAATAACAACAGCCGCACGGTTCGATCGAAGGTTAAGCTACGATTACCGCGGTTCGTTTGTGGATGGGGACCATCCGTTACATATCGAGACCCTTCCGTGCCTCGGAAAGCACGTTAAGCCGTTGTTCCGGGCTGTCAGAACCCCAAAACCCAAAAGTCTGACAACCAGTCCACGGGATATCATTTTACCCATTAACTGGGTTGTGGAGGTCAGATAGGCAGTCGCTCCATTTAGACTGGAAGCCGACCCCATTATGGCTGGGAAAAGGCTAAGTGGATTGATTTTTTGGTACCGCCTGTAGCTGTAGGTAAGAGAAAGACACAGACCTATAAATGGGAAAAGGCACATAACTGTTTACGCTGACTAATGAACATAAAACATCACGGGTGACAGATTAAAATAAACATGGCTATATATCGCGTAGAACTGAAGAAATATATCGTTAACAGAGAGTGTATGATGCAAATATATCGTCAACAGAGAATTTATGATGCAAATCATAATAATATAAGCCTGAAGTAGGTATATCTAACTGATGGCCGATAGGGCCGAAAGGTCCTGGAATGGCGACCGCGTACCGGAAGATGAAGTGGTGGAAGCCCTCCCATAAAATGGACCGATGACCTTGTGAAACTCGCAGGAATCGGCTGGATGCGGGAAGCATAGAACCGGTCGAAGTGGCGGTGCCTGGGGGAGCCTTATGTCCAGCAATGGTCGTCATTCGGCTAAATGATGATATGTAACTAACAATACGATTGGTTTAAAGATACATTAATTAATACCCTCAGCGCCATCATTATTGCACACACTGTCTCAACACTTGTGTATCATTTTAGATACACAGCCCTCTAGTTAGTTTCGACTTTGTGTATCGCTCATATACACGCTTTCTATACATTAGACCATTTTAAAATTCGCTTGGAACTTTTTTTTTTCTAAAATGGATGGGACAGCCTCAAAGGAATAATCAATGTGATCTTTAAACTAACTCATAAAATCACCCGAATTACAATGTATGATTATGGTGACTGTAGTATCTACTATAGTGTGATTACGACCAATGATCTGATAATCTGGAACTTAGATCAACATCTCATGAGGCTCTTGTTAGAGGCTGGATCAAAGGCTTGATTCAGAAGGTACCTTATAATTCTCTTTAATACGGTACGCATTTCAAGCAGGTTCCTGTCATTTGGATCCTTATATACCGGTAGCTTGGACCCTGTTCTCAGAATCGAGACACACACATCAATCTGCCTAGCCTTCTCCCAACTATGTTGGGGTCAGCTTCCAGTGTAACCGGATGCAGTTGAATACCAGTGTTTTACATGGGGCGACTGCCTATCTGACCTCCACAACCCCGTTACTGGGTAATACCCCTTGGTAAGACTGGTTGTCAGACTTTCGGGCTTCTGACGACCCATAACGACTGTCAAAGATCTAAGAATGACAGCCGGGACCAACGGCTTAACATGCTTTCCGAGGCACCGAGGAGTCTCGGTATGTAAAGTTGGTCATAGCTGAGAACACTTTTGATCAAGTCACCTTTCAAACAAAACAAAAAAAATCTAAATCGGTTCAGTCGTTTGGGAGCTACGATGCCACAGATACACAGACACACACATTACACACGTTACACTTATAACACCCAACCAACACCCAACTTGTTTCAGTCGGGGATTAAAAACCTACACCAATTTGTATTTTTGTAAAAACCTACATACTGAGCAAATACATAAATATTCTGTTCTGTTCCACAGAGTCACAATTCATACAGAGGTGTCCTTGCCATCAGGACTAATTAAGAACATGAGATGACTGTCAACGTCCGGCTCCTGACGGCAGCGCTGGTGGTCCTCGCTGCTAGAACTACCTCCGCACAAGGTCATCATCATTCTCTTGCCCTTATCCCAATTTATTTGAGGTTGGCGCACCATATCTTCTTATTCCATACTTCTCTATTGGTAGCCATATCAGTAGTCACCCACTTTCTAGCGTTTCCTTGGTCGTCCCCTATACTCTTATAGGCATCCATATTCATAGTCAAAACTTTCCTCACGTCACTTTCCTAATTCCCAGGTAATTCTATTATTAAAATAAGGAGAGGGAAACGGAAAATGGCCAACAATATTCAGATGAAAGGTTTTACTAATTATTAATGTTTCTTTTGTTTATAGTTGTTGGAGAACGATGTGGGTACATGATCGAAATACCAAGGCCAGAAAGGCCTGTTTTGGAGGATCAAAATTTTGATGGTAAGATAAGAATACTTATTTCTCTATATCAATGGTGGTTGCATTGAGGAAAAATGGCTTATTTATTTATTTAATAGGCTCACCAATAATTTTAAACTCAATATTACAAAAATACTTATATTACTCTATCGTCTAGTGTTACAATTTTTTACAAGTAAGCACATGGTTTTACACCTAATTTTAAGACGTAAATGTATAATCGTCAGGAATTCCATGGAGCCAGCGGCCACTGGTGCCTGCTGAGGACAGATTGGATGTCTGCATGGACATCTTCCACGTGGACCAGCACGCACCAAACATGGGCATCCAGGTCATCTTTATGGACGAGGAGATCGAAGGAGACGTGCCCATCGCCAAGCTAAACTACCAAGGTTAGTGATGACAATATTGCAAATTCTTCCCACATCAGCTAGTCAACAAGGAGCTCGTGGCTAAGTAATAACAGTCGCACGGGTCGATCCATCAGGTCTACGCTTGCCGGGGTTGGTCCGTGGATAGGTGACCATCTTTTCATACTGAGACTCTTCCGTGCTTTGGAAAGCACGTTAAGTCGTTGGTCTCGGCTGTTATTGATGGAACTTTGACAGTCGTTACGGGTCGTCAGAAGCCCGAATGTCTGACAACCAGTCTACCAAGCTGGGGTATCGTATTACCCAGTATCTGGGTTCTGGAGGTCATATAGTCGCTCCATGTAAAATACTAGAATTCAGCTGCATCCGGTTAGACTGGAAGCCCAACATAGTTGGGAATAGGCTAGGCAGATTAATTTTTGATCAGCCAGTCAACAAGGAGGCAGCCCCCGACAAAGTGGACCGATGACCTGGTGAAGGTCATCTTAAACTTTATACCGACTCTCCCTATTAGTGTTACCTCAACCTGAGAGTTCATTCTAAATACTCTGTACCAGTGGTTTGAAAATCTTGCGGACCATTTATGTCAATCTTTTGTTTGTTACAGGCAGTGAGACTCCTTATGTGGCGTCTCCCTTCATGGCGGGTTCATTCAGCATGCTCGCTCCAGTCATTCGCAGGATACCCGCAGATGGTGGAGACTGGCATCTTGTTATAACAAATAGGTAAAATAAAAGTTACCCTTTCTTTTAAGTTCATGGCTTTATTAATTAGTAGCTATGAGATAAGATTTTCAAGAAGAAACATGTTATCTCACACCACTAATAGGGCTAGTAACAGTATCAGTCACCAGCTTGACAATTTCATTTAACTTATTGAATTTATCTGGTCTGTCTCATTCTCATTCTCATCACTTTTCCTTGACATGTTACGAGTAACAAGTCACAGTTCCAATGTTTCACAAATACATATATTATAAATCAGTATCATTAAGTTTTAATGTGTCACTAAGAAAATAATTGCAAGTATACTTGAGGTCATACATATATTTGTTTAAAAATAATCCAACAAGGAGACTGGGGGCCCAGTGATATCAGCCCAACTTACGAGTTGCAGATTGTGAGTTTAAACCCAAGCAGGTGATTTACTTTGTGTATTTAATTTCATCACCACTGCTCTAAAAACGATGAAAGAATACATCGTGAGGAAACCGGCATGTCCTAGAACCAAAAATTCGAAGACTTGTAGCTATGTGACATCTACCAACCCGCACTGGGCCCGCGTGGTAGATTACAGCCCACTCACTCTCACCGAGTGGAGGCATACGCCCCAGCAGTGGGAACATTATAAGCTGATTAGCTTTTGCTAATCCAACAAATCAAGACTCAGACTTGTGAATATTGTGCATTTTTAAGGCAGGACTTCGAGACTCCTGGAATGCAGTATTACATGTTCGAGGTGAGGGTGGCAGAGGAGTCAATGGTAGCCATGGTGTCGCTCCAGATCGTCAACATCGATGACAACGCGCCCATCATCCAGATGTTTGCCCCTTGTGAAATAGCTGTGAGTTTTTGAATTTTAATACACCTTCGACTTCAAGCCAGCACAGAAGCTGCCACAAGGATGTTTTGGCGCTCGAATGAGTTCACAGACGGGTGCTGTTGGTTAACATTTACGACATTTGTGAAATGGGGAAGAAAACTGTCAAATTAGTTCCGCGTAAATGGCGCTAAGTTTTTGTAACTTTCATTCAACTTTTATTACTTTTATTCAACTGTCAATGGAGTTGCTTACTGAAAACTTTGTGTTTTTCTTGGTCGCTTTGTCTTCAAGGTGACTTTCACAAGTGACAAACACCCAGCGCTCTCTTGCGGCGAAGCTTCCGGGAAAAAACCCCATTGTTGTGTAATATGTCACTTGAAATGTATTCAAAAAACAAGATGGCGGCGATCGATAGTTTTTTTTCACGCACCATCATAGGCTGATGGTAGAGTGACGCTACAGGAGCGCGCGGGTCAGCAGTGAATGGTAGACGCACATACGAAGACAACATAAAAAACAATTTTACGGCGCGGACAGACGCATACAATATAGAGAGGTCAGCACCCTAATAGCGTAACACACTATCGATTAGAATCTGAATTATTTTTATAGCAAATTGCTAATCTATTGCTGCGTATGTTGGAAAATTTTATCTGCTCAACAACGTAAGTAACGCAATTAATATTGTTGAACTGTCAGAATGAAACCGATTCCGATTGATAGTGAGTTACGCAATTAGAGTGCTGATATTAGGTACCACTTTCTTCTAGAACGCGCTTAATATTCGCGCGGGTAGTAAGCGACACTCTCACATCAGAGCGACACTATCACATCAGCGATATTTTATAGCTCTCTGAATCTACCAATTTTCTTAACCAAACCAATAACCAGTTACTATTTTGAATATACTACGAGTAACACCCTATAATGATTGTAATTGTACAATGTACATAATGGAATTATTTCGTAATTAATCAGTTCAACTTTCGAAGACTTTATAAAACACTTTATACAACCAAATATGAGTTCTCAACCGACAGACACAGCGGTAAAAGTTGGCCAAAATGTATTCTCCCAAGAACTTACGTTATTTCGAAAAATCACTTAAAAATTTTAATGAGAATTGATTTAAAAGCTCTGCAAAGTGAATGACAGTTAAAATATGGCTCATGGAACAATCATGGAATTATTTCAGTAGAGGTGTATATACCTCTACTGAAATAATTCTAAGTATACACAGAACACACACACACACACACACACACACACACACACACACATACACACACACACACACACACACTTAAGTTTTATTATAAAAATTGATTGTAGTTTTCTCTTAATTAGTTAATTGGTTTGGATATCTAGTATCACGATGAGACTAACTAGACTTCAACTTTTATTTTAATTTATTTTATTTGTAAAATTACCATAATGTATCAACTACCTATTTAATGGTGCCCAAGATACAGGCTGTGCCTAGTTTAGGACCAACGATACATCCATATTTTATTTTCGAATGTTGAAATAAACGATTTTTACTTTTTTTAGGAACTTGGAGAGACTGGCGTTACAACTTGTAGCTACGAAGTCTCCGACGCTGATGGAGAGATCAGTACACGCTTTATGTACTTCACCATTGACAGCGATCGAGGAGACGAACAAGTCTTCGAGCTGATCAGAGAGAATATCCCAAACGAATGGATGAAGGTGAACATGGTGACGGTCCTCAAGCAACCTCTCAATTATGAAGAGAACCCGCTTCATATATTCAGAGTTACGGCTTGGGTGAGTATTTCTGAAAAGTTTGATTTGATTGTTGATTTACTTATTTGACTATATGTCAGGTTTTGTATCTATCGAATTATATCTTATATAATTGATTGTACACCATACACAATACAAAGTCTTCATTCATCCAAATATGATAGGAATTAAAAACACTTAAAAATCCTCAGGACTCCCTTCCAAATAGACACGAAGTAACCATGATGGTTGAAGTAGAGAACGTGGAGCACAGGTCGCCGCGCTGGGTGGAGATCTTCGCCGTGCAGGAGTTCGATGAGAAGCTCAGGAAATCATTCAGAGTACGGGCTATAGATGGCGACACAGGGATCAATAAACCTATACACTATCGACTACAAACTGAAGAGCGAGGTAAGCAATAAAAATAAGGACAAGAACATTATTTTCATTGGCACATTTCATTAGCTCTTCACAAATGTATGGATATGATATGAAGCAAACTTATTATAGCAAAACACGCTTACGACAAAACTTATGATAAGTATTAATTTTGTGGAAGTTAAATAAAATAATGTCTTTCACATTTCAGACGAAGGTTTATTCGAAATTGAAACTATAGAAGGGGGTCACGAAGGTGCTTGGCTTCATGTTGGGCCAATAGACAGAGATGAACTCAAAAGAGAAGTGTTCTACCTGTCTATAATAGCATACAAGTACGGTGACAACGATGTAGAAGGCAGCTCATCGTTCGAGACACCAGCTGATATCGTCATTATAATCAACGATATCAATGACCAGGCACCACTTCCTCTAAACAGGGATGGTATATACAATACTAGCATTATGGAGGAGACTGCGATGACCTTAAATTTAGAAAACTTCGGTTTTCACGATCGGGATCTTGTAAGTTTCTAAATTATTACTTTACTACTAAATATTCACAAAGAATAGATGAGAAGTAACAGACTATTTTGTCGAATAAAATAATTCACTCATCTGCCTAAGTAAAACAACGAGTATACAATGTTCATTTTTTTTTTGTCATTTAGAATCTATGGGTATTATTTAATTTTATTTTCTAACACTAAAATAAAGTTACAAAAATAATATCCTAACCAACTAAAACTATTTAAAAAAAAACTAAACTATGGCGTCGAAAAATTCATCCGCATCGCTGTCGTCTGGTAATGTACCCAAGAGACTGGCGGCATTGCCACGTTGTATGGCAATGCTTAGCCTCTGGCCAAGGTAAAAGCCTGCCCTTGGGTCACGGGAAGTGTCAACCAGCCGACCCCACGGCCCGAGGGTTTCAACCCCAAACGGCTCGAAAATATAGTTACCGATAAGGTATTATACTTCCGCCGCTTGAGGTTTTCCGCAGCCGCAGCAGCAGCGCCAGCACAGTACGCTGTGCCAGGAAGATGGGAAGGCGCAAGAGTTTGCGTCCCACACTAAAGGCCCCACCTTCCACGGAAATAAAGACATGCCGTCCGGTCTCTTGCCATCGTCGCGTGCCAAGTAATTCGGTTCTAATACAGCTGGAACGCCGACGGTGACAAGGGCACGTCGGATGATTTCATTAATGTTCGCGTACCGCGCTAAGCGACCCGCACTCCGGCGGCAAGACAGGCCGTGGTGTCCGAGGCTGTTGACAACTTCGCCACAGTGACAGCGATGAGGAGAACAACAGGGAGCTCCTAGTCGCAGGGAAGTGGCGAGGCGGAAAGTAGTGTCGTATTAATGTTCATATTTACATAATATAAAACAACCTATTTGTATTTTCTGGTTTCTTTTGAATTATGGTTTACTGTTTGATTTTACGGTTTGCTAGGGTCCAAACGCACAATACACAGTGCACTTGGAGAGTGTATATCCGGAGGGAGCCCATGAGGCCTTCTACATCGCCCCAGAAGTTGGATACCAGAGCCAGTACTTCATCATGGGCACTCTGAACCATCACATGCTGGATTATGAAGTACCTGCGTTTCAGAAAATTCAGCTAAGGGTATGTTGATTGTTCTTTTATTGTACTTCTGCATTATGGTTATGTATTTGATTTTTTATTGACGTGAAAACGTCTTTTCGCTCGGTGTACTGCCGGTCTATTCTGTAAAAACCTCACCGTGAAAACTTAGGTGAAGTGCGCTTGAAGTGGGCTGTCATTCCACCAGATGCTAGAGATTAACACTGTTAACAGCTCACTCCACGCTCACCTCACCTAAGTTTTCACGGTGAGTTTTGTACAGAATAGCACTGCTGGTGGTAAGTTCAATATTTCTGACCAACAAAAACATGTAAGATTTCAACCACTAATTACTACGAGATTTTTACTAGAGTAATAGTTGAGCATTAATAATAAAAAAATAATAATAATAAAAATCTTTATTTATACAAAAACCTTAAACAATGCTTAAATACTAGGTCGCATGCATTTCTGTGAATAAAGGTCATACAGATAGAGTAAACCCTGACTCCCAAACTAGGAGATCCTGTGACTCAGGAGTCACTGTTCTGCTGTCACTGTGCTACCGAAAACCTTTTACTAAGAAGTGTGTTATATAGTATACAAAATCATGGCAAAAAACCGGTTTGAAAGTACAATCAAATAATTTCAAAAGATTAAACTTAGAGTAAAGGAATTTATTAAACGGAGTTGAACTGTGAGTGTGCATGTGTAATAAAGTGTGTGAATGTGGAGGTGTGTATGTGAGAGTGAACGTGTGTATGTGGGGATGTTAGTGTACGTAAGGGTGTGTATATGATTGAGTTATATGTATTTGCATGTATGTGTGATATAGTGTTAGGTAGTATGTTTATGTATTTTCCTGACATTGATGAGACTGCGATTGTTAAAAATAGTAGAAGTTTTATACTACTACTGCTGGAGGCGGAGTAGTTCTTCTGTTCGAACGTAGTCTTGATCCTGAAGCCAACTTTGTACCTTAACTTTGTCCTCATGGTGATTTAGCCCTGATAATTGAATAATTTTAGCAAGGTTTCTGTAAATGAAAGAGCTCACAATGTAGAACTGGCGCCTGGCGAATGTAGTCTTATGGCTTATTGTTGGGAATATCATTTTTGCTTTGCGCTTAGTGTTATCTGGTGGAGGAATGTAATTATGCATTCTAAGCGTGGCTCGGAGGACAAAGAGCTGTCTCACCGTAAGTAACTTACAGGCAGCATACAGTTCGATAGTGGGAAATCTATATGGTTTACCAAGCATAACCTTGAGCACAGCTCTCTATGCTCTCTCCACTTCAATGAACTTGGTTTTTGAAAACGATATTCAAAAGATAGCTCATATTTATTCGTATGACGTCACACTGCGAGCGCACGCGCATACGCGCGATCCTCTACTTTTCACTTTGTGTCGAAATCAATTCGTATAGCGCAAAAATGTGTTTAGCTAGATCAGTTATCCTGGTATTTTGTCAAGAGTTGACAAAGCACTATCAGGACCTAAAGAGAAACAACAAGAATATTGACCAAAATAGGGTTCAAAATTAATATGAAGTTGAATACCAATATAATGTCAGATGTCGTCACATACCGACCTTAAATCTGCTCAGAATTGAAAAACACCCCAATCGAAGAAAGCTGGCATCAAAAGGAATGCAATGAGCCTAAAAGGTCTAGTACCGAGCAAATACAATAGCTACGGCAGTGTCAGAAACCGTAAGAAATTCTGTTGCAAATAGCAAAAAAGTTTAAGATTTCATATGATAGTGGTCGTAAATCTACTCAGAAACGAAAAATGACATAATCGGTGAAGGCTTACTTTATAAGGAATGCAATGAGTCTACTAAGTCTAGTGTCGAGCAAATACAATGGCTACGGCAGTATCAGAAACCGTAGTGAAATTTCAATCTGTTTTCACAAAAATAAACGGGGCTGCCTCGAACTGCGCCTACATTTTATTTTAAGCTTCGTTACTGTTTGATATACGAAATTTAGAATAACCATCATAACATTTTGCGCCGTCCCCTAACCTAACATGGTGCAAGGGCAGGACGGTGAAGAAGAGTAATCATTTCCACGAGAACAGTTTATGAACCTAATCATAATATTGCATAAATTCTGCAGGCGGTAGCAATAGATATGGAAGACAATAGATTGTTTGGAGTCGCTACGATAAACATTAACCTGATCAACTGGAACGACGAGCTACCGATCTTCCAGCACGCCGTACAGACGGTCTCGTTCGCCGAGACACAGGGTACTGGCTTCCATGTTGCGACAGTCCTGGCTGAAGACTTGGACATAGGCGATAAAGTCGAGTAAGTTAATATACAGAGTTTGGTTGGACCTTACATCTTTCTCTGCTGGAATTCTTCTTTCTTGTGACAACAGGAGACGGTAGTCAACATCTGTCTCACCTTTTCTTGTACTTAGGTTGTATCCAGTATAATCAGGCCATGGCCACTTTTAAAATGTCCAACGTTGTATAAGGCATTATCTTAGAATATTTATTCCACGATCACAATTTCACTAGCTTAAGGGCTGATTTTTTGATCCGTAGTTAACTTAAACATAGTAAGCTTTTGAAGCTTGTTAAGCATTTCACATTTAGCCAAAATTCAACTATTAGTTACTATGTTTAACCATTGGTTGAGTTAACTAAGGATACAAAAAACCGGCCCTTAGTCTTTTCACTTCAATAACAACCTCTCGTACCTGTCTCATTAATGTGATGAAAAAAATCTGTATTTATGTATAAAAATCAATTGCCGTGTATAAGACTTACAAAAACTTTAACAATAGCCCGACTGATTTGATTTTTTTTTTCATTTTGTTCGCCTCAATACTGGAAAAACCCAAAGGAACAGCTGAAAAATCGAAATAAAAATTGAACAGGACAACGTCTGACGGGTCAGTTTGTAATTAATAAAACTTCATTTGCTCTTTAGGCATTCGCTAATGGGGAACGCTGTTGATTTTCTGAGGATTGATAAATACACCGGCGACATCTTCGTCACAATTGACGATGCTTTCAATTACCACAGGCAGAATGAGCTGTTTGTTCAGGTATAATTTTATATTTATTTATTTTAACATGAAACGATTCCATGTCCGAACGAACCACGAGCCGTGTTTCTCGCTGTAAATATGACTAATAATATATGACTAAGTGTACGACCCGAGTTAAAAAGCGTCCAGCGGGGCGTTCAGCGGGGCGTTCAGCGTTGCGTGCAAGCGGCGAAAAGCGTTCACCAAGCGTCGCTCGGCCGTCACTCAGGACACTCGCGAGTGCATGTGCATGCATGTGTTTAACACGAACGTCGCACGCCCCGCCCCGCCGGACGCTCGAGTCGAGCGTGCACTCAGGCCGTACACTAATAGGTACATGTGGAAGCGTGTGATATTTTAGTTTGTTATTAATTTTTCTGTAAGCTTTCTTTAAAATAAATTAATATGTTAGTTTGTGGTTTAGATATTAAACTACTTAAGTTCTTCTTCAAAATGTTATTTATATAATAATATCTACCTTCGAGTACATCTATCTTACACTTAAAGTTTAGTTACTGAATGGTTGTATGCCTAAAAGCTTCTTGTCTGTTTCTGTTAGTTACAGTTTGCAGTTTGAAGTAACAATCTCCTTTTCCTTACTTTTCCTTTTTCCATTTAATAATTACATTCTTATTCTAATTGTAGATACGAGCCGATGACACGCTTGGCGATGGCCCTTACAACACCGCTACTTCTCAGCTGGTGATACAGTTGCAAGACATCAACAATACGCCCCCTACTCTTAGACTAGTAAGTAACACATCACCCTATCGTTAGACTGGTAAATTAGACATCAAAAATACGCCCCTACTCTTGTTCTCTTGTTGTACATTCATGTTACAAAATGTATCACGGGTGCTCCCACTCACTACTAAAAAATAAATAAAAAACCGGTCAAGAGCATATCGGACCACGCACAATGAAGGGTTCCGTAGTTGGGATGAATTTATCCCAAGAACAATCTTAACATTGTAGTTGAAAAACATGTTCTCCCATACATTCCAACTACAAATTGTCCATAGTTAAACAAATGTAAGTTTGTACGCGCAATATTGAGAGATTTACCATGTTGTTTTAAGACCATCGACTTCTTATAGGTGTTCCTGTAATCTACCATTATTGAACTATTTTCTATATTTTTTTTCAAAATTTTAGGCTCAGTACTTTCGGAGATAAGGCGGGGGGGGGGGAGGATGGTCAATTTCCGTGTATTTTCATGGTTTATTTTAAAATTATAAAAAAAATTGAGACTCTCACAATAAGCCCTTTCATTTGATATGTCAGACGGTACAGTTTGCAAAAGCTTTTTTTAAATTTTCTTATTTGCCCCCAAAATTGACCCCTTTAATCAAAACTCATTTATTTACGTTACACTTCCGTGTTTGGGCCACAGAAATACATACGTGTACCAAATTTCACCTTAATCGGTCCATTAGACTCAGAGCAAATTGGCTGTGACAGACGGACAGACAAACGAGTGATCCTATAAGGGTTCCGTTTTCCTTTCGAGGTACGGAACCCTAAAAAATAAAAAAAATCGTAACAGGCGAGGTCCCGGTGAATGTAATGTTAGAAATTGTATCATTACAGGTTGTGCACTGTAATGCTCGGTTCTCCTTACCCACTGAAGCTCGAATCTGAACTATTACTTTACAGGGGAATGCTTCCGTTGAGGGAGCGCCTTTAGGCACACACTACGACTTTTATCGCGCAATTATTTTGTCGCAGAAATGCAACGTATTGGTTTATATGGCATTGCGCGCATACACAAGAAAAATGTTGCCGTGATTATGAATTATGATTTTGACGCGACTGCTCGCGATGCGATTGTCACAAAATGAATGAAGTTGTATGGCCCCGCGCCCCGCGGCGGATTCACGATTCTAGAATCGTGAAAAAACAAAATCGTAGTGATAGCTTTACATAGTTTTACATATGTAAGGGCTAGCTATCACCTACGATTTTATTACATGACATAAACTCACGCCTTATTACCATGGGGGTAGGCAGAAACTACAGCACGCCACCTGCTACGATCCTTACATACTCCTTTTGGAACATTACGTTTCATTTCGTACGGCAATGAACCTCTGTACTATCTCTTTGTAAAGCTACTAACTACATAAGTAGGTCACATTACGTCTAATAAAAGTATAGCTTGTGGCTAAGTAATAAAAGTATAGCTCGTGGCTAAGTAATAAAAGTATAGCTCGTGGCTAAGTAATAAAAGTATAGCTCGTGGCTAAGTAATAAAAGTATAGCTCGTGGCTAAGTAATAAAAGTATAGCTCGTGGCTAAGTAATAAAAGTATAGCTCGTGGCTAAGTAATAAAAGTATAGCTCGTGGCTAAGTAATAAAAGTATAGCTCGTGGCTAAGTAATAAAAGTATAGCTCGTGGCTAAGTAATAAAAGTATAGCTCATGGCTAAGTAATAAAAGTATAGCTCGTGGCTCAGTAATAAAAGCCGCACGGGTCTATTCATCAGGTTAAGCTACGCTTACAAGGGTTAGTCCATAGATTGGTGACCATCTTTACATACCAAGACTCCTCCGTGCCTCGGAAAGCACGTTAAGCCGTTGGTCATTCGTGGATCTTCGACTGTCGTTACGGGTCGTCAGGAGCCCGAAATTCTGACAACCAATGTTACCAAGGGGTATCGTATTACCCAGTAACTGGGTTGTGGAGGTCAGGGCAGTCGCTCCTTGTAAAATACTTGTATTCAGGTGCATCCGGTTAGACTGGAAGCCGACCCCAACATACATAGTTGGGAAAAGGCTAGGTAAGTTGAAAAGTATTAACTTTATCTAAAACTTTAACTAAAAAAAAATTACAGCCACATAAATTTACGATCACTTCAATCACAAGACCACATAGGTTGATGTCGTGGTCATTTGAATGAAGACTTTGTGATTAAGAACATTCACGATCGACGTAAAACTAGAACGTTATTGCAATGTAAGAACGTAACTCTTATCTCCATACATCCGTAAGATAAACATAAATTAGAATAATTGCCGAGAGTTTGATCAAACTCACGGCAATCATTCTAATTTATTCTTTAATAAAATGATATAAGAGTTACATTGTTTACGTCATTAAAACTTGATCGTGAATGCGCTGCATATAGCATTAGTGATATTGATAGGTTCTTCTGAATTCGTTTGTTCCTCCAGCCTCGCGGCAGTCCGCATGTAGAAGAGAACGAGCCCCACGGTCACTTGATCACCGAGGAGGTGACTGCTACAGACCCAGACACCACGGCTGAGCTGCGCTTCGAGATCGACTGGGAATCCTCCTACGCCACCAAGCAGGGGCGGGAGGCACCGGCCATCGAGTTCCACAAGTATGTCTTACTTTTACCTACAACGGGTGTAAAAATACCCTAACGAGGCGTAGTCACTTAATTTAATAATTAATTTATGTTATGTGTATTTTTTTTTTTGTACTGAACCACACCTGGGAACCTTCTGGTTACGGAGATATTGAAGGTCAAAGTTCTAACTATTCTTTTACGTTGTTTATTACGAAAAGAAGTCTTAAATGTTACCTATAACTTATCTTTAAATACTCCTACGATCCCTGTACACCCACCAATACCTACGCACCCATAACTAAGCACAATGTTTTGGATGCGCACTAACGTAAACAGCGAATTTTCACATAAAAAATAAAAGCAGTTTCCCAGAAAAATGCGCAAAGTTACTTATGTAGTTTGATGTAGTGAGTTTCATGATGGCTCTTTTTACACCCTGTATAATCCCGGCCTTGGTATAATGCAGAATGCGCCCACGCTGAGGCCCGAAAAGAGACTGCCTACCAAGCCTGGGTCAAGGCCCGCGACCGCAAAGTTAGAGCGCGTAGGGTTCGCGCGAAGAAAAGAGCCTTTAAGTAATTCTGACGCCAAGTTCTGCAAGCGGGTTTTACGTAGGGCACGTTTTGATCATGTCGGACGTATTGGGGCCAGGCTGGCTTCGCACCCTCCGGGTAGAAAACAGTTCTGGTCCCTGTCTAAAGCGGTTGAAATGAATTTCTGTCGTCCCACTTTACCTCCTATGATGAAACCTGATGGGTCGCTGGCTCACTCTGCAACTGAGAAAGCAAATTTATTTGAAGCAATCAAACAGAGAGAGATTCAGACGTGAATTGCTTGCAAATAGCTTTGCAAGCAATTCACGTCTGGACGCTGGCTCCAAGCAACCACCTACTGTACCTCATTGTGACTCCTCGATGCCGGAGATCGCAGTTCACATTAAAGAGGTCCGAAGAGTATTGTGCAGTCTAGACGTGAACAAGGCCAGCGGGCCTGACGGCATTCCAGCGAGAGTGTTGAGGCAGTGTGCGCCTGAACTGTCTCCTGTATTGACACGTTTGTTCCGCCTCTCTCTTAAAAAAAGAACGGTGCCGAAATCCTGGAAGCTTGCAAATGTACAACCAGTGCCCAAAAAAGGCGACCGTGCAGACCCTGCCCATTACCGTCCGATCGCCATTACCTCTATTCTGTGCACGGTTATGGAAAGGGTACTGAACAATAAGTTGCTGATCTACCTTGAAGACAATGATCTCCTCAGTGACCGTCAATATGGCTTTCGCCGGGGACGGGCAACAGGCGATCTTCTTGTGTATGTCACGCACTGCTGTGGCGAAGCCATCGAGAAACACGGCGAAGCATTGGCTGTATCGCTTGACATCTCGAAGGCCTTTGACAGGGTCTGGCACGCTGCTCTGCTCAGCAAGCTTCCTGCTTATGGCATCCCAGCTGATTTTTGTAGCTGGATATCAGATTTCCTTAGTGGACGGTCGATCAGAGTAACTAGTTGTTGACGGCTGCTCTTCTGACGTTATGGCTACTGATGCCGGAGTTCCTCAGGAGTCTGTTCTCTCTGCAACTCTTTTCCTGCTGCACATCAATGACCTGCTTCGGCCTGGTATTGTTGGTTACGCAGATGACAGTACAGTATCAGAGAGATACTTGCCCGGCGCAAAAACCAGCGGGGCCGAAGTTCGTTCATTGAAAGAAGCCATCGTGGAGGGGACAGATTTGACATTAAGCCTTGTCTTCCAGTGGGGTGATGATAATCTGGTTTCTTTTAACGCCAACAAAACACAGGCGTGTCTTTTTACCGCTAAAAAGAGTCGTTTCGCCCAAACTCCTACTTTTCGGGGTACATCTGTTCCTGTAACTGATCGACTTGAGCTCCTTGGCATGGAGTTGAAATCTGGTCTCAACTTCGGCACCACCATCGAATACAAGGCCTAAACTGTGGCCAAGAAACTGGGCATCCTAAATACTTTACGCCTGGACAGCTTTTAACCCTTTACAAAGCGCAAGTCCGATCCTGCATGCAGTATTGCAGCCACCTTTGGGATGGATCAGCCACGTTCCAACTAGCCGCGCTTGACTCGGTGGAACGCAGAGCTAAGAGGCTCATTGGTGACGTAAAACTGGTGGATGCCAAGCTTCGTAGCTTGGCTCGTCGTCGCAAGTTTGCCTGCTTGTCGATCTTCTACAGAGTGTACTTCGGAGAGTGTGCCCGAGAACTCCACGACCTCATTCCACCGGCCCCCTTCTACCATAGGACATCTAGACGCACTGCCAGTTACCATGCCTACCTGGTTGCTATTCCACCAATTCGCACTAAGCGCTTCCAAATGTATTTTATAATGCGCACAGCAAAGGAGTGGAACTCACTACCTGCGTCTGTGTTTCCGAACGCATACAACTCTAATCTCTTCAAAGAGAGAGTGAACAGGCTTCTTCTGGGTAAACTCACTCCATCGTCGACTTTGTCTTTGTCACCTCTGACCTAGACTAGAGTCAAGAGCGAACCCATCACAAATAAAAGAATAAAAAAAACCTACAAGTTGTCTCTCTTTCTATCGCGTAACTTTTATACCTTCTGACTCGTTAGGGTTGTCTTCTTTTACGACGCGGCGTGTGAGCGAGTTTCGAACAGCAGTGCTATTCTGTACAAATCTCACCGTGAAAACTTAGGTGAGGTGAGCGTGGAGTGAGCTGTCAATAGTGTCAATCCCTAGCATTAGGTGGAATTACAGTGGAATTACCGACTGACCGTGCGAGCCGGCCGGTGCGCGACAGCCCGCACAAAATTGACGCAACAAGTCGAGCCCGCCGCGTACTTGTAGCATTATACCTAAACTGCGGAGTGTCCCATCTGTACTAATGTGCTTATACGTAAAACTAACTTACTTTGACTTATTGATGTGTAACATCTTTCCTCTCGCTTTCTTCTGTGGGAGTGATTTCGTGAAAATAATAATAATAATAATAATAACCTGGGACATTATTCACACACGGTCATCTGATCCCAAACTAAGCAGAGCTTCTACTATGGAAACCAGATAACTGATATACTACATATACTACTTTTTTTTTTTGTAAATACTTATATAGATAATTACACCCAGACTCAGAATAAACAGACATGTTCATGCACACAAATGTTTGTCCTGGATGGGAATCGAACCCACGACCTGCGGCATGATAGGTGGTACCTTAACCAACCACGCCAACTGGCCTGTCAAAAGGGATGGAAGTGACGGAAGGGACAGGCAGCTGGCGCGCGCTATTTGATTTGACCAATGAGCGCGCGCGGTGCTAGAGTTGGCTGTCAGATGGTACCAACTAAACAGATTTCAGATGTTACACGTCATATGCGACTAGTGTAAGGTTCGCTCGTTTTTTTTTTTATAATAATAATAATATCCTGTGACATTCACACACGGTCATCTGATCCCAAACTAAGCAGAGCTTGTACTATGGAAGCCAGATAACTGATATACTACATATACTACTTTTTTTTTGTAAATACATACTTATATAGATAATTACACCCAGACTCAGGACAAACAGACATAACATAATGTAAGCGTCTTAGTTCTTATAACTTCTCTACTTGACATGAATTTACGAAAACCGGTATCTATTTAAAGCAAAAGGTCAATTAATTTAAACTAAGTTGTTTTTATTTTTTATTTTAAGAACTCGTAACTTTTATTTTACGTATTGGTTCTGCTCCTTGAAGTCATATCATCTACTAATTTACAATTATAAAATTTCCAGCTGCGTAGAAATTATGACGCGTTACCGAGATGACAACAATCGCGGCGTCGCCTATGGGCGCGTGGAGGTGCGCGAGATCAGGGAGGGAGTCACCATCGACTACGAAGAGTTTGAGGTGCTGTACCTCACCGTCAGGGTCCGGGACATCAATACCGTCATCGGCGACGACTATGATGAATGTAAGTCCCAGTAAAGGAATACAAAAAAAAAAATCGGCTGAATCCTTCGCACTAGCTTTCTGGAAATACTCGATTCCAATAATGAGAGGACAACTTGTTTTTCTTCATTACCATCTAGGTGCATTAATAGATTCAAATTCTACATAAGTACATCAGACATACGTTCTCACTTAAGTATTATTTACTCCCTTACCCCCCGAAGGGAGTACGTGTCAACATACTTAGACAGTGGTCAGAGGCAGGGCTGTTCTACACCACCCCTAAATTATTTAGAGCCTATACTAGGTGTAGAAGCAAGACTCAAGATTAATCGTGGTACTCAAGCCATTACAATGTTTATTTGATATGGTCCTATTGACTGATTACCAAGTGTGAATCGTTCAAAAGCGTAAAAAGCCAATCGAGCCAATTCTCATTAAACGTTTTCTGTTCCAGCAACATTCACGATCACGATCATAGACATGAATGACAACGCGCCGGTGTGGGGGGAGGGGCAGCTGGCGCAGGAGTTCCGTGTGCGAGAGATGTCTGCCAGCGGAGTGGTCATAGGCTCTCTGTACGCCACCGACATCGACGGGCCACTGTACAACCAAGTGCGGTACACTATAACGTGAGTTCCCTATGTTTTTTTTTTTTTTTTTGTTTGGTATCCGGTGAGAAACACCATACCAGAGGTTGAGCTGAATCGAACAGCAAAGGGGTTTGAACATTTTGGGCCTCATCCCAGTTCGGCATCTTGATTATTTTTCAAAATGGCGTCGCACGATAATACCTATATATATGGATGGCCATGATGAGCGTAAAATGATTTCGATTTTCAACAGAAAAAGCGATTTGTAGCTTAAATTGCCCGCTTTTGATACGAATGAAACGAAAATATTTGCGCTCATCATGGCCATTTTTAACTTTAATTATGTAGATAATGTGACAGTGTAGGACATTATATCACAGACATTTTTTGTTTGTCTATATGCCCCCTATCCGTATAAACAGGTATTATCGTGTGACGCCATTTTGAAAAATAATCAAGATGGCGAACCGGGACTAGGCCCAAAAGGTTCAAACACCTTTATGTATACGAATCGCGGGGCAAGCTTGACAACAGATTACGTTAACCTTAAACATACACGCGGTGTAACTATGTACGCAAACAATGAAGCATTCACCCGTAGGCGCAATGCAGAATTCTGGCTTAATTTATCTGAGCTTAGTAACTTCGAAAGTTATGGATATACCCAGAGAAGTTGCCTAGTATAACTTATTTGTTCAACGCTGTTATTATATTTTTAGACCAAAAGAAGGCACTCCAGAAGATCTGGTGGCTATTAACTTCAATACCGGCCAGATCACAGTGCAGGAGAACCATTCTATAGACGCGGATGAGCCGCCAAGACACCACTTGTACTACACCGTCATAGCCAGCGACAAATGTTCCATGGAAGACCTGACGCAGTGCCCGCCAGATCCGAACTACCATGATACTATGGGAGACGTAAGTATTGAATTAGTAGCTGGAGAACTAAGTTCATGTTCTTTGTTCGAGCTCGATGGTGGAGAAGAGCGTATTGCTTTGTATTCTTTCAGACTTACTCTTAAGTTTTATGGTTACGTGCTATCAGAGTAAGCTCATGTTACTGCCAAACTACCCTAAACAAATATTTTATTCACAGGCTGGAGAAGTCCCCAAAGAGAAAGCTGATGATTAAAGCACTGTATTTGTGTTGACAGATAATGATCCAGATAATCGACACGAACAACAAGGTGCCTCGTCTGGAGACGGACCAGTTCAAAACCGTCGTGTCCATCTACGAGGACGCAGTCACTGGCGACGAGGTCGTTCAGCTCATTGCCAGCGACCTTGATCGAGATCGTAAGTCACCTAGAAACGATATACATAGTGTCTTTTTTAAGTGTGACAGTAGTAAAAATGACAAAGGGTATTGAAAAAAAATGGTAAATTTTTGTCATTTTTATGGATAAGTCCCAATTGACCAAAAAATTAAGTATGCCAAATTTTTTTCATAAAAAAAACCATAATGGTTCCTTAGACGGTTTCCCTGTCGCATTTCCTCCTGTTGTCCCATGATATACTATATTCATACCTCAAAGTAGCCGTTAAATCGTACAATTTAAAATGGATATCCATGATGTGAAACGCAGTAACTATCTCCTGTGTTTGGAAATATATTCAGTAAGGCAAATGGAAAAAATATCGTTTCCACGGATTTCAATAAAAAATAGAAATAAGTAGACTTCAGTAACCAGATTGAGTGCGTGAAAATTGTTCAATAATGAACAATTTTCACGCACTCAATTATGTAACTGTTTTTATTTGGCAGATTATGTCGCACCTTTATTTCGAAAACGTTACTAAACGAAATTTTCATTATAAAAAAGTAACTATGGAAAATATTAAATTATATGACCACACACCTTAAAATGAAACCAATAATAACAAATAATCACAGAAATATCTCTTATGAGTAGTTGTGTGTTCATCACTGTTTTTATTAGGAGGTAAATAATAATGCGAAAATCGTAAATTAATTCTCCTGTAAAATTTAGTTTTTTTTTTTTTTTTTTGTTTAGTAACGGTTTCGAAATGAAGGCGTGATGTTATGTGCCTTTTAAGTCTTTACCTACTACATATAATAAAACAAATTATTAAAAAAAAAAACCCGACTGCAAAAACACAACTGAAAAGGCAAAAACAAGCATTACAAGACTTAAATCTATAGAATTTTGGTATCGCAAAAAACAAAAAAGGGTATCCCGCCTGTAATACCAAAATTCTATAGATTATGCTTGTTTTTCTATTTTCAGTTATTTGTTATTTCAGTGAGGTTTTTTGTTTCTTTTTTTTTGTAATAATTTGTTTTATTTCAAGCTTTTTAGTTTTATTAATATATCTATTTGACTATTGTTACAATTTATTAAAAAAAAAAAAAACTTACCCCTCCATTTTTTTGGATTTTCAGATGCAAAATATAAATATTATACAGTCTATGTCACTCCCATAATTAAAACGAATTTAATGACACCTTATTTTATATGTTAAAATCTATCAAGCGGTTTAGGCTACAGGAGGTCACAAGGTAAAGAACATACATACATACCCACACACATGCGCGCGAAATACATTACCGTCCTTCTGGGTCAGTCAGGTAAAATAAACTTATTTAGTTTATTTTCTTTCTTTCTAATATGTTTTCAGTGCCGAACAACAACGTGAGCTACCAGATCAACTACGCCGTCAACCTGCGGCTGCGTGATTTCTTCGCAGTGGACCTGGTGACCGGCATGGTGCATGTGGAGTACACCGGGGCTGATGTCCTGGACCGGGACGGCGATGAGCCGCAGCACAGGATCTTCTTCAACATCATTGATAACTTCTTAGGCGAAGGAGGTACGTACTGCGGTGTTTGAAATTTTCAGACAAGCATTGGGAAGGCGTCATGAAATTAAGGGAAACACGCTAAAACCATAATATGTACAGACGCCAGCAGGTCGAGCTACCCGAATCTGTCAAACTTTCCCAATCAAACTTGAACCTAATGCTTTTGCGATAAAGTTGAAAATCTATTAATACATTAGGCGCGGCAGACGCACATGCGCCTTTACGGACGTTCACCAGGTGCTTGACGGCGCGTATGCGCGTCCATACAATTTACATAACTTTCTTCGAGTGCGGCGCGCCGCACCTGTGCGTTCGTTGTGCATCTCTATTGTTTCGAAAACGTCGTAAAATAAGGGTCGGTAAGGGTGTAGCATAAAGAAGCGTTTGCATAAAGAATTAAGCAGGTAATGTGTTAAAGAATTTTGACAGATTGTAGTAGCTTGATGTGCTGGCGTCTGTACATCCAAACTTAGTTGTCTGCACTTGTTAGTGGTCTCAGGTTCGGAAATCTTTTTTTTTTTTTTTTGTTCCGGGTTAGAAAATCATCATGGATGTCCTCTGCCCTGGGGCGGGCGGAGGGGTCTGTCAGACTCTTACTGACTAAAAACCACCCCGGTGTTCCCTTCCCACACTTGGACCGGGGATCATGGGAACTTGTGCGCCTTCCACGATCCCCGGCTAGTGCAGCCACCTCAGGCCTGCGGGGGGAGGGAGGTGTCAGACTCCCCCGCGACGTCTACTAGGGGCGCCCGTGGAACAACTACGCGCTGCCGCCTCGGGTTTTGCTGAATGAGGGGCGGCGGACTTCGTCGAGTCCGCCGTAATAGCATAATCAGCCTATAACATTCTTACTGCTGCGACACAGGCCTCCTCTCTGTGAGAGGGTGTAGGCAGTAATCCCCCACGCGGGCCCAGTGCGCGTTGGTAGAGTCGAATGTCTTCGAATTTCTAGTTCTAGGACACGCCGGTTTCCTCACGATGTTTTCTTTCACCGTTTTGAGAACAGTGGTGATAAAATAAATATACACAAAGTAATGCGCCTGTCCAGGTTTGGACTCGTAAGTCGGGGCCGTTACCACTGGGCCACGACTGCTCGATCTTACCTTATTTTTAATTTTATTTTTTTAATAACGAGTTTCTTCAATAAGCGTGAATTCCTGGATTTACACTACGGCCGAAATATGTTGGCAAGTCTGAACATAGGCACTATGAACTTTCGCGCATGTTCTCTCGCTCACACTCACCTCATGTCACCATTTGATTCCTAAAAAATGTTACTGCGCAGCCTTCTGCGCGAAGTATGGACTCGCCGAGATAAAACGACCGTACTGTACCAATAGTACCTCCATCTCTCTAGTACTGTAGTCTAATGAATACCACTAGAGTTGTTAAAACTGCCTTAGCCCATCATCAATAGCCGATGGACAAGCTCAGCCTGTTTGCTACTCATTTACACCAAGTTTTTGTTCCTTATCCGTCACTTTTCCCTAAAGGTATTAGGGCTCAGATAAATATACATTAAAAATTACAAGATATGTAAGTACCTAAATATGGACCGAAAAATCTAAAATATAGAAAAAATATTGAGTTAAAAATAACAATAGCTTTCAAGTATAACACAGTTTAATGTGAAAAATCAATAAGAACACTTTTATTGAGCTTCCGTTTCATTAACATTATTTAAAATATTGCAGTACCTACACAATCACACATGCTTTTTCAAATTTCCAAAATTAAAACATGCTTTGTATTGGCTGAATGATCTTTCATCATCACCGGAGCATACTTTGCACAATTCTGCAAGTAAGTAGGGCACATCTAGGTAGCTTTGTAATCTTCCGCACAGCACGCTTCCCTATTATATTTAACTTACAAAAGATACATAAATAAAAAAACGTTGCTCAGTCGATATAGATTTCTCACAAGCACTACAAAACAGTACTTTCCCATCTGTACCTACTCAGCGATTGTTTTGGAGAACTTCGATATATTTTTCTAATTTGAAACGCAATGGTTGTTTATTTTTGGGGATTTTTGTTTAATTGTTATAGTGTTTCATAAGTAGATAGGTAGGTTTAAATAAGTAGGTACAATTGTAATTTTCTCTAGAAAGGACGTGACGAACGCCGCGCGCCGATACGTATCTATTCTTTTTGTGCATTGCTGTTCCGTCTAACGTAAAATATGGATGATGTATGATATTTTGTAAAATATGAACTTACCTTTGAAATATGGAAAATAAAGGTTACATTTTCTCGTTCCAAATATCATAATAATGTGGAAAACAAAATAAAGTACAAAATCATTTGAATCAAAAATATGTACTTACATATTGCATATTAATCCAAGCCCTAGTTATAAGAACACCATCATCTGACAGCATCTGAGCCTTGAGCTACTACTATTTATTATTTATTCTGTGCCATGAGGCACACACTGTTGTTGTCAAAAGACTTCACTTTACTTCAGGTTTATTTGAACTTGTGTTTCAAGAACTGTTGCCAAATAAATGTTAAGTATCCTTTCTTTCATATTGATTTCTTTAGACGGCAACCGAAACCAGATCGACGGGGAAGTTCTAGTAATTTTGCTGGACGTGAATGACAACGCTCCCGAGCTGCCGACTGACCTCCCCCCCTGGTCCATCTCTGAAAGTCTAGTACAGGTGAATCTTATGTTATCGTTTAATATTTATAATAATAATTATTATTTATTTATTACTTCAGATGACTATAGTTGCTTTATCCCGTTTCATGTATGAAGAGATTTTTTTTACAAATTGACCGAATATAGCCTGCCCCTGTAAATACGCCAGGAATGTTAATTGCAAAAACGAAATTTAAAATGGGATACCTCAAGGCGCAGTACTAGGTTCGTGCATTTTTGATGCAACAACCAGCACACCATTTTGTTGAGAAATCATTATACTAACTTGTTGTCCTTTGTTCACTATATATCTCATAACATGGATAAAGGTTAACAAGTAGATGTGTTATATTTAGATTTTTTTAAAGCGTTTGGTACAGTGGAAACGATATTGTATTAAATAAATTATACAGCATGGGTTTCACCCCAAAAATTCTCATTTTTTTGCGGATTACCTTTCAAATATATTGGGTTGGCTAATAAGTAATGAGCGACATACAAGTATTTTAGTTGTATTTATTTATTAAATGAATAATTGTTAATTATTAATAATATATTCACCGTCGTTTTCTACTACCATTCGCCATCGATCTGGCAAAGAGTGAATGGCGTCCGCATAGAACTTCGTTAGTTTTGAATTGAAGAAGTCATCTACGTATTGTTTCAAGTGTGGTTCATCGTCAAACCTTTTTTCCCTTAAAATTATTACTAAGTTATCGGAACAAGCTGAAATCAGTTGGTGCTAAGTCCGGCGAATATGGAGGGTGGGGTATTATTTCCCAATTAAGCTCCAATAGTTTTAGCCTGGTACTCTTGGCAATATGCGTCCGGGCATTGTCGTGCAGGAAAAATATGTTGTCGTGTTGTGGACGTTTGCGATGGATGTCAAGTTTTTCGAGTTGATCACAATATACTGTTGCTGTAATCGTAGTATTAGTAGGACGGAATTCCCCGCTTATTACTCCATGTATATCCTACCAGACAGAAAGCATTACCTTGCGAGGATGAAGATCACCTTTTGACGTTGGTTTTCCCTGTTCTTTACATCCCAGCCACTGGCGCTTGCGTGTGTGATTAACATAGAGAACCCACTTTTCATCTCCAGTGACAAGATGATCTAACCAATTAAATGTGCAGCGGAAAGATAAAAGTTGTACACAAATCTCAGCTCGGTAGGTCAGCTGATCTTTACTTAATTGATGGGGTACCCAAACACTATATTTATAAGTCTTTCCCAAACCATGTAAATGATTTTCTATGGTGCCATGAGAGCACTCGAGCTGAACAGCCAAATCGCGTGTAGTTCTTCGAGGATCTTCTTCGATTAATAGTTTTAATTTATCGATATCTTTTTCCACGGGGCGCCCAGACCTTGGTTGATCGGTTAAGGTAAAATCGTTATTGCGGAACAGTTGGAACCAGCGCTTTGCTGTTGCTTCGGAGACCGCATCGTGAGCTAACCTTTGACATATAATAGGTTGGGGAAAAAGCTTCTTCGCATTTTTTAAGAAAATTCAAAATTTTTTTTTAATATAGTTTATTTACATTTAACTAAAGTATGTAGGTACCATTTTGATCGATAACTTTTTGCCATCTTGTAGGTAGGGACATGATCCCATTGCTATAGAAATTTTGGGACTTCTGGTCAAAATACCGCGACAAGTGGTTTTGGCAGTCCTCTCGTGATGTTAACCTGACACTGCCTAAAGAATTCTAAAGAGACCGAAACAGGTGGAAATCTGAAGGTACAAGGTCAGGACTATACGGCGGATGCATTAACACCTCCTAGCCAAACTCTCTTAATTTTTGCTGAGTGGCTAAAGATGTGTGAGGTCTAGCATTATCATGATGAAAAACCACACCCCTTCTGTTGATTAATTCCGGCCGCTTTCTCTCAACTTCTTGCTTTAATCTCATCAGTTGTTCGCAGTAGAGTTCAGAATCGATGGTCCTGCCTGGTGGTAACAGCTCATAATGAATAATGCCCTTCCAATCCCACCACACACACAGCATCACCTTGTTGCGAGTTAACCCGGGTTTCGCCACAGTCTGTGAAGCCTGACCGGTCTTTGACCACGACCTTTTTCGCACGTTCTTATCATACGTGATCCACTTTTCATCACCAGTTATCAGCTTCTTCAAAAATGGTTCGGTTTCATTACGTCGTAATAAAGAATCACAAATGAGTACACGGTTCATTAGGTTTCTTTCAGTGAACTCGTGAGGTACCCAAATATCGAGCTTTTTTGTGTACCCAGTTTTTTTCAAATGCGCCAAAACTGTTTTGTGGTCAATTTCCAGTTCTTCAGTTACGTTATAACTACTGATATGTCGATCTTGCTCCAGTTTTTCAAAAATGGCATCCATTTTATCCGTAATAGGGCGACCAGAGCGACGTGCATCTTTGACATCAAAATTTCCGGATTGAAAACGCTTAAACCAAATTTGAGCTACTCTCACAGACACTACACAGGTCCAGTAACATCGCAAATTTTTTTCGCGGCTTGCGTTGCATTTTTACCTTTTTTGTAGTAAAATTTTAAAATGTATCGAATTTCTTCATTAGATTCACTCATCTTGACGGTACGAAAAACAAATGAAAATCACACATTTTCCTAATTTGAATGTGGAATTATGTTCTTTAAAATTTAAACTTTCAATGATACCGAAACCAGCCAGATACAAATAGTATAGCCAAAGAGATTTTATTACAAGTTCATACATACTATAATGCGAAAAGACTTTTTCCCCAACCTAATATTACGTGTAGCTTCTGCAGCAGAATGCCCAGATTGAAACTCATATAATAAACAATGTCGTACGTGGGTTTTAATATCACTCATTTCTTTGTGAACTTTAACGCACTAACAGCCAAACTATCAATAACGCGCATGAGCGCGACTCGCTCTTTATATACCCTCTGCTACAGAACTTTCTCGAACCTTTCCAAAAATTCTAGAAATTATAAACTGAAACGCTCATTACTTATTAGCCAACCCGATAAAACAGTATGTTAGCCATGGATCCTTTATTTCGAAGTCATATCATACGCGTTCAGGTGTAAGCCTGGGTTCAGTTTTAGGCCCCCTTTCTCTTTCTCATTATGGTCAACAATCTCATTAAAGTAGTAAAGTACGCCAAACGCCTCCTATATGCTGACGATTTAAAATTAGTTCAAGTAATTAATAAGGATGTAACTCCCGAACATCTTCAAAGTGACATCGACCGAATCCATAAGTGGAGTGTAGAAAATAAAATGATGTTTAATGCCGGTAAATGTTACGTCATGACCTTTAGCCGCAAGCTACAACCTACACATGCCACCTATATCTTAGCAGGTGTCGCAATAAAGCGCGTGTCAACCATTAGAGATCTTGGCGTGACATTTGACTGCGGATTGACATTCCATGCACACATGTCTGCCCGAGCTTCAGAATCTTACAGCCGCCTAGGTTTTGTTCTACGCAAAGCCCGTGACTTCAATACTCTTATTGTCATCAAATTATTATTTAACACTCTAGTTACAAGTAAGTTAGAATTTGCTGCAGCCGTCTGGAATCCCCACGAATCCACATATTAGGGATTGAAAAGGTTCAGAAAGTGTTCCTGCGTTTTTTATATAAAAAGATTTACGGATATTATCCGTGTATGTGTCATGCTTATTTCCTGCTGGGAATGTTAGGACAATTCTTTGGCAGTGCGTAGAGCCAGAGATCAGATTCTAATAGCCATCAAAATTTAAGGAGTATGGTAGATTTTCCAGAGCATACAATACTTGGTGTACGCAGGTGGTGACGCAGGTAGTTGTCAGGCACATAAAGTGCACTTTATGTGCCTGACAACTACCTGCGTCACAGGCCTACTCGACGACACCGACTGTTCGCCACATCCCATTGTCGCACTGTGTCGCGCGCGCAATCCCCGTTGTGTCGCATGCATGGTGCTATAAACTCCTTAGTGGAGACAGTCCCGGAATGTGACATCTTTAATGACACACTCAGGGTGATCATGTCAAATTGTCTCATGTTCTGTGAAAGCTATGTTTGTTAGGTAAATAAGTTGTATGTCGTTATCATTTTATTCGATTTTATTTTATTTTCTCTTTTTAAAGTTATTGTTAAGTATGTTTGATCTCTGACTTGTTATTTGTTTTTGTAATATGTTTAGTTTTACCTATTAATTACTGTCATTGGCGCAAGCCGTTTTAATTAATTAATTATAAATAAATAAAAAACAATCTTTTCAGGGCGTCCGTTTAGAACCCGATATCTTCGCACCGGATCGAGACGAGCCAGGCACACCAAACTCTCTGGTCGCATACGCAATCCTTGGCCTCACCACAGAGCGAGACATCGAACTACCGAACCTGTTCAACATCATCACCATAGAGAAAGAATACGGCATAGACCAGACTGGAGAACTTGAAACTGCCATGGATTTAAAAGGATATTGGGGCACTTATGAAATTCATATACAGGTGAGCGATGAGCTTTTACTTTAGCTTTCTACATGCTGCTTGGTGGCAGGAGTAGGAATGGAGGCAATACTTCTTCGGACGAGCTCATTCACGAAGAACTTAACTTCCTAACAACTAGTCTAGGCATCATCATTCTTCTGCCCTTTCCCCAATTTATTTCGGGTCGGCGAAACATGTCTTTTCTTCCATCTTTCTTTCATCTGCTCCGACTTTCGGTACCTCGGGTCGCTACTCCAAAGGGATGGCGAAGTAGACCAAGACGTAACGCACCGGATCAACTCAGAATTGATGAAACGGCGACAGGTCACAGGAACAACTTGCGATCCACGGGTGCTTTTCAAGTTAAGAGGGCTGTTTCGTTTTGTCACCTCTCGCTCACACGTGACCATGTTTTTAAGAATGTTAATTAAAAATATGCTTTTTTGAAAAATGTAATCAATTAGCGAACTAGTAAATAATATTAGTTTAATAGGTAATTATTAAAAACACATTTTTATTGTGTCATTTATTTCAATAACATCAAAAACAGATCATAACACTTTTTGAGCTGATTTCATTATATAACACAATGTTTTTCATAAATACCTATTAAATAAAAAAATATTAACTATTTACTAGTTCGCTAATTGATTACATTTTTCAAAAAGGCATCCTTTCATTGAATAATCTTCTAATTTTGGTCCCGCGTGAGCGAGAAAGATGACAAAACGAAACAGCCCTCTTAAAGGGGAAAATTTACAAGTCCGTGATGAGGCATGTCGTACTGTATGGACCGGAATGCTGAGCCGTGAAGAAGACGGATGAAAAAGATTGCATGCAGCGGAGTTGAGAATGTTGAGATTTATGTGTGGAGTGACAAAAATATCGATGGTCTAGAAGACAAACGTGCTAAGTGCAAAATTTTGAATTTTTTACATTTTGTATGTTTTGGCATTTAAATGTTAAAAAATCAAAATTTTGCACTTGGCACGTTTGTCTTCTAGACCATCGATACATAAAGTAAGAAATGATTTACGTACATATAAGAGGAAGTTTGAAAGTGGCGCCAGTGACAGAAAAGTTGAAAAGAAAACGTTAGGCTCGGTATGGGCATGTCATGAGGAGGAAGGAAATGAAGACTTAAGAGTGATGAATATAAATTTTGATTAATGGAGAGGGAGAGGAAGGCTAAAGAAAAGATGAATGGATTAGGAATGATATGAAAGAGAAGGGAGTTAATGTTAGAGTGACGGTTGACAGGAGAGAATGGAAAGAGAAAACGTGTTGCGCCGACTCCAAGTAACATGGGACAAGAGCGGGAAAATGATGATCATGACTTCTGTATTAGTCGTCATCTCTAGTTAGTCACCCCTTTCCAGCACTATCATCACTCACACAGTCCATCCATGGGTTCTTCAACAACTAGTAGTCTGTCTAGAAAATAATAAAAAGCTTATCCTAGTAATTATGATCTACCACCCTTTTGTTCTAGGCATACGACCATGGCGATCCACAGCTAAAGTCAGATGAAAAGTACCAGATAGTGGTCAGGCCGTACAACTACCACGAGCCTGAGTTCGTGTTCCCGAAATCTGGATCCGCCATCAGACTATCTAGGGTAAGTGCTTTAAAGATTTTCCTGTAAAAGCGCTGAAAGGCTATGCTATAAGAATAAGAGTAACAATAGGAATTGTTAGGAATTGAAACAATATGTAGGTACTGATGCTATTTTTATAAATTGTTTAAATATTTAAGTGTCATAGTTAAACATACAATGCCAGAAAAAAAAAATACATGACAAGTTTTCAAAGTAATCCGCTGTTTTACAAAACAGCTCCGTTATGTAAAACAGCAGAACAACGTTCAGCTGGATTGTCATTGCAAATTCAAATTCATTTATTGTTTGTCACAGGTGAAATAACAGTTCTTATGATTATTATAAAGGATCGCTGTAACATAACCTATAAGGTGTACAATATTTAATGTTTGTTCCATATTTATTTAACATTAAAATCATTATTCGTCCTAAGTCAACGTCCATCACGGTGTTACGTTTAACAAATCTGCTATCCATGTAAGACGTAATGCAGAATAATAATAATAAAGAGTGTGCAAGTCACCCCCTACCATTTTATCCGTGTATAATATATAACATTGGTCAGACAGGGGACATGGTTCTTCCATAGTTCAAGTAACCCAATCCACTTTAGCCACCCAGACCCATAGCCCAATATGTTTTGTTTCCACGCACAACAATAGTCCTGCACCAACCGGGGGTTGTCCTTGGGTGCACTTGCATAGTGCACCCAGTAGTCGGTTGGTGCCTCCTTATAATTTAAAATTATTTAAACGGCCTCTGCGAGTTGTCTTCGGCTCCTCGTACGCCTTCCAAAGGTCCGGGACCCCAGGGTCCCGAGAAATGTAAAAAAAAAATAATAATTATAATAATAACTCATTGACATGGCCATAAGCCAACAGGTCCGTCGATCCCGAAAGGATTTGTCGACATGTTGGATAGACTATAAGAAGGCCTATGATTCGGTGCCCCATACATGGCTCTTGAGGGTGTTAGAGTTGTACAAAATTGATACAACTCTGAGCACCATCCTGACGACGTGTATGGAGCAGTGGAAGACGGTCCTTCGCTATCCAGGATGTCGACAAATTCGGGGGAGCGATGAACCTATTAGGATTAAGGGGGGAATATTCCAGGGCGACAGTCTGAGTCCACTGTGGTTTAGCCTTGAACCCTCTTAGCACTCTGTTGGCTGGGCTATCCTTTGCGGAGAGGGGCTCAGGTAATATCCCACCTGCTTTATATGGCTGATTTGAAACTGCTTGCAACCAACAAATTGCGACTGCTGGAGTCACTAAAAGTAACTAAAAATTTTAGTGATTCCATCAGGATGGAATTTGGTGTAGATAAATGTGCAGTTAAGGCGGGGTGGGATTGTGGAATCTGAGGGACTACAACTCTCAGATTCTATAAACCTGAGATCACTCTCCGCAACTAATACCTACAAATACCTACAAATGTCAGACGAGTTAGGCATTAACGGGGCTGACATGAAACAATCGTTGCAGGAGCGCTACTTCGGTCGCCTGAAAAAGGTACTTAATAGTTCTTTGTCAGGCGGCAACAAGGTGCGCGCCTTTAACGATTGGGTCATGCCGGTCCTGATGTACTCCTTTGGCATACTCAAGTGGACCCAGACGGAACTAGACGCCCTGGATAGGAGAGTCCGGTCACTGCTGACCGCAAACCGGATGCATCACCCACGTTCGTCTGTCATGAGGCTGTACATTCCGCGGAAGTGCAGGGGATCGAAGTTTTTTAAATGCTAAGACCCTCCAAAACCGCGAGGTGTGCAGTCTCAGAGAATATTTTCTCAAGGTTGACGTGGGTATGCACCGAGATGTGGTTGCAATGGACAAGGGACTCACCCCGTTGTCCTTGGCTAAAGAGAACTGGCGCAAACCTGTAGTGCTTAGTACCAACAACCGCAAAGAAGTATGGTATAGCAAGGAGCTTCACGGACGCTTTTTCCGGGCCCTTCATGGGCCCGACGTAGATTTCTTCGCGTCCGTGGCCTGGCTACGCTTCGGTAACCTCTTTGGGGAAACCGAAGGTTCGGTCTGTGCGATTATGGATGAAGTTAAGGAAACGAATAACTACCGGCAGTATATAATGAAAGACGGGACGATCGACATATGTCGGGCATGCCATTGTCCCGGTGAGTCTATCAGACATATTACTTCTGGGTGTTCTCGTTTGGCTAACGGCGAGTATTTGCACAGGCATAACCAAGTGGCCAGGATTATCCATCAGCAACTTGCTCTGAAATACGGCCTTGTGGACTCTGAGGTACCGTATTACAGGTATGTGCCCGACCCAGTTCTCGAGAATGACCACGTCACGTTATACTGGGATCGATCTATTATCACTGACAGGACTATTGTAGCCTATAAAGCTTGATATAGTGGTCTATTACCACTCGATAAGTGCGCCGCAATGCAACAATGCTACGCAGTGCAACAATGATAATCGATGTCACTATCCCGCATGACCTCGTGAAGGCTGAGAAGGAGAAACAATTGAAATATCTCGACTTAGCTCACGAGGTTGTCGCCATGTGGAATGTGGACTCGGCAATCATTGTGCCGATAGTTGTTACGGTCAATGGCCTTATCGCCAAGAGCCTCGACCAACATCTCAAGAGGCTCTCGTTAGAAGGGCCTGATTCAGAAGGCAGTCCTCCTTGATACGGCGCGTATTGTGAGGAGGTTCCTGTCTCTGGGACTCTAACCACCGGTAGTTTGGACCCTGTTCCCCATGCCGGTGGATTTCTATTTTTTATATTTTGAAATAGTCAATGCCTGGGGCTGTCACCTGCTTGAGTATATTCTCAAACAGGTGATAGCGCCAGGCGTCACGGTGGAAATATACTGGTATCTTATGTATTGTTGCCGTTCCGTCAGCACGCACAGTTTCGCATTCTAACTCGCCCTTGGTTCGCGTGCTCGCAATGCTGAATGCTCTACTGACGGACTGATGGTACATAAATGTCGCACATGTTTGAGATTATGTGAGATGATGGACGAAAGATGAGTTTTTTTGTGCCAGTATTATTAGATTGTTATTTGTTAATTTTAGTTGTTTTGTGAGTTAATTTTGTGTATTATTTCTTATTGTTAATAATCATTCCGCGTTGTAAATAATAAATATGTCTGTTTTTATTTAAATCCTATACTATTACATGAACAATATTTGTATATTTGTAATTGTTGGATACATGGATTATAGTTTGACCATAACCGCTGTACCGCGACGTAGGTATGTTTGCGGCGAGACGGGGGGCAGTGCAGACCGCTCATTCGTCAACGCTCACGGCGTCCCACCGCTCATTCGCCAGCGCTGCACCCCGCCTCGCTGCGCATTCCTAAGGCGCGGTACAGCGGTCTTGGTCAAACTATAATTTCACAATATAAAGGCGAACAATGAAGTTCTCGAACACTATTATTTTATTATTCTTTAGAATATAACAAGCTTTAGAACAAGGTAATATAAACACTTTTTATAGAGAACACATTACACAAATGAACACAAGGAATGTTAGGCTGCCGGGAAGCTGAAGTGAAAGAGATCATAGATTATACACTTTTTATAGAAGTAGTAAGAAACTAATGTCAAGAGAATTGACATAACTATGTCCCGACGTCCTTCATAAAATAGTGATGGACTTGAGGTGTACCAACATTACCTAATCACGTTCTCGAAAACGGCGCTAACGATTTCGATGAAAGTTGCAATATAGGGGCACACAACGGGGCGGTTACAGGGGCGAAAAATCCTACTAGTTAGGTTTCATTTCTGGGAAAAGAAAAAAATCGTTTTCTCTATTTTCACCCGAGCAGTGCTCGGCCGGTCGGGTGACTTTAAATTTAACTGTGCAATAACTTGGATCTATATAAGGTGTATCTATTCATACACGAAATCTCTATAGGGGTCATTGTACTCATCATTATGAAGAAATTTTTCTATGGAACCAAACCTGAAATCTTGAAGAAAAATTCAGCTGTTCCCTACATTTTAACGAGTTATGCGAACATAAATATAGGGATCAGCTGATTTTTTTTGCGATTTCAGAATTGGTCCCATAGTATAAGTTGTTCGTAATGATGAGTGCAATGACCCCCTAAGAGATTTCGTGTATGAATAGATACACCTTATATATGTAATGTTCTGCATGTTTTTTTCCAAATAAATGAATAATTTATTGCACCCTCAGGAGCGGGCGGTGGTCAGCGGCGTATTGTCCGTGGTGGGTGCGGAGGGCGCGTCTCTGGAGCGCATCTCTGCCACAGATGAGGACGGCTTACACGCCGGAACTGTCACTTTCTCTATAGTAGGAGACGGTAAGCCGTATTTCTTACTTATTTATTTTGTTTTCCGAGGATGACAATATGGTACGGTCGGCTAAGATAAAGTTTTGAGTTTTGGACAAAAGTTCCTAATGTTTTAATACAATTGGAAATGAAAATTATTGTTTTATGAAGTACAAATTTAATCTTATGCCCCTCAACCAGGATGCTACTCAAAGTAACGCATTACTAATCAAATCACCACGAGACATGAGTAGTCACTAGCCTGAATGTCACAGCACTCGTACACGACGCGACGTGACTTACGCGATATACATATTTAATTAGTTTGTGATTCGAGCAGCCTAAAGAGATAGACCACTCTTTTGGCCTAGATATTATTTTAGGTAATGCTAATATATTTTAGGTAATGGTAATGCTGTAATTAATCTACTAGCTTTTGCCCAATTCTTCGCCCGCGTGGACGTCAGAAAACTATACGTATAAACCTTCCTCTTGATTCACTCTATCTATTGATGAAAACTGCATTAAAATCCGTTCAGTAGCTTTTGAGATCATCGCAAACATACAGACAGACAACAGATGCGGCGGGGGACTTTGTTTTATAATATGTAGTGATTTTACTTTTGTTTATTTTTTTATATATCCACGAGTATTTTTTTTTATTTAAGATGGGTTTGCTCTTGACTCTAGTCTAGGTCGGAGGTGACAGAGACAAAGCGACGATGGAGTGAGCTTACCCAGAAGAAGCCTGTTCACTCTCACTTTGAAGAGATTAGGGTTGTGTGCGTTGTTAAGTTTAATTTGTGATCTTTCTGTGCGAGGCTCAATCTTACTTTTCTTTACCCTACTTCGTGCCTACTTCGTGCTTCAACATAAGTTCCTATAATTGGTCGAAGCCTTCTTTACGTACGTAAAAACTTTTTGTTCCACCAGACAACGCGGCGGATTACTTCGACGTGTGGAACGACGGAGAGAACTCCGGCACACTCACCCTGAAGCAAGCCTTGCCGGAAGGCATGCAACTGTTTGAGGTCAGTAAAGTTGAACAGCCATTAACTGTTTCTACAAATAGAAAAAAAATATCCCTTCCTTGGTAGTGTCAGTCGGGTAGTGAAACAAAGAAACACGAACAAATTTATTCAGGGATCCTTCCTTAGCACACCTCCGCCGTGAAACTGCGAAACCGCATGACGTTCCGCTTTTCGAATAGCGGAACGTCATGCGAGTCAGTTGAATTGAACTCCTTTTTTTGCGTGAAGAAAATGCATACTGCACTATCACAGGGAGATAGTGCAGTTATGTGGGACTCCAACCCAATAAAACTCCACGGTGTCCTCCTCTGCCGCTTGTAGCAGGAACACGGGCAGGCGTTAGCACTCACCGGACCCTCGTCTCGGGAGTACCCCCATCACCGGCGTACCAGAACCGTAATCACCCCAGAGACCAAACCAGCACATGGGCGCTAGACGACCCCGTGTCTAGGCACCCTTGGTCCCTCTGCGACCGGTCAGGTCGGTGGCCCGGCCGCCTACCACTTTTCGGCCGCAGAGGATCCAACGAAATACCGACGCTCCTCCTGCGGCCCCACCACGTCTACCATCAGACGGTGGCGACCCCGTGAAGGCCGCGGAAGGTGCGAGAAGAGCGGCGCACCGCAATACCGGCACTCCTTTCCCGCCGGGGCCTCCTCCTCCTCAGCCGCGATGCCTCCCATACGACATCGTGGCCCGCCTCAGTTGCGATGTCGCTGTGGTTTATCTGCTATGGTTTCGCAGCGGAGGTGTGCTAAGGCCCACACGTTTGGAAACTTTCATCAACATTCATTTTGTTGATGATACTATTTATATTAGTACAGTAGCCGCCAAACAAGTTGTCGAATTTTAGGCATGGAGGGGATAAGTCGCCTGTTGCGTGATTGGTCGCGTGCCTATGAGTTGCAACAGGATACCGTACTGCGCATCCCCACTTTATTGACAACTTGCGTGGCGGTTACTGTACAAAATATGAAAACAATACACAACATTCGCGTCAACAAACTACCGACGTAATGCCTTCATCTCACATACACAGCAAGTTTCAATAATCTTCCCTCTCACTTAGGTGTTGAACTCCCTCGCACATAAATAAAGAATACTTTGTCATAGACCGCAATGAGGAGTATTATTCATAATTAAAGTACATGTAACACATGTGCACATTTTATCTTTTTTACTGTTTTAACACAACAAATAAACTGTCATGTACATGATTATTAGATACTAATTACTATCCATAAATTCCAAGATCTTTAGTGTTTTGTTTTAATTTTTTTTTTGTTTGTCTAAAGAAGAATTTGCTAAGTTATATTTGTTTAAGGAGATTTTATTTTTATTTTTGTGATTCTTTTTCTTCTTTTCAATTTTAGCTACGTACATAGTTTTTAATTTGTAGAAGCTTTTAAATGGCAATTGTAAGCGCTATACATTATTCACTAAAGTGCAATAATGTACAATACACATGTAGTTTACAGTGTAATATATAGGTATTATTTCTGAAGAATATAATAAAGCTTTTTACTGTTAGTCGTGTAGCAAGACTACGCGAAACTGTAGCAGATTGTCTGCTACGAAATGGCTACGAAACCGTAGATCGCGTAGCGGTGTCTCCATAACAGCTACGTCGTAGCACAGGTAGCTCGTAGCACCTCTGCTATCTGGTAATATTTACTAGCTTATGTTGCATCTTTTATGACAATAACATAACATCGTGCCTGTATTAGTTCTCAGAAGGGTTAGGCACAGTAGGCAGGCTGTATACAGGGCCACATTAAATTAGTAAGCGAAATTACGCAGATGTGATGGGTCATCATTCTCCTGCCCTTGTCCCAATTTATTTGGGTTCGGCGCAACATGTCTTTCTCTTCCATACTTCTCCAGCTAAAGCTGCAATATTTAAAAAAAGGCAGCATATTTAAAAAAAAGCAGCATAAATGCTGAGATAGGAGCCTTTTTGGCCACACACAGGTACTTTTTTTAATTTTTATATTTTACATTTATTTTGTTTTTTAAATGTTAATTTTGTTAGTTTCCTATGCTCTTTTTTACTGTGCGTGTCCCCGCCCAGATCGCTCGTGATATTCAAGAGTTATATCTCCCGATGCAAAGCGAGTAAACCAGCGGCTTATCTTCCATCGCGATAGAACACCTTCACCGAACGCTTTGCTGATATTAGCGGTAGCCACACTCACGTTGTGTCCCTGACGCCACTCGTAAAAGATGATCGGTCGAAGTTGATGTTCACTAATCATTTTCACAAACTAACCAAGTCCTCACTAACGCGCCTTTATATACCCTTGATGTGATAGCTTCGAGATACTAAATATTCCGGAAAATTCTAGTAATTTACAATTTCTTGTGCAATATTTTTCCGCCAACCTGATATTTTTCCTCTCTATTATTCGTCATCTCGGTAGTCACTCCATTTCTAGCCATATCACACAGTCCATCCGTCGTTTCTTTGGTCTTCCCCTACCCGTATAGCCATCCACATTCATACTCAAAACTTTCATCACATGCCCATACCATGACAACCGATTTCCACACAACTTTTCAGTCACCGGTGTCATTTTCAGACTTCCTCTTACATACTCATTTCTTATTCTATCCATTCGCGTAATACCACACATCCCTCTTAGCATTCTCATCTCAGCTGCATGCAATTGCCTTTCATTCATTCTTTTTGTGGCCCAACATTCATATCCATACAAGACAGCAGGTCTAACCATTGTTTTATAAATCTTCGTTTAAGTTTAAGGGTATCGATATCTAATCAATTTCAAATAACTACACAACCAAACTACTTCGCCAGCTAATTTAATTTGTATATAAAAAAAATGTGTGTTAAAAAATTAACTTTACAAACTTTAAGAGGTGACTTAGAGTGACTATGGTGAGTTTATTAGTATTATTATGACTTATATTTTAATCTTTGGTTACTAACATCATTTTTAAGTATACCTACTAACATAAATATGGATCACTGTGTCTGATTTAAATAAATAAATAAAATTAGAACATCGAACTGAATAACTTTTACTATGGGACCAACTATGAAATCGCGAAAAAAAAATAGCTGTTCTAAACTGTAGTTTAACTACAGTTTAGAACATAGGTACAATAAACTTTAGAATGGAACAGCTGATTTCTTTTCACGATTTCAAAGTTGATCCCATAGTAAAAAATTCAGTTCGATGGTATAGAGCACTCCTTAAAGTTTTTAACACCTTATACAGGGTTATTGGGAAAACACCAACAGCCTCTTAAGGGGTCATTTTACTCATCATTATGAGCAACTTTTACTATGGGATCAAACCTGAAATCGTGAAAAAAAAATCTGCTGCTCCCTAAATTTTGACGAATTATGCGAACATAAATGTATTGAACAGCTGATTTTTTTTTCGCGATTTAAGGTTTGGTCCCATAATAAAAGTTATTCATAATTATGAGTACAATGACCCCTTAAGAGGCTGTTGGTTTTTACCAATAACCCTGTATAGTACTAGCTTTTGCGCGCGGCTTCGACCGCGTGGTTGTCGGAAATTATCCCACAGGAACGCACTACCAGGATCAAAAGTATCCTATGTCTTAATCCAGGTCATAGTCTACAAATGTGCCAAATTTCATCCAAATCCGTACAGCGGTTTTAGCGGGAAAGTGCAACAACCAAAAAAACTCATTTTCACATTTGTATTGTAGTATTATGAAAAACCGGTCTGTCGACACTCGACTCGCAAAACGCATTAGGTACCTACATTAAAAAAAAAATAAAACACTAAGTACTAAAGTTTCTATAATAATACACCTAATTCAATCATGATTCGAAAGACACGTGGCGCCATCTATTATCATAAGAACATTATAGTTGTTTTCCTCGGGAACACTACTATTTTTCGGGATGAAAGGTACCCTATGTCCGTTTCTGTACACCTGACCACGTATATGGAAAATTTCAGGATGATTGGTTCAGTGGTTTAGGCGTGAAAAGGTAACAAACAAACAAACAAACTTACTTTCGCATTTATAATATTAAAAAAAAAATAATTAGGAATAGTTAGGATTAGGATAATCACATTTCACCAGCCGGATGCTAAACAAAAATTTGTAACAATGTGTCGTTTTACAGTTGACGATCCGCGCGACGGACGGCGGTGACGAGCCCGGCCCCAAGAGTACCGACAGTACCGTCACGGTTGTGTTCGTACCACAGGGAGACCCCGTGTTTTCACCCAACACCAAAGAAGTTGCTTTTGTTGGTAAGATCAATATAAAAATGATTATTGCATGTATTCCCTGAAGGGTGAAGCGGAGTTGTTTAGTTCAGCCACATTTCACAAGTGCCATGGAAAGGCGGAGACTGACTTGTAACGTTTGTTTGTAATGTATCATTCGAGGCGAGCTTGGTTACAAAACAGCGATACATAAGACACGGCGGACGCTTGTTCAAGCACATGGCTCAAGCGCGCAGAATAGCGGTAAACATGCGGTCGCCATGCTCGCATTGAGCGGCTCGGCTCGCTGCACTGACTACTGTAACCCGTTACAAAAACTCAATACATTACACTCAGACCAATAAAATACTTTTTTATTGGTCTGAGACATTACAAACAAACGTTAAAAGTCAGTATCCGCCTTAATAGGAGACCCGAATCGAAAAACCTTGCTGATCCTCTGAACAAACCACTATGATAGTTCGCGTCAAATAACTTTGCCGCTCTGAAACCAGGCTTTCCGATGCGCATGGCATGGCGCGCTGCTGTTTTAGTATAGATATTGACTGCTGCGCAGTCATTTGCGCGAACTTCAGTGCGGCAAACTTACATGACGTGAACTATACCTGTGACAGTATTAGGTCAACTAATAAAGCTAATAAAGAGCTCGTCGCTAAGTAATAACAGCCGCATGGGTCGATCCATCAGGTTAAGCTACGCTTGCCGGGGTTGGCCTGTGGATGGGTGACCATCTTTTCATACCGAGATTCCTCCGTGCCTCGGAAAGCACGTTAAGCCGTTGGTCCCGGCTGTCACTCGTGGATCTTTGACAGTCGTTACGGGTCGTCAGAAGCCCGAAAGTCTAACAACCAGTCTTACCAAGGGGTATCGTATTACCCAGTAACTGGGTTGTGGAGGTCAGAAAGGCAGTCGCTCCATGTGAAATACTGGTATTCAGCTGCATCCGGTTAGACTGGAAGTCGACCCTAACATAGTTGGGAAAAGGCTAGGCAGATTGAATGATTTAGTTTACGCAAAAAAGTGTCATGGTGCACGCAATCGAAGGCGTTGGAGAGATCACAGAAAACTCCTCGTTCTATTAATTTGAGGATTACACGAATAAATAGATTATATTAATTAGCTTATATTAGCTTAATAAAGGGAAATCTTCAAGTTATTATTAAACAGATGCAATCACCATCTTCTAACCTCGATTACCTTTCCGAAAACTTTATACTTATTTCTAAGATTAATTACTATTGAGAACTTTTCATTAATCAATTCCCTCAATCATTGCAGAGTTAGAAGCAGGCTTGTTGGAGCGGCATGAACTGGGCGTCGCAACAGACCCTAAGAACATCTTGTGTGACGAAGATTGCTACGATATCTACTATAGCATCATTGGTAAGTATACCTCCTTGCTAAGGAGGTTATATGTTCGCCTGCTGGTATGTTTTTCATGGTACCGTACCTCAAAAGAAAAAACGGAACCCTTATAGGATCACTTCATTGTCCACCTGTCTGTCTGTCAAGACCCTTTTCCTCAGGAGAGCGTGGAGGTATCAAACTGAAATTAATATCAAATACGGAAGTCTATGGTCCCTTGAAGCTCTAAAAAAATCAAGCTTCTAAATGAACGCAATCAAAAATACGGTCATTTATGTGATATATTTTGATACTCGCAAGTAAATCAAACCTATAGAGTACTTCCCGTTGACCTAGAATCGTAAAATTTTGCAAGAAGCAAGGTCTGACAGCGCAAGGAAAGGAAAAGTCTGAAAATCGTTAATTTGTAATTTTATCACATAATTATATTTTTTTAGGATTACTAACTTACATTTTATAGTTAGAGAATTTACCGTGACGTAAATATGATATAGAGATAGGAGAACACGGTTCAACTACAATGTTAAGTTTGTTTTAGGGATAAATCATTCCAACTACGGATCCCTTTGTTGTGCGTGGTACGGCGATACGCACTTGGCCGGTTTTTTTCCTCAAAAGACCATTTCAGACACCAATTTACATGGTCTCCAAATGATCTGATCAAGATTATGTCTGGGATTTAAAAGGGACTGTGACATCTGAGTTTGTTTCGGCCTTTCTTTTCGGAGTAGTCAGATAGGAAGTCGGCGTTTCCTATCTGACTAATCTTTTTAATAATATGATTGACGTGTAAAAGTTGTACAAACCTACCTACTTATGGAAATTAAATTATCTAACATCGCAAAAATGGCCGTATTTTTTAATTGCTTTGACTTAGAAGCTTGATTTTTTTGGAGCTCCAAGGGACAGTAGACCTATGTTATGATATTAATTTCTACTTGATACTTTCACGCATTTCTGAAGAAAAGGGTCTTGACAGCCTGACAGACAGACAATCGGACAATAAGGTGATCCTATAAGGGTTCCGTTTTTTCCTTTTGAGGTACGCGATACGGTCCAGTCAGAGTGCACGCATTAGTCACTTGAAGAGTGGGAAGCTGTATGCTGGTATTCTGGCTTGTTGACAAGTGTTAGAGAAAATATTCGGTTTCGCTGTAAATTAGATCAATAACAATAATTAGCTTATATAAGCTAAGAAGCATAAATATTTATGTTTTATAACGTTTTTATAATGTTTTGTATTAATATGTCATGGTATGGGCATGTGATACGGAGGAATGAGGAAAATGTCGTCAGGATAGTTTTGAGTATGAATGTCGATGGCTACAAAAGTAAGGGAAGACCAAAGAAACGATGGATGGACTGTGTAAAAGATGATATGGCTTGAAAGGGGATGACTACGGAGATGACGACTAATAGAGAAGTATGGAAGAAAAAGACATGTTGCTCCGACCCCAAATAAATTGGGACAAGGGCAGGAGAATGATTATGAACGTTTTTATAATGCTTTATGTTTTATATTCGTAACTTCACAGACGGCAACGCGAACGGTCACTTCGCCCTGGACGGCAACGTCCTGTACCTGCTGAGTGAACTGAACCGCGACGTGGCCGAGACGCACACGCTGCAGGTGGCGGCCAGCAACGCGCCCGGCGCCATCGCCGCGCCGCCGGCCTCCACGCTCACCGTCACCGTCACTGTACGTAACTATACAGGGTCAAATTAAATTAGCTAGCGAAATTCCGTAGACGTGATGGGTAAATAAACATCTAAACACGGTAAAACAAAAAAAAAAAATATTGAGTTTTATTTTTGGGGTCATCGACCGAATTTCAGACACTTGAAATATCAGTTTAAAAAAAAAACTGTTTTTTGTGTAAACTTCACAGATGTGATGGGTGTAGATATCTAAACACGTTAAAACCAAAATAAAACAGATTTCCTAACTCATACTTCAAATAACAACACCACCAGAGATCGTTGACCCCAAAAAAATCATCAAATCTTTTATTTTTTCATTTTATCATATTTAGATGTCGGTACCATCACCTCTACGGTGTTTCGCTAGCTAATTTAATATGACCCTGTTTATTATAGCTAAACTATCGTAGCCATCTTGTTCTTTCAATACATTTCGGCGAACAAATGCATAAATGTTTACCAATGGGCGCTATTGGAAAACTGTCAACCTCATTCGAGAGTCAAAAGAACAGTGTATTCCACAGATCACTAATATGTAGTAAGCTAGTGTATTCTATCAACCTATTAAATCGACCGACCACTACTCATCACTACTCGGGCGTTCAATAATTTATGTGAGGCGTTTAAGGGGGGAGGGACCGAGGCGAATCTCAGCCAATCTCACGTGGGGGAAAGGAGGATCTCGTCAAATATGACGTAATTATTTTTTGGCATGAAACAGTGTAAAATTGCGAGAAAACTGGGTAATTATTATAAAAAGTAATTAAGCATAATTAAGTTTATTTAAATAAATCCAACGCAATCAAGCACAGATTAAAGTGTAAATAACACTCAAAATACGCATTTTGAAAAATCTCACGTGAGATTATTATTATTATTTTTTATTTGAGATGGGATTGCTCTTGACTTCGGTCTAGGTCAGAGGTGGCAGACGCAAAGTCTACGATGGAGTGAGCTTACCCAGAAGAAGTCTGTTCACTCTCACTTTGAAAATATTAGGGTTGTATGCGTTCGGGAACATAGACGCAGGTAGTGAGTTTCACTCTTTTGCTGTGCGCATTATGAAGGATGTTTGGAAGCGCTTAGTGCGAAATGGTGGAATGGCAACTAGGTATGGATGGTAACTTGCAATGCGTCTAGATGTTCGATGGTATAAGGGGGCCGGTGGAATGAGGTTGTGGAGTTCCTGAACACACTCGCTGAAGTACAGTCTATAGAAGACTGACAAGCAGGCAACCTTGCGGCGATGAGCCAAGCTGTGAAGCGTGGCATCCACCAGTTTTACGTCGCCAATGAGCCTCATAGCTCTTGCGTTCCACTCAGTCAAGCGCAGCATATTGGTATTTAGCTGAGCCATCCCAAAGGTGGCTGCAATACTCCATGCAGAATCGGACTTGCGCTTTATAAAGGGTCAAAGGCTGTCCAGGCGTAAAGTATCGCTTCACTCTAGTTAGGATGCCCAGTTTTATGGCCGCAGTTTGAGTTTTATGCTCGATGGTAGCGCCGAAGTTGAGACCGGATGTCAACTCATGCCTAGGAGCTCGAGCAGATCTGTTACAGGAACAGATGTACCCCGAAAATTAGGAGTTTGGTAGAAACGACTCCTTTAGCGGTGAAAAGACACGCCTGTATTTTGGTGGCGTTAAAAGAGACCAAATTGTCATCATTGAGAGAAGGTTTAAGGTCAAATCAGTCCTCTCTACCATGGCCTCTCTAAGGAACGAACTTCATCGCCGCTAGTTTTGGCGCTGGACAGCAACTCTCCGAAACAGTACTGTCATCCGCGTACCCAACAATAGCAGGCTGAAGCAGGACATTGATGAGCAGGAGGAAAAGAGTTTCAGAGAGAACATAGAGATAAAGAACATTAAGAAGTTATAGGGGAAGGGGGGTCGAGCCATATCTTACGACATCTCACCAAGGGGCGTAGGGTTCGAAAAATCGCAAAACCGCCTCACGTAATTAATGAACGTCTCTTACCCACATAAGCTGCGCGGTTAATTTGCTTGCCAACACGCGTAGCGTGGTCCGGTCACAGTGGACGATCCCGCCTACATTTTGAATATGTAACAAAAACCCTGTTGTTTCTTCTACCTACGTTTTAAGAAACGGAGTACGTAATAAAGCAAGTCATTTATAAAAATCTTTTCAACAAAAATAATAAAAACAAATATTTAATTATTAATATTTGTAATGTTTAACTGATTTCTTACCTCTGCAATTCTGCATGAAGCGATGACGCGACATCCGTTCGAAAGTAAGCTGCGCGGGAAGTCTCCTGCACAGCTTACTCATCGCGTATTTAGTCAAATAAGTAAGTGATTCGCAGGGCGGCGGGTGGTGTGGTAAAGGGGTAAGTATGCATGTGATACCGACCCGGAGCCCATGCGCCCGATGTACTTGTAAAATCAGATATTCTAAACATATTTTTTAATGTATCAATTTTAATAGTTTGACGTCTCGACTAGCCAATGCTTATTTTTTTTTTTTTAATTATAATTTCATCAATGTTGTGCTTGTAGGTAAATGTATACGTCCCTAACAGGAACAACAGGGTTTTTGTTACATATTGTATATGTATAAATCCAGTGTAAGCTGTTCTCGCATTGTATAGGAATTCCTTACATTGAGAGGTCAGCTTATACTATAAATGTATAGCTTGGTATGTAGACGTGTGCAGGTACAGTACGGCCGATTTATCTTGTCAGGTCCAAACTTCGCGCAGAAGGTTGCGTACCTAGTAAGACTTCTTAGAAACCAAATGTTTACATGAGGCGAATATGAGTGAGAAAACATGCGCGAAACTTTTTAGTGCCTATGTTTGGACCTGCCAAGATAAATCAGCTCTAGTGTACTCGTGCATACCTTAGCCGTGAGTGGCTGTGGGCTGCAGAGGAGCAGCGCCTTTACTGTGCCACTGCAGGGTCTGCAGGGCACAGGCCCCTTCTCATAAAGGGAGCACGAGTATTGATCACCATTATTTTTGTTCACCGTGAGCCATGCAAAGTTGTGTTGTATCCATGTGATATAAACTAAGGGGAAAAAACTTAATTGGAAACATTAACTTCCTCGTTCCAGGTGCGAGAGGCGAATCCGCGGCCGCACTTCGAGAGACCGCTGTACACAGCTGGTATATCCACCGCAGACGACGTCGACAGGCAACTGATCACTGTACAGGTCTGTATCACATCAGGCGGTAATCATAACCTGCTGTGCTGCTATTAACCGTCAGAAGGACCTAAGAGACAGGTTATGCGGAACTCACCTAATTTGGCGGACAAGTCTGTAATCGCAAGCAAGTTGGTAAACATTGAGAAAAACCGGCCATGTGCGTGTCGGACCACGCACAATGAAGGGTTCCGTAGTTGAGATGAATTTATTCCAAGAACAAACTTTAAGATTGTACCTAGTTGAAAAACTTGTTCTCTCATACATTCCAACTGCATATGTAATTTTATACGCACAATATCGAGAGATATATACCATGTTATTTTAAGACCATAGACTTCTTATAGGTTTTCCAGTAAGTATGAACATTTTTTATTTCAAAATTTTAGGCTCAGTAGTTTCGGAGATAAGGGGGGAATGGTCAATTTTCGTCTATTTTCTTAAATAACTTTTAAATAATTTATTTTAAAATGATTAAAAAAATATATCTGATACTTACACTCAAAGTAAGCCCTTTCGTTTGATAAGTCATACGGTACAGTTTGCAAAACTTTTTTTTTTATTTTCTTATTTGCCCACAAAATTGACTCCCTTATTCAAAATTCATTTATTTACGTTACAGATCCGTGTTTGAGTCACAGAAATACATACGTGTACCAAATTTCACCTTAATCGGTCCATTAGACTCGGAGCAAATTGGCTGTGACAGACGGACAGACTGATAGACAGACAGACACACGAGTGATCCTATAAGGGTTCCGTTTTTTCCTTTTGAGGGACGGAACCCTAAAAAGTCACCGGAGCAAGAAGAAATAATACAACATACCTACTTGTATAATTTCAACATGGATAATTTATATTATGTAACAATATTTTTGACTTTCTTTTTACTTTTTTGCTACGCTTTGGAATGGGCAACTGGCTTCATCTTTATCTCGTTGACAATTCAAAAGTGCCTTTATATGGTATAATAGAAATAAATGCTTTTGTGTTTAAGTTTGAGTTTGAATAAAAGATGACGATGAAACAAAGAATGACATCGGATGGTCATCCGATTCAAATATGGCATTTCTCCCACGAATTGACTCATTCACTGTCGGGAGACACCGATTTAACTAAATCGATATTTACAGGCATCGCATACGGAAGGCCTAGCTGTCACCTACTCGATAGACCAGGAGTCCATGATCGTGGACCCGTCGCTAGAAACCGTCCAAGAAATCGCCTTCGAGCTAGACTCTGATACCGGACTACTAACGCTGAGAATCCAGCCCACTGCTTCTATGCATGGCATGTTCGAGTTTGATGTCGTGGCTACTGATACAAGTAAGATAACAGATTTTTGCAGGAGTAGTGGTATCTAAATAGTTAGTAGGGAAGGCTGCCGATAGATTTAACTGTAACAAAAATCTCCGATGGATTTTTTACACCACAAATATTTCACTCTCTTTTCTTTGCGAACATCCGGAGAGCTAATGCCCATAGTAAAGACTGTGGAAGAAAACTGTCAAATTTGTTCCGCGTAGATGGCGCTACATGTTCGTTACTTTCATTACGCTGTCATTGGAGTTCCTTTTTGAAAATTTTGTCGCGAGATTTTATTTTATTTTTTTATTTTATTTATTTGGGACAAAAAACAGTTATACAGTGCAGCATTTACAAAAAGTAGTTATGTTACAGTCGAAAAAACGTATAACTCACACTATTGTCCACGAGGTGACATCGGAGTATGATTACGAACGCATGTTAAATGAGAAAAAAGCTGAGCTGTGCTCAAGGTTATGCTTGGTAAACCATATAGATTTCCCACTATTGAACTATATGCGGACTGTAAGTTACTTACGGTGAGACAGCTCTTTGTCCTCCGAGCCACGCTTAGGATGCATAAATACATTCCTCCACCAGATAACACTAAGCGCAAAGCAAAAACGATATTCCCAACAATAAGCCTACATTCTAGACTACATTCGCCAGGCGCCAGTTCTACATTGTGAGCTCTTTCATTTACAGAAACCTTGCTAAAATTATTCAATTACCAGGGCTAAATCACCATCAGGTCAGAGTTAAGGTACAAAGTTGGCTTCAGGATCAAGACTACGTTCGAACAGAAGAACTACTCCGCCTCCAGCAGTAGCAGTATAAAACTTCTTCTATCCATTTTTACCAATAGCAGTCTCATCAATGTCAGCAAGATACATAAAAATACTACCTAACACTATAAACACATACATGCAAATACATACAACTCAATCATACACACACCCTTATGTACATTAACATCACACACTCTACTACACGTGCACACTCACAGTTCAACTCCGTTTAATAAATTCCTTTACTCTTAGTTTAATCTTTTGAAATTATTTGATTGTACTTTCAAACAGGTTTTGTGCCATGATTTTGTATACTATACAGTGTGAGTCAAAATACCCCTGTTATACCGAAAACAGTGTATTGTTTAAAACACTATTAGTTATTCTGGAAGGTCGCCATGGTCATATCTCAACTTTAAATAATTTCGGTTTTCTCTTACAAAATACAAATAATATTTTAATTTTGCTATGTCGTAGCAACCCTACATAGGCGGAGCCAAATAAATCAATGACCGCAGGCCGTAGGTATGTAGGTATTGTCGCGTCCTTTGACCTGGCGAGCTGTTGCCTCATCGCGCGAGTGAAATGATCAGTACGGTAATTATTAAGTTTGTACATAACATTTTCCTTTTCAAATCCTGCGCAGCTTTACACACGTAGGTACACGTAAGTACACTCATAGTTTTAGCACATGAACATATTATTCACAATAAGGACAACAAACACAAAAGGTACACAGAACTTAGACAGTTGTCTTGCTGCTGCAAGATTACCGTCAGTCGCACCTACACACATTATCATGTCATAATATTCATTGTTCGCATATTCGGTCATGATTCCTCGCAAAATTCACTGCAATCCAACGCGAAACTAGACGACAAGCATCCAACTCGAAAGAATGAAGTGAACTAGCGAAATAAATGCCTAATTACTTAACTAGCCTACAATAATAAAAATGTACACAATTTTAGGGATCAATAAGATATTAAGTGAATTCCGATAATAAATAGGTACTATTTTTAAAATAAAATATTGTACCTAGTGGTAGCAGTGCACCTACATTTTGCTTACGGTATTTCTGTCCCATGATGTGACAAGGGGCCAGTTAAAATTGTATTATTTGACTAATTAAGGTACTAATTGAGGTTGACTAGTATTTGTAGCATTAATTTCAAATCTTAGTGGTTTACCTATTTTCTGTATTTTTTAAATGATAAAGAAATAAAATACATTGCCATAATTATGAAACAAATCTAATTCCAAAATAATCGAATACAGTATCCAAAAACCCCAAAAAGATTGCCCGGTCTTACATGTACGGAATCTTTTAGTGATTTTCTTTCCGAGGTGGCGGCAAACTCAAAGGCCGCGCGCGGCGGCACGGCGGCACGCCAAAAGATTTTTGTAAGCTGAAATGATTTTGAATCTTATTTTTATGATTAAATAACATTCAAAATCATTTCAGTTTAAAAAATCTTTCGGATTTGAAGCATTCTTCAACCGATGCCGATATCCAATAAGAAAGCCGGAAGCAATGGGCGTGCAGTATAGTGTAGGAAATTGCAAGATATTGGTGGCATTTCTACCAATCGGAGGATTAAAACTGCAATTAATTCTTATAAAAATGTATTTCACCAAAGAGTAACGAAAACAGTTAGGTCGTTCGATATCTTACTTTTGAGGATAGATAAATGATAAATGATAAATGATTTTTATTTCTGTAAGTAGGTTTGTACAAACACTTTTACAAGTCAATATATATTTTTTTTAAACTAGATGAAGTCGGCGTTTCCTATCTGACTACTCTGAGAAGAAAGGCCGAAACAAACTCAGAGGTCACAGTCTCTTATAAAGTCCAGACATAATCTTGGTCACTTCATGTGAAGACCATGTACGAGGGCGGGTCAATAAGCCCGTGACTTTTGGAATAAAACACAGATTTTTTGATAAATAAATCATTTTATTTTTCAACGTAGTCTCCCTTGAGCTCTATACACTTTGTCCAACGCTTCTCCAATTTTTTTATCCCTTCCAAAAAATATGATTTGTCGAGGTCCTCAAAATAGGCCTTTGTTTGCGAGATGACTTCATCATTGGAGTCAAATCTTTTTCCACCAAGCCATTTCTTCAGGTTTGGGAACAAGAAGTAGTCACTCGGAGCCAAATCTGGAGAATAGGGCGGATGAGGGAGCAATTCATAGCCCAATTCATGGATTTTTGCCATGGCAACTGCACATGTGTGCACCCTTGCATTGTCTTGGTGGAAAAGAACTTTTTTCTTGGCCAAATGAGGTCGGTTTTTTTTCAAATCGTCATTGAATCGGTCCAATAAGTTGGCATAATATTCCCCATTGATTGTTCTTCCCTTTTGAAGGTAGTCAATGTGGATTATCCCGCGTGCATCCCAAAAAACAGTCGCCATAACTTTATTGGCTGACAAACCCACCTTGGCCTTCTTTGGCGCCGATTCACCCTTAGAAACCCACTGTTTTGACTGTTGTTTGGTCTCTGGTGTGTTGTGATGGATCCATGTTTCATCCACGGTTACAAAACGGCGCAAAAACTCCTCCATATTGCGATTAAACAACGCCAAACCTTCCTGTGAAGTTGTTACACGATTGCGTTTGTGGTCGACTGTGAGCAAACGCGGCACCCATCTTGCGGAAAGCTTTCTCATGCCCAAGTGATCATTCAAAATTGAAACCACTGAGCCATGCGAGATCCCTACGGCTTCCACAATCTCTTGCACTTTCAATCTTCGGTCGGCCAACACCATATCGTGAATTTTTTCGATTGTTTCGGGTGAAGAGACCTCAACTGGGCGTCCAGGACCTTCGGCATCTTCAGTGCTTGTACGGCCACAACGAAATTCAGTAAACCACTTTTTTACCATTGAAATCGATGGTGCAGAGTCCCCATAGTATTTATCAAGCTTAGCCTTGGTCTCGGTAATGGTTTTTTTTCGCAAAAAATAATGCTTAATAAGCACACGAAATTCACTCTTTTCCATTTTTTCCTCAAATTACTGGGTAGTCTGATAAAGATAGCTGTCAAACACAAACTAACTGACGCAGCAAGTTCAAATTTTGACAGGAGTCAAATGACAGATGCCTGTTGACAGGAGTAATGTTGCTTTTTCAGTAAAGAGGTCAGAAATTCAAAAAGTCACGGACTTATTGACCCGCCCTCGTAGATTGGTGTCTGAAATGGTCTTTTGAGGAAAGAACCACACAGATTGAGAGGACCTGTCCAGTCAGTGCACGCATTTGTCAGTAATCGCGCAGCTCAACTCAGAACTTAAGGAGCTCAACGATTCGACGAACAATACCAAAGAAAGGACATTGGGGTAGGCCGCATAGATTACTCAAACTGCCAGACCATGATTAAAAATAACTGAGAGAAAAAATAAAACAAACAAAAACAAAAAAAAAAAGCAATGACCTACATAGTCTTCACATTCACAATAAAGTAAAATAATATAATACTTACAAAGTAAATATTAATGTCAACATTCAGTATGCAAAAATAAAAATAATATAAAATAAAATTGGAGCAGTTCAATCCCAAGCCTTTTTGTCCTCAATATAATCTTTAACGGTATAAAAAGCTTTCTGACACAACTTGCGTTTAATGAATGATTTGAATTTATTAAGGCTCAGATCTTGAACGTGGCTTGGAAGTTTATTATAAAAGCGTATACATTGACACCTGAATGACCCACCTATTTTCTTGAGCCTTGTTGGAGGTACAACAAATTTGTGTTTGTTCCTAGTATTTATATTGTGGATATCACTGTATTTTTTAAACAATTTAATGTTTTTATGGGCATATAAAAGATTTTCAAAAATGTACCTACTGAGAAGGCAAAGTCATTATATTAATCTCCTTAAATTTCTCTCTGAGAGATTGTCTCGGACTTAATTTATAAATGCATCGAACAGCTCTTTTCTGTAAAACAAAGATAGTCTGAATGTCGGCTGCATTTCCCCACAACAGAATACCGTACGACATTATACTATGAAAGTAGCTAAAGTACACTAAACGGGCTGTCTCTATGTTGGTTAAATTACGAATTTTCCTAACAGCGTATGCTGCGGAGCTTAGCTTTTTTGACAATTTATCTATATGTGGGCCCCACTGAAGCTTAGCATCCAAAGTTAAGCCCAAGAATACTGTGCTATCTTCAGGATTCAACTCTTCGCCCTTTATCAACACGTTAGTTTTCACCTGCCTAACGTGAGGTAGCGTAAACTTAATGCATTTGGTTTTTTTTCATTAAGCAGTAAATTATTAACATTGAACCAGTGAACTACTTTTGAGATCGCTCTGTTTACATCGTCAGTAACCAGCTGCTGACGTTTAAGTTTAAACAAAAGTGAAGTATCATCCGCAAACAAAACTATATCATGTTTATCCTTAATGAGGTAGGGCAAATCGTTAATATAAATAAGAAACAAGAAAGGACCAAGAATCGAGCCCTGTGGGACCCCCATTGTTACTATAGATCCGGGCGATCTTTTTCCATTAACGTCAACGCTCTGAATCCTATTACTCAAGTATGAAGTAAGAAGATCCAGAGCGGTGTTCCGGATCCCGTAATGGCGGAGTTTCCTGATTAACGTTTCATGAAGAACGCAATCGAACGCCTTTGACAAATCACAAAAGATGCCCAAGGCATCGCATTTGTCTTCGCATGCATTATAAATATGTCCTAAAAGTTCAACACCGGCATCAGTAGTTGAACGACCCTTTGTAAAACCGAACTGCTTGTTATGTAATAATTTATGTTTATTAAAAAATCTTTGCAATTGGTCTAAAATTAATTTCTCAAAAATTTTACTAAACCTGTTAAACAAATGGAATTAATTTTCATAGGGAGCTAATATTTTTTTTATTAAACTTTTTACTAGGTATTTGTATTTTTATAAAAACCTTGTAGTTGGGTTTAAACTGCAGTTTTATGTAGATGTATGTAGCTACGTCTACTTCTACTCTGCGTAGGTATTTCGCATATCATACTGGTATTCAAGGCTTAATTCAATCTTGAAAAAAAAACTCAACTTGCCTCTCTGATGCAAGAAAATTATAGGCTTTTTACTATTATGTGTTAAGTGTCTTATCTGACGCATTCATCCCTATATCAAAGAAGAGAGAATAGAGGTCAACCAATTTTAGGGTTGACTCCATCAAAAATATGAAGAAAACTTTGACATGTCGAAAGCATTCAAAAACTTTAATGAACATTGTTGGGGACTTCATCTAATGATTAATAATGCACAACAGAATATGGGACCGCTGGATCAAAAGAGGTATTCTGAGTCACCCTGTATAACACACTTCTTAGTAAAAGGTTTTCGGTAGCACAGTGACACCAGAACACTGACTCCTGAGTCACAGGATCTCCTAGTTTGGGAGTCAGGGTTTACTCTATCTGTATGACCTTTATTCACAGAAATTCATGCGACCTAGTATTTAAGCATTGTTTAAGGTTTTAGTATAAATAAAGATTTTTATTATTATATTATTAAAAATAAATAAAAAATAAAGTACATATTTAGAAGAAAAACACTATATACCGACGAATCGAAGGAAGCGGATGACAAGAGCGACTCTTATGGGCGACTTGCAAGAGATTGTGAAACCATTCTTTTAAATTGAGATTGCGACAGCGCGAAAATATCAAAATCAATGAATTGTGAAATGATTTCTCGTAGTCGGCGGAGAGGGGCTCGCACCCCAGCCTTTGTTCTACATCGCGCAGTGTAGAATAGTCGAGGTGCGCGCACCTCCCGCCGAATAACAGTTCTAGGTACTAAGTAACACAATCTATTCGAGAGCTCAGTACAATTAAATTTGTTGAGATGGTGCTACGTGTTTTTTCTTGTCACCGATTGGTCGCTTTGTCTTTAAGATGACTTTGACAAGTGACAAATACACAGCGCTCTCTTGCGGCGAAGCTTCCAGGAAACAACTCCAGTACCCTGAACATGAAGTCTCTTTTCATGCACACAATACACTCTATGGCCACATTCGAATGAAGAAGACTGATTTAAATGCAAGAACGAGTACTTGACATTGCATCTTTGTACACTGCTAGTACCAGTTTTGGGAACGACGTTGACAAGGGGCGCTGTTGGTTATCCTTTGTGTTTTGTGAAACGTCACTTGAAATTGTATTCAAAAACAAAATGGCGGCGCTAGTTCCGATTTTGGCCACGCGCCACAATAACCTTGTAGCGCTATAGTACTCGTATTGTCTAATGCAGATGGAGCGACGGGCCGCTCTGCAGTGAAGGTGTACCTGATCTCGTCACGCAACAGAGTGTACTTCCTGTTCTTCAACGCACTGGATTTAGTCAATACTCACAGGGATTTTGTGAGTATATGCTGATAATTTTAACGTTTGTCAGACTAAGTTTTTTCCTTGAAGTTTTCTTTTCTATTAATAAAAAGTTCGAAGAGAAACGCAAAAAAAAATTGAACTGATGTGTTTTAAAAGATATAGATATAACTATTATCTAATTATGAAGTATGCACAACGCTCAATCTTTATTTAGAAACGTGAACTTTGTACCTACTCTATTTAGATAGAGCAGGTATCCAGTGCAATAAAAAATTATGATTATGATTTCGTAGATTAGTTTAGACTAATCTACGAAATCATAATCATAATTTTTTATTTATAAACAGAAAATCTTAAACAGAGAAAGGAGTCTGAGGTAGGAAGGTGCTGAGTTACAGATCACCCGGCTCTCCTTGATAGGACATGCTAATTTACAAACGGTTACATTTAAGATACTTACATAAAATAGTTTATAAAATTATAATATAATTGATTTTAAATCCCCTGTACTGTTCACCAGATAGCCGAAACGTTCTCTAATGGGTTCGAAATGACATGCAACATCGACCAGACTCTGCCGGCCACCGACTCCAACGGCATCGCAAGCGAAACTACGACGGAAGTCAGGGCGCACTTCATACGAGACGACTTGCCCGTCCCTGCTGAAGATATCACCGAGTGAGTCGCACATCATAACTCCACACACGCAACCTCCCACCCACACCACCCTTCCATCCGCACACACAACCAATGACTATATGTGGTTTAATTCTCTTTGCACACACCCTTCCACCCTCACACACACCCACACACACAATCTCGCTACCACTCGCTACACTAGTAATCTCGTGTGCCAATATCAATATTTGGCTAATTAATTTTAATTTTCTTTTATTTCGGTATCCATCGCAGTATAATCGCATAGCCATTGATGTATTAGAAGTTTAATATGTTTAATATGGGCATAGCCAAGATTTTTCTGCTTTGCTTACAGCGGCTGTTCGGCTTCTATATTCAAAAGACAATGTTCAAAATGGCCCTGTGCAATGAAGAGTTTGAGAATATACGATAATTAATCGCCTATTTTATTATATAAGTTGCAAATACTTCTGTATCACGGACTAGCTGTATTCCAAAATGTATTTTTAATAGAATTTAATGCGACTAATAACATTACATCGCCATCTTCACCTATGTCGTGTCAAAAGTGAAATAGGGATGTCCGATCAATTATAATCGATCGATTGAATTATTAATCGATCGATTGTGTTTTTTTTTCTAAAGTGTAGTTTTAAAAACCTAATAAAATACTTTATGAATGCAGTCATACTCCAATTTAAATAGGTAGTAAGAATAATATTATAAAATAATCAAAACTTCTTTATTTCTATACAATCATTCAAACTAATTCATTATTTACGACAATTAATACAAAAATAACGCTCCTTTTGCGGTTCATTAAACGAAAAAAATACTTATTTTTACTAAACACATCACAATTACCTAATGTTTTATTTAAAAAACAATATTGCAAACTAGATACAGATGTTATTATATATTATTATTACCAGTATAGAAGAGTGTTGTTATATATAAAATAAACCATTGTCATACATACTTGTAATGTTTATATGACAAAGTAGATGTAACAGACTGTAATAATTTAAGACCACAGTAAATCATAATCGAAAAATCGATTAATGGTGTCGTATTACATCCCTAGTTTTGCCGGTGAACGTGTCATTGTTACCAATGGCACAAAGGCCAAAAAGCCATGCCATAAAATTATAAAAAAAAAGTCATTGTTACCACAATTGAGAGTTACAGTTTCTGCCCTGTGCTTTTTCCTGTGCAGAACTATCGGTTGCTGCGCCCATGTTATGACCATTATTTGGTACCTAAGTTATGCGAGGTATCAAAATAATACCCCCCTGCACAGTTTTTAGACACTATTTTAGTTCGTAATTTAGACGAAGAACAATAAACGTGAAATTAAAATCTGTGTTTTATTTCTTATTCAAATATAAATATTGTAGGACTAGGTTTTAAAAAATCACTTATTACCATCTAATTGGTAAAGCTGGTATCCTATGCACACCGTTCAGGCATAGGGACGCTGTTTCTACTCATCTCATTCCAAAACGAATGCTACGAATTCAGTTACCTACCTATGTTGATTAGTTTAATGTATATTAATTTTGCACTTGCATCCATGTTTTAGAAAAATAACTGCATAGGTACCTAATTATCTAGGTAGGTATTATGATATTACTTTTCAGTTTCTTAAAAATTACTCAGAGCTATGAAAAATCATGGTAGGTACCTACATTTAATATTCGTTGTTATGGTTAGATTATAACCTCAAAATCTGATACTTTTTTTGAAATATATCTTTTCTGCAGCTAGTCCGCTATAAAAACAAGATCTTCTAGGAGTCTCCAAATGATAGAGAATACAATACATAATTATCCGATGCTCTTGGCTCCAGGGCCAACAATGTATGGACGCAGAGCAATGTCCTTTTAAAATGTTAGTCAAAATTCAGATTTTCTTACGTTTTTTGCAATTTGCAGGTCAGAATGAGGTTACATGTTGATCTATGTGAACTACCTATTTAGAACATAATTAGGTACCTACAAATATAAAAAAAAATTAAATATATATACTTATTCATTGATTTTAATGAATTCTTTAAAATCATCAAAACAACTAAAACACTATTTGAGGTCAATTCTAATTTACAGAGTTATTGGTTAGGTATTATTTATATAATAAATAGCAAATTATTATTTATATATATAAATACATGGGAGTCTTTGTTGATAACCATTTGTCATGGTCCACACATCTGACTGCTTTAAGGGGTAGGGTTCGAAAGATGCTCCGTGTCTTCAAGCAACTGAGTAAAATTGCAGATGACTCAGTTCTAAAAATGATATACTTCTCTCTTTGTCAATCGGTCCTTAACTATTGTATAAGAGCATGGGGCGCAGCTGGCAAAACCTTGTTGATAAAGGTTGAAAGAGCTCAACGAGCTCTGCTTAAAGTTGCCTATGGACGACTGTTCCGGTACTCCACTAACACACTGTATACCGAAATTGGAGTTCTTAGAGTACGACAGCTTTACATCTTGTCTGTCACTCTAAGATTTCACAAAACCTCCATGTCCACTGTTATCCTGTCAAGTCGAAGGGTGCAATGGGAAAGGATCCGATGCCGTAAAGCGGTCGGTAGAAGGTCGTACGGTTTTATGGGACCGCAAACTTAATAACTGTCTGAAAATTCTACAACTAACTCAAACTAAATGTAAAATTACGGTTACAAAATGGCTTCTTACACTGGACTATGACATGACTGAAAAATTATTAATATAAAAAAAAATAAAAAGAAAAAAAAAAACAATTTGAACGCTGTGATAGGTTATACAGATCTCTATATATTATATTTGTTCTTTTTTATCATAAACTACCACATAATTATATACGTCCTCAGGCATAACATTCAGACACACTTTCTCATTACACACAATACATACACAACTACCTTAGTACAAACACACCAACTCACACATACACACACACCATCACAGTTACACACAACATACATGCATACCATACTAGGCTATCTACTGTTTTTGGTATTACTATTAGTTTTCATAATGTATTCGATTTTATTGCATATTTTTTTTCTAGTATATTGCGAGTGGATTTGATAAAATTAAGGAAATTACTGTAACGTATAATAACATGTATGCGTAAAAATGTAAACGGAACGAAGAAGCCTGGATCTCACGACACAGGGAATCCTAGTGTGAGTTCCAGGATTCAACGTCTTTGAATGCAATTTCTGAAGCAATAAATTATTCTATTCTATTCTATTCTATTATTATTATTATTCTGTAAATACATATTTGTTACGGTCGCGAATCATTCGAGCTATCTTAAGACATCCCCCTAACTAACCTCGTGGTATGTTTAGACTGCGCGACGACACGCAGCGGCTGCGCATGATCCAGTCGACTCTCCTGCTGGAGCTGCTGGAGCTGAGCGACGTACAGGCCGGCGCCGCGCCCGTGTTGCCGGGCGGTGAGTACGCGCTGGCCGTGTACATCCTGGCGGGGCTCGCCGGCCTGCTGGCGGTGCTGTGCCTCGTCCTCCTCATCACTTTCATCATCAGGAACCGTGCGTGAGTACACTGCGAATCTTTTGGCACTCAAATGATATTGGTAAACATCAGTTCATTTGTTTTATGTAATGACACTTGAAATATATTCAAAAAACAAAATGGCGGCGTTAGTTCCAATTTCGATCACGCGCCAAAATAACCTTGTAGCGCTATACACGTTAAATAGCCGCCATCTTGGATTTTGATTTCTACGCTATCACTATCATCATCAGTTACTGCGAGCGAGTAAAGAACGAAACCTATCGAAAATGCCAATATTTTGCAACATACTGAACCAATAATGTATTCTTGAACTTTAAATCGCAATATACCTCTACTATCTATACTGGTTATATACCTCTTTCTTCTTTTATTTTTGGGTGGGAAATTATTAAATAACTTCTCTCTGGGCGGAGCAGGAGGGCGTGTCAGACATTTACTGACTAAAACTCACCCGTGTTCCTTCAGTGGCCCGTGCCAGGGCCACGGTAACTCTTTCAAACAGCCCGCAACCTAGTAGGACTGGTAATCCCCCTAGGAATAAAAAACTACATACTATACTGAACCACAATAATTCTTAGACCAAACTTCAAGTTAAAGTTCAGCTGAGTTCTTCGTATTCGTACGTATGTTTTAGTGAATGAGAACTACATGATCTAAAATGCTGACACATTTCATTTTTATATGTGTTTTTGACTATTTTCATTTTCTCTTATATAGACTTAAAATACTTGTTAACCACAGGCTCAATCGTCGTATCGCAGCCCTATCGATGACAAAGTACAGCTCTGTAGACTCGGGGCTTAACCGCATCGGCCTGGCCGCGCCCGGCACCAACAAGCACGCTGTGGAGGGCTCCAACCCCATTTGGAACGAAACTCTTAAAGCACCTGACTTTGATGCTGTTAGGTAAGATAGATATACATATAGGATGAAAAAAGAATTCAGTCTTGAGTTGAGAAAAAAAAAAAGAAAGTATTTTATACCCCGTTACGCACATGAACCAAGTCAGCTTAGTATTCAGTGCTGGACTTGGTCTCATTTCATGGAGAATTTGCTTCACCTTTTATTTTTCCCGCTGCAGCGAGATGTCCAATGATTCGGACCTGATTGGCATCGAAGACCTGCCGCAGTTCAGGAACGACTACTTCCCGCCTGAACTCGACAGGTCAATGAGGGGCAGGGATGCTGAAAACCCTGGAGTGGTAAGCATTCATAATACCAAGGTTTTTTTTAATCTCTTTAAAACGAACAGTCCCCGAAACGATCTACTGAAATTGTCAATGTTTACGTGATTGATCATTGATGCGCAAAATGATCGTCTACAAAATGCACTTGAAGCGATTGACAATAAACACACAAAACATTGATAATTGCAACTGATCATTTCGGGGGCCCTTAATGCCTTAAAGTTTAAGGCATGTTTAAGATGTTTATTGATTTAAGGCTTAAACCAATAAACATGCATTAGACCCACGGTTTTGATCCCTAAAGAGGCTATCAAAGTATATACGAAATAATCTACACACATTGCGCTAATCGAGAGGCGAGCGTACTGCCATTAACTGGATCTTACTTAGTAATAATAATAATATGGATACTAGATGTATTGGTGGAAATAAAAATGTTTGAATTTCAATTATTCCAGACCAGTGCCCGCAATCCTATAGCGAATCATGAGAACAACTTTGGGTTCAACACTACTCCCTTCAGCCCAGAGTTCGCAAATACACAGTTCCGGAGATAAAATATATAATATGTAATAAATATATGATCGGATAATCGGGCGCTTATATACGTAAACTTCTTTCCTCGAAAGAATAATATGGACATTCCTTTCTGAATAAATATGTAATCCCGGGTTTCCGGGTAGCGTAGCGTTTTTGGTTTTTTTTACGAAAAAACAAGTTACAAACCCCCGCACCCCCTCCCACACTCTCACCTCTCCACCCCGCTCCCCCTCCTCCATACTAAGAAGGTATTTGAAAAAACAACGAAATATTCCCCGTTTTTTTCATATATGTTTCTTGAAACTTTCGAATAAAACATTGAAACAAAAACGACGGAATTCGAAAGAAACGGGAACTTTCGCTGTTTTTTTCAACGCTATTCCCGGGATTACAGAACTTTGTAAAAACAACATTAACAAAGTTAATGAAATTATAGCAGTGGCTATTTTGATTTAGTATCTTTATTTCATTCAAAACAAATGGAATATCAATAAAAAATGAGTAGTAGTGTAGTAGTGGAAATTGATTTATCTATCTAACAGACTAGTGATGGAATCGATTAATTTATTGTATTTTATACGAACAAGAAGGGATTCTGAAAGGCATGTCCGTATTATTCTTTCGTGGGAATAAAAGTGAAGTTTAGGTATATTAGCGCCCGATTATCCGATCACTGGTAATAATACCGTTATTGTATTATTCAATTTAGTTAAATAATGTATTTATTTATGTATCTATACAAATCAATACAATACAAATGTTAAAATACTCGTATTATGTAAGTCAGTAAGTGCAATTATTTTCGTTTTACAGAAACCTGATAAAATACTGCATTTGTTTTCTGTGTTTTATTTATACTTAGGTAGTTATTATTGCTGTTTTAGCACATTTCACGGCCCCAAAGGATCCCCAAAGACTTCCCTTTAGAATACATAATTATTCTGCAAAGAGTTTCCAACGTATCAACGTCATCTAACGAGCCTAGCCAACATAGACAGAGAATAATAATAATAATAACCTGGGACATTCCACACACGGTCATCTGATCCCAAACTAAGCAGAGCTTGTACTATGGAAACCAGATAACTGATAAACTACATACACTACTTTTTTTTGTAAATACATACTTATATAGATAAATACACCCAGACTCAGGACAAACAGACATGTTCATGCACACAAATGTTTGTCCTGGATGGGAATCGAACCCACGACCTGCGGCGTGATAGGTGGTATCTTAATCAACCACGCCAACTGGCCTGTCAAGAGAATGACAGAGAACTGTGACAGAGAATGCTAGCATTGTCTGTCTACGCTAGCCAATCATTTTTTATTGACAACTAATGTCATTCACAGAACACTAGTGCACAGAGGTGTCTACCAGTGTCTACGTAGTTTGTGACTCGGCGACTAGTGTCCAAAGACTAATAAATAGGGAGCTAGTGTCATTTTAGTTGTGATCGGTTGTGTCAGGGTCAGTGAATAGTGTTAAAGGAAAATAATATTTATTTCTGCCCCTAATAAGTGTTCCTTACAAATAAGAGCTGTATCTGATTACCTGGATCTATATTGTTCACACACATTTTTACAGTTCTAGACATTGAGTTATAAATAATGGTTCTAGAACAGAACTTCAAAATGCCGCACAAGAAACATTATTGTGATCTAAACCTCGGTATTACGCTGTTTTTTATTTCTATTTGTTATCCAATTTCTTACAATATTCAGCTATCCGAGGTCACCACAACTTTATCCCTATACTTTGTACACATTGACGATATACCACTCACTCTGTTGCCAATATTACATTGTCAGGCAATCTGCTGTTTACTACGTAGGTATATCAAGGAACCATAAATGTCTTACTATGCATCAAATTGTGATCGGGGCTGTGATTGAACATTTGAAAAAGAAAACTTTTTTGCGACTTTTCTCGCAACATGTGAATCATACTCAATATTCAATCATTTATTGCACTCCACAAAGTGTACATATACTCGTAGTACGGGTGGTGGCGTTAATTTGAAAAAATAATTTTATACTGGCTGAAATTCATACCAATAAATGTTTTTTGAAAAGCTTCTGTCTGAACCGGGAATCCACCAACGAACGGGAACCACTTTGATTCAGTTTCGAATGTAGTCAGATGGGCCATCGCAACAATCAAGTTCATTTACGCAACTGACATACTCGTACATGAGTATATTCTCCCCACTTCCGTGCAGCTGACTAACTGTTTTGGGTAGAAGATGATCCCAATTTGTTTTAGCGCGATATGAAATTATTTTTTTATAAGTTTTTTTTACAACTTTAACATGCTATAACTTAGGATTCCCCCATGAGAGCGACGGCTGACTCACATTCATGGTTATTTAATATTAAACATCTACATACTACAAATCAAATTTATTCGGAATAAAATTGGTCGGAAAAATCGAGGATCCCATAACGTAATATAGTAACAACAGGTTAATTTTTAAAGGTTCTGACAGTATGTTGCCCATAAAGACGTCTACCCTCGGGCGACACTGTCGTAAGCTGCGCAAGTTGGGTCAGCTCACCAAGCACCACCCGGAGACGTTCAAACACTACCGTAGCTACTCCACCGTAGTCGCCGAACGACAGAGACAGCTGCTCGAGTATGGAGGGAATGTCATACACCCACTTAGCTTGTTCAGGTATAAGTAAAGATAAAAAACCGGCCAAGTGCGTGGCGGACTACGCACAATGAAGGGTTCCGTGGTTGGGATGAATTTATTCCAAGACCAAACTTAACATTGTAGTTGAAAAACATGTTCTCCCATACATTCGTGGGTTCGATTCCCATCCAGGACAAACATTTGTGTGCATGAACATGTCTGTTTGTTCTGAGTCTGGGTGTAACTATCTATATAAGTAAGTATTTGCAAAAAAAAAAGTAATAAATGTAGTATATCAGTTATCTGGTTTCCATAGTACAAGCTCTGCTTAGTTTGGGATCAGATGACCGTGTGTGGAATGTCCCAGGATATTATTATTATTCCAACTGCAAATGTACGTTTACCATGTTATTTTAATATCATAAACTTCTTATGGTAAGTTTTACTGTAATATACAGGGTGTCCCTGGAAGTATGGATCAAATCGAAAAGGGGCGTGGGCAAGGTCATTTCCAAACTTTTTAACCCTGAGAATGTTAATGCAATTTTTTACGGTTCAAAAGTTATGACCAATTTTTGTTTTTTTCAATCACTTCGCCTAGTGCTCAATGAAAAAAATCATAAAAAAAAAACTAGCAAAGCTATCAATTACTTTTTTTTTTCAAAACTTTGTAGAAAAGTGGGCCTTTCCTGTGGTAATACTTTTACGCAGCTAGAAAACATACGTTCAATAAGAAAAAACATTCACAGCAAAGGCTTCGTTCTGGCAAAAATTTTACTAAATTTTCGAGCGATTTTCATGGGAAAAAGTTACACTAGCGAAAGTTGACCACGTATTACAATAACTGGTCCAAGTCATAGAGATTCTTTGGAGGTATGATTCGCTGGAATTAGTTTAAAAGTTAGAGAATGTTATTAACAAGGAGGTCGTATTTTTAAAATTTTCTAACTACGTGGCAAAATAAAATAAAACAATGAAATTAATATGTAAATGTAATTAAATTGAAATTACAATAGATGTTCAATATTCCTTCCTCTTACTCTCAAACACAACTGGCATCGCCGAATGAAATTTGGTATTATTTGTCTAAATGCACGGGAATTATTTTTTATGTATAAGGTTGCAGATGTGATTTTCTGACGGAGTTGTTCCTCGGTTCCGCTTTCTGTCTCGTACACCATCTCTTTGTAATAACCCCATAGAAAGAAATCTATGGGGTTCAGGTCAGGGGAACGTGCTGGCCATCGAATGTGTCGCCCTCTTTCGATCCAACGACTAGAGAAAGTTAAGTCTAGATGGTCTCTTACGACTCTTGCGTAATGTGGGGGAGCGCCGCGCCATCTTGCTGCAACCACATGTCTCGACGGGTTTCAAGTGATACTTCCCCAAGTAAACCATTTAGGTCATTCTGTAGAAATCTCAAGTATGAGGGGCCATCGAGTCTAGCAGGTAACTCATAAGGACCTATTTATTAGCTGTCCTTCTACTATTCCAGCCCACATGTTTACTCCGAACTGATGCTGGAAATGGTCACTTCGTACAATGTGTGGGTTAATGCGCGCATAAAAATACAGATTATGCATGTTAAATATCCCCACCCTTCGGAAACTTGTTTCATCGCTCCATAAAATTTTCTTTAAAAATTGAGAATTTTCACGATGGCGACGTAACATTTCCCTACAAAAAGCCCTTCTCGGGCCATGATCACACGGTAAAAGGGCTTGCACACGTTGAACGTGAAAGGGATGAATTATGCGTCGTCTCACAGTACGATGTACCACAGATCTCGGAAACCCTGACATTCTTGACATGCGACGAATACTTGTCATTGGATTCTCACGTAGCATCTGAAGCACCACATCTTCGACTCCAAGGTCTGGAACGCTACGTCGACCTTCCCTAGCTCCTGGATTTCTACCATCTGCGTAAGCGGAGTGTACACGCTGGAATACTCGCTAATCCGGATAGCGGTCCCGATTAGGATATCGCTCTCGATACACTCTTGCAGCTTGGCGTGCAAAATCCGTAAATGAAATGCATATCTGCATATTCATGGCTGTTGTACGTAGCCATACTCAAGTCAAACAGTGTCCAAATCACAGGCAAAAACAAAGTCCAAGTTACACAGTCCAAATAACGTTAAAGAATAATTATTGATGAACACCGAATTAAGTACGTGCGCAGTCACAAGCTGGTAGCGAATTACTAAAACATCTACCTGAGTGCGAACGTGCGCCGGCGCTGGTTCTTTTGTTTCCCTTCCCCCACACATTCCTAGCACCTCGTTGGAATGCAATGCCCCTTGCACTTCCTCTTTCACCTTGCCGCGCTCGCCCCGTCGCCATACATATTGTACATGAGATAACAAAAAGTTTACCGAAATTATTTTTATTTTTTATTTAAACCTAAACCACATCAAACAGTAGTGTTCAGATAGGTAACAAATGCCTAGGGACTGAAATTAAATCGTTAGTTAAGCTGAATAAAAATAAAATTAGAAACATAGAAAATTGTAAAAATACGACCTCCTTGTTAATAAAAAATCTCTAACTTTGAAGCTATTAAGAAAATTCCAGTGGTTCATACCTCCAAAGAATCTCTATGACTTGGACCAGTTTTTGTAATACGTGGTCAACTTTCGCTAGTGTAACTTTTTCCCATAAAAATCGCTCGAAAATTGAGTAAAACTTCTGCCAGACCGAAGACTTTGCAGTAACTGTTTTTATTATTGAACACATGTTTTCTAGATGCGTATAAGTATTACCAAAAAAAGGCCTACTTATCTACAACGTTTTGAAAAAAAAAAAGTAATTGATAGCTTTGCTAGTTTTTTTTAATGATTTTTTTCATTGAGCACTAGGCGAAGTGATTGAAAAAAACAAAAATTGGTCATAACTTTTGAACCGTAAAAAATTGCACCAACATTCTCAGGGTTAAAAGACCTTGCCTACACTCCTATTCGATTTGATCCATACTTCCAGGGACACCCTGTATAGGTATAGAACTACATATTTTGTTTTTTTTCAAAATTTTAGGGTCAGTAAGAGATAAGGGGGGAATGGTCAATTTTCGGCTATTTTCTTAAATAACTTAAAATTATTTTATTTTATTTTTGAGACCCTCATAGTAAGCAAACTGTACCGTGTGACTTATCAAATGAATGGGTCATTTGATATGTCACACGGTAGGTAAAGTTTGCAAAACTTTTTTTTTATTTTGTTATTTGCCCCAAAATTGACCCCATATTCAAAATTCATTTATTTACGTTACATGTCCATGTTCGGGTCACAGAAATTCATACGTGTACCAAATTTCAACTTAATCGGTCCATTAGATTCGGAGCAAATTGGCTGTGACAGACAGACAGACACACGAGTGATACTGTAAGGGTTCCGTTTTTTTTTTTTGAGGTACGGAACCCTAAAAAGAGGAAGAAAGGTAAAGAAAGAAAGAACAATTTTCTTTATTTGGAACACGCACTGGTAATATATACAGTAAAACGGAACATTTAAAACTAACAAAATAATGAAAACACAAAAATAAGACGTGTGCGAGGCCTAAAAGACTTCTATCTCAGCATAATTCTATTTAAAAATAAAAGTTTCTACCAGTCAACTTCTACCGCAAGCTCCGTTAAAGAACTTCGTTCCAAAAATACCGCAGCGCTGGTAGTATATTGTGGATATCGCGGTTAGAACCTGGACGAAACTGGCACAAGAGCGTGGAGATCACTACGAAGAGAGGCCTATCAGTCTATAGCCAGCACCAGTGGGTGAAGTCGAGCTGATGATGATATTTGATTGCATCATTGATGATAATGATGTAATCAAATATCATCATCAGCTCGAAACATACAGCAGTGGCTTACTACGGACTGACAATGATGTCAGTCCGTATTAAGCCACTGCTGTATGTTTCCTTCATTCCGACGTACATGCGTTCCCGCATCTAAAGGTCTATTTGATGAAACTCTGCACATCATATTCTGAACCCTTCAGCCAAAAACTTCAGAGAATTCAGATTACAGAATTATACCTGGTCTATTCAATATTTATTGCAGTCTGTTCTGGATGTCTATCATGGTAATAGTGAATATCTCGCACATGTGCCTGTCGACATTCCGCCTCTTCTTCATCATCCAACCGATGGACTATCTGAAAACCCACGTGCTGGACCACGTGTTGTTGGGCATCAACGCTATCTGCCTTGTGGACATCAGCATCAAATTCAATACGGGATACGTTGTAAAACAGTACTGTTACGTTGTTATGAGCAGGAAATCTATCTTCTGGTAAGACTTTTGCAAAATTTTGATCTAATAGGTCACAAGACATGTTTAGACTTCAATGTAGCTAGCTACATATAGGCGAGATCTTCAACTTTATAGACTCTTTTGTCCTACTAAAGCCTTCACTATGATAATCCAAGGTTTGAAGCACGGGAGACACGAAAAAGGAGAGAAACTGCCATGTTACACATTATATTACTCGTAAGATAAATGAGTGATTCCAGTCGCTACCTCAGCCACTGGTTGTACTCATTATATTAAGATAAATAAATGAGTGATTCCAGTCGCTACCTCAGCCACTGGTTGTACTCATTATATTAAGATAAATAAATGAGTGATTCCAGTCGCTACCTCAGCCACTGGTTGTACACATTATATTAAGATAAATAAATGAGTGATTCCAGTCGCTACATCAGCCACTGGTTGTACACATTATATTAAGATAAATGAGTGATTCCAGTCGCTACCTCAGCCACTGGTTTATCGTGGACCTGGCATCTTGCTTGCCCGTGGCATACGTACTGCTGCACCTGAAGTTTAACGCGCGGTACATCCTCATCGCGCACTTGCTGTCCACATTCAGGGTCGCCAGGATCTATACTGTCGCCGTCGACTCGAGGATCTCAATGAAAGTACGTAAAAAGAAAAAAAAATTCGCATCTTCGTTTTTTACAGATGAGTTCATAACAAAATATCACTGCCGTATTCGCCGAAAGGTACGCAGAGTTTATGGTATACTCTCACATTGAGCCGTTGGTCCTGGCTGTCATTCGTAGATATTTGATAGTCGTTACCGATAGTCAGATACCGAAAAGTCTGACAACCAGCCTTACCAAGGGGTATTGTGTTACCCAGTAACAGGGTTGTGGCGGTCAGATAGGTAGTCGCTCCATGTAAAATGCTGGTAGTCAGCAGCATCTTGTTATACTGAAAGCCGACCCCAACATAGTTGGGAAAAGGCTAGGCAGATTAATTGTGCCAGTTGATAAATAAGGGGTGAGCCTATTTGCAGTTTCCACAACCGCACAAATCCAGACACCGAACTGTTACTGAGAAATTCATTATGAAGAAATCCATTAGCAATTTGCCCGAGCTGGAAATCGAGCCCAGAACATCAAGACCAACAGCTCCCTTTGCGTCACCCGAACTAACCGAGGAATCCAGCAGCAAATTTAATTAAATGTCAACAATTTTTGTTATTCGGACAACATGGTTCTGTTGAGCCCGTCAGTTACAGTGCTCAAGAGACATATTATGGGTATTTGTGAGACATATGCCGTGTCACATAGACTCAAATATAATGCTAGTAAGTGTTCCTGTTCTCATGCTTTACAAGGCAGGGAACAAGGCTCTGAATTCTCCTAACGTACCGCAAATTAAGATCGGTGGGACAACACATGAGGGTGTCTAAAGTAAAATATTTGGGGCACATGCTGAAAGATCGGCTACAGGACGATGCAGACGCAGAGTGGGAAAGGAGAACATTGGCAGTGTGCTGCAATATGTTGTCCCGCAGATTCACACGATGTACCATAGATGTAAAGCTGTTAACTTCCAGATCCTTCACATACGCAGTCTGTGAATCTACGCGGCGGGCTTACAACACCCTGCGGGTCTGAACCCGCAGGGTGTTGTTCTGAACTGGTTGATCTGGAAGTTAACTGCTGTACCGGGATTTTCTCAACACTGTCCTCAGAGCGTCGTTGTACTGATACAACGACGCTCTGAGGACAGTGTTGAGAAAATCCCGGTACAGCAGTGCTTCCACAATATTTGCGGAGGCATCCATGAATGATTTCTTCGCCGTAATAAGGAAAAGAACTGCATGAGTGATGAGTAGGATCTGTGGTAGCACCAACACTGTCCTCAGAACGTTAGCGTGAAAAATTGATAGTCCATTTACTGTGTACTGGGCAGGTGTTGACTGCCCCGTTGGTCTCGTAGACGCAAGCGCGACTGCTGAGCGAGGGGTCCTGGTTTGATTCTCGGGTCGAGCAAAGTGTTATTGGGTTTTCCTTTAGGAATTTCTTAGTATTTCGTGTGGGAGTGCCGTCCCAACAGACTATGAGATTGAGGGAAGAGAGAGTGCTACCTGTGTCTGCGCACACACTTGTGCACTATAATATCTCCCGCGCCGCAAGCTGGTCTCCGCTGAGATTAGTCGCCATGACCGAAACTCGGTCTGGAGGACTATTATTTACTGGACAGGTATACACCTGCGTGGAAATAGGAAATATACTTTTTATTAAGTAAATTATTGTGTAGCTTGTTTACTAACAAACTACTGACACCTTTTTATTTTTGTGTGTACTACAAGCCTACTGACGCCTTCTATTATTATTATGTAACAATTTTATGGACTCATCACCTGCCTATCATTTTCTCAACCATGTTGGGGTCGGCTTCCTTCGGATAATTTAATTAACTTGTTTTTTGAACCTACTAGGATCACGGCATCTTCGTCCACATGTCTTGATAATATATTTAGTGATTGTGATGCCAAAAATAAATTAGTGCTAAGTGACTTAACATCTGACCACTGTGGTTTATTAGGTAGCTTCGCTATAACGCCGCATAAAATAGAATGCAGGCCTTATACTGCTAGTCGTTGCAACAAGTTTAAAAATAATATAGCCCTTAGAATTACAATATCTTTAGTAGAACACGATAATCCTAATGAAATCTATAAAGCCCTTTTTAATGTTGTGTAAAAAGAGTACCAATCTACTTTGAAGACCAAAACCATTAACATTAACGGCACCTCCGCTGGCTTTAACCAGTGGGCTACTCCAGGTATTTATAAAAGTAGAGCGAGACTATACGCGACTATATGGTTTAAAAAAATACAGTTTTGATACTCCTTTCCCAGAGCATGTCAAAATTTATTCAAAATTATTTAAAAATATTTGTGTTTTTGCTAAATCAAATTTTTTTAGCGAAAATTCCAATAATAAAGTAAAAACCACTTGGAAGATTTTTAACAATGAAACGGGTAAGTCGGTTAAACAAGAAAATCAACTTGAGATTATGGTCGACGACAAATTACTTAATAAAGCAGTTGACGTAGCTCATGCATTTAATGAGTTTTTTGCCAACATACCTATAACTACGACTCGCTCCTTAAATTCGTCCCCGTCTAAAGCTGAAAACCTTTTTCATAGTAGAGTGCCCAAACGTAGTCGCTTATTTAGCTTCGAGCACGTAAAACCTCGTGATGTAGTTAATGCTTTTAACACACTTAAGTCTAAAAACACTGGTGATTACTGGGGCATCTCCATTAAACTTAGACTTATGACAATTAATTTAGTTAAATCTCTTGTTTTGTTGCGTCAAATCATTTTTTTTAACTGAACAGACAGCTGTGCTGCTGGGGAGTTTGTTGCACGACTTCTTTTCCCCAGCTAACACTAGGAAGTGGTAAAGTGCGGGCGTTTTGCGGGACTGTCTTATGTAATTTTGACGTTCGAAAAGTGCTGATTCTCAGCCTAGTTTGAAGAAATGACTTTTGATTTTGATTTTCCAGTCAAACTGGATGCAGCTGAATACCAGTATTTTACATGGAGCGACTGCCTATCTGACCTCCACAACCCAGTTACTGGGTAATACGATACCCCTTAGTAAGACTGTTTGTCAGACTTTCGGACTTCTGACGCACCGTAACGACTGTCAAAGATCCACGAAAGACAGTCAGCAGGACTAACGGCTTAACGTGCTTTCCGAGGCACAGAGGGGTCTTGGTATGTAAAGATGGTCACCCATGCACGGGCCAACCGCAGCAAGCGTAGCTTAACCTAATCGATCGACCCGTGCAGCTGTTACTGAGCCACACTACAATTTCTCAACAATTTTATGAACAGTGTGTCTGCAATAATATTTATGATGTGTGCAGGTTTTCACGGACTCGTACATCATACACGGACTGGTGCGGTTAGCGGCTCTGTTCGTCATCTCAGTGCACTGGTGCACCTGCCTCATATATATGCCAGCAGTCTTTATCTATTACTGTCAGTATGCTCAGTAACTATTTACGACCGTGTACACTGATGGGGAAACTACGGCCCGCGGGAAAAATCCGCCCCGCCAAGGGTTTTAATCCGGCCCACTAATGTCATTTTGACAGTAAGAGTGCTCTCAGAAGTATGTGTTGCCGTTCGTAGTACATTTATGGCCATTGCGAACTTTATTTACTAAACATAACCAAATTCGAATTGATATAAGATATTTTTTTTGGAAATTGCCCTGGTGCGCTCCACGCTTGCTATCGCGGCGTGTGTAGCCCTTGAAGATTCTTACGGTTTAAATTGCAACATAAAGCTATATGCATTTCTTATTAAGCTCTTAAAAAATATTTTGGATGACAAATACAGGGTGCTCGGAAGTTCGACCTATTCCTTGAAAATGGTTATACCAGAGGTAATTTCCAACAAATTAAGTTCTATCAAACTCCCCTAGGCGTCGAATATTAATGGTTTCCGAGTTACGGAGGTTTTTAGATTATTGTTCAATTTTCAGACTGGTCACCTAAAACAAGTACTTACCGAATTTAAAAATAACTACTTCACTCTCGGCACGTATTTGTTATTTTTCTGACTGATGATAAATGAGTGATAATTTATTTTTAAAAAATACATGACCTAAGTTCCCATTTTTTCATAAATAGAACGTCTTGAGAGGAAAGAAAACCTTCTTTATTTTATAATTATTGAAATTTAGACGTTTTACTTGAAAAAAACCTAGAGAAAAATAATTGGTTGGAAACGACCTCTCGTACCACCCTTTCAAGGAATAGGTCGAATTTCCGAGCACCCTGTATGTACGGAGAGATAGTTGTTGGTCTGACTGTTTATATAATTATCATGTCTTTCATCCTACAGGGACAGGTGAAATGCCGACTCAATACAATTATTACATGCGCCTCCATAAAAATGAGAACTTACTGGTTCGCGACATAAAGACTCGATACAATAAAGCGTTAATCATATCTGTCTCCGCATTTTTCGGTGAGAATTTGAACCTAATTGAAATACTCGTAGGTACCATGGACATGCTGGGTGACTTTTACCGTCTTGAAAAAATAGGGTATAATAATTGTACGGAGTAGAAGCCTATATGGCATACCTACACCCAGTTTTTTTTTTTTTTTTTTTTAATAATAATACCGAAATTTTTTAACGATCTATAAAGTTTTTTCAAAATTTCTGATTGTATTGTTCTAGTTTGCTTCAAATTTGTAGTGTTTATTGATAGAGCAATTTCATTCTAAGGTACTGAAAAAACAAAAAAAAACTAGGTGTGCCATAGGCTTCTACTCCGTTCACTTAATGTACCCTATTTTTTTAAGACGGTAAAATATCAACCAGGTTAAAGTGTCTGTGGATGTACACCATTCAATATCTTATTTTCAGGTACTGGCTTCACAATGTTTCGATCTACTGAGTCAGATGAGATTTTGATCCATTCTGTTGTCATTGTGTACGCTGCATTTTTCATGGTATTTACTCTAGGTAACCTATTTACAAATCTGTGCCTACAACATAATAAAGTCCGCAGTTGTTTGTCTGTTTGTTTTTTTATATTGTTTTATTGTTTAATGGGCCTTCTCTAGACCTCGATCACGCCTGGTGGAAAGCGATGTATGAGGTCTATGATGGGACGAGTTGGCCCAGGATATGCCTGTTCACACTTGCTTTGAAGGCAGAGATGGGTTGTATGTTTAGTCTAATCTCGGACACAGCTATCTAAACAATTTTTAAAAGACGAAAAAAAGGTTTTTTATGTATGACCACGCATAATTGTTTACAGAGTAGTCCGATTTAAAGGATTCTTGTTTTATTCGGGAGGGTATAACTTCACAGTTGGTACCATATAAAATTTATTAACTTTGCTTGGGTAGTTTTTTAATTGGCTTCAATAATACGTATTTTTTTCCATTTAGTCGTACCTATGTGGATGATGTTCTAATTTAATTTGCATGTATGGTATTTGAATTTGTGTGGGGTATACCACAACTAAAAAGTGAAAAATAAAACTTTTTTACAAAAAAAAAAACAACCGGCTTCCAAAAAAAAAAACTGCAAAGTGAAAAATAACTTTAATTTCGGAAGTCAGTGGTAAAAAATAAAAATACAAAACTAAAGACACCGACTTCCGAAATGAAAGATTTTTTTTTTTTTTGGAAGTCGATAATTACTTTTTATTTTTTGTAAATAACTTTTATATTTGCTTAGGAAACGCTTTGAGATAATGATGATTTTTGTTTTGTTATGCGTAGTTTTCCTGATAAAGAGTTACCTTACGATCTATGACTCTACGATGCGGTACCAGGGACTGATGAATCAAGTAGAGGTGAGAGTATTAGTTCACCTGCCAATTCAATTCTGCAACTAAGTCGTTCAGAATGCTTTGCCACAAAAATTTAGTTACTATAGGAAATGGGTGTTTTTTTTTATCGACCTAAGTTAGTTAAATATTTCACCCACCAGGAGTACATGAAATACAGGCAGTTCCCTCTATCTCTAAAGAAGCGAGTCCGTGCCTTCTACCAATACAGGTACAAGGAGCGATACTTTAATGAGGAAGCCGACCTCAACTGCCTCTCAGGTGAAATGCTTTTTTAAATAACGTAGATCATACAAAATTTACGCTTCGCTTTAGCTTCAGCCCGCACAGAAATCAGATAAACTTGAAACTCATTTATCTCACGTCCACCATAATCATCTCGGAAATCCGTACCCTAATTGCGTAACACATTATCAATCGGAATATGTTTCATTTTGACAGTTCGACCACATTAATTGCGTTATTGACGTTGTTGAGCAAACAAAATTTTCGACCATATGTAGCAATGGATTATCAATTTGCTTCAAAATGATTCAGATGCCAATCGATGGTGAGTTACGTAATTAGGGTGCTGATTAGTGGTCACAGAATTGTGGTTCTCTTAGTCAATTTCAGTCAGATAAAGACTGCTATGTATGAAATACCTAATATCCTTTCTTATTGTTTTTGAATCGGTAATCATTTGTAAAATTGATAAAACCGGGGTTAGGTTGGGCCGTCGTGGCGATGCTTAGTTGGAGGTATCTATCTGTCCAGCAGTGGACGTGTTCCGGCTGAATGATGATAGAACATTGATTACCTATGCAACTGTCTGATTCAGAGGAGCTTCGCGACGAAATCAAACTGCACACATGTCGCACTTTGGTCCATAAAGTGAAGCTGTTCGAAGATATACCAGCGAGCGTGGTGGGCACTGTGCTGGGCTCCCTGCGCCCCGAGGTCTACCTGTCCAACGACTTGGTGGTGCGCGCCGGGGATGTCGGCGACTGCATGTACTTCATTGCAACTGGAACTGTGGCTGTGTATTCCTTAAAAGGAGTAGAGGTAAGTATTGACACATTTTTATTAGTTGTCATATGTTGATAGTTTAATACAAACCTATAGGTACCAAAAAAAGGTGGAAAATCCAATTGGGGAAAAAGTGGAGTTACCGTGGTCCTGGCACAGGCAACTGAAGGAACATCGGTAGGTGGGTTTTAGTCACTAAAAATCTGACACGCCCTCTCGCTCCGCCCAGAGCGGGTGAAGTTATTTAATTTCACACCAAAAAAAAGGGGTGGAAGTGGAATCTAAGGAAAACTTCTGGGATTCCTCCTTGATAATCCCCCTTCAGAGGGAAAATTGGAATCGAAAAAAATTTATGCCCAGAAATCCCCACAGGTAATTAAAATGTAACCTATGTTTTAGGGTATTTGAGTTTAAATAGACAAACATATTGTTGTTGTTTATTTGTGGCACTGATTTGGCGGCAGTTGTTTAATGTAGATTTGGTAAATTAAAAACTACAAAATGGTTCGGCAGTAAAAATTGAGCAACTAAAAACTAACGAACTAATTAAAAATGAGTTATATTAACAAATATTTCTAAATTCAATAATTAATTGGGCAGTAAAATGACTGAACGGGCAGTTCCATGTGGGTAGTTAACAAATCAAAATTAGTCGGTGAGAAATCCAACTTGGAAGTAGCGCTCGCTGGCTGCTCCCGCGGCACCACTGGTTACGCTCGCTCAGCTCGCGCGCGATTGTTCACAGTTCTAACCTAATCAAATAGGGATGCCCTGGCTTAGTTACTGCGACCAATTCAGCTCGCACGTGGCTGGTCACATTTTTTTTAAATTTAAATTAGTAAAAATTTAAATAAAAAATAGGGGCGAACAGTGGAATAATCCATAATAAAAAGGGGCATTACTGGAATATTTTTTTTACATTAGGGTTTAGTTTCCCCCCTGAGGGAGATTATCTCAGGAGGGAATAGTGGAATAAGCAAATGACCCCAGTCAATACAGACCAACAGCACTTCTTCATAAGCATTCTCAAGAATATTTTAAAATGTAGTCACTAACCGTATATGTAAATTCCTAGAAAAATAGAACTTACTCGTTACTCGACAATAAATACATCAGTTTGGATTCCGTACAAACAACAGACAACCCTAGCAGTCTACAATTACACACAAGAAATCCTTAACTACATCAAAGACAAAAACTACGCAATAGGCCTCTTGCTCGACATGTCTAAAGCTTATGATAAGGTATCACACTCAATTTTGTTTACCAAATTAAATGGAGTTGGCATCAGAGGAGACGCATTTGATCGTATCTTGCTGACAGAAAACAGTACGTACAGATCGTACACCTGGATGGCGCCATGGCCACATTTGAATTACAAAACGTGCACTTGGATGTAATAACCACTAATTGTAGACCAATTAGTGGTTATTACATCCAAGTGCACAAGGTAGTGTGATAGGATGCATATTTACTGCGGACCCAAGTATAGGCTGCTGCAAGCACAATCTTGCGAAATGGGGGATGATTATTGACCCAACCGACGCCCAACGCAAATGCAGTGCTCCTGACCAAACCATATGTCCCATATATTGGAGTGTCCAGGGTGCCCAGAACATACACTTTTAAGAACCTAAAAACGCGACTGAAGCCCCGATTGGCGTGGCCACCTACTGAGCCCAATTCATTTAATTTTAACGTTTAATAACATCTACCTTTGCCATCCGCTCGAAAAGAAGAAGATCAATCTGAAATACTCTAGCGCCGCTTTTGACCCTGCAAGTGTATGTGTACCTACGTGTCAGTCAAGTTATTGTGTGAATTTAAATGGTAATTAGTTTTGACCCAGTTGCCCGATTTTAATGAAACAAAGACTGAATGTTACCTCAAAATACGGAATACGACAATATTTCCAATCCCTAAAATCTCTAATTTCTGGGTTTCCCATACAAACTTTCATCCCTTATGTCACCCCTTGTATGATTATTTTTAAGAAAAAACGTGTCTCCGGGATGCCATCTATCTCCTTGCCAAATTTGATCGAAATCAGTTTAGCGGTTTAGGCGTTTAGGCGAAAAGGTAACATACAGACAGACAGAGTTACTTTCAAATTTATAATATGAATTTAACACTTCCTGTGACAGTAGCAGAAGGTTTTTGAAAATTGAAATGAATAAAAAATCTACTTACGATCAACCATGACCCAAGACAAGTAAATTGACTGAAAAAGTACTCTGTGTTGACTGGCCATAACTGATTTCAAGACAGACGACTATCACAAAAAGGTTTGCCAACATAAAAGTCAGAAAATTTTAATTTGATGTTTGCAATGTACAGACGCCAGCGGGTCAACCTACCCGAAACTGTCAGATTTTCCCAATCAACCTTGAACCTAATGCTTTAGCAATAAAGTCGAAAATCTATTAAAGAAATCTGACAGATTGTAGTAGCTTGATGTGCTGGCGTCTGTACCTATACTCCACTAGAGCACTAAACAGAAGTTAAAAAAGCCTCTTTTAGGTGCACACTTTGTAATAAAAGTACAACAAACATTATTACAGTCAAGATTGATGCGGAGTTAAATATAATCAATCAACAGCTGTCACACTTAATTGTACTTATGTAACCTATCTACCTTCTGAAATTACAAAGCTTTCATTTAATGTTATTTATTTTTTACATAAAATATTGTCGTGTCAATGTTTAAAATCTAAAAGAAGCAGGGGCGGTCAGTACCGGGAACGTTTTTCATGTCATTATAACTCTACCAAATCTAAAATGTTACCTATTCCCTTCATAAGTTGTGGCAGCACGTGTTATTTTATTTTGTCGGTTTATGATATCATCCATCCGTCAATTGTCATTCACTTGTGGATACTTGTGAATGCTACGCCTTTTCTCGTTGTTATTGCTGAATTTTCGTGGTTTAGTTGTTATTTGTTACTGTTTTTCTGTTGTTATTGTTTTGTTGTTGTTTTGTTATCGTTATTAGTGTTAGTTTTGTGTTGTTTGTACAAAACGGTACGTTTTGTTGAACTATGGACAGGGACGATCCCGGTGCAGGCCCAAGTGGCTTGCAAGCGCAACATGTACGACAACAGCGAAAAAACGTGGCCCCAACGTTGATCACGAGGCTAAAATATTATCTCCCAAGAAAAATAGAATAAAACAAACACCGCTTCGGTCTACAGAAAAAAGAACAGTGATAAATATTTATAAAGAAGTTTACGGGTCCTGGCCCAAAGATACTCCTACATATAGAACGCAGTTAGTTAACAAAACTGCAGAAATTGCAGGTAAGGATCATAAAATTATTACCATAAAAAATAAATGTATTTGAAAGTAACATGTATTGTGAGGTAATAATATACATTACTAATCTTATTTTATAGGCATATCTCGTGCAACAGTCTATAATGTACTCAAAGAATACAATACAGAAGGTCGCCTGCAATCACCCCCTCCTCGCCAACGGAAATACTCAAAATCTGACAATTATGATGATTTTATTTTAAGTGGAATACGAAGAAAAATTCATTCTTTTTTCTTTGATAATGAGTCACCAACGTTGGGCAAGATTTTGGAAGCCGTTAATACCGATGAGTCTCTACCCGACTTCAAAAGAAGCACTTTATACAAATTAGTCAAGAACAAATTAAAATTTACCTATATTAAAAGAAATAGAAAAAGTGCCCTAATTGACAAACAAGAGATTCTATTATGGAGGGTGAAATATCTCCGTGAAATTAAGAGATTAAGGTACGAAGGAAAAAAAATATATTATTTAGATGAGACTTGGCTAAATGAAGGTACAGTGCTGCTAATATTTATAAAGTCTTTTTTTTGCATGAAGGAGGTGTTACATAACTTGGTAAGCTATGTAAAACCTCCTTTATACAAAACTATACAGTGAACAATATAAGTCGATATAATATTGTATTTACATCTATAACTTTTATTAAACATACAGGACACACGAAAAGCATGGTATGGCAAGACAACACTGTTAAGTCTTTCAAGTTAAAAGTGGTTCAAGTTAATATTGTCAACAAATTGAGAGTGGTGCTGTTATTGTTATGGATAATGCGCCATATCATTCGAGGAAAGTGGAGAAGCTGCCAACTACAGCCACACCAGCCATTCAGGAGTAGCTAAAAAGCAAATATATTCCTTATGAGGAAAAAGACCTTAGGGCCATTTTATTAGAAAAAGTAAAACAAATAAAACATTTGTACCAAAAGTTTGCTGTAGATGAGATGGCTAAAGAAAAAGATGTATTAGTATTGCGCCTCCCACCTTACCACTGCGAGTTCAACCCAATATAATTGGTATGGGCTCAAATGAAGGGGTATGTAGCCCAAAACAATAAAAGTTTTAAATTAGAAGAAGTGAAGCGGTTGCTCCCTCAAGCACTCATAAACATAACTGCAGAGAAATGACAATCTTGCATTGCTCATACAATTAAAGAAGAGGAAAGGTTTTGCCAACTTGATGGTATAATGGATAACGTTGTAGAAAGATATATTATTAATGTTGGTGAAGCTTCTTCATCATCATCAGAGGATGATGAATAATTAAGATTGTTCATCATCCTCTGATGATGATGAAGAAGTTTCATCTCCATTATATCATTAAGGTGGCAAAACCTTTTCTCTTCTTTAATAGCAATAAATATCATCTCACACTTCTATGGCACTGGAAAATGTTTTTATAGTTGGTATTAAGCTTGCGAAAGTGTGTTTTTGTTAATCCTCTGGCATTCTAAATTAGAGTTCAAATTATGATATAGATAAAATTATGCCATTGTGATAAGTAAAGTTGTTTTTAATAAACTGATTGTTACTAAAAATTGGTTAATTTCATGTACCTATCCAAGCATCGTGACGAGTAGATAGATAGAATATGCTTTCTTGTATGCCATACATTGTTACTTACAAAAAAAGCATATACTTACATTATTTATTAGAATTGTTTGAACTTAACTTGCAAATAAAAGGTTTCGTACTCCTGCTTCTGCGAGCCTCTTTTTTCTAATGTTATAACAAATGGAGTATAATTTTATCGTAGAGAATAAAAATAAACACAAAAATTAAGATTTTTGCTGGCAAGGGGGGGCGCAGGATGATTTCCGCACCCCGGCGCCTATTATGGTTTAGACAGCCCTGTGAAGTAGCAATGGGCCGGCCATATTAGTCGTAGAATCGATGACCGTTGGGGTAGACGAGTTCTTGAGTGGAGACCGCGAGTCGGCAAACGTAAGTTATTACGCGGACGCCCTCAGGCTAGGTGGAGCGACGGTCTTCGCAGGGTGGTTGGTAGAAGCTGGTGCTCCTGACCAAACCATATGTCCCATATATTGGAGTGTCCAGGGCATGGGAGTTGCCGAGAATCGAGTTGAATGGCGAGCAATTGGAGAAGCCTACGTCTAGCAGTAGACTGCTATGGACTGATGATGAGACGTCAAGCGTTCGCGAAATCGTTAAAACGGTTCATTAATGGACCGGATGGGAATCCACTGGATTAGTCCAGCACAGGACCGGCCTCCAGTAGGAGGCCTATAAACACTAGTGAATGTCTCTAATTTATTTTATTACAGGTGTGTCATTTGGAGGATGGCAGCCACTTCGGCGAGGTGGCGCTGCTCATGAAGGACCGCAAGCGCGTGGCCACTGTGGTCGCCGTAGAAAACACTCAGCTATTCAGACTTGATGCAATCGACTTCAAGTGCGTTACTGTGTGGATAGTCTTAATGACGTATTTGTGGGAACTTTCCTGCACCCCTTCTTTTTATCTAGTATGGTGGACGTTTAGGGGGCTGAATTTTGTGCGTTCAAAAAATTTGACATTCAAAAAGTGCTGACGCACAGTCCTAGTTGATAGACAATTAGGTAAACAATCGCGTTTCCCTGACTGTACCTACCTACACTGTAATGTTGTTATCGTTTTCCAGCCATTTCGTGCTTTCCCACGCGACGCTGTATGGGCGCATCGAAGAGCTGGCGTCGCGTCGCATGCACGAGACGGTATTGCTGGACGACAAGTTCCGCCGCGACCGTGGAGAGCAACACCCTCTCCACAAACAGTGGAAAACCGGCTCCGAATCCGCAACAAGCTCAGCAATAGCATAGAATTCACTGCAGAAAAAAAGGCATGAGTTTCCTTTAAAACGCTATCAGTGACAGCATCATCGTTAATTACAGGGTCAAATTAAATTAACTAGCGATACTTCGCAGACGTGATGGGCATTGATCTAACACGACAAAATAAAAATAAAAAAGATTCGTTGATTTTTTTTTTTTGGGTCGACGACCGCTGCTTGTGGTTATTAATAAGAAGCACAGAATAAACAATAGTACTAACGTACCTACTAGAAGTATGAGTTGAGAGAACTGTTTTATTTTTATATATATAATAATCATATATAATATTAGGTCTGTACCTATGAAGTTGCCGTTTAGTATACAGAAAGTTAAAATCATTTTTATATAAATATTTTTTATTTCTATCAATAAAAATATGCACCCGTGCTATCGATGCATCTCTGCCAGCGCAGTAGTAATTTTTCAATACTATACTACAATATATAGCCTCCGGCGAACATGGGCGGAAATACGTCATCATCGCGTTGTTAAAAGGCTTACTCAATCGGTAGGGTCCCTAACTTCTAGGCTGGGTAGTGTAATAAACAGATAGAGAGATAGGCCTTACTGCTAGGTCGATCGGGTGTTCCCGACCGCACCTGCCTCAAAGGCTCAAAAGCTAGGGGCCAGGCCCACCCTATCAATAGAGCCCTACCATAGAGAATACCTAGTCTTACCATAAATATTGTCACGAAGAAAAAAAAAATTTTATTGCAAATAATATTTATTACTTTTACAGAGGGTTAGTTTAATACATAAATATAAAACAATTTAAAATATAAAAAGCTTATTCGAAGTGGTCTCCATTGGCTGCAATACAGTCCTTCAAACGTTGAGGCCAGTTATCAATAGAAGCACGCACTCTTTCCAAGGGAAAATTCTTCACTGCCAATCGTATGGATTGTTTTAGGGACTCCAAATTATCATGGCGTTTAGAGCAAGCCGTACTCTCTAAAACTGACCATAAATCATAATCCAGCGGATTAAGATCGGGTCTAGACGACGGCCAGTCTTCAGCTCTGATAAAGTCCGAAACGTTCACTTCCAACCAAGACTGCGTGGACCGAGCTTTATGACCCGGCGCCGAGTCTTGTTGGAAGGACCATACTTGGTTATTGAACATGGTGTTGTTAAAGGGCTTAACTACCTTCTCAAGAATGGTATCTTGATACACTTGTGCCGCTGTTTTGATACCTTTTTCACAAAAATATGGCTCAGTCACTCCTTCTTCCCCACCAAACCATCACTGAAGTCGGATAATGCCCACGCTGCACTCTGTCGACTAATTGAGAAGCTTGCTCAGTTGTAAAGATTTTCTCATCCGTAAACAAAATTTTTCTGTGACCTCCCTTTGCGTGCCGCTTCAGTAGTTGTTTCGATTTCACCACCCTATTCCTTTTTTAAATTATCAGTTAAAAAATGACCAATGCGTCTCTTATAGACTGCAAGTCCTAAGTCATCTTATAAAATACGTGACATGGTTCTAGGTGCTATCTTCATCTCCCGAGATAAAATCTTTTGCTTTCGGACAGGATTTCTTCGAATTCTTTCCCTTACTGCTTTGACCACCTTTTTCGTACGAACACTACGTGGACGGCCAGATCTTTTTCTGTTACAAACAGAGGAGGTCTCATTGTACCTATTAATAGCCCGGTACACAAACATTTCACTAATACCAAGCGTATGGAGAGTTTTAAAAATTGCATTTGGCTCCATACCAACTTTGTGTAATGCAATCACAGCGATTCGGTTCTCTTTATCACCCCACTCCATTTTAATATCGCAAAATATTGTGCAATGTATTGGCGCCAAAATTAGAAAACTCAATGAACAATCGTATAAAAATGACAGATTCCAAATTCAAATATCTTTCTTATTTTGAATTGTAACAGTATTTATGGCCAGACTAAGTATATATAGTATTTGGGCCCTACCGAGAAGGGGATAGTTGCATATAGCTACATGTATATGTAGATGTGACACGAAAACGGAAGATCCTAGACTCAAATTATGTTTATATGACCCTGAATGAGGCCGAAAGACACAACAATTATTATGGGACCACAATTTCTTTGTACGAAATCTAAAGCGATAACGTTATTTTTGTTCAAATAAATGTTGAAAGAGCGGGTGGCGTCGTAATTCTAAGCTTCACCAGTCACTTCACAACAATGTCATATACAATAAACAACTGAAAACAGCTTAAAATTCACGCTCAAGATGTTATCACATGATCTAATAATATAACAAACTTTGACCCACTGTACCTTGATAAACGCAATCCTCTTGGTCGTTAGAGCCATCAGAAGTCATTCACGCGAAATTGTTTTGGTAGCTGGAGTTACGGTTGGAGTTAGCGTTAACCATAATCTTGAAATATGGGAACCAGATTCAGTGACTGGGCGACTATTAGCAAATCCTTGAAAGATAATATAGAACGATCTCAGCTTGCACGGCGGCCAGGCCATATGTCGCTCAGGGGTCAGGATCCTTCGGCAGGCAATTAATCCCTCGTATACACTGGTTCGCTCGCCTGAGACCAGGAGCGCACGTATGCTTAGTCCGCCCCCACCTTTGCATAGCTCCAATGAATTTTATATGGTGACACAAAGTCACAGCAAAAGAAACACTGATTGATTTCGATGTCCGGCAAGAATCGCAAACGTGCAACATGTGTCGCGCACTCTGCACAGTAAAAAATGATGTACAGTAAAAAATATGACGGAGAAGATCACTCTCGAGACGACCTTTCACTTCGACGTCCAACGAATCACAGACTCCAAAAAAAAAATGATCAAATTATTTTTTTTTCTTTATCATGTTTAGATATAAATACCCATCACGTCTGCGGAGTTTCGCTAGCTAATTTAATTTGATCCTGTATGTACAGACGCCAGCAGGTCAACCTACACGAAACTGTCAGATTTTCCCAATCAACATTGAATCAATAAAGTCTAAATAAAATAGCAATAAAGTCGAAAATCTATTAAAGAAATCTGACAGATTGTAGTAGACAATCTGTCAGATTTCTTTAATAGATTTTCGACTTTATTGCTGTGGCATTAGGTTCAAGGTTGATTGGGAAAATCTGACAGTTTCGAGTAGGTTGACCTGCTGGCGTCTGTACATACGTACATACATACCTGAATGCACAAATATTTACCAACAGCGCGGCAGCGCCCCCTGTCAACGTCATTCGAACGGAAAAGATCCATGCAGCAATAGACATGAGAGTATTTTGCTGTAGGTTTTTTTTATTTTTATATGGCATCTCGTAGTTGGCCTAGAGCGGCCGTAACTACTTAACCGGTCAATCCTGTAGCTGCCTTAAGCGAACTCAAAGCCTCCAGCCAGGGCATAGAATCGGCTTGCCGAACATGGTGATCGGTCGGGGTCTTAAATACTCTTTGAGTCAAGCTGTAGTACAGACGCCAGTACCAGTACATCAAGCTAGAGCTACTAAAATCTGTCAAATTTCTGTAATAGATTTTCAAATTCATCGCTAAAGTTCAAATTCATTAGGTTCAAGGTTGATTGGGAAAAGACAGTTTCGAGTAGTTTGACCTGCTGGTGTCAGTACTTCAGTATATTCCCAATTTTCTCTGTCTAAGTTCCCAAAGCTAGCTCCTTGACTCGGCGTACGGCAGTCGGCATGTCGCTGTATGCGGCCGGTGACTACTACAACGTTTATAAGAGTCTTACCCTCAGGATAGCCCGCGAAATTCGAATTTTCTTACGTTTTTAGGAATTTGGTATTAGGTTGTATGTTGATCAAAATATGATTCGCAACCTTAACAAGTATGTATTAAGTAGGTATGTATAATATTAACTCTAGTATAATAGGAAATCCCATTGAATGACTATATTATGAAATCTTGACATTTATTAGGATTATTGTATTAAGTACTGATTGTAATAATTATAATTCTGTAAATACAGGTTTGTTACGGTCAGAAATCATAATTTTGATTTGCAAGTAAGTATTAGGTTGCATGTCGATTACAGTAAATCAAAATAAAACCTAATACTTGCAAATTGCAAAAAACATAAGAAATTTTAAATTTCGCGGGCTACCCGCAGTAATCTAATACAGTAACCGGCATGAGTCGTACACATGATGTAACTCACGGTTTTTATTATACCCAATAAATAGAGCGTAAATAGTGCTTAATTAGTGTAAAAGTAAAAAAAAATAGTGCCTCTGTAGTTTAAGAAATAAAGACCATTTTTACTGTGTACGCTGGCATAACGATCAAGCTAGTGTACCCATGGCTGTTCTTGAAAACGGCTTATACGAGTATTAAAGTAACGAAAATACACAAAAATAGTACCCAAATAGAACGCGCGCTGTGCAAAATTTCATAATGATTGCTCTTATAGGAACGGAGATATTGAACAAGACTTTTAAATAACATTCCGACAGGCGTGATGGCAGCGTACACCAATTAGTGCTTATAGAAAGCGGACTTTTCTTTTTATAAATGCTATCTGTATAAATAGTGCGTGAAATTTGGCCCCTGCTAGTATATATAAGAAGTCGGGGGGCGCCAAACTGCACGCGACTGGTTCGTCAATCGATGCTCGTCGTAATTTGGACTGTCGCGTGTCATTCGGCTACTGTACACTTTCGTGCAATTTTAGTGACTTTCGTTTTGGATTTTAAATAGTTTATTTTTGTTATTTCGTATTTGTTAAGTGTCCTCCGGATTGAGACTTTTTTGTGCCTACAACCAAAAATGCTTTAAATTATTCAAAACGTTGTAAAAACATAAACAAACATAGAAAAAACACTTATAATCAAATTATAATTTGTTTTATTGAGATAATTATATTTTAGTCACGAAGGCCTCCAACATTACTGTATCGAAGTAAAATTTCAAGTAACACTAATATTTTAATTGTAGTTTGTGTAAGTACCTACCTATCAACAATTTTCGTAAAAACGGCACTGAATAAATTTCGCCGAAAGTGTACATGCGCGAGTTTCCCCCACTACTGCCCATGTGCGCTCACGGCTCGTGCCTGTTATTATATGCATCTCGTAGAACACAGATCTAGAACTACATAGTTGTCAATAAGAGGCGACTTCTTCCTCAAATGTAAAGAGACAACAACAAAATATACTACAGTACGGCCGATTTATCTTGGCAGGTAAGAACTTCGCGCAGAAGGCTGAGCAGTAAAGATTTTTTAAAGAGAGTGTGAGTGAGAGAACATGCGCGATACTTCCTATTGCCTATATCGGACCTGCCAAGATAAATCGGCCGTAATGTACGTGGGTACCTTATAATTAACGTCATAAAGGTTTCATTCAAGACACGACTTCGTGAAATAGCTATACAATAATAAAATTATTTTCACTTCATTTTTTTTTTTTTGCATTTGTGGTCATCTTACCAAGGCCAATTTGAAGTGAATAGTGTTTGTTTTCTCTTGCCTGATCAAGGAATAGTATTCTTATTGGTTATTGGTAGTGTTCTTATTAGTCAACTCTAATAAGAATGTATAGAACATTGCTTTTAGGAGATTAACATGACATAAAATCTTTCCTGGGTTAGGCAGAGGTGACCACTTGTGAATGTACAAAATGTGTTTAGCTTTAGTCAGTTATGTTTAAGTCTATAGAGGGGGCAAGCCTATTGCCATCACCCAGACACAAATTAGGAGAGTAATTTAATTTATTAAGTTAATGTACATTATAAAGTTATTGCTTTTGTTTATAAGAGTGATAACTCTATACTAGGAACTCTGGGGATAGTCTGGGGTAGGTAATCTTTTGCTTGCTTAATGGTTGAATGTTCAAAATCTTACATTAAGTGCTCATTGTGGAACATACTTTTAAGTTAATGTTCATAAGAGAACAATTACATTAACAATAAAAATGGTAATAAAGTTATGCAAGTGAAATAAAAACAGTGTTTTTTCTTAAATATAAAATTTATGAATACAAACAAACATTTGGTCTAACAGAACCAATCTTCGTGCCAACCACACTCGGAATGCTATACATAGCTTACAAACTAATATATTCTGAGTTATCACACGAAGATGCCAACCCACAACAATAAGAAGAGAATACCAAAGCCAGAGAATAGGGAGGCGACCAGTGATAACAATAACTCTTTGAACAGATCTCTCGATACTTTAGTGCTAGTAACTTCGTAGACGAAGAACCACGCAGTGAAAAAGATGCCGATGCCGAGGAGAAGTAGTGTAAGGTGTGGGAAAACTGTCGGGTTGATCGGCGACGTGTAGCGTATCATCGATTCAATTTCCAGCTGAAATAACAAAGTAAAATTGCAATATGGGTTTGTACATGACTTAAAAATCAAGTGTATAATAGAATATCGGTGTACTCACGCTCATTTTGGTGGTTTTTGCTTTACTTTTGATAAGAAATATTACACGATGCTAAACATTGACATCAATGGGATACGTCAGTCAATTTGCCGGCTATAGACAAGCACATTAGCACAAGTTACAACAAACCAAACTTCATAAGAATCATAGACCATTTTAGAGAAGTACTGCTTAAATCGGCTTAAATCGACTAAAATTTCTCACAAGTTGGGTTAGGACCTATCTCTAGAAAATTGACAGCTGTCTTGAATCTTGATTTGTCAAATGTACTCTGTTGTTGCACCTTGCACCTGTGCCTGTAGCGTGTAGAATCTTTAGCATAATGCACTGTTCTTTTTGTCATTCTTGCCCCTGTAGTATTATTTTGTCATCTTTTTTCTTCTTAGCGAAAGTCGAAAATGGCCACTAACGACACCGATGTTTACAGCTGTTTTGAAATGAACTGTTTATCTTGTGAATATATAATGGTAAAATAAAAAAGTGCCTTTTGTACAGCAAAACATGAGTACTCAATGCTACGTATTAAATCTAAATAAAATGGCAAACCAAACACCAAGCGAAACAAAGCCTGCTGTGAAGGAGAAGGTCATGTCTTATGAAGAAAAGTCGGTGGGATCCACTTCATTTTTCAAGTGTGAAGCCTGTCCTTACATGGCGCTGGCCGAGGATGACATAAAATTTCATCTGTTCACCGTTCATCCAGACTTAGCCAAGAGTAACGGTCTATCAGATAACGTACAGATCCCTTGTCCAGGGTGCACGAGTGTGTTTGACGCTGAGGAGACTCTCAGGACGCATCTCCGTAACCATCATAAAATGGGCATCAAAGATATTAAGAAAATGATTAAAAGTCTAGTTCAAATTGCTCTTAAAAATGCAAAGTTAAAAAAAGAGAGTCAGATTGTTGAACCTCCGCATGCAGCCCAAACTGGGACAATCCCACAAAATTTGTCTGATATAAAAATACCACAAGTTATAGAAATAGTTCCAGATGCAGTGAATATCAATAATGACTTGCCGAAGGGGGTGTCATTTATATCTGTAGATGAATTACACAAGATGAGCATGCCAAACTTTGAACAAGTTGATCCTAAAGATATAATACAGGAAGCCAGTATTAATATTGTGTATACAAATGAAATCTCACAATATGTGAGTGTGTCTGATGCAAGCTCAGTCAATCCATCGTGTAACATGATCCAAGTGGGTAGCGTCCCTCCGGATTTGATAGCATCAATACAGCCATGCTACATGGAGCCCTCCATGGAAGCCACAATGTCTCCAACACAAGCAAAGGATTTATCACACATTCCACTGTTACTGAAGGATCAGCTGACTGAAGAGGTGAAACCAAGTAGTATGGAAGTAGAAAAAGGAAAAATGTGTTTAGTAAATGGATGCCGAATTTGTATGAAAGAGGATCAGATGCTTGCATATCACAGGCAATGCCACAAGAGTGGGAAGCTTGTGTGTCCGGAGTGTTCTAAAGTGTTTGGAGCGGTGGACACACTACACACACACCTGTGGAAGGTGCATGAAGTTGACATGGAGATGCCCACCTGTGAAGTATGCGGCTTTAAAACATACAGCAGATATAGACTGCACAACGTCCACATGGCATGTCATAAGAAGATAAAACTTTGCATATGTGAGTATAAAGCTAACTTATCTCAGTTCTGGCTGAATTCTGGTCAAAACTCATATTATTTGGAACCATTGCAATTGACACGAAGAAGATATTATTATTCAGCTGCATTTGGTCAAACTGGAAACTGAACAGGGATGAAAATTGCCGAATGTTTTCAAAACTTGCCAGGAAAGTTTCCAATATTGTCGGCAATATTGCCGGAAAGTTGCTAAAGTTGCCAGTTTACATAGGATTTTTCAAATGCCATTTTTAATGTTTATGCGCTCATGACGTTTCATGTAATGGTGTAATTATACATATTACTAGTAAGCCTGTATAATTAATTGGTCATTATAATTTATTTATAATTATCCATGCATATAAGTGAAGATAAAGTTAAACTATGACACTGGTAAATTCATGTTGGCTGACCCCATAGTTTTCAAATTGGATCAGTAGTTTTTGAGAAATTCGCGTACATACAAACGTACATGCATTTGGATCGAATAAAGAACCTCCTTTTTGAAGTTGGTTTAAAACGTAACTAGTTGTTTCTAGTCAAATCGTCTTGCATGGTTAGACCCTTTTTAACCGACGAAAAAAGAAAAGGAGGAGGTTCTCAATTGGACACGTATATTTTTTTATGTATGTTAACTTTTTATAGAGTAGTACCGATTTGAAAGATTTTTGTTTTATCCGGGAGGGTATACCTCATAGTTGGTCCCATATAAAATTTATTAACTTTGCTGGGATAGTTTTTTAGTTAGCTTCAATAATACGCACATTTCCCACTTAGTTTATGTGGATGATGTTCTAGTAGTAGTTGTGTAGTGGTATTGGAATTTGTGTGGGGTTATGTACACACGAATGCAGAGAAATCTCACCCCCTAGAAATGTATACATGCGCGCCATCTCTGTGATATCAATGAAACTGCTAAGACATTCTAACTAGAAATAAAATACTGACGGCGCTTAAGCAAGCGACCGCTAGGTAATATCCATCGCATCCTACTTAGAGATATTTTTAAACTTCCAAACGTGTTCCACAAAACAACATTTTTTACTTTCTCAAACCTCACAACAGAATTTTAAAATATAATAAAATCTTTAGACCGAAGGAAGATTCGAACCTGAACCATAGAATTCACGAGTCAAGCTGTTATACCACAGCGCCAATCAGTTACTTAACATAGTTGTTAAATTCATCGATATGTTTATGAATGTCGGCCGTGTCGTGTCTATATAAAATAATGAAGAAAATTGAAGGTAAGCTTATAATTTTGTTAAGTAAAACATACCTCGCATCATAGCATAATTTACTCGTCTGCTTGTGCGGTTCGAATAACGAGATAAAATTACATTAAAATCATGCCTCGATAAAGTAACTTTTTAAAAATAAAAATAATCGTCCTTTGGGAACAAAATATCAAAGTTTAAAGAGTTAAATGTCGAAGTAAGTTTAATCTAATATAAAATCTGTTTATATCTTCATTTGTTTCCATTACAAATCGTATATAATAACGTTTTAATTTACTTCCTTATAGAGAAACACAGTTTGTTTATGGGTGCGACGATATCAAGAAACTGGTGAAGTGAAGTGTAACCGCAAAGGGCCACGTCCGATTGCTTACACGAATCAATCCAACCGGCATCGTGATAGCCATACCACGGATTCTTTCACAACCACCCGATCTAGTGCTATAAGACATGGCATTTCGCTTACCATAGTTCGAAGACTTTTACATGCAGCTGGGATACATACTCGTAATTATAAACCTGCCAAAAAATTGACCTAAGCGAAGCTCATCGTGAAGTCAGGATAAGATTTGCAACCCAATATATTTTGATTGGAAAAATGAAATAGTCATTTTTACCGACGAAAAGACGTTTAAAATAAAGGTGGACGTAAAATGCTGTGGAGAAAACCAGGCGAACGCTACAACTCTCAAAATGTTTTACCCTTGAGGACTAGTGGCAAGTTAACGCTGGGTAAGCAATAGTTAATTTAATTAAACAATAACATTTACCTACTCACTTGATTAAAATATAAATACTATTTATTTGCTAAATTATGACTCATTAGCGTTGTGACTATTATTACTAATTATAATAATAAGTAATAATATAATAATAATTATTATTATAATAATAATATAATAATTATTAGTCATATGAATTATTATGAAATTAATTATAGTTATGAATCATTACAAGATAATATAAAATATATCTCTGCAAAACAAAACTGATAAAGCAATGACATGTTTTGGCATGACATGACAAAACAATGAAATTGTCTTTTTCCGAAGGGTATAGTAATAAAACTTTTGTGTGTTTTCAGGATATTGGAGATGGATGTCTTCGGCGGGTCCTGGCGAGCTTGTTGAAGGCGGCGCTCGAATGAATGGCGAACGTTATTTGGAGATCTTAAGAGGCGTGATGATTCCAACAGTTCGCAACGTATACCCTGATGCACATATTTATTTTATTCAAGATAATACATCGGTGCATCGGTCAAGACTGGTTATGCAGTGGTTTTATACACAAAGAGACATGACTCTGATTGATTGGCCATCTAAAAGCCAAGTTTCATCTAAACCCGATAGAAAATTTGTGGGGTCAAATGGTGCTTAATTGGGACTCAAGTAAAGTCAGAACTAGACAAAATTTAGATGAAGCGGTTATGAGAACTTGGGAATTAAGTGACATTTGTTTTAATATGGTAAATGGAATGAAATCAAAATTAGCAGAAGTTATAGAAAGTGAAGGTTACCCACTCCGTAATAACGGAGTGGGTAACCTTCACTTTCTATAACTTAAACTTAACCGTAACTTGTGGGGTCAAACCTATACCTACTAATAAGTAGGTATAGGTTTGACCCCACAAGTTACGGTTAAGTTTTTTATAGTTTTTTTATAAACAGTTTTGAAAAATCTCGAGAGATGTAAATTGTTGCTCAGTTTGTTTCAAACGTGAGAAACATGTTGGTTCTCTTGTGAAATCTTCAAAACTAAATTACTTATCATTTTTATTCGTAAATAAATATTTGTTAATCTTAAATAGGTTAATATATTAATGAATACCATAAGAATAATAAATAATACTACATCTAAAAGTGTTTGCGTTTATTTTCACAGTTTAGGTATATTCTATAGGTAGTCAATCTGTGAACAGCTTTTTGGGCTGCAATATTGTCTATAAGTTTTGTGTATCTCTGGTTGCTGTTTTTTTAATGTAGCTGTTAGTTGTTTCTTTTGAATAAAATAAAATAAGTGCATCTCCTTTATTTCGAAAGACCACCGACCGTGCTTATAAAAGCACCTACTTCCCCTCTCAACCCGCAACACCCCGCTATCACCCTACATTACCACCAGGGCTGCCTAAATATGCTGATGTTGGTTAGCGCATGACATTTTTGTATCACTAACGTAAATAATTATTGTTAAATGGGTGTGGGTGTGGGCACGCTTACTTGTGGAACCGATGTCAATGATATTAACTTCATTGATGTCACAGAGATGGCGCACACGTAAACATCACAGTATTTAATTAATATTAGCCTTTAAAAGATGTCGCTTTTTACACATTTCTAGGGGGTGAGGTTTCTCTGGAGCTGTATGTACCACCGCCTAAAAAGTGAAAATAAAAACTTTCACAAAAAAAAAAGCAGACATCCAACTTCCAAAAAAAAAAACACTACAAAGAGAAATCTTTAATTTCGGAAGTCAGAGGAATATAACAATTAATGCAAGTTTCTCGAGAAATAAAATCGTTGTATCATCGTTGTATCATTGGTCGGCTTCCAGTCTAACCGGATGCAACTGAATACCAGTATTTTATATTAAGCGACTGCTTATCTGACCGCCACAACCCAGTTATTGGGTAATACGATACCCCTAAATAAAATCGTTGTTTATTGGCTTTAGAAATATTTTTATAAATAATGTACTCACTGCTATTTTTCAGGGTTGTTACAAAAACCAGTCTTCGAGCCTATTGCTGATTTGTAAGTAGACCTCGCAGTCTCTGCATTTCGGCCAAAGCTCGTTCATCATGAGGTTTGTTTAATACCTTATGTGGTTCTAAATCAGATATTTACCAATACCCTCGAGTGATTTTACTCTACTCAGTGCCACATATGCCTGCATTTTGGCGAAGACTTTTTACCGAGGTCGATTACAGCTTTATCAAGTGTCGTTCCTTGTAATTTGTGTGCCGTGACGGCCCAGCACAAAATTATCGGCAACATCCTACGCTCAATATCACCATCAACACACCCATCTCTATCTTTCAGTCTGCTTCCTATGCTTTACGGTAATTCTCCCTTCTCTAGTTGATCCCTGCGCAGTGATGGCAATTAAATTTTTTTCACAATAGCCATAGCACCGTTGACGAGGCCCTCAGATACTGATATGTTACGTCTCAGCATAACACGGGATTCGATAGCTAATTTTACCTCAGATAAAAGGCCACCGCAATTGTTCACATCTTTTGGAACTAAATTATCTGGAGATTTCTTTCCAAAAAAATAGCAACTTCACGAGACTCATCTATGGAACGAATTGTATGAACGCGATGGTGTTTTGAATTCATAGCTGTCATTTCATTATTGTACTCGTCAACCTGCTCGACGGTAGGGAATATTCGAACCACAACACAATCCTTGAACTCTTCACCTAAAGCCACCCTTCGCCTCTGACAGAGCAGTTCCAGTTCGCTTGTTGTCAATTCGCCTACGCGTAGATTGTTTAACAAGTCGAACGAATTCGATCTCGTTTCGTTGCCTCATGTTAATGGTTAATTCCCAGAAAGAAAATGCGTGCCATAAATTAATTTCTGCATCATTCCATGGTGGCTGTGCAAAGCACCAATAATAATAACCTGGGATTCACACACGGTCATCTGATCCCAAACTAAGCAGAGCTTGTATTATGGAAACCATTTAACTGATATACTACATATACTACTTTTTTGTAAATACATATACAGAGTTGTTTTGACAGAAAGGCATTCAATTAGTCTACGAATACTATACGTGTTTAGTATTAATTCGATACTTTACAAAAATAAAAAGCACCAAAAATGAGAATTTTTTTTTCAAACAAACTAAATAGCTTACGAATCAGAGTAAAACGCAACCACCCTTTATAAATAAATTTAACTGACCTTAGATACCTAGGTAACAGAGCGGCAACGTCGCCAGGCATACAATGACTGCTTGAGCTGTCGACTGCTCTCGCGCAGTTACCTCCGCCTGCACTCTTCATTCCACATCGCGCGCGCTTCCCGTCCGCACGCTTGTCTCTTATGCAAAATGGACAACGTAGATTGTGACGCGCTAATCAGTGCAAATAAATCGCAAGCACTTAATTGGAATTATCCATGTTGCTACTGATTTGAATGACGAGCAGTTGGTATCAACTGCGCCAGCAGTTATCAATGGCAGCTTCAAGCTGTTGCCTATGACTGCAAGAGCGGTCCGTGTATGGCGGCCTTTAGGCCTCCACTCGCGCTAGATTTTATGTTAGGTAAGTAGGTAAGGGTGCGGGTACTTCACGCGCACAACATCATTCACAATAAAAACACTAAATTTTTACATTCTCGATGTGTCCTCCAATCCCATTAATGCACAAATTATACCGACGGAGAATGTATTCAGTGTATTCGATGCCGTGTAAGTTACACGAGGCATTGTTGAACACTTTAATTACACACACAACCAAAGTTTAATTACGTGTCATACCACAATAAAAAACAGTCAATCACAAAAAAATCACGAACACTAAATAATAATAATCCCAAGTTACGTGTACTGTCACAAACAAAACATACGTTCCGAAAAGATAGCATCGGCGCACTGAACAAAATATTTTTTAGAGGCCTACCGATGGCAGGGATCTAGGATGCAATAGCAACACACTGACCTATTTCCATTTCTTTTACGCGCGGGATGTCTTGCTATGATTGTCACTCTCGTCATGAAAGTGCGTTTCGCTTTTTAGCGAAAATTGGTTGTACTTGTGACTTGCGTCAGAGCGGCAACAACGCATCGATTTATCGTTTTAAGGTGCTTGACCTATGCTTAAAGACATATTCAGCTGTTAGGAAAGATACATCGTGTTCAAACGGGACAAAAACTTTAAAAATTATTTGCGACTAAACTACTGCTCCTATTTAATTGATTTTTGGTACAGAGCTTGAAAATTGTATCTACTATAGGCAGGCCACAGGAAAGCCTCCATGTTGTATCAAGGCTGTATAAAGTGTATCTATTCATACACGGAATCTCTAAAGTGGTCATTGTACTCATCATTATGAACAACTTTTAGTATGGGACCAAACCTGAAATCGCGAAAAAAAAATCAGCTCTTCAGTACATTTTGATGAATTATGCGAACATAAATGTACTGAACAGCAGATTTTTTTTTTGCGATTTCAGGTTTGGATCCACAAATGGCAGCAGGGACCAACGCCTAACGCGTTGGTCGCTGCTGCCATTTGTGGATCTTTGACACTAATTGTTATGGCTCGTCAGAAGCCCGAAAGTGTAACAACCAGTCTTACCAAGGCGTATCGTATTATTACTCAGTAACTGGGTAGTGGAGTTAAGATAGGCAGTCGCTCTATGTAAAATACTGGTATTCAGCTGCATCCGGTTTGACTGGAAGCCGACCCCAACAGTTGGGAAAAGGCTAAGCAGATGATGAATTACTCTTGATAAAGCTTCCTAAGATGCTTGACCTCAAATTCAAACATGCTAATCATAGAACCCTCTGCAGGTTCCATATGCTCAAAGGCTTTCAAGAATTCAAATCAGTTGTCGAAGCACAAGCTGATTCACAAGGAGGTATCTGCCCCCCAGCGCTGTACCTTGTGCCCGCGAGAATTCATCAACAAAGGGAGACTGCGGGTCCACATAGCTGAAGTCCACGAAAAGCTCAAGCCTTTCAAGTGCTCCCACTGTGACTACTCCTCGTCTAGGAAGCAAGAGCTCAAACTGCACTTAAGGGCGCATACCGGTATGTATATTGAAGTTTATTACGACATTATTGACGTTAAAGGCGGACAGCAGACGGAGGTTTTTCAAATCAATGTATGTTAATAGGTACTTGTGTTATTGGTGCATCCTGGGAAGTTAGCCGCTCCACCAACAACCTACTCGAAATAAAGTGTTATAATATATTTCTGTAGTCCAAGTATCGTCGACCATTGCGGCTTATTTCTCTCCTTTGATGTGCCGCCGGTGTGCGCTGTCTTTGATTCACCGAGGCATGAAATCCGAGGCCGCAGGCAGGAGGGGTTTTGAGGGGTCATCCCCCCCCCCACTGTCTTGGCCAACGAACCGTTTCCTAAATACTTACTAAAATATTTTGACTCTTTTCTCGGATCTATGAGTCTGTGACACAGCCGTAACTACTAAGGTGGATAGTGGTGCTGGGCACTCCGTGTCCTGGCCGGGAGGTCTGCAAAACGAACAAGGCAACGTCTAGTTACTGTGTGTGCCGTGTGTGGCGTACAGTCACGGCCATTAATATGTATACACTTAACCACTTTTAAAACTGATTTTCTTCTACTATATTGATTATAATTTTATGTTGTTATGAACATGTCGTTTTGGAACACATAGTTATTATGAAATAGGTAGGCATCTCTAAATTGCTATCGTTATTCCACGAGAAAATCGCTTTTGAATTTCCCTAAGAGTATACATATTTGTGCTCGTCACTGTACCTCTAGTTGAGGTACGCCATATCTAAGGCCTTGTTTACGGAGACGCGGGGCGTCGCGCGCCGCGTTTTGCGGCGCGGCTCGCACTAGAGTCAAACATATGTCGTTGCATGAGAGCGAGAGAGACGCGAGACGCCACGCCACACGCGACGCGCGAGGACCCGCGTCTGCGTAAACGAGGCCCTAACGGGGTCTAGATACTCATTTGAGCAGTTTAAGAAGCAGGCTGGGGTCTGTGTGTACGTCCGCGATGACATGCTGTCAACATCTCCGCTGCTATGAGGTTGCGGGTTTTTCCACTCTGTGGTTGCTGGTGGACACCAGCTCTCTTAAAACAATTTATGTCGGTGTTTACATGTCGCACAGCGGTGATCAGGAGATGACAAGACTCCTTGACCATCTTACAGGGGCAGCCAAAATGGCCCAACACAAGTATCCGACAGCGGAGCTTGTTTTTCTGGGGGGTTTTAATGGCCATAAGAATGGTTGTTCCCGTAGCAGAACACTGACCATGCTGGAAGAGAGGCGCGCAAGTTTGCGATATCGATAGATCTCCACGCTGGTTGACCAACCCGCGTTCCGGATGATGATGGTCACACACGCACCCAACTGCTTAGACCTTCTGCTGACATCACATCCGGACAGGCACTCTGTATCGGTCTGGGCTCCGCTGGGATCAACTGACCACTGTCTGGTGAAATCCGTGTCTTCGTGTTCTCCTCCAGATTTCTCTCCAGAACTCTCTACCAGCGTCTGTGTTCCCTTCCACGTATAACCCGTCTGCCTTCAAACCAGGAGTGAACAGACATCTTTTGGGCACGCTCATTTCATCATAGACCTTATCCATCAGGCGTAATCGATGTCAAGAGCAGGCGCCCAGTCAGCAATAAAAAAAAATAAAAAACGATGTTTTGAATGGAAATAAATCTATGCATGGTCAAAAGAAAACCAGGTTAGATTTTCTTTTGACCATTCCTAAATTTATTTCTATCTGTAAAGGGTGCTAAAATTCGCTCTTGCAGCCTTGGTACATAAAGAGAAAATATTCAGAATGAAAATTGTCTGTATAAAGTCGACCAAGTAAGTAGCTACTATTTCTCTAAGAATGGTCAAAGTAAAATATAACTTACCCGTGGCTAGCTAGGGTGCTAAAATTTTCGAGCTAGCTTCGCTCGCTCTAGCATCCAACATGTTAGTAAATTGACTGCCAAACCTGTGGTAAACTCGCCCCAAAATAATAGGTCCGTTTTGACAGCCCATATCGTTTCATATGCCAAAGAGAGACAAAGAGGGACACCCTCATGTCAAGACGGACCTATTATTTTGTGGCGAGTTTAGCACATGGCATTAAGCTAGCGACCAAGAAGGGTAGCGACGGAATATTGTTCAAAGAAAACAATAACCTTATAGTTTTATGCACAACCGCAAATGTCCGTAATAATACTTAGCCGAAAATTTCCGCGATCGTACCTAAAAGAGTTTAAAAAAACCATCATGCTGGGGAGATGTGTGATGGGGGCCCAATTTGATCTTTGCACCAAGGCCTCTGATCAGAAGTTAAGCCTCTGTCTGTAATACGTTTTTGCCTTTTAAATAAATTTGTTCTTATGTAACATTAAAATATTAATACCTAGTATGTTTATTTTAAAATAAAGTTGTTGGCTGGAACCCCAAAATGAATTTCTGGCTGCGGCCTGATTGAAATCGTTGCAGTTCTTTTACATGTAAAAATATTCCTCTTCCCAGGTGACAAACCTTTTGAATGCGACCAGTGCGAGTACAGGACGGGCGACCACAACGCGCTGCGGCGACATAAGAAACAACATTCAAAAGAGAATATGTACAAATGTAAACATTGTCCATACACGGCCATCCAGTCGACGATGTTCACCAAACACATGATCTCCGTACATCCCAACGTCACCAGCGACGTACATCGATGTCCGTACTGCCCCTTCAAATGTGTCAGCAAAGAGAAGCACTTCCAGCATCTCAGCACCCACACAGAGAAAGAAAGTATACAGGCACTCATAAAAATGAACAATGGCAAAGCCAATAAGCCCGCGTGGACGATACCCAGCGAGGCAAAGAAAAACAACGAAGATACTATAATAAATACCGAGCCAAGTACAGAAGCTTCCCCAAAGACTGTCAACGAAATACCGATCGAAGTGTACGACTGTGACAGCTATTCAGAGAACTTGCCGCAGAATTATGTGAAAAGCTACTGCACCACCGCAACTGCCAACGCCCAGCAGACTGACTACAACACTCAAATAATGCTCACTGACCTGGGCAAAGAGGACAACAACTCAGACTGCCTCATCTCCGAGAGCTCCAACGACACGATGATGGAGAGGCACCAGTACCAGGTGCAGCACCCGATGCTCCCCTACGACGGCACTCCCTCTAATCTACACGGATTCCTCAACACTTCTGTGGCGATGGAACAAAGTCTCTTACAAAATAATAACGTGAATCCTCTAACTGCCAACCACTGTTCGATACCGAGCAGTATAAGTAACAACATCTTGACTAACTTCCCGATCCGGCTGCCTCCCGTGCCACAAATATCCCTGCGCAACAATATCACGTTCAAACCTGCCGACAAGATATCATTTTCGAGCACTAAAGTATCGGGCCCAATAATAAAACCGACGCAGATATTGCCTGTGCTGTCTTCCAGTAACTCTCCCGTAAACATATCCATGGAACCTGAAGGAGTTCCGCGGAAGAAACCTAAAATATCAGTGAAGAGCAATCTAATACTGAAAGGCCCTGATCAAGAGAACATGTTCCACTCGCAGCAGAAGATGGCGTTCAGGAGATTGGAGGATAACGAGAGATTTGGACTAGGCGGACCTGTGACCTTCAACAATCTGATCACGACGCAGTTCATGCAGCTACAGCCGGAGCCGTCGCTGAGCGAGTCTCCTAGCAATATAATGGCGTATCCTCAAGAGCCGATGTTAACGGACGCGGCCACCACGCCTGTCGACAACGAAATGAACAACAACCCACAAATATTCTCGTTCAACCAGCAAATCAACGTGAACGCAATGACGATGCTGCCTCCGCCGCAAAAGATACAAAGTACCGACCCCAGCTACATCAAACTGGAGAGTACAATCAAACAGAACACGCAGTCTCCGAGCTTGGAAAGAATGTGTAACGCTAATCTTCTCAGCAGTCCGGCACTAGCCCGCGAATATAAAGCGTCGCCGCCGCTCGAAGAAATAAATAAGAATATGAGCGAAATTAAGAACGAAGTTAAATCAGACTCCTTCTACAGTTTACAGATTAACAACGAACCAGCGAACCCACCTGCCATAACAATGGACAAATTCTTTTTAGACAACTTGGTGGGGGAAAATTATACGGGGGGACTAATGGATCTGTCCGGAGTTACCCTTCAGCCGATATCGGAGGAACAGAACGACGTCATAGAGATCGATGACAACTCGGACGACAATAAGCTGCTGCCACGTTTAGACATGTACTATAACCTGGAAGGGTTATATCCGCACAGCGACTTCCACTTCCTAGACAGCGACACCGGCTTCCAGCAAGATGACATCAACAGGATGGTCAGTGAAGTGCCGACGATCAACCAAAAGGACTTGTTGGACTCGGCTAGTGAAGGCGCCGGGAGCGACTCGCCGACCTGCACTCAAAGCGTGATGGATCCTATGATGAACACTGCCGTGAGACCGACAACTAATAAAATCAATGTGAAAAACATTGAACTCATGAAAAACTGATAATGCAATCTCTTATTCCTATTGTAGATAAAAACTCCCCTCTGTGATGCCTTGTGTGTTTACTTCCAGTTATTTGTTAAGCAATATTTTCTAGCTACATATTTAATTTTATGTTCATTAAAGACATCAAGTGTATGCTTTTCATAAATGTATGATGGGTTTCCAATTTTAATACATATAATTTTAAAGTTATGTAGGTATAGTAAAATGTAATATAAATAGTAAATTGAAGATAAATGCTGGAAGTGATTGTTGCTTAACAAATAATATTATTGTTGAAGGTATAACTGTGTTTAAAGTCTCGACCACACTTCGTCAAAAAGTTGCAGGGTGGCAGGGACCGCGACGCCCAACCTGTTACCATGGATTCAGTAAATGATTCTAAACCCCCCTCTGTTGAAGTTTTTCGTCGGGTATTAAAACAAAATAGCTGTTCCATACATTTTAACCGCGTAGGTATTGCACTTTTGTAGGAAACAGCTGTTTTTTTTTTTTAAATAACCAACGAAAAATTTCAACGCTGGGGTGTCCAGAATCATACAGGGTGACTGGTAATTATAGTGACCGATACTTAACACGTTCTGTGCGGCCAACGCGCATGCGCGATTTTCGAACGTTCACCATGTGCTGGCGGCGCTTATGTGCGTCCATACAATTTCCTTCGAGTGCGGTGCGCCGCACCTGTGGGTTTTTTGTGCATCTCTATTGTTCTTGGCGTAATTGTTTTATGACTCATAAAACTCGAAAATTTTCAAACACACATAAGCGTCTCGCCGCACTTGGGACAGGTTTGTATCATAAAGCAGCATTTTGGAACAAATTCGCAAATAATTCAGCAGTTAATGTGTTAAGCACATGATTGTACTCATGATAACAAACAACTTTTACTATGGGACCAAACCTGAAATCGCGAAAAAAAATCAGTTCGACCGTATTTACAGGGTTATTGGTAAAACACCAACGACCTCTTAAGGGGTCATTGTACTCATCATTATGAATAACTTTTACTATGGGACCAAACCTGAAATCGCGAAAGGAAATCAGCTGCTCCCTACATTTTGACGAGTTATGGGAACATGAATGTATGGGATAGCTGCTTTTTTTCGCGAATTCAGGTTTGGTCCCATAGTAAAAGTTGTTCAAAATGATGGTCTCATTAATATTCTAGAGTTATGGTATATTAAAAGGAACACGTTGTATAGGGTGACTGGTAATTAGTGACCGATACTTAAACACATGAGTACAATACTCGTGATAACAAACAACTTTTACTATAGGACCAAACCTGAATTCGTGAAAAAAAAACAGCTGCTCCCTACATTTTGACGACTTATGCGAACATAATGTATGGAACAGCTGATTTTTTCGCGAATTTGGGTTTGGTCCCACAGTAAAAGTTGTTTGTTATCATGAGTACAATCATGTGTTTAAGTATCGGTCACTATAATTACCAGTCACCCTGTATGATTCTGGACACCCCAGCGTTAAAATTTCCGTTGGTTATTAAAAAAAAAAACAGCTATTTTAAAATGTATGGAACAGCTATTTTTTTTTAATACCCGTCGAAAAACTTCAACGGAGGGGGGTTTAGAATCATTTACTGAATCCATGGTAACAGGATGCGCGTCACCCTGCGTTGCTTTGTCCTACCACCCTACACACTGTGTGCTCGAGGCGAAATTTTATAAAAAGACTGTTAATCATTATCATTGTAAATATTTATTATTATTATTTATTAAATGGAATGTGTTTCTACGTTTAGTTTTGTATACACCACTATGAAATCTCTACTGCTTCTAATTTCTTGCGACTTGTAGAGGAGCCAGTCATCTGTGACGTCATTAAATGGTTGGGGGTCAGTGTGGACCCCTTTCTGATGTGGACCGATGATAATTAACACGCTTCCGATATAATACCTGAGGTACTCATTAAACGCCTTCCGATTGTTGAAATAACAGAACAGTAGAGCAGTGGTTTTATTTCTCTGCAGTAAAGTGATCGTGTCCTTGTCTATTTCTGCTGGAGTGAAGTGGAGGGGTATAAAAGTGGGCGGGGCGTATTTGCAGCGCCACCACGCCCCGTCTGCCTCGATACCTGATACCGGCACTCCTGGAATATTAAAAATACACTACGTTTTTATTTAAATAATGATGTACCGCGTTAGTTCTAGCAAATCATAATAAACATCTGACATTTTTGTCATTGATCTAGGTACTGATTCACAGCAGTTCTCAAACTAAGAATAACATAAATACGACAGTTCGTTCTAGTTATCCTAATCATCGTCGGGTCGGCTTCCGTCTAACCGGATGCATGTGAATACCAGTATTTTACATGGAGCGACTGCCTATCTGACCTCCACAACCCACTTACTGGGTAATGCGATACCCCTTGGTAAGATTGTCAGACTTTCGGGCTTCTGACGACCCATGTCATAACGACTGTCAAAGATCCAGGAATGACCCCCCGGCTGTCATTCGTGGATCTTTGTCGGTCTTTGTATGTAACGATGGTCACCCATCGACGGACGTTAACCTGATAGATCGACACGTGCGGCAGTTATTACTTAGCCACAAGCCCCTCGTATTTATTCTAATCTTAGTTTGAGTTATTATTACATTGAATATTTTAGAAACTCCGGAAAGTCAGTAACGAGGACGTTTTAATAGATCCGGCACCATTTGTAACCTTCGAAAACCCGACAGAGTAAGTATTCTCTTTCGGCACATTTTTCTCTTGCAAACATACAGGTACCGAAAGCGCAAAGTGCAATAGAATTTACCTGTAGCTTCGGTGATCATCCACTCCAGTAGGCCGCTCCCGCAGCCGATGCTCAGAATCCGGTCACACTGCAGTTCGGCTAAGCAATTCTTGACGAAACTGAAGTTCTCTTCACTGGGGTACACCCACAGCAGCTTGTTCCTCTCAGGATGGTCATGATATCGGTGGACTATTTCCTTCCAGTTACTGTTTTTGAACAGATCAGTGATATTCGCGACTATGTCCATCGCCGGTAGAATGCGGACGTTCGAGTAACATTGACTGTGAACTAGACGGCTAGCCAGTAGCCTGCGCTTACATAATACCCTTTCAGTGATTTATCTGCGTACTAGCCGGCAGAGATGGATTTAGCACGTATCAGATTTATTTTTTTATATTTTATAATCAACCTATAATATTCCCATTACTGGGAACATATTCATCATATTTGTTGTGTTGACTTTTTGTAAAATTGTCTATGAAATGCTTGCTTGGTCAATTTCATTAATCTGAGTCGCAGTCGAGATCACCGCAACTTGAGGTGGAATTAAATACAGGTGTAGGTAGCTACCTAATTTGTAAATAAATCATACAAATAAGGAGATGGATTTCACTGCATGATCTCCTTTTATTAGAGATTCATTCGATTGATCGAATTTTAAACTATGACAAAGTGAAATCGTTGCTCAGCCACGTATGGTACCAGTATTTTATTTAAATAAAAAGTACACAGTTAATTCGTCTCTGTACATTTCCCTAAAGAAAAAATTGGCTGCAACCCAAGAGAATATTGTTTCAACTGGCAATAGATACAGGTAGTGATCGGACACTCGGTGAACATTAATAACATTAAAAGAAATGTGGGAGTCGTTTCAATTCATTTATTTGTATTAAGTTCAGTAGTTACAAACGTTTAGATATAAAATATTAGCAAAATACAAATACCAATAGTAAAAAATACGCATTTCATGATTGTGTTAATATAGTTACAATGATGATCAGTAAATTATAAACGGGTGACTTATAAAAAGGCTCGTAATTACTTCGTTTTATTAGTATTTTTATCTCACGAAGCGACGCACGCTTTACTCGTGGGTACCAAGCGTACGCACACGTTGTGATGGTGTGTGTAAGCGCAGGACGTCTCGGTACCGTCCGAGACAATAGCGAAGTCGGAAGTGAGTGTACTCTACTCGTCTTCACGCATTCCCAGCATGTTAGTACACTTGGTTGCCACAAGCAAAGCGCGCGTCGCATTGTGATATAAAATTACTGTTCTTATATACCTGTCTCGTTCACTTATGGAGTTACAGAGGTATGAGGAACGGTGTAAAGTTCACTCATCCTCTATAGAAAAGGGAGGATCCCCGAGCAGACGAGTATTGTGTCCGGTAGGCAACTGCCCGACGGTTGATGTCGGGATGTTGTATACATACAGGGTGTAAGGGACAGCTTCCGCAAACTAACAGGGTGCATTCAGATCCCTATTTTGAATTATTCCCTTCATTTCACCGGAAAATTCCGGTTTTTTATCGTTTTCCAGTTACTATTCCTTTATTTCAATGTAAAATTACATTCTCTGTACGCAGCACTCCATTTATGTAAATAAAACAGCTAAAATAAAAAAAAATCTGCAACAGATGTTGTAATACTCTAACGAACGACGCGTGAAATCAGCTGTTCACTTTCTGCCTAGCTACAGAGTTCATCGAACTCACCGCATACCTATTACCTACCCCTACCAACCAGTAACAGACGCTCCGATGTGTGTACAAAAACACGTAACAAATCAGGTTTATTGGATTCCCATAAACTTCCTGAAATATTTTTTTTCTTATTATGATATACTGAATTCCCTCCATCAGTCTGCGGAGGGCCATCCCTTACATCCTGTATATGTCAGTCGCGCAGTAAACTCTGCTTGCGCGCTGCAGAATTTGTGTGACGTCAGAACTTTGATGCGTAGTTTGCATGTGGCGTTGTAGATGCCGCCACAGAGTTATGTCCATTTAACTACTTAACAAATGGTTACCTACTTATTATTGTTACAAATGTCGGTTACATTACTATTGTCTATTTACGGAACCATTTTAGTAATCAGATACCTAGTGTGGGACTGGGTGTACAATAGTACACCACAGCCTATTGCTTGATACATCACAAAATGTGCTGGTAATAGAATTCTAAAACTAGAAAAAAACCTGCTGCTTCTCTAGTTTACAGTAATATAATGGAAGTTTGCAATTGCTTTTGATTTTGATTATAATAATAGGTCTTTACCTATGAAACTGCCGATTTTTGATACCGGCTAGTGTGAAGATCAATATCTTTCATTCTATTTAGAATTCCAAATTCAAATTAATCATTTTAAAAAAGTCAGTAGTTCCATTTGTTTTCCCGCCGTTAGATTTTTCTTTGATATCGATGCTTCTGTAACCATGGCAAAATCAAGATTGCGCGCTATTTCCGTCGTGGCACCAACGCAACATAGACAGCACGCAATTTTAACGACGTATAAGAGCAAGGTACCGCAAGTGGACGCACGGTGCGTTTTTGGTTTGATCGAAAATTTTGATCTCAACAATGAGCCCCGGGGAAAAATTTCAAATCCAACGAGGCGGTGAAAACCGCCTTTAAAGAATTTATCCGTTCCCAGGATCTATAGCAGAGGCATCAACGAACTTTCATTAAAATGGCAAAAGTGCATCGACAATATTTCTTTTCAAAATATTGTTTGATTTTTTCTGTATAAATCGGCAATTTTATAGGTAAAGATCTAATATATTGCTAGCAAAGAAATGAATGTGGCTACACATACATCACAACCTTGGTTACATTATACGCTTATCGGAAGTAATATTATCTCAGACAGACTCGCTATTATTATAGTAATGATTTAATTATTGTAATGGGTAATTAGCTTACTCTTTATTTTAGTCATAATCAGGCGAAGTGAACGAGTTTATGCAACAGTGTACCGCGCATTAATGTTAAACATCAACTTAAAATACGTGAGATCAACTTACATCAGAGATCATGATCTTCAGTCGACATTATATAAACTAATATTACATATTTTATTTACTTATATATTTTTTTCACAAAATTCTAAACTCAAATAACCGCTTTTATCACATTCTTAGATTCTTTTGGCAGACCGATCTAATTATATGAGCATTTATTGTGATAATATTACGAAACAGTGCTTATTTTTCATTCCAGCAATAATTTCTAATGTTACCATAAAATGTGTTATTTATACATTCATTTAGTTATTTAATGAATTATGCAAAAGGACATTTTCATATAAATATATAAATCGAAACATACTCCTGCTAGATACCATCGTTTTTACCTATGCACATTTCAGTCCCAGCAATTTCGATTAAAAACAAATTAATTCGTTAATAAAACCCTTTTCGAGATCAAAACAAAAAAAAAACAACATTTGGTCTTCTGCCAGAAATGTCCAATGTAAATAATTTGAATTTAAAACTTTTTGTATAACATGTTAAAATCTGATACATTATTTATAATACATGGATAATGTAAATAAACTAATAACTGACAGCAAATAATATGTAACGTCTTATAAATAACGCGTCTTGGACGCACTTACGAACTAGTGTTAGTAACATTGACTGGGTTAAGTTTTGCATATATCAGCCTGTACAGCACCTCTGGCATGAACATCGTGCAAAATTGTATTGTTTAAATCCTACTAACATGTTTGGATGTTTGATATCCAATCACGCCAGAACGGCTGAACGGATCTGGATGAAATTTAGCACAGACATAGATTGTATTATGGAATAGCACATAGGATACTTTTTATACCGGAAAAATGTACGCTTCCCGTGAGATAATTTCCAACATCAACGCGGGCGAAGCCGCTGGCAAAAGCAAGTTGATATACAGGGTTATTGGTAAAACACCAACAACCTCTTAAAGGGTCAATGTACTCATCATTATGAACAACTTTTACTATGGGACCAAACCTGAAATCGCAATCTTATCGCGTCTCGCACGTTAAAAATGGCGAAGTGTCCCATGAAAAATTGTATTTTTAATTTATTGCGTCAAGGACCTTAAAATAGATGGGATACCGTACTTTCGGTAAGTAAAAGAGTTTATTGATTCGTTTTTGTTGTATTTATGACTAATGGGAACAATATGTGATTTTGATTTAATTTGTCTTAACCCATATAATTATGCCCATTCATTCGAAAACGAAACCAGAAGTAGTACTTTCATAAAAGCATCGTAAATCGTTTTTTAGCGCAGTAAAATGTAAAAAAAACGCCATCTATCGCAAGACAATGTAAGTAGGTTCTACTGTATATTTAAATTATCTTTTGTACTTTTTTGTATTTAGATTTAGTTTTGTCGACGATTTTTTTAAATGTTTCTATATCGATTACTTAATTTATCGGCCAAATTGAGTAATTATTTTTATTTTCTTTGGCTTCGATTGTGCCTGTATAAACATAATCATGATCAGATGATGAGCTTTGAAGATACTTAACGATACTCTTCATAGAACGATAGCGATTTACGATCAGTTAAAAGTATAAATATGTGTTTAGAACACACACTTATATTAAGTCAATGTAAAAAAAAAGTATAAAAAAAAAATTATATTCGACTCCACTTCATGCCTTGTCGTACCGACAAACTTCAGTCGTAAATTTGTATGGCTCTATGTACATTGCTTTGTAAAAACAACTTTAAATCATGCGCGTAAGGTTGAATTTGCAAAAACGTATGTTTATATCATAACTACTTTTAAATAATTGGAGACCGTTTTAAGTTTTACGTTTGTTCGAGACTGTTCATCTTGGGTTTTTTATTTTTCAATGATTGTCTCTGTAATATTGTCACGTAAAACATATATAAAAGGTGTAACTTAAATAATGCACAACCTATTAAGGGGTCATTGTACTCGTCATTATGAACAACATTTACTGTGGGACCAAACCTGAAATCGCGAAAAAAAAATCAGCTGTTCCCAACGTTTGTTTGCATAACTCTTCAAAATGTAGGAATTTTTTTTTTCCATATTGATGAGTACAATGACCCCTAAACCGTTAGCGCGTTATTTAAGTTGCACCTTGTATACGAGTAAGTTCAGCAGTAACAACAGAGCAATGTGAGCTCTACAAATATTTTGATAAAATGGAATTGCTAGAAGCATTATGTTCATGCTACGGATACTGTATTACAAAATCACAGTAACTGTATTACCAAAGTGGTTAGTTCTCTTTCTATAATACAGTTACCAGTAAAATCACATGCTTTACTAAGGAAGTATGTTGGAAGAATACACTCAATAAAGTATAGAGTGACGTAATCCCCTCAGTTTGTATACATAGAACATGCCATTATCTTAATCGTAATATGCATTAAATACATATAAAATTGATTGTATACTAAACTAACTACCTTTCCTGCCCACCCTGATTCGATTCAGCCTTCGTGTCATTTCAAATCTGCAAAAGAAAAACGAAAAATGTTATATTTTGCTTAGATTAACTTCACACACTTCACTTTGTTCGTGGTTTGAGAGAAACATAACGAGTAGCTCGTAGCTAAGCAATAACAGTCTCAGGGGTCGATCCAACAGGTTAAGCCACGCTTGCCGGGGTTGGTCCGTGGATGGGGATCATCTTTACACACCGAGACTCCTCTGTGTCTCGGAAAGCACGTTATACCGTTGATCCCGGCTGTCATTCGTGGATCTTTGGCAATCGTTACGGGTTGTCAGAAGCCCGATCGTCTGATAACCAGTCTTTCCAAGGGGTTATCGTATTACCCAGTCACTGGTTTGTGAAGGTCAGACAGGCAGTCGCTCCATGTACAATACTGGTATTCAGTTGCATCCGGTTAGACTAGAAGCTGACCGCAATATAGTTGGGAAAAGGCTAGACAGATTGATTCGAAAGAAACACTGATTGATGGATTATTATAAAATCGATGTGCTGAGACTTACCTATAGAAACAGATTGCTTCAACTTCCTCCTCCAGTGTATTCCAGGACCCGAATCACTATTCGACTCCTCATGCTCTCTCCTATCTCTGTCCCTGTCTCTATCTCCATACAAAATCTTCTCATACAAAGTCTTCTTATCTTTCGGCGGAGCACCCAAATCCAAATTATTTAAATTAGTTTGTTCCTCTAACTCTATCATTTTCCGCAAATCTATAGGCGGTAAAGGTATAATAGACGCTTTTCTAATTTTATGTACATATTCACACTCCTGAGAGGGACTCGTGGCGGTTTTCACTTCGACGTTAGCTGTTTTGTTACCAACAATGACGCTTTGACGCGCATTGTTAGCAACTAAAATTGTAGACTTATCAATAGTTTTCTCTGGCTCGGCATTGTCTTTTTTCTTGCCGTTCTCGTGCAAATGTTTCTGTATTAGTTCTTGTGGTAGAGGTGGAAGAGGGTTGAGTATCTTTAGTTTATTTTTCTCGTCTTTTTCGTCAAGTTTAGAGGCATGTCCGTCGGCCCGGATTTGCTTGAGCACGGCCTCGTCGCAATCAACCGCGGTTGCAGGCACATAGTCTGGATGTGTGTTACGTATGTGTCGCTCGAGGTTGTCTTTTCTTCTGAAGCGACGGCTGCAAACTTTGCAGCCGAAAGGCTTGGAATCTGCAACGAAAACAAATAAGAATTGTCACTGGACCAAGTCTTGCGCAATATGAGAGTGGACTCAAACACTTTTAAAAGAAAGAACATATCAATGAAATGAATAAATAGGCAGAGATTTAAAGTAAGTTCATCATACCGGTGTGGACAGCGGCGTGCCTTCGCATATCCTTGCTGGAGTGGAAGGCTTGTGGGCAGCGCGGACACTGGTGCGGGCGCCGCGCGGCCACGCGGCCGGCGCCGCAGCCTCGCACGCACCCGCTCCACCCGCCGCAAGCGCACTTCCTTTCTACGACATACTAGCATGCATTAATACGAACAAGGCAACCATTGTTCGTAAGATATCGGGATATATGAATTTGAAATCTGTCTAGCTAGTGTTTATAATTAAGTATTAAGTATAATAATCTTCCACACAAGTCAAGGTCTTCTAGCAGATAAATGATATATCATCAAATATACATATTTTAATTTCTGTAGGAAGTATATCAAAATGGAACACAATTTATTTGCAAGCAATGGAGCATTCATCTCACCGTGTTTGCGGATGTGTTTCCTCAAGTTGGAACTGTCTCGGAATCTGCTTCCACAGGTAGGACACGAGAAAGGGCGCTCGTCTGTGTGCGTAAGCCCGTGTTTGCGTAGAGATGCTAGGTTGTTGAACGCCTTGTTGCATTCGCTGCAAGCAAACTTCTTTTCCTCTGCAAAGAAAGACAGAACTTTTCAAAAATCGGAAAACACTACTTATAAGGGCTGCTTGTGGCTTTCAATCAAGCTTTTGATAATGTTGATCACAACAACCAGTCACAAATTAAACCTGTAAGGGTTACATGTACATTTTCAAACTTTCAATTGCCTCTAGAAGTTATAAAAGACATAATTTGTTAGTTTAGTCTAGATAGCCCTTAGCATCTATCTTTTAATGGGTGTACCATGGGGTTCAATTCTAGGCCCACTTTTTTTCTTAATCATCTCTTTAACTACAAGCTTGAATGCAAGGCAGACATTGTTTGTTTTTTTGTTTACACAGATTTTGGAATGAATAAAAAAAATGATCATATATTACAGAACTTAGTACTCACTAGTATGCTTCAATTTGTGTCTCTGCAACTTCGACATCTGGAAGAATCCTTCGCCGCACACGTCACACGGGTACGTGCGCTCGTTGCGGTGCACGCGCATGTGGTACTTGTAGTGGGACATTGTGGCAAAGGTCTGAAATATTATCCATTTTTTATCAATCTTTAAGTTTTATACCTGACAAACAACAACACAGCCTTAACAACTGAAGACAGAAACACGAAAATTAAAATCTGCTTGGCAGGAGTACTGATCCATTAACCCTGGGTTTTAAAATAATTATAATTTGACTGTGATTGTATTGGCCATCTATGTATGTATAACATGACATCAAACAAAACAAATAATAATTATCACTTCAGCATGAGCCAAACAATCCCAAGAAGCACAGGTATAAAAATAGACTCATCATTTACCAATGATTTCACTTTCAATCAATCTCAATTTCATTTGAGCCCAGAAGTGTTCAATGATATTAAAAGATCGATTTCAATTAACAGTCATGGGAAAACATTGGCACTATCTCTTGATAAACAAATGCATTATGACTGTATACTTTTAGTAACATAAGAGAGTACCTACTGAAGCTCTAGTTGTTAGCCTATCTTAACATCACCATTTCTTCTAGAGAAAACGGTCAGGACCTAATAACTAGACGAGGCGGCCAAAAGTACTTAAGTCAATTCTTGCCAAAAAGTGACTTAAGTACTTATGGCCACCACGTCTAGCAGAAAAAGGATAGTCATGTGTCTTTAAAATTTTGTAACTTTCAGTGAGTTTGATAAGATCTTAAAAGACAATTATTCAGAAATAGGTAAAACGGGCTGGTATCCACAACTCCATGACAATGCGCGTATTTTGCGTAAGCGTGGGTATATTGATTTTTTGATCCAGCCCAACCTCACAGAAGGTACCTGGGTTACCGAAGTACTTTGCCCTATATGCGGCGACCACCGGGCAGTTTAGAAGCACATTAGCTGCTGTCTTGTCATCCTCCATACAGGCCCTGCGCAGCGGACTGTCTGTGAATCTTATACTACATGATTATCTAAAATTTTAGTATAATTATGAATAAATCCCTTTTAAATTTACTGTTACAAGATATGTAGAAGTGTTCGATTCATGGTTAAATTTGTGAGTTTTGTTCCATTGTGTGATTAGTGACATGAAAATGTATAGAAGTTTGACACATTCTGTTGTGATTTCTGTTATGCATTATGTCAAATATTAGGTCCTGACCCAAAGTCATACCATCACACCAACAATATTACCGAAAGGGTTGGTCAGTGGATGGTGTACAATACACTTTTGTTAATATTTAAAATATTGTTACCTTGTTGCATTCAGGACATTGATATGGTTTCCTCTGTCCATTGCAGTAAGCATGGTATGCCACCTGGCTCCGAGCATGAAACTTCTTTTTGCACACAGTGCACACAAACATTTTACCATTTGCATCTGGAAAATATTAATAATATTGATAAATGTTGTTCACTTTATCTGCACTTCTTCTAAATTACTAATGGTTATGAATTGTGCATACTAATTGTGTGCATGACTCTCACGTATACATAGATCTATTTTCGGATGTTTTCCTTACAAATAAGAATAACCATAATGCATTTGGTAAAACAATGGCCTTGAAAGAACCAACCTTCCTTCCAATACACTCCTGACAGTTTAGCCAGTACCAATTATGTATTTGCATGTTTACAAACCAGCTTCTGTATTGTATAATTTTGAAGACACATTCGACTGTCCCTAATATGATTACAATTCGATATTACAACGCAACGTAATGAACCTTACCAGTTTCTACTTTAATATGAGATGTTTCAAGTTTCTTTTTCTTATAAAAGTCACCATAAATCTCACACTGTATCTCCATGACCACTTCGTCATCCGTCTCTGCTGGTGGACAGTCATCCGCCAGCTCATCCTCTAAACTTTCTTTCAAAACCTCAATAGTCGGCTTTGACTTCTCACTAAGGCAAGCTTGGCAACCAGTCTTCTCGTGCAGTAAGCAGTCCATACATTTCACATGACCACAGGTCTCCGTTACCAATCGATTATCAGTCGTATTCACGGGCTTCTCGTTACGACAATTCGAACAAACTTGCGGATTCATATCGTTAAAACCGCAGAGGTTATTTGAATATTATTCTAATGTACACAACTTTTTCTAAATATTTACATTACAAGGATGACAGAAAATGTTTTATTTACTACGTATTTAAATGTCATTGCAGTAATAAAAATCAAATAAACACACAAAACATTATAATTTCACATTTTCGCGAAGTGCGATGCTAAAATGCTAATGCGTTCCAAAAGTCAAACAAACGAATTGTGATACATCTTTGACATTCAATTCATAAAACCTTTACTAGTGCTAGAATCAGTTTTATTATAATATTAATTATTATTCTTTACAAAAATAACTTAATTTGTTTAAATTAAAGGATGAATGGCGTTTCTTTTTAATCTAAGTCTATAAAAATGTCTATTAAAATCATATTTATAGTCGAAGCTTCAGAACGCACCGAAAACTGACGCTTGTTCCGAACCATAGGTAATGTAAGGGCGGGAATACACGTGCCGACACATGCGCTTAAACAGACGCCAGCACATCAAGCTACTACAATCTGTTTAGATTTTATAGCGTGCGGCAGAAGGTAAACGCTATCATGGTAACCCAAAGTATTTACGCGGCGGCCCGTGTGTGGGCGCCCTGTTAGTGGGTCTGCTCAAGTCCCACTAGCGTGCAGAGTGCTTACAATAATATGGAATGCAGGAGATGATCAAAGTTGGAATATAAAACGCTGTTATAAATAAAAGCTTAGATCAAACTTATATTTTAGTTTTATTCCAGTTGACTCACAAAAAAGGTAAAATTATCTGACCCTGTGACCAGATGACAGGACATGAAAAAGAATGTAGAAAAATAAATTTAAATAGAACAAAAAGATCAATATCAAAAACATAAGACTCTTTTTATTCTAACACGCCCGCGCTAGCTCAAGTAATTTCTTAGATTGTAATCGTGAGTTAGTCAAGTAAGCTACCCACCAGCGAGCGAATGTGCGCGCGTTTTAACTCAAGTTCTGCTGAATTCTAATCTGTGTGATCCAAGTGATTATAGTGCGATTCCTAAGCACCTGTGTTTCTTTTATACCCGTTCCCCGGCCATAATTTTCAACTTTATTGCTAAAGTATTAGGTTCGAAGTTGATTGGGAAAATTTGATTGTTTCGGGGTAGCTTGACCTGCTGGCGTCTGTACACAACAGCCGCCGTAAGGAAAAAGGACGTTTCTAATTACATAATTTAATGGAGAAAATAAATATTTTATTCTTTAAAAATACAAAAGCAGATGCGTCTTATTTAATAGTAAGAATTATTAGGTTTTCGTTAAGTTTACGCCAATATAAAAATACTGGTAGATGCGTCTTTTTTGCTGATTCCGAATATTAAATAACTCAATTTCGAAAAAAATGTCAGATAGGTACGTCTTGTTTCCTTATGACGGCAGAAAACTATGCAAGTACCTAACTGGGCCTGGCACGCCATTGTGACATTTATATGGCACAGGGCATGCAAGCTACTTGCATACTTTTATGCAAATTACCGGCATGTATATTCTCGCCCTAAATGTACTTTGTGGTAAACTGGAAACGAAAACAAACATCATTCTCCCAATTTTTTCTGCCATACTTTCTATTAGTCGTCATCTTGGTAGCCACCCCCTTTCTAATCATATCATCTTTCACACAGTCCATCCACCTTTCCTTAGGTGGGCCTACCCCTATTTTACTCTAAACATTCCTCACGACATTTTCCTCATTCCTCCGCATCACTTGCCCATACCATTACACTTTACCATGGATTTTTCTGTCAATGTGCCAGTTTCGGACTTCCTATAATCTACTCATTCCTTATTTTGTCCATTCGCGTAACACGGACACCACACCGCACACATCCCTCAGCATTCTCATCTCAGCGCATGCATTCATCCCTGTTGTGGCCCAACCTTTTGTGGTCTAAGCATTGTTTTATAAATCCCCTTAAATTTAAGGGGAATGCGAGAGTAACAGATTGTTCCCGTGATCTGCCGCCATCGCCAGTTCATCGACCCAATGTTATAATAATAATAATAAACGGTTATTGCAGAATCACTTCCATATTTGTTACTAACAATGTAAACTTATAAACTAGTGTTAGTAACATATATTCTACAATACTTAAAATTAAAACTCTTGTATTTGAGACAGAGTAGAAACTTAGAAACTAGAGTAGTTACTGTAAGTATTCAATTACACCTACGCCCCACTGGCATGTAGGCATATCCAATGTCCCAGTATGGGGCTATCGGCGACATTGAGGCTTTCCTGTGAGCTGCCTATAGTAGGAAACATTTTCAAGCTCTGTACCAAAAATCAATTAAATAGGAGCAGTAGTTTAGTCGCAAATAATTTTTAAAGTTTTTGTCCCGTTTGAACATGATGTATCTTTCCTAACAGCTGATTGAGTCTTTAAGCATAGGTCAAGCACCTTCAAACGATAAATGGATGCGTTGTTGCCGCTCTGACGCAAGTCACAAGTACAGACGCCAGCAGGTCAACCTACCCGAAACTGTCAGATTTTCCCAATCAACCTTGAACCTAATGCCTTAGCAATAAAGTCGAAAATCTATTAAAGAAATCTGACAGATTGTAGTAGCTTGATGTGCTGGCGTCTGTACAACCAATTTTCGCTAAAAAGCGAAACGCACTTTCATGACGAGAGTGACAATCATAGCAAGACATCCCGCGCGTAAAAGAAATGGAAATAGGTCAGTGTGTTGCTATTGCATCCTAGATCCCTGCCATCGGTGGGCCTCTAAAAAATATTTTGTTCAGTGCGCCGATGCTATCCTTTTGGAACGTATGTTTTGTTTAACTCGCGCGATTTATTGTGACAGGACACGTAACTTGGGATTATTATTATTTAGTGTTCGTGATTTTTTTGTGATTGACTGTTTTTTATTGTGACATGACACGTAATTAAACTTTGGTTGTGTGTGTGTGTGTGTGTGTGTGTGTGTGTGTGTGTGTGTGTGTGTGTGTGTGTGTGTGTTCGTGTGTAATTAAAGTGTTCAACAATGCCTCGTGTAACTTACACGGCATCAGAATACACAGAATACATTCATAATATAATTTGTGCATTAATGGGATTGGAGGACACATCGAGGATGTAAAAATTTAGTGTTTTTATTGTGAATGATGTTGTGCGCGTGAAGTACGCGCACCCTTACCTACTTACCTAACATAAAAGCCAGCGCGAGTGGAGGCCTAAAGGCCGCCATATACGGACTGCTCGAGCAGTTAGCCATTGATCAACATTCCCTTACAGATACGTCCGAGGGGAAGGCCAGTCTCCGGGACGGTGCAGCCTGGGGTGCGGGCAATGGTTCCCCTTAGGCACGTGTGCCTAAGGGGTTTTGTTGTCGGTATGCCAATATCCTGTCGGAGGTACGCTCCAACGTGTGTCCCTCTGTTCTCAGCAGAGACGCACAGCGGCGGAGTAAGAGCGGGCTCGGTGTGCACTAACCCTGCCGCCGGGCAGGCAGGAGGAAGTCATGTCCTTCTGCCACCGTTAGTCTCGTAGCCCCGAAGATTGTTCAAGGTCATGTCTCTGACTTTTGACGGGGGTCGAGGGTCTTGGCTTAACCGCCCGGACCGCGAGGAAGAAAACCTCTATAAAAAATTACCCCAAACCTTCAAGCGGCGGCGCACCGTGAGGGAGGTTGGTAGCTTGATTAATGGGTAGCTAAATTAATCGCTAGTGCGAACCACAGTTTTGAGCAAGTGATAAAGTTTTTTACTCGTGGGAACAAATATGGGACCAAAAATCACTAGACGAGAAGAGGAGAGGGAGAGGAGTGATGCGGGGTCGGAGTCCGACGCCGCATCGGGAGTGAAGGGCGCGAAGGGCACTTTTAAGAGCCCGGAGTGCGTAGTGGTGGGGGCCGCTGGAAGGAAAAATGCTTTCCTGAAGCGGAACCTAAATCCGGGAGATGCCCAGGAGTCTTCCTCGGACGGCGGACTTAAATCGGCTCCGAAATATGCTCGCCGGGGCCTAGCCCGGAAGAGCAAGAGCCGGGTAAACGCCGCACAGGAGGACGACTCAGCCGGGTCGGCCGAGGGGAGCGCCGTGGAGGCGTCTGGCGATGAGTCGGACGCCGCTGGTGGCTCCAATTCGGAGCGGGCCAGGTTTGAGGAGGTCGTGGCCGCTGCAGTCAAGGGTGTGGCCTTGAAGAAGAAGCAGTCTTCTAAAGACAAGGCCATACCCGCAGCCAAGGCCTCCATTATGGCGGCAGCGGAGGCTCTACTTCAAGGGCCTCCGTCGGACGGAATGTCCGAAATGCGGGCGGAGGTCGCCCGCTTGACAGCCGCCATGGAGCTTCTCCGAAAGGAGAATGAGGAGCTCCGAGCAGACCTGGCCAGGCTCCGCGGAGCCGGCGCTCAGGAGGGGGTGCAGGAGGGGGTGCAGCAGGGGCAAGGCGGCCTCGGGCCTGCAGAGGACCGAGTTCTGGCCTTGGTGCGGAAGGAGCTGGCAGCCCTTAATAACCGGTTCTCGGTCCTTGAGGGAATCGTCCTGCGGCCCCCGCTAGGCCGACCGGCGGCCTCGGGCCAGCCAAAGGCGGCTTCGTATGCCACCATGGCTGCCACGGCCAAACCAGGGTCGGCAGGGCAGGCGAAGGGCGGGGCCGTGGCTGCGAAGGCGCCTGCGACGGCGCCTGCGAAGGCGCCCACGAAGGCGGCCGCGAAGGCGCCTGAGAGGGCCCCAGCTGTGGCGGTGACAACGCGGCTGCTCCCGCCTCCCAAATCTCCTCCGGCTGACGCCGAATGGCAGGTAGCTGGGGAGAAGAGGAAGGAGGGCAAGATAGCAAGGTCGGCCAAGCGGAGGGAGAGGCGGCGGCGGCGCAAAGAGCGAAGCGTCGCGGCGAGGTTACGTGCCCCAAAGTCCGCAGCTGTAGTGATCACACTACAGCCGGAAGCGGAGAAGAAGGGCGTGTCCTACCGCGACGTGCTCGCCAAGGCGAAGGCGGCGGTGAACCTGGAGGAGATCTGTGTGACCAATGGCATGCGGGTAAGGGTCACTGCGACTGGGGCTCGGATGCTCGAGATCCCCGGTGCGGCCAGTCCTTAAATGCGGACGAGGCCCGAGTGTCCAGACCCGCCAAGTGCGCTGACTTGCGCATCCTGGGTCTGGACGACTCCGTGACGGAGCGAGAGGTGGTGGCCGCCTTGGTCAAGACTGGGGGGTGTGCCTTCGAACAGGTGAAGGTAGGCACCATCCGTCCTGACTTCACGGGGATGCGAGCCGTTACGGTGAGCTGCCCCGTATCGGCGGCCCACAAAATAGTTGGGGAGGGCCGAAGGTTCCAGGTGGGCTGGGATTCCACGCGGGTGAAACTGCTGGAACCCAGACCTCTGAGGTGCTTCCGTTGCCAAGTGGGCAACCACGTGGGAGCAAAATGCACCTCGGAGGTGGATCGCAGCAGTCATTGCTTCCGTTGTGGTCAGCCCGGTCACAAGGCCGGCTCGTGCAATGCCACGCCGCACTGCTATCTATGTGCGGCAGCTGGCAAGCCGGCCGATCACCGGGCTGGAAGCAAGGGCTGTGGTCCACCCACCAAAGCCCGGGGCAGGGGCAAGCCCTCCGCCTCCGCTACCGCCGTCACGACTGCAGCCGCCGCCACAGCCGCCGTCGCTGCCGCCTCCACTGCCGTCGCCGCCGTACTCACTGCGGCAGGGCCCTCGCAGGAGGCTCAGGGGGGGGCTAATATGGAGTGCCAGTAATGGCCCCATTACGCCTCCTCCAGGCGAACATCAACCACTGCGCCGCCGCTCAGGATCTGTTGCTCCAGAGCATGGCGCAGTGGTCGATTAACATCGCCGTGGTCGCTGAGCCGTACTTTGTCCCGCCCAGTGATCACTGGGTGGAGGACCTGAGCGGCTCAGTGACCCTCATTTCGTCGGCCGCCGCTGGTACCCTGTCCCTCGAAGCCGTCAAGAGGGGACAGGGTTGCGTTGCAGCACGGTTCGGAGGGATTGTCGTGGTAGGGGTATACTTCTCCCCGAACCGAACTCTCGCCGAGTTCCACAACTCCCTTGCGGAGTTGAAAAACGTCGTCGTCGGGTTTCGTTCCCTTCCCGTGCTCGTCCTCGGGGACTTCAACGCCAAGAATGTGGCTTGGGGTTCCCGGTATACGGACACACGGGGCAGGATGGTGGAGGACTGGGCTCTGGAGACAGGCCTGGTCATCCTAAACCGGGGTTCTGTCCCCACGTGTGTGCGGATGCGGGGCGAATCAGTGGTGGACATTTCGTTCGCCAGCCCCGCTCTATTGCCACATGTTGTTGACTGGCGCGTCATAGAGGGGGTGGAGACCTATTCCGACCACCGGTACATCCGGTTTGATGTCTCCGCCCAGACCTCGAGCGCGCCGGTCCGACAGGCCCCGAGTGGTCCGCGGTGGGCGCTGAAGAAGCTGGACCGGGAGCTCCTCCTGGAAGCCTCAATCGTGCAGGCCTGGGTGTCACCACCGGACAGGCCTGCCGACATCAACGACGAGGCGGAGTGGTTCCGGGAGGCCATGTCCGAAATATGTGACGTGGCAATTCCCCGGGTCCAGCCCGGTCGCGCCTGGCGCCAGGTGTATTGGTGGTCGCCGGAGCTGACGGCTCTGCGCGAGGCGTGCGTTGCTGCGCGGCACCGGTACACCAGGCACCGCAGGCTCCGTATCCGCCCTCCGGATACGGAAGCCATTCAGGCGGAGCTATACGAGGGGTACAGAGAGGCGAAGACCGCCCTCCGAGCGGCGATCTTGCGGGCCAGGGATCTGGCTCGCGAGGAGTCGCTGGAGACTCTAAACAGGGACCCATGGGGACGCCCTTATAAAATGGTGCGGAATAAACTCCGTCCATGGGCGCCCCCGCTGACGCAGAGTCTCCGGCCCCAGCTCGTGGAGGACGTGGTGAGCGCTCTGTTCCCTTCGCGAGGGGAACATACTCCCCCGCCCATGGCTCCGCTTCCTGCGGTGCCCGTTGCGGACCACATCACCAACGACGACGACGATGCTCCGGAAGTGACCGAGGTAGAGTTGAGAGCGGCGGTACGTAGGCTGAGTGCCAAAAATGCTGCCCCAGGACCCGACGGCTTACCTGGAAGAGCCTGGGTTCTGGCCTTTGGGGCTCTCGGGCTTCGACTAGGGGGGCTCCTAAGCGCATGCTTGGAGAGGGGCCAGTTCCCACTTCGTTGGAAGACGGGGAAACTGGTCCTCATTAAGAAGCCGGGGCGCCCTGCGGACTCTCCGTCCGCTTACCGACCCATCGTGCTGCTCGACGAGGTGGGCAAGCTCTTTGAAAGAGTTATTGCAGACCGCCTCGTCGGGTGGCTGGTGCAGGAGGGGCCGGATTTGGCGGAGAGACAGTTTGGTTTCCGCAGGGGGCGCTCTACGGTGAACGCCATCATGCGCGTGCGAGCCCTCACGACGGGGGATGCTGTTGCCCGGGGTGGGGTCGTCTTGGCGGTATCTCTAGACATCGCCAACGCCTTCAATACCCTGCCCTGGAGTTGCATCAGGGAGGCACTCCGGTATCACCGGATGCCGACCTACCTCTGTCGAGTGGTTGAGGCCTATTTGACGGATAGGGTTGTCATCTACCCCGGTCATCAGGGAGAGTGGAACCGGCGAGAGATGTCGTGCGGTGTCCCACAGGGATCGGTCCTGGGGCCGCATTTGTGGGACATCGGGTACGACTGGGTGCTGCGCGCCGACCTCCCTAGCGGCGTCAGCGTGGTATGTTACGCTGACGACACGCTGGTCCTGGCGCAGGGGAGGTCGCACCAGGCGGCGGCTGAATTAGCGACACGCGGGGTTGCGATAGTCGTTGAGAGGATCCGGCAGTTGGGACTCGTGGTGGCCCTGCACAAGTCCGAGGCCATGTGTTTTCATGGTCCTCGGAATGCGCCACCGTCGGGTTCCCAAATAACGGTAGGAGGGGTTCGCATCGGAGTCGAGTCTACGATGAAGTACCTGGGACTCGTCCTCGACAGCCGGTGGAACTTCGTGGAGCATTTCCGACGTTTGGCTCCCAGACTGGAGCGGGCTGGGGCTGCCTTGAAGCGGCTCCTGCCCAATCTAGGTGGTCCAAACGCCTCCTGCCGGAGGCTTTACGCGGGGGTCGTGCGGTCCATGGCCCTTTACGGGGCACCGGTGTGGGCGCGTTCCCTGAGGCTGCGGCCAGTCCGCCGGTTGAACGAGTCCCAGAGGGTCATGGCCATTCGGCTAGTCCGGGGTTACCGCACGGTCTCCGGTGAGGCGGCGAGCCTCCTTGCCGGATTGCCGCCGTGGGATCTGGAGGCGAATGTCCTCGCGCACGTGTGGGAGTGGCGCGAGGAGGCAAAACGCCGGGGCGTAACTCCGCTGCCGCGAGAAATCACGGTACAGCGGACAGAGCTCCGGCGGGATCTCATGGCGACATGGAGAGTGCGACTGTCGCAGCCCAGCGCTGGGCACGCCACAATTGCAGCGATAAGTCCCCTCTTTGAGGAGTGGTTAGAGAGGCGCCACGGCGTCCTCACCTTCCGCCTGACGCAGGTCCTCACCGGACACGGTTGTTTCGGGAGGTTCCTGTTTCGCATAAGGCGGGAGGAAACGCCCGGGTGTCACCATTGTGTGATCGCCCAGAGGACACGGTGGAGCATACAGTGCAGGTCTGCCCGGCTTGGGCAGAGCACCGCCGTGTTCTCACGGAGGCGATCGGCGGCGGCGATCTCTCGCATCCGAGCCTGGTCCAGGCCATGGTGCGGAGCGAGAGTGCATGGCAGGCCGTCACCTCCTTCTGCGAAGCGGTAATGCTCGCGAAGGAGGAGGCGGAACGCGTGAGGGAGAGGCAGTCTCGCGACAGCTTGCGCCGCGCTAATCAAAACAGAATATTATGCAAACACGTCCGCATCGGAACGCGGCACAAGCGAGCCGGGTCTAGACGAATGTAACGTGTAATGTAATGTATCGTGAAATGTAACGCGAATTTTGTGTGTGGACGGCATGCGGCGCCGCGCAGCGCCCTGCACCCCGCGCCTCTCCGCGGACTCATGCACTCAGCACGCTAGTATAAAATAAAGAGTCGCGAGTGCGTTCAGAACCATCCGTAGTTTTATTTGTCCCTGTATCCAACAGTAACAAACCCGTATTTATAGAATTATAATTATTAAAATCATCAATACAACTATCTAAGTTCATATTACCCTATTGAATGACTATTTCATGAAACCTTGACATGTGAGGCCAATTCTAACTTATGGAGCTGTATTACTGATTTTAATGATTATAATTCTGTAAATACATAATATTTGTTACGGTCGCGAATTAATTTTGATCAACATTCAACATGACACAGACTTGCAAATTGCAAAAAAACAAGAAAAGAATTTCGCGGGCTGCCTTAGCGCATCCCCGTATTATTCCACTAATTTGGATAAAGGCACACAGATAGTTTATAACCTGGATTTAACACATTGGATACTTTTCATCCCAGTAGTACGTTGCATGCAAACGAGACGGCTGGAGAGGGTATTCTGTATTTCTGTTCACACACGACACGACACCGACAACGTTGTGCGCAATTTCTGAGCAGTTAACGTAACAAAAGGCTTGCATGAATCACGAAAGTATTTCAATCATAAGTTCTATTGCTTTTTATAAGAATTGGATGTTTGGCATACTGTTTTAACACACCGGAATTGACACAGGATATGTTTTTATCCCGGAAGTACGTTCCCGACAATCCCGTGGGATAATTCTAGTGATCCAGTGGATTATTAGAATCAGATCCACGCGCAGCGTTGCAAAAGTTACCGATTTCTCGGGAAATCTTTTGGTCATTGTCTCCCGATATCGCGATTTAGCAATCCTGTCTCCCGATTTTATGAATTTTCAACTACTTAATGTAAAAATAATATTCTTTGTGTTTAGGGTACGATGGGACTGTCATACGCATTGCGATTATAAAAGTCCCTAATTAAATTAAAAAAAAAATAATATTCTTAAATAAAAACGGAAAATTGTATTCTTAATACGTCAACTCTAAAAGAAACCTGTATGTAACACAACATCAATGCATGGGGACTTCCCAAAATTCCTCGCAACACGTCGAATACGGCCATTCAACTTCACGGTATGTTAAAGCAAATTGCACTGAAACACCTTCAAAAAGATTTTATTATTGTCTTGACACAGAATTGCATTTGCTTCGTAAGGCGAAAGAAATTGAGTAGCTCAGTGAAAAAACGAAAAAACAGAAGAATTTTGGACGCATGAAAACGTTCTTTTGTTTTCAAAGTTTTGAATTTGCCACACTCATCTGCAAATGTGGAAAGAATATTTTCATCTATTTATATTTATGAAAACTAAACAACGGAATAAACTTTTCACTGACTCAATGATAGGTCTTTGACACACAAAAAGATGTATAGGAGAAACAATCAATGTTACTACCATTTTAATATAAATGAGAAAATGTTCAAAAAAATGGACTAGTAAGAGGTGGCACGAAGACGTAAAACATAAAATTTATCAATCTTGAATAAATGATTGTATGTCCTACCTAATTAAACAAATTATTGTAATTGAATAATTAGTGTATTATTAACATAAATACTTTTGTTATATTCCGAATAAAATCTCCCGATTTCTCCCGATTTTTAGCTGGCAAATTCAACGATTTTTAATTTTACACTTTTGCTGCTTTTGCAACAGTCAACACTGTCCACGCGGGCAAAGCCGCTGGCAGAAGCTAGAAAATGAAAATACAAATACATAAAATATCATATTTACGTACAATAATTATACGTTATTATATTTATTTATTTATTAAATTAATCTAGTGTAATTTACAATGTTTCTTAGAGAATCGATTGAAAATTTAAAAAATACCGTATCTAACATCGATTTTCAAACGCTACACAGCGTAAAATTAATAATCTGTGGAATCTTGCAGTTGTCATTTCGTTATAATTTCATTTCGTAGGTACGCCTTGGAGAGTTTTTTTCCTGAAAATAAATAGATAATATAAAATAAATATAAACTCAATATGGTAAGTCACCAGAAGTATGCATTTGGCTATAACTGTGACCAATGAATTGTGTAATCAGTGCTCTATTGACGTGCGATTTTAGCTTGAAAGACGTAACCTCAAAAATTGAATTTGTTTTCAGGATGTCTTTCTAATGATTAGGCGAAAAAAGTTTACCATCTTCACTGATGCGAAGGACACGACAACTGTGCTAGAATTGAAGAAAATGATCGAAGGTGGGTGCGATTACAGCGATATGAGAAAATTCTATTTATAGTCGGGATACAATGTCGGGCGCGCAGCGTAGGTTTTGTTGTTAAGCCTTGTGTTATTCTTCATTGTTCGTGAATGTTTAATGTGCAGGAAATGTACTCTAGTACGATACTTTCCGATGGAGAAAATATGAGTAATTTCGTTTCCCAGGTGTTGCTAAACGAAGCTTTTTATGTGTTTGTGTTCATAATAGAAAAAATGTTACATTTACTGTACCAAAACATCTATAAGAAAAACTAGAGGAAGTATATGCAGTACTGTAGCATGTTGTTTAGCTGTGCACTTTCTTTGTGTGCCTAAACTTTGGACTATGATTACAGCATCAATATAATCAATGTAAGTCAAGATAGTAGTAAGCCACACTCATTTACAACAGATCTATAAAACTACAAAAAAATTATGACATCATTTATTTATTTAAAAAAAGAAACACTACAAGGACACTTGAAACCTAGGTATTATTTATGAGATAAAACTAGAAGATCAAGGATGCCCATTTGCTTATTAGTAAATAGTGGAACTGAAATGTTTGAGTGATAAAAATAAATATTGTTTGTTTAACTGGCTCGGAAACCACTTTAGGTAGTTGGTCCCGCCTGTCATTTGTGGATCTTTGACAGTTATTAAGGGTCATCAGAAGCCCGAAAGTTTGACAACTAGTCTTGCCAAAGGGGTATTGTTTTACCCAGTAAAACAAAAATGTTAGGCAATGATGATCTCGACAAGATGTTCAATCATTTTATCCTTGTGATAGTAATTTTGTTGGTGACATGGGAACATGCCGAAAACTGCATGCATACTCTTTTATTAAATACTCCGTGATCCTATAATACTATTGCAACCATATACTATAAAGTTTTTGTCTTTGCAAAATTATAACTGCATTGCAGTAAAGGAGAATATTGATTCAACATCATGGTTTTAGCATTAGCATTCCACATGTTGATAGAAAGGCTTACTGCACTTGTCCTGGATTTTTTTAGTTTTGTGCATTCTAACCATTTATTTTACTTTAGTGTCCATGAAGTATTGCATTTTTTCGTGTTTGGCTGCCTGTCAATAAATTAATAACGAACTTCATAGGGGTGCTTATGTCAAAATTAAAATAAATGTTTGGCTCTATATTAACATATGTATGAGCACAATGGGCTACCTTGCACCGGTTTCTTAAGGGTTATAATAGCAGTGAGAGGACATTTGATTCTCAGAATCACCATTTAGTTATCCCATTGGTTTGCTTGAAATAATCCCTTATTGCATATGGAGTAGCTAGAGAGTCATTCAATCAATATTTGTTATTTGATTCACCAGGTATCTTGAAAGTGACCCCAGTAAGTCAGATGCTGTTCAACAAGGACAGCCAGCTGATGGAGGATGAGAAGACCCTGGCTGAGTATGGCCTCACGTCCGCCACTGCCAAGGCCCAGTGTCCCGCACCTATTGGATTGGCTCTAAGGTACAGACAGACCTACTTTTAAAATTATATGGTAGTAATAATTAACTACATCAAAAAGCATATCAACACCTGCAAGGAATAACATCGTAACTCAATTTTAGGCCATTTTGAGTTACATTCGTATTCTTGCTATACAAAAAACAAAAAATGCTGATTTTTTTTTTTTTGCACTCGCCTCTGTTTCTAAATTCCTTTGCATAAATATTTTTACAGTGCAAAAACATTGTAATTATAATTTGTATTATTTTGTGTAAATAATACAATAGAATACAATTGTAACTCAAAATGGCCTAAAACTGAGTTATGTTGTTATTCCTGGCAGGTATCCATATATTATGCCTTTTAAAACAAATTGTCATACCAATGAAAGCCACCATCATCATTCTTATGTCCTTATCAAAATTTATTTGGGGTCAACTTGTATTTTTCTTCCATACTTCAGATGTTAATATAGTTTACAATGGTGCCTTAATCATACTCAAATAGAATATAAATTATTTGTTGGAAAACAAATGTATACTAGGACAGCAAGTAAAGAGGAAGGGCAAACTAATGTTTGGTATAAGGTTTGGGCTAAAATAATAATTAGATGGTTGTGTCTGTTTAACCTGCAATGATGCAAACTTAGCTTTCATTATAATAATATTGAGGGTTTACTGCAAAAACCTGCCAAACAACATTTTTGGCAAAAATTTGTTAAATACATAAAAAAAATTTATCTTGTTGAGCTTTTTGTACTAATAAAACCGACTAGGCGCTACGTTAAACAGTTTAGAAGATATTTCATGTCAAAAACTTTTTGTAAAAAAATTATAGCACTTTAATGAGGTATAAACTTTTAAAACGCAATAGCTCAAAACTGAATTGACACCACTTAGATGGTTTTCGCAGTAAACCCTCGATATATTAATCCATTTATTCATAAATGAATCACATCCAACAATAGGCGTGAAGTGATTCTTTTGCTGATAACAAGAGAATATTGCAAAACAAAAAATAAGGCACGCCCGCCACTGAAAATAATTGTGGATTTGTGTAGAATATGACGAGCAGGTGCTCATTGTCTATAAAGCACCATACTGCATTCACATACATTGAACAACATATAAAATTCCTTGCATGTAACGATGGGTTTCTATCTGATAAAAACTCGAACTTTGGGGGACATACTCATTAATACCCATTTTTACCTTCCCAATTTTAATTTATAATGGGTAATTAACCAAATTACATTACTTAAAATTTTCGTGTCTGTCTGCAGGGTTGCTATTTACACAAATTTCTGGACTATTTCACAATAAAATACAGTTTTATCAAAAATACAAGGTGTAACTTAAATAACGCACAACCTCTTTAGAAGTCATTGTACTCATCATTATGAACAACTTTTACTATGGGATCAAACATGAAATTGCGAAAAAAAATCAACTGTTCAGTACATTTTGACGAATTATGGGAACATAAATGTACTGAACAAGTTACATCTTGTATATTAATGTATAACTTAAAACAAAATTATAACATGTATCTACATATTATTCTTAAAGTTATTTTACTAAATCAGAATTATTAATCATAATGAACACTGCAACTTCTAAATTACAACATAGAAATAAAATACCTAGAACATGGTTTGCATTTACTTTCCATATCATCCCTTTCTTTCCCATTTTTTAACCACCCGCCCATCTCTACTTGCATGCCTTTAAATAATGTGATCATGGCCAAATCATAATCAGTCTAAGTACCTATTTAAAGTTAACAACAATCTGAAAACTAAGTAGGTAGGTACAGGTTTATATTGACTGCAATGACAAAATAATTAAAACCGACATTGGTTTTATTGCTTTGGCATAATATCGATTTCCAACCAATGCCAGCAATGTTTGTATTATTAAATATGGACCTGCACACGCCCGCCATCATGACCTAGAAATTTCTACTAGAATTTTGATGTGCGACTTTTTTAACCGATTACAAAAAAGGAGGAGGTTATGCATTATGTAGGTTTTTAGGGCTCCATACCCGAAGGGTGGCAAACGGAACCCTATTACTAAGTCTCCGCTTCCGTCTGTCTATCAGCAGGCTCATGAACCGTAATATGTAGACATTTGAAATTTTCACAGATTGTGTATCATTATTGCCGCTATAACAACAAATAATAAAAATAAAATAAAAAATTCGACTCGCACTTAGCCAATTTTTTTTGTACGTATATCTGCACAGAGCACGGAATCGCAGTGCCACCCGGTAGCGTATAGAGACGGCAATAGGTACTAATACAACTGCATTTAAAACCGACAGTTTCTAGGTATACGTCATTTTGTGCGAGTAACCGGTGACTCGGTCGGTTTGGAAATGGAAAGGGTCTCTAGCAGCGGCCGTCGAGGCTAGTCTTCCAAATCCATATCCGCAGTATATTGGCGTATAATTTTAGCAGTAAATTGAAAATTCGCGCGTAGTATTTAGGGATGAACCATTCCATTTTGACAGGCCAGTTGGCATGGTTGGTTAAGATACCGCCTATCATGCCGCAGGTCGTGGGTTCGATTCCCATCCAGAACAAACATTTGTGTGCATGAACATGTCTGTTTGTCCTGAGTCTGGGTGTAATTATCTATATAAGTATGTATTTACAAAAAAAAAAGTAGTATATGTAGTATATCAGTTATCTGGTTTCCATAGTACAAGCTCTGCTTAGTTTGGGACCAGACGACCGTGTGTGAAAAATGTCCCAGGATATTATTATTATTATTCCGTCATGATTTCTGCGTCCATTTCGTCCCGCTGGTGTTCCTGAAATATGCAATCTACAGACGAAAAACCGATGCGTCAATCTAATCGTTGTCGTCGCGTAATATTTCTCAGAATATAAGTTCATGCACTTAGTATCATTCATTTGTTGTAGCACATTTATGGACATTTTGAATAGAAAAATCTTATTTCTAAGTAACTGATCATCATCTTCCTGCCTTTGTCCCATGTTACGTGGGGTCGGCGCAACACGTTTTCTTCTTCCATTCTCCCCTGTCAACCGTCACTCTATCATTCACTCTCTTCTATTTCATATCATTCCTCACACAATTCATCCATCGGTAGCTATAGTTCAGAATCAAAGTGCACCAATATTATTTATTCTGATACCTAAATAATATTGCTCTTTGATTTTTAATTAGGATTTTTTTCTCATAAAACAGTTGCAAAACCTTCGGTCGGCAATTCCGACGTAAATTAATTCAAATAAAATAATATAATGTGCATTACAAGACAATAATCTAATGTTCTCTATAAACAGAAAGGAGAATGGCGAGTTTGAACCCTTGGATCTGACTCCGTACTCTTCGCCACCGGACTTGCCAGATGTGATGAAGTCACAAGAGACCAATGGACAGGAACAAGTAAGTTTCTTTTGATTTGATTATTTATTTATTTGCTCTCATGCACATCACACATTTTATAATGATATTACTGTCGGTTTTTGTCAAGCTCAAGTATTATAAGCTGATTTCGCATTGTATAGGATTTCCTTACAATGAGAAGTCAGCTTATACCGGAAATGTATATCTTGATATGTAGACGTGTGTTGGTATGTTGGTTTGCTGTCGAGTTTGTCTACATTAAATTAACATAATTTGAGTCAAAACTTATCAAATCCCATTACAAATAATTTCGCTAGTAAATTAACTTTTTAGGTTAATAAAATAAATAATTTTAATATTTGGCCTGATGTCGGTAAGTGAAGGTTGTCTCGTCATAGATATTTTTTTCTTTCGAAGATTAGCCTGATAGAGGGTTATTAGTTAGATTCGACTGTGAGGAGGTTATATGTATTAATTCCTGATTTTTGTACGACCTTCGGACTCAGGCCAACAGTTTAATAATTTTATTATGGTATTCTAATGTTGTCATAATTGATTTCCAGATGGATCAACACTAAACGACTCGGCTGTGGTTTGGACGATACTGATGCAGGCACCAACTTTGCATCGCTATGATTTTGTAATATACCTAGTTCATACAAATGAACGAACTCGCTCGATGGCCTCCACCATCGGTCCGCGAGCGACACCTTAATTATATTTTTTTGCATATAACATATTTTGTTATTAATTTATCGATCATTTTGCTCGATTTGAACATATTCTGTTACGTCTACACGTTTCTTTGTAGTATTTTTGTGATGCTTTGTACGAAAAGGGAGTGTAGCTTTTTGTAGTTTATTGCGAAAATTTCAACCACGATTACTCTGTGGTTGCACATTTGTAAGTGATTGATACTAGTTTTGTTACGTAGATGTTGAGGTGACTCCAGCGCCGCGTAGCGCACGCGGCCATGACTGTGGGGCACGTGCGACGTGGCGGGGCACGCGCTGTAACGTCCTAGGATGTCAGAGTGACTCAGGGATGTATCGGTAGTCGAGTATTAGTCAACTAGTCTACAATAGATTCAATGTTAATAAACTTAATAAAGAATCGCAGGTTTACGAATGAATTACATCGATTAAGTTAGCTCAATGGAAAACCTAGGTTTTAGTGCTAATAGTATTTATTTTAACTATAGTTGGTTGAGAATATGGCAGCCGGTACATCTCTAGCGCAGTAGACGTCGATACGCATGCGCGGAGACCCCGCCGAGTACGCGGTGCGGACATACTACTTATTGGCACGATTGATATTAATCATTCATCATCTATTGTGGCTTTATTAGACTACCTAGGCCATGACATCACACCATTTGAAATTAAAACTAAAATATTAAAAATGTAAATGGTATCTCAATTATTAAACTGAATGTTAGAATGTTTGTGCCTATAATTTTTCGCACTTAAATAGTTAATAAATATTTAAACAATCGTATGTTACTAACTCCGCGACACTATTTGATTTTAATAGCTTGACGCTTAATCTTGTACCGTTTTGTCATGTACGCGGGTACCATAATTATTAAACTTAAATCATCTTCACGTTAACATTATATGCGTAGTCGGTGTGAACATTTGATCATTTGTAGCGTAATGAATATAACCATATTTTGGGTCTCAAAATAGGTTGCGGAATTGTTGGTAGATTTGCAGGACTTGGCTTTGTATAATGGTAATTAGTAAATATTTTTAGGGTACCATCTTCGAAACTTACGATATTACACGTTATGCTACAAATGAACAGATTCAATAATTTTAATATTCAGATTTGTTAGAAGCGTAAAGTAATACTGAGAAACTAATCAAGGCTCGAGTCCGACTGATCTCGTAACAACTCATTTTGTATGTGGATTTTTTTTTCTGTTTCACACAATAAAGCAAGTTCTTACGGCTATATTTATTTCCGCTAGGTTTTGATTAATGTAGGTAGAACAATATGAAATCAGTGTTATGATCATTGTGATGTATTGCCAATTGTTCTGAACTATGTGTGATCACTTCAAGTATTCCTATCCCCCCCCCCCCCCATGGGGGTACGCTGACTACTGAACAACTAGTGCGTGCTGACAAGATGTTTATCAGTGTTACTTTAACTTCCATTCACGTTCATGTGTACACATTATAAATATGATTTTAAATAAAATTAATGATACGGTATTTAACTGAGATAGTATAGAATGGATTATAGATAGTAGCTAATGTAATAGGGGTAAAATAGGGGCTTTTTATATTTCATAACTACAAAAATAATCTTTGTTTCTCTGCAACATTCTTAATTGTGATTTTATACTAAAAACATTGTATCGCAAATTAATTGGAATAATGTTTCTAGTTACTCTAAAAACGAAACTATTTTTTATGATTTTTTTTTAATTGCACCGTTATTGATGTAAGATGTTCTGTATATTTTGGTTGGGGTTCATCCATTATATACGGTTTCGGTGCATGTCGGTGTGGCACGTGACCGCGGCCGCGCGATGCCTCGCTCTGGCCACAGCCCACAGCCCACCGGCAGATAAGCCGCTCAAGGTGCATAGCTAGATAAGAACAAACAAAAATCTCTGTGAGTCAGACTTGCTACCAAATACATTTTCTTTTAAATTCAAATCCAAAAATAGTAGGATAGTTGGGTAACGATATTGCACCTAATTGCACTTAAAGTAAGATAGAGAATCGAAAAACCATTTTTTTTTTTTTTGTTTTTTGAAAACCACTACCATGCGTTTACCATCAGTATTTATGTGTCGTGATAAGTCAATGTTTTTGTACCATATGCTTTCTCTCTATCGAATTTCTAGTGTCCGGGTAAGCCGTGGTAGTGGCATGAAGCTCCCGAACTAGTCGAGTTCAAGGTGTATCAAACTAGAGTGGTTAGCTGGTACTTCTCATATTACTCAACTTCTGTGTTACTATGCTGGTACAAATCCAACTGTGATGGAAGTACTCGGCACCGACATTATTGAAATATGTTATTATTCGTTTTAACATTTAAACTATTGTAATCTAAGGTCTCACATCGGAGAGGTTTTGTATACCAATTAATAATTAAACAAATTGAACAAAACCGCTTAAAATACATAATGAGACTTAGACAAAGAATACCTAGCGTAGTTTCAAAAAATCCACAGATGAGCCAGCAGGAAATAAAGCTGTTTTGATTTGTTTTGATGAGTTTTATTTAATCGTATTTATATTTAACCCCTTACCAACTAGGATTCATATTAAGAAGAGAATCATTTTAAGAGGATTGCGAAGTGCCGATACGCGGCGCGTGTCTTGGAGGCAATTACCTTGCATTTCCTTTTTGCAATATTGTTTCGGGTGATAACGTTTTCACACCTCTAAACCTTTACGAAATGAGACAATGTTGGCCTCCTTAAATTCAGTACATATTCATCTTAGTTTGTGCTTTCTTTTTTCGTAATTCAGTTTAAAAAGATAAAAACGCTCGTGGATGTCTTTGAATCAAAAATATAGATATTCAGATGTTAATAACTTATACCGTACGCAATATTTCTTTACAATAAAAATTTACGGACCTAGCTTTTCAGTTATCGCTTTTTGTATGAAAATTTACAGCTTCACAATTAACTAATTAGAGGCTGATGTTATAAAATATATTAGTATCATCTCTTAGTACTTATTTTTTCTGCAAGAAACAGTCAAACTTGGTGGGTCACCCTAAACTGTATTTACAATTACAAAAATAAGCCTCATTTCTGTTTTTTTTTTTGCTTCCACTGCTGGGCAAAGGCCTTCCCTTTTCCCTTCCATACATTTCTGTGTTGTGCGATCTCTGGCCATGTTGGCCCTGCAAACATGATCAGATCGTCACACCACCTTCGTCGCGGTCTACCTCGACGACGATGTCCTCCCTGAGGCGTCCAGTGGGTGACGATCTTTGCCCATCTCTCCGAGTGCATTCGAGCGACGTGGCCAGCCCACTCCCACTTCAGCCTGGCTGTTTTTTCTCCAACATCCGCTACTTGAGTTAAGGAGCGCAGGGTGGTGTTTCTAACGCGATCTGTACGCTTTACACCTATTATGCTCCGCTCCATTGCCCGTTGGCAAATCTTGAGTTTAGACTTTTGTTGTTCAGTAAAGGACCAACTTTGTGCACCGTATGTTAGAACGGGTAAGATGCACATGTCGATGAGTTTTCTCTTCAGTGTTATTGGAAGACTACCTTTCATGTGCTCTTTAAGGGCCCAGTAGGTTTTCCAAGCATTTCCGACTCGTCTTTCGACTTCCTTGTCTTGTCTAGTTTTGAAAGAAACTATCTGGCCCAAGTATATATACTCATCGACATACATACATGCCCGTCTACCTCAACTCTACGTTTTGTGCTGTTGGTCATGACCTGGGTCTTGGATCTGTTCCTTGAAAGTCCAATCTCAAGACTTACTGTACTCAGATCTTGGCTCAGACCATTTCTGTATGAAAAAGATTATTGATAAAACATGAAACCTCATCCATCTAGCCTAGCCTTTTCCCAACTTGTTCGGGTCGGCTTCCAGTCTAACCGGATGCAGCTGAATACCAGTATTTTACATGTAGCGACTGCCTATCTGACCTCCTTATTACTTAGCTACATAAACCTCTCTTTTTTTAATGTCTGTACATGGCTAAGTAATAAGAGCCGCACGGGTCGATCCATCAGGTTAAGCTACGCTTGCCGGGGTTGGTCTGTGGATGGGTGACCATCTTTTCATACCGAGACTCCTCCGTGCCTCGGAAAGCACGTTAAGCCGTTGGTCCCGGCTGTCATTCGTAGATCTTTGACAGTCGTTACGGGTCGTCATAAGCCCAAAAGTCTGACAACCAGTCTTACCATGAGATATCGTATTACCCAGTAACTGGGTTGAGGAGGTCAGATAGGCAGTCGCTCCATGTAAAATACTGGTATTCAGCTGCATCCGGATAGACTGGAAACCGACCCCAACATAGTTGGGAAAAGGCTAGGCAGATTGATAGTACCATCGACAAACGTTGGGCCTTTCCAATTTTGAAACAATTTTCTTGCAAGCTGCAATTGTATGTACCTACTTATGATAAAGTAAAATACAGGACCACAGGGGTAAGATTACTTTCAATGAATCAGTGTATACAAAAAGCAACTTTAAGGTGTAAAGGCGTCCGTTTTTGTCGATAGTACGTGAACATTCTGTTCGCGACTGTACTGTGTTCGTTTGGAAACAATACAAAATATTTGGAAATTTTATTTTTTCGCAATATTGTATACTAGGTACGTACTCGAAACAAAACAAGGGCCACTTGTTATTTTTACAGAGTAATTTAAATAACATTAACTAAGTAGCAAAATATTGAAGTTACAAACTCTTCGATATCTAACCTCTTTTATGAAAACCTTGTGATCAAATGCTGGCCATAATTTAAAAAAATAATGTTTTTTGTAAACCGGTTGTAAGTTGTAAACGAATCAAAACTGTCGTTTGCCTGCAAAAATGCCAAGTGCCACCTAATGTCAAAATTGTCAAATGTCAGTGTTAAAATTATTTTCATGCTCGGTGCGTGTTATAACCTCAAAATAAATAATAACTCGTGGATTTTTTTATTTTATATAAAGCTCTGAACATTTATTATGACTAGATATTTACTCAATAAAATAAACTGAACATTTAAACGGCAAAACATTATTTATAAGCGTTGATTTAATTGCTTTTTTACAATGGGTAAACGCAAAGGCAAATGTGTGAAGAAGAATCCGGCTTCCAAGGAATCTTTGGAGCCGGAGAACCTAGTAAAGGCTCCCCACTCCTTCGTGATCCACCGTGGACAGTGTAGCAAGAACCTCATCGACCTCATGAAGGACTTCAGGAAGATCATGGAACCTTTTACTGCGTCGCAATTGAAGGTTAGTTTTTGATTGTTTTTGTTCGTTTCAGAAGCCACAAATAGGTTATAGGTAACACAAATGGGCGTTAGTCGTCTTATTTATTTCATCCCAGTAGTCCACATATTTTTTTATTGGTTTTCATATATAATGCATGTTCAAATTGTGTAATAATTTGGACAATAGGTAGTTGTCTAGTTTCACACTGGTTTCATTATTTCAATTTAGGATTCTGCAATTATGGAAGATTAAATTCCTATTTTGCTCTAATAATATTAAATTTGTCAATTAGTACAAATACTACAAGTACAAATACTTATTTACTTTTAGCTTCAACAATTATTTTAATACCTATCATTGTTTATGGCTACTAAAAGTAGATATGCTAGATGAACCACTGACCCAGTCACGGCTTTATCAATTACTTAAAGAAGAAAGTTTCTACCATACAATGTGATATTTCAGGAAAGAAAAAAGAACACAATAAAGGACTTCGTATCAATCTCTGGCTACCTCCACGTGTCTCACCTGATGATGTTCACGGACACAGAGCTTGGCTCCTACATGCGGATGGCAAGGTTACCTCGCGGACCTACACTCACATTCCGCATACACAGTGTAAGTATGGAGAAAATCGTCTTTCAGTACTTTCTTGCTAAAATAATAATTTCTCCTAGTATTACTGATTCTAATGATAATAATTCTCTAAATACATATTTGTCTTGACCTTTTGGGTAAGGTCAGAGTGTACGGTTGCAAATCATATATCAACCAACATCATCAACACACAACCTAAGACTGATAAATTACAAAAAGCATAAGAAAATTTGAATTTCGCGGGCTACCTTGGCGCTGCCCCTTAAACACAGAGAAACGGAAACCCAAGAAAAGATAATAAGAAGTCAGTTTTGAAATAATAATTGATTATTTTTTAACATCCCTACTTTTATGTCAATCATTTTATAATCTGAATCAGAGGCTTTATTTGTAAACATAGGTTGTAGTAGTTTCCATTGGGCATACAAATATTATTAGATATCAATTACAAATCAAATTAATTAAATACTAGATTATAACAATAAATGATTATTGTAAATTATAAAAAGGACTCGACTATTAGACTAGGTATTTAGTTATATATTTCTGCACATTATAAGTAAAAAAATATAGTATAATGTTGTTTTAAACTTTTAGTATAATGTTACTTTTTTGACTTTCAAATAAAATCAAGGATGTGTTCATCTCTCTATCCACAGTACACCTTATCCCGTGACGTCATATCATCTCTCCGCAAGCAGTATGTGATGATGCGTGCATTCCAACATGCACCACTCATTGTACTCAACAGCTTCTCTGGCGAGGGTATGCACATGAAGCTCATGGCCACCATGTTCCAGAATATGTTCCCTACCATCAATATTACTACTGTGAGTACTTTGGCTATTGAAAATTACTAACGGCTACTACATTATATTTCTGATCAATTGCAAGATAATTTAAATAAATGTTGTATACAATTTAGAGCGCATATGTGCTTACTACTATCATACCCCTATGAAACCTGGAATATAATTGAATTATAATACATATAATTATAAAATAGGCGTGTGGTTAAGCTACGCTTGCCGCGGTTGCTATGTGGATGGGTGACCATCTTTAGATACCAAGTCCACTCTATGCCTCGGAAAGCATGTTAAGCTGTTGGACCCAGCTGTCATTCGTGGATCTTTGACAGTCGTTACAGGTCGTCAGAAGCCCGAAAGTCTGACAACCAGTCTCACCAAGGCAGGCAAGGCAAGGTATTAACTGTAACTGGTTTGTGGAGGTCAGATAAGCAGTCACTCCATTTAAAATACTGGTATTCAGCTGCATCGGGTTAGACTGGAAGCCAACCCCAACATAGTGGGAAAAAGGCTAGACAGATGATGATGATGACCTATTTTTAATCGACTTCAAAAAAGGAGATTATCAATTTGGCACATATGTATGTAATATTATTGGAACTGCAATATATTCACATAATATATGGTAGTCATTAGGGCTTCCAAACAAATATACAAAACATAAATGTATTCTGCCGTCATAAGGAAAAAAAGACAGAGCTGACATTTTGTTCGAAATAGAGTTATTCTATGGTAAAATGAATATTTTAACAATAATTAATGTTGTTTTTTTTTTTTTTAATTAGCAATCATACTATTTATTGCTTATCTATCAGCTCAGTTAACGTAAATTACTACAACAATAAAAAACCGATGGAATTCATTAATTTGTGGTTGTGGTGTACAAGAATGTAAAATAAGGTAACAAAAAACATTGATATTATTAAAAAACAAAGCAACTTTGGTACTACTTATTTTATTTGTACGAATGGTTTAGTTCTACCACAACCCATTTCAAGGTTATCCATTCATTACCAGACACCCTGTAGATAACAGGAAAACTTATAAGAAGTCTATGGTCCTAAAATAACATGGTAAATCTCTCAATATTGTGCGTACAAACTTACATTTGCAGTTGGAATGTATGGGAGAACATGTTTTTCAACTACAATGTTAAGTTTGTTCTTGGGATAAATTCATCCCAACTACGGAACCGTTCATTTTGCGTAGTCCAACACGCACTCGGCCGGTTTGTTTTATTACAAAACAAGTTATCGTGCAATAGTTTTAAATATTGTGACAATTGATAAGTACCTATAATGAAGGTTATGAATACCCTTTATCGCAAAATCGATAGTTCATTCATAATTTTGATTTAAAAGAGTCCATGGAGTTTCTTGACTGTTCTTCTCCATAGGAACCATGCTTTGGAATGGGCAACTAGCTGCAACTATTTGACTGATTTGCCTGTAATTGGTTTAATTCAATTTGCGATAACTCGAAAAATGTACTTCTAGGTGAAACTAAAGAATATCCGTCGCTGCGTGCTGATGAACTACAACCCTGCTACAAAGCTCGTGGACATGCGACACTACGCCATCAGAGCGACACCAGTCGGACTCAACAAAGGAACTAAAAAGGTACAATATTCACCAGTGATCGGAATTGGTAGTGCAATGTAGTGGGATTTCGTGACATTATCTTAATATGGATATGATCAAAAATCAAAATCAAAAAATCAAAAGTCATTTATTCAAACTAGGCTGAGAATCAGCACTTTTTGAACGTCAAAATTACATAAGACAGTCCCGCAAAACGCCCGCCCTTCACTACTTCCCAGTGCTTTAGCTGGGGAGAAGAAGTGGCGCAACAAACTCCCCAGCAGCACAGCTGTCTGTTCAGTTAAAAAAATGATTCTATATAACACTGCGCATAATAATTTAGGTACATTACGCAACACAAAACATTAAATTAAATTATTTGCAATTATAAGTAAGCTAGCACACGCCAATATACAAAAAAAAAAAAAACGAAAACTATACTCAAGCAGACACAAAATACAAAACTAAAAACGTAAGCAGAACTATATACCTAAATAAAAGCCTCCAGTAATAAAGGGCGTGCTCACTTACATATAGCCGTACATGTAGTCGTAACTCAAAGTCACAAATGATAAACTAATGCTAATAAATCCCGCTTCGTTGGAATTTAATACGGTCAATTTAATTCTAAAAAAATAAAGTACTAAGCTACCTGGTAAATGCATTGTTTATTATGGCTATGGTTGATAGAAGCGGTAAGTCATTGTTACTATGAGCGGGAGAAAGAGACAAAATGATGTTTAGTAAGCGTTGTCTCTTTCTTTTCTATTGTCCCTTATACAATTAGGATTTCGTATTACTTACGTTCCTGGGTTCATTATCTAATTTTATATTAAAAAAAAAAATTGTTGCTGCTTTATACAAAAAGTATTTAGAAGTATTTTTCTAAATACTTTACAATATTACAAAGCATTACTTGTATAAAGCCGCAAAATTATTTTTATACTTAATAAAGAATTTCAAAGTTTAGCATTGAAGTAAATATTTATTTTTGTCAGAAGAAAAACATTTGATTACTTATAACAAATCATAATATCCCGCTTCCCATGTTAATACAACGTTAAAGGTCATTCACCCTAAATTGCTCTACCTATTCCGATCACTGATAATCACCCACAATGTGCCACATGAAGGACATTTGCGTTAACCAAACCTGCTAACATAGAAGGTACGCCAGCACATCGATCTACTACAATCTTTCAAATTCTTTAATATATTTTCAACTTTATCGCTAAAGCATTACATTCAAGGTTGATTGGAAAAATTTGACAGTTTCGGGTAGCATGATGGGCTGGCGTCTGTACAATAATTAATTAATTAAAAGTCAAACAGATTCTACTAAACATTTTGTTAGGACTTGCCACTGACTGGTAGCATTATCGCACGTTCGCAATTCATGTTTGTTTTCTTTTAAAAACTATCATTTATTTTTTTTGCTTTCAGATGGTGCAAGGCAAAATTCCAAACTTAAATCGTTGTAAAGACATGTCAGAATTTTTTGATAAGTAAGTACTGCATCGTAAATTCTTTCTGTTATAAAACAACATACGAGTAGTATGGAAAATTCGGTTGGTCGAAAAACTTGACTTATTAAATATTTTCATCACTTTTTTTCAGAGCTGGTATGTTATCAGAAAGTGAATTTGAAGACGACCCTAACTCACAAGTTATTTTACCACAAAACCTAGCGTCGAGAGGCGCCGCAGCAGAATCTAAGTCAGCCCTCAGACTTTTTGAACTAGGACCTAGGATATCTTTCCAACTTATCAAGGTACACACTACTTGTATGTTCTTCATGGACATAATTATTATAACAAAAAGAACATAATATAATCTTTCCAACCATTTATTTTACTTTAGCGTCCATGAAGTATTGCATTTTTTCGTCTATGGTGGTTGCCTGTGAATAAATAAGGAACTTCATAGCTATCATGAAGTATTGCATTTTTTTGTCTATGGTGGTTGCCAGTTAATAAATAAGGAACTTCATAGCGTCCATGAAGTATTGCATTTTTTCGTCTATGGTGGTTGCCTGTTAATAAATAAGGAACTTCATAGTGACCATGAAGTATTGCATTTTTTCGTCTATGGTGGTTGCCTGTCAATAAATAAGGAACTTCATAGCGGCCATGAAGTATTGCATTTTTTCGTCTATGGTGGTTGCCTGTTAATAAATAAGGAACTTCATAGCGACCATGAAGTATTGCTTTTTTTCGTCTATGGTGGTTGCCTGTCAATAAATAAGGAACTTCATAGCGGCCATGAAGTATTGTATTTTTTCGTCTATGGTGGTTGCCTGTTAATAAATAAGGAACTTCATAGCGTCCGTGAAGTATTGTATTTTTTCGTCTATGGTGGTTGCCTGTCAATAAATAAGGAACTTCATAGCGGCCATGAAGTATTGTATTTTTTCGTCTATGGTGGTTGCCTGTAATAAATAGGATCTTCATAGGCGTGCTTATGTCAAAAAAAAAAAAAATGGTTGGAAAGAGTATAAATGTATTATATAACATCACGCCTATATTCCTTGATAGGTTATACAGAAGTGATAAGTTTAGTACTCACACCCACATGTCGCTTTCATAAGAGGCGAGCGTATTGCTATGAAGTAAATTATTGGGTTCACAAATAATTCTTTATTTATAGGTTGAAGATGGATTAATGGATGGAGAAGTGCTGTTCCACGAACTAGTCGAGAAAACAGAAGAACAGAAAGCACAAATCAAAAAGAAGAGAGAACAAAAGAGGTAAGGGAAACGTCTTACATAAATAATTTATTCTCTTGGGTGTTTGTTTGTTGATGTTCTTTTATCTTCATAACTTGGTTAATAGGGGCTTATTGCCCGTAGTCGCACCCTGATTAGCCAATTGTACTAACTCACTATCATACATATACATAAACTCACGCCTACTTCCCATGGGGGTAGGCAGAAACTGCAGAACGCAGCCTGATGATCCTTACATACTCATTTTGCCTCGTTAACGTTCATACATCTGGTCCTACACGCACGCCGGTTGCGAGTACTGCGCACCTGACCTTTCTGAATAACATCACCAATAAGGTCACTTGTCTTCTTACGGCAAACTAACTATCAATGACTCCAATAATAGTATATTTGTATTGAAGTTGAAACAAAAAACACAATATTATATATTTCAGACGACTGAAAGAGAAACGTAAAGCACAACAAGATGAGAACGTCAAACGGAAACAGAAGGAGAAAGAAGACCATAAACAGAAATCTATTGAGGGCATGCAGAAGAAGAAAGGTGTTACTGAGAGCCAGAGGTAAGTCGAAAGAACAGACACAATCTATACATGATATAAAACAAAGTCGCTTTTCGTGTCCATCTGTGATCGCTTAGATCTTCTCACTACTACACAATGGCTTTTGATGCGGTTTGTACAGACGCCAGCACATCAAGCTACTACAATCTGTCAGATTTTTTAAAATAGATTTTCAACTTTATCGCTAAAGCATTAAGTTCAAGGTTGATTGGGAAAATTTGGCAGTTTCGGGTAGCTTGACCTGCTGGCGTCTGTACTATCATTTAGAGTATTTTTTCTGGAAGGTTTGTTACTTACATCTTACAAATAATAACGAAATCTCGATGTTTTGATATGTCGTCACGACACCCTTGACGAAGAAGGGGGCGGGTCGCAAGTAAATATAAAAACCGGCGTACCATATTAATATTAAAAACACGTTTCTTGTATCGGGACCCCCTTAAATTATTACTTTATTTCATTTTTATCAGGTATTTATTATTATAGCGGCAATAGAAATAAACAATCTGTGAAAATTTCAACTGTCTACCTATTATAGTACATGAGATACAGACCGCTGCGCTGCCAGACAGACGATACGGACAGCGGAGGCTTTGTAATAGGGTTCTTTTTGGCACCCTTTTTTGTACGAAACCCTAATAAACTAGCTTTGTCCACGACTTCGGAAACAGTCGGAAAACAGAACGAACACCACCAACTCAGTATCCACATCTCTTATCTTTTTTTTTAGCCTTCACAATTCAATGATCACAATGGATATCCTTTTAACTAATTGACTTGTTATTGTGTAGGTTAATGGAGTTAGCCAACGCAGAGTCGCAGCATGCTGACATGGATCAGGATAATGAGGATGATGACGCGGAGTACTATCGGCAGGAGGTCGGCGAAGAACCTGAGAAAGGTAATTTTTAACATTTTCATAAAAACATAATCAGCCTATAACATTCCCACTGTTGGGACACACACAGGCCTCTTCTCTGTGAGAGCGAGTGGGCTGTAATCCACCACGCGGGCCCAGTGCGTGTTGGTAGACCTTTTTGAATTTTTGGTTCTAGGACATGCCGGTTTCCTCACGTTTTCCTTCACCGTTTTGATTGTCGCGTCTGCCTGCCTTAGAACCCACGAGCTACAACTTGTAAGTCGCGGCCGTTACCGCTAGGCTACCACTGCTCTCCTGGCAGACAACGCGCAAACTAAACTGTTCGGTTCATAAGATTCCAGTGTCGTTTTCTTTATCGTATCAAGCCTTGATAAATGAGAGTCAGTTAGTATACAGGGTTATTGGTAAAATACCGTCAACCTCTTAAGGGGTCATTGTACTTGTCATTATGAACAACTTTTACTATAGGACCAACCTTGAAATCGCGAAAAAAAAAATCAGCTGTTCAGTACATTTATGTTAGCATAATTCGTCAAAATGTACTGAACAGCTGATTTTTTTCGCGATTTCAGGTTTGGTCCCATAGTAAAAGTTGTTCATAATCATGAGTACAATGACCCCTTAAGAGGTTGTTGGTGTTTTACCAATAACCCTGTATATTGTTACGTTGGCCCCGGGGGGTCAACGCGCTCAATAAGTGAAGTAAAACAAAAGTCAATTGATACACGTTTATTATGGCTTGCATAAATTATCTCAACATATTATGCAAATCAAATCACGTTGCTTTTAGAGAATACCTACATAAACCTGTACTTACCTACCTACCTATGATAAATGATTTATTTTCTAGATCTGTTCTCACGAAACCCGAAAAAACGAAAAGGCGACGAAGACGGTCCACGAGGCTTCAAAAAGATGCGACTTGACAAAAAAATAATGAAGAAGTTCCAAGGAAAACAGGACACAAGCAAACAAAACAGACAAGATGGAAATAGACCTTTAAAGGGGAACCAGGATGGTGGCAGAAAGTTCCAGAGTGATCAGAGAGGTGGCAGAAAGTTCCAGAATGATCAGAGAGGTGGCAGAAAGTTCCAGAATGATCAGAAAGGAGGTAGAAAATTCCAAAATGATAATAAAGGCGGTAGAAGATTCCAGAGAGATGGTAACGATGGAGAAAAGAAACCTTTTAACAAACAAAAGAAAGTGTTTGGCGGGAAAATAAACAAGTCTGGTAAAGGAAAAGGCAGGGAAGGACACAGCAAAGGCAAAGGAAAGAAAGGCAGAAAATGATCTAAAATGAACTAGTTGTTAAGGATTGCGTAAGTATTTATATAATAAAAAAAATATATTATCAAAATCAGTTGTTTTATTTTCTTGTTAATCCTCATTTACCTTGAGTTATGAATGACATAATTGTAAAGGTACTTAATTCTATAACAATTATTTTTGTAACATGAACAAAGGATATGAAAATACAAAATAATTGTCTTAATAATAGGCGGGAATTACATTAGTGATGATTTTCGTAGGTATATTGGATATATTATGCCAAAATGACATTTAATTTCACGTATAAACTTCTTCTAATTGCATGAAATCTAAATACTTTCGTGCCAAATGCGATTTTTGATAAGTAATCGTGCAACTAGTTTCATTGTCAAATGCAACGTGAACCTAATGTCGCGAAAGCACATTTGTACGATATAGTACATGAAAAATAATGCTTTGATGCTGACGGAGCCATGATCTCGGTGATACTGTAGTTTTTGACGATTACAAAACAAGTTGCACTGTCATTGAAACTAGTTTCGTGAAATTAATTTTACCTTGTATGCAATCAATGTTGTAATGTACAGGCGCCAGCAGGTCAAGCTACCCGAAACTGTCAAACTTTCCCAATCAACCTTGAACCTAATGCTTTAGCGATAAAGTTGAAAATCTATTAAAGAAATTTGACAGATTGTAGTAGCTTGATGTGCTGGCGTCTGTACATTCGGCTTGAACACAGAACATTATCAATCAAACAATATTATTTAGACAACAACTTATTACCTCGCCTCGCATGGCAAAATCTATTGGTTCAAATATGGCAAGCCAAAACACACTGTAACTTCCTGAAGAGGATGTTAGATGAACCATTCTAAAAATGAACGCCCCTCCACAGCGGTTACGCTCACATGCTAATAAGGTGTACCGACGCATTACACATAATTGGTCTTTGTCATTGGTTGCTCAGTCACCGGCGAGATATGAAAGTGGGAGCACGCGTCGATTTCACCGCAAAAGTACGGTCAACGAAAAAGCGTCTTCGCAGTCAAGAAAATATATTTTGTTTCAAAGTACAACTAAAAAATCACAGATTTTTTTTTATGCGAACGGAACCTACCCGACTTGCCCAAACGCCGAACCGCCGGATTTGTCGGCCAACTATTGTATAAATAAAACGAACGCGGGACAGTGCGAACGTGTCGTGCCATACAAAGCGCACGCTTCCCGCCGTACAATGCTAGGTACCTGGACTGATCGCACGATTAGTTGACCTCTATGTGCGGCGACGAGTCCATGTTTACAGTAGTCGCCGGACGCACACAAGTAAAGTGTTGCAATAAGTATTTCTTCTCACATATTGAAATAATCACGTTTTGTGGAGAGGCATTCATTTTTAGAATGGTTTATCTATACCAGGGATGGCGAACCTCTATACATCTACGTGTCATTTTTCCAAAAAATGATGAATGTGGCTATGACGTGCCATCAAACAATCTTTTCAAACGATTTCAGGTTTGGTCCCATAGTAAAAGTTGTTCATTATCATGAGTACAATGAATACTTAAGAGATTTCGTGTGTGAATAGATACCTATACCTTATATTATTCACAATAATACCCAGTTTTATATTTATTTAAATGAACGAACAAATCAGCGCGGTTTCTGCGTTACAAACTAGATGAAAGGTAGTAAGTACCAAAATTCTTGCCGTGCCCAAATTATTTTGTTACGTGCCACCAATGGCACGCGTGCCATTGGTTCGCCATCCCTGATCTATACTAACAAACGAGTCCTATCCTATTTATTCTTACAATCCATACAATAATAATCCCATATCACATCCAGGAAGCCTGCCAGGCTATCACCGCAATATGTTTCACAGATTTTTTTACATCACATACAAACACAACATTACCCATTACATGACAGGCTTACAGATCTATCAAATACTTATTCTTACCGTCTCTAGACCAAGAACACCATATCATCGGCCATCATAACTTGGTTGTCTTGCATCATCTTTTCCAGCGCTGCGTGTATCTCTCCGTCATCGAAGATCTCGTGCGAATAGTTGTCGTTGACGTATGACGTCACACGGGATAGAGGGAGAGAGTTGGCGCGGTCTTCACGGAACAGCTGGTGGAGCGCAGTCTTGAACTGTGTTAACCTGGAAGTAGGTAACAGGAGTTATAATACTGGTGTAAGTAAATGTAGTTACTAAAATAGTAGCTAATAAAAAGATAAAAGTAATTTATTCGAGAATCAGCTCTTTTAATAATTACAATACGTAGTAGGTACAACCAATGACCTACTACCTTAAATGGTTGTTTTACTGACAGTACGCGGCCGTAAATAACGCATCTTGAATTTTATTTTGTTGAGCGTATTTTCTGTCACTCATGCACATGGTTCAAAATCACGCCCGTAGCGCTCGTACACATCTGACCTTTAAATGTCTTCCTAAGGCGTCTCCTCTCGGGACGTCCGTCTTATATTAACCTGCTATAAAAGTAAAGGGTATCGTGGCTAAATAATAACAGCCGCACGGGTCGATCGAAGGTTAAGCTACGCTTGCCGCGGTCGGCTCGTGGATGGGTGACCATCCATTACATATCGAGACCCCTCTGTATCTCGGAAAGCATATTAAGCTGTTGGTCCCGGCTGTCATTCGTAGATCTTTTCGTTACGGGTAGTCGGAAGCCTAAAAGTGTGCAAACAGGGAGTATTGTGTTATACCCAGAATCTGGGTTGTGGAGGTCAGAAAGGTTTACTCCATGTAAAATACTGGTAATTCAGCTGCATCTAGTTAGACTGGTACCTAACCCCAACACGTTGGGAAAAAGCTAGGCAGATTTGACTTTGGTAATCCCCCGGCTTACCTGTTGATGTCTATAGTCTTCTGCGAAGACCTGGTGGTGCGCTGCGTGGGCTCTGGCTGCGAGGAGTGCGCGGCGCGCAGCACGGGCTCGGCCTCCTCGTCCGAGGAAAACGCGTACGGGTCCTCGCCCCGTGCAGCATCCTGTGGGCAAGATACAAGTGGGCCTACTTAGGACTAGATAGGTTTTTTAAGCTACTAGGGCGATTCATAGTTCCCGTAGTTAGTTATCTTTCTACACGCTGCAGTTTTCATTGGCTCATCATTATGAATAACTTTTACTATGGGACCAAACCTGAAATCGCGAAAAAAAAGAGCTGTTCCTTACATTTTGACGAGATGAGAACATAAATGCACAGCAGAATGAACAACAGATTTTTTTTTTTTCACCTCATAGTTTTTAAAAAAACATGACTGACGTGTAAAAGTGTTTGTATAAACCTACTTACAGAAATAAAATCATTTAAGATGAAAAAGGTATATTTAGGAGTGGAAGTCATCAGCCTGTGGACACCCAATTAAGCACTAAAGCTCAATGAAGTTTGTAGCAGGGTAGCCTACGAAATTCAAATTGACTTACGTTTTTCGCAATTTACAAGTCAGTATTAAGTTGTACGTTGATCAAAATGTAATTCGCGGCTGCAACAAGTATTTACATAATTATAATCATTAACACGCTCTGTGCGGCCAACGCGCATGCGCGATTTTCGAACGTTCACCATGTGCTGGTGGCGCTTATGCGCGTCCATACAATTTATATAACTTCCTTCGAGTGCGGCGCGCCGCACCTGTGGGTTTTTTTGCATCTCTATTGTTATTGGCGTAATTGTTTTATGACTCATAAAACTCGAAAATTTTCAAACACACATAAGCGTCTCGCCGCACTTGGGACAACTTTGTAATGCCGCACGTATGCGCCCAGCCGCACTGGGTAGAGTTTCTTCAACCGCGCATGCGCGCTCATAGCACCACACGAAGTATTTTTTGGGCGCGCATGAGCGTTTGCCGCACAGGGTTTAGTGTATCATAAAGCAGCACTTGGAGCAAATTCGCCAAATAATTCAGCAGTTAATGTGTTAAAGTGATCAATACAACACTTTAAGACCAGGTAATCCTAATGAATGACTATTTCATGAAATCTTGACATTTGAGGATTATACTAACTTAAGGAGTTGTATTACTGATTCTAATGATTATAATTCTGTAAATACATATTTGTTACGGCCGCAAATCATACTTTATTTAACATACAACTTAATACTGACTTGCAAATTGCAAAAAACGTAAGAAAATTAGAATTTCGCGAGCTACCCTGACGCTTCCCCATAAGCAGTTTTACGAGTAGGATGAAGTTACCATAAGCAAACGGTTTTTTTATATCTTGCTTTTGATTAGAAATAGCGAAGTGGCCGTTTCGTCACATATATCACCTAGTGGTGGTTAATAAAACGTCTAGCGCCAAAACATAACACGTTATGTGTATAAAGCATCTAGCGTTTGTTATGTTGACTCTGACTTCGCGCTAGAATATAACGCCTCAACCAACTAAGCGTCTAAAAGATTAAACGCGCACAGCGGGGCCAGAAAGGGATAGCGGTATAGTAACACAGCGTGTCGGGTGAACTCGGGCGGCAGTCGGCTCGCGGTCGTACTTGCGAGATAACTAGCGTGCTGCCAGATAAAATGATAACGTCTTCGCGTGTAGACTGCGGCCGAGTTTGGTAACAAAGTGTTATAATGATAGCGTATAAAACAACGCGCTAGAATAATATAGTTTATAATAGTCTATAACGCATCTATAGTTTATAGCGGATTTGAACATCACTAATACCAACAAGTAAAAGAGACTGTAGTCACGTAGGAAAGGGACATGACATAGACATGCTAATTAAAGTATCGATTTCCGACTCTTCGTAAATGTTCTATATTTACCGTTCTCTTGGACTTCTTAGCGCGCGGTGGAGCGGGTTGCTCTCCTTCATCCGCGGCGGCCTCTTCATCGGATGAAGCACGTCGCTTGCGACGCTTCTCTTTTGTTAACACCTGACAAAATAATAGACCAGATTAATAATAATTAATAATAATAATATTTATTGACACCAAAATATTATAAACATTATAACAACTATATTGCATGAAATTTGTAGGCTATAATGAAAATAATACAACATGGGAGCATCTGCAGCCGAACTAGGTGAAAACCTGTATCTCGGCATACAGCGCCATTCCTCTTTGATAACAATGGGAAATATTTAGCCAACATTTACAATTTTGTTGAATCTTATAGGAAAGTATTTTTATTAAAATAGAGAAATTGATTACTTTCACTTATATGAGTTGTACAGTGTGGACGGGAGTAAGTCGGCGAGAGTGGGTGAGTGTGGGTATGTGAGTGTGAGAGTTTACGTGTGTGATAGTATATGTTGAGAAGGTAGTCAAAAGTTGTTTAAGATATAAAATAGCAGATAACCTTGTTACTCTGGAACGATTAAAAGTTTTTCTGACTCTTCATAAAGTACTCTTTCATCCTATTTTTACACAAGGCCTTGTTAAAAGAATAGATATGTAAGTGAGAGTTAATTTTATTATAGATATACGGACCCAAGAATACAAAAAAAAACCGTCTAATGAAAGATGTGTGAGGTTGGTGATTTCGTTGAAGTCATATTCAAATATTGTCGATGCATAAATGGCAAAAATGCAATATTCGTTGATACCTCTGCTATAGATATCCTGGGAACGGGAATCAACAAATTCTTTAAGGGAAGCGTCAGGGTAGCTCGCGAAATTCAAATTTTCTTACGTTTTTTGCAATTTGCAAGTCAGTATTAAGTTGTATGTTAAATAAAGTATGATTCGCGACCGTAACAAATATATACTTACAGAATTATAATCATTAGAATCAGTAATACAACCCCTTAATTTAGTATAATCCTCAAATGTCAAGATTTCATGAAATACTCATTCATTAGGATTAAGTGGGCGGGCTCATATTCTGATTTGTATGGGCTGAATTGTGGGGTGAGACAGGGGCTTTGAGCTCCCCCCGTCTTTTTAACCTTTATATAAACAAACTGATAGGTAGGCTCAGTAGCACCAAAACCGGTTGTCCCGTGGACGGAGTTTGCGTGAACAATATCAGCTACGCTGATGACATGGTGCTGCTGAGCCCATCTATCGGTGCAATGAGAAGGCTTCTTAACACATTCACTGCTACAAAAAACCCACAAAAAACCCACCGGTGCGGCGCGCCGCATTCGAAGGAAGTACATAAATTGTATGGACACGCATATGCGACGGTAGCACTGGGTGAACGTTCGAAAATCGCACATACGTGTCGGCCGCACAGAACGTGTTAAAATTTGTGAAAGTTATGCAGTGGCTCACGGGCTCAAATACAATACTGATAAGAGTGAATGGTTGGTTTTTAAATCGGGTGCCGTAACCTACAAACAGCTGCCTGAACTCTCACTCTCGGGGTCTCCATTAGGTCGAGTGTCGAAGTTTAAGTATTTGGGTCACTGGGTCACTGATGACTTAAAAGACAATGTAGACAGGGAGCGCAGGTCGCTGGCTGTCCGTTGCAACATGCTGGCCCGCAGGTTTGCACGCTGTACTGATCCCGTTAAAATAACGCTTTTTAAGGCCTTCTGCCAGTCGTTTTACACGTGCAGCCTGTGGACCAAGTATACCCAGCGGACATACAGCGACCTGCGCGTACAGTACAATAACGCATTCAGGGTGCTGTTGGGGTTGCCGTGGCGATGTAGCGCGTCAGGGATGTTCGCGGAAGCGGGCGTCGACGGCTTTGCCGCGATCATGCGGAAGCGATGCGCTTCCATGATGGCGCGCTTGCGCTCCTCCTCCAATGGCATCCTGAATGTGTTTTCAGACCGGTGGGACTCTCACCTGTTACGAAGGTGGATAGGTGTTCAGACACACCTACCATAATGGACTGGTGAACCATTGAACGCACAGTTCAATGGTTCATTAGTGGTTTATTATTAATAATTTAATTTAATACTAACATTAGGCTAAGTATACTATTTACTACTAACATTATATGGATTTTTAGTCTGAAATAAAATATTTGAATTGAATTGAATTGAATTACCTGGTCTTAAAGAGTTGTATTGATCACTTTAATGATTATAATTATGTAAATACTTGTTGCAGCCGCGAATTACATTTTGATCAACGTACAACCTAATACTGACTTGTAAATTGCAAAAAACGTAAGAAAATTTTAATTTCGCGGGTTACCCTGACGCTTCCCCCTTAAGAATTACACGGAAGTTTCGGTATGTAAATGTCACCCATCCACGGACCAACCGCGGCAAGCGTAGCTTACCCTGATCGATCGACCCGTGTGGCTGTTATTAGTATTACTTAGCCAAGAGCCCCGCTACACAAGTGGCATGTATTTGTACCTATTCATTACAAGTCTTTAAAATTTTATCTTTCTTGATTTTGTGATCTTGAAGTATTATTGAACCTACTAACTTGGATTATATGAAGTAGGCAATCAACAAATATATTTTGTTTAAAAAAATATAGTTACTATTTTCACAGCAGAAGTCATAAAATATAGAGGCCATAATATACATCCTAACTAATATTATAAATGCGAAAGTGAGTTTGTTTGTTACGCTTTTACGCTAAAACAGCTGAACTAAGCTGCTAAAACCAGGGCTCGGAAACGTTATTTAAAATAACGTTTTTAAAACGTGTCTAACAGTTCTTTGTATGTACATTTTGTTCGGAACGAAAACGATATGAGAACGATTTCAAAAACCGGTTTATTCCGCAGGACGCAGCCGCGCGATAAAATCCCGCCGCAATAATTTTACGTCCGTGCGAACGTGGGCTAAAAACTAAAGCACATAATTATGTATTTGGAAGGAGTTTTATATAAGGGTATATATTATATATACAGGGTTATTGGTAAAACACCAGCAACCTCTTAAGGGGTCATTGTACTCATCATTATGAGCAACTTTTACTATGGGACCAAACCTGATATCGCGAAAAAAAATCAGCTGTTCAGTACATTTTGACGAATTATGCAAACATAAATGTACTGAACAGCTGCTTTTTTTGCGATTTCAGGTTTGGTCCAAATAGTAACACCTGCTGTCAAAATTACGTCAAAAACAACAAAATAGTGCAAAAGTTGAGGTTATTTCATCAAAGTTTGATATTTTATATTTCCGAGAGTATTTATTTTACCGTACCGTACGATCCCAACATAGAGCCTCCGGCAGGAAGTATTTGCCCCCCCCCCCCCCCCCCCCAGTTTAGGCAGCAAACGCGAGAGTGCATTCGCGGTGCCCATCAATCGGGGAGCCAACCGCTGAAAATGCGGCGCGAAGTTCCACCGGATATCAAGGATGAGTCTTACGTACTTCCTCGTCGACTTGGTACCGTAGTGAATACCTCCTACTATTGTGTTGGATCCTGAGGGTGGCGCTTTCCGGGGCCCGTGGAAACAAATGACTTCCGATTTATGAAGTCCACCTGGAGACCCAACCGCCGGATCCTGCCTACGACTAGCGCAACCCCAGCTATTGCTAAGACAGTCACCTGCCGGAGCGTCTTCCCCCGTGCCATTACCAGCGTGTCACCGTCGTAACAGATGACGCCGACGCCACGGAGGAGTGCACCGCGCAGCACCCAGTCGTATCCGATGTTCCACAGGAGTGGCCCCAAAACCGAACCCTGTGGAACACCACACGACATCTCTTGCCAACCCCATCCTTCTCGATCCGGGTACATATCTGTCAGATAAGCCCCGATTATGCGGCGGAGGTAGTTTGGCACCCTATGATATCAGTGACTCCCTAATGTTACTCCAGGGAAAAGTGTTAAAGGCATTGGCAATGTCCAAAGACACTGCCAAGACGACCTCACCCTGGGCCATTGCTTCCTCCGCCAGGGCTTACACGCGCATGATCGCGTCTATTGTAGAGCGCCCCTGAGAGAAACCTAACTGGTTATATGCCAGATCCGGCCCATATCTTGTCATGTGTTAGATAAGGCGGTCTGCAATAATTCTCTCGAAGAGTTTGCCCACCTCACCCAACGACACAATGGGCCGGTAAGCCGATGGTGAGCCCGCAAGCGGCCCTTCCATTTTCAACAGGACCAGCTTTCCAGTCTCTCCAAACATGTGCTCAAGAGTCCCACTAATCGGGGCCAGAGATCCCTGATGGCCAGAACCCATGCACGGCCAGGAATGCCGTCAGTTCGTGGAGCAGTGTTTTTGGCCTGAAGCCTTTGTACTGCCGCTTTTAGTTCTACCTGGGTCATTTCAGCCGCGTCGCCATCGTCATTTTCCGAGTTGGGCACCATAGTAGGCGGAACCATATGCGGTGGTGTGTGCTCCCTTTGTAAGGGGAATAAAGCGCTCACTACTCTCTCTAGCAGTTGCCGGTGGAGGCTACGGGATAGCGGAGACACCCACGAGCAAAGTTTGCGCCTAACCAAACGGTAAGGACGCCCCTACGGATCACGTACTAGAAATGCCAGCAATTCTTTATGTGCTTGGGCCCAAGCCTATTATTTCCAGCTGAAGAGCCTTCTTCGCCACTCTACACACCTCGTACAGTTCCTCCTCTCTTACCATAGCTTCTGGTGTTCGTCTGCGCCTTCATCGCTGCCTGGTGTACGGGCGTCGCGCCGCCACGCATGCGATGCGCAAATGCAAAATGTTTTGCGGTCACCAATACACCTGGCGCCTGGCAAATGGAGACTGAACTGAACATCGCAGCATCACACATTTGTGTCATGACCTCCCGGAACCATTCTGCCTCCTCGTCAATATCGACAGACCTGACAGCGACAGCGGGACCAGCAAACGATAAATCCACTATAAACCCACCCCACTGCCGCACACATGTCTGAACAGATCCCCGGTTTAGGGGCAGTAAGCTTCGACTTCACCGCTCACTCCTCCGTGCATCTGTTGCTAGGGAACCCCAAGGATTTGGCGTTGAAGTCACCGATGACAAGGACAGGGTGAGGACGGCTTCGACTGATGACTGTGCCCAATTCCGTGATGAAACTCAAAGTAGGCGAGAGGTCGGTTGGGTTAGAAATAAATCCCCACGACCATGATATCTTCGACTAAAACCGCTACAAAGCCCCGCCCCCGGGTGATGGTCTCCAGGGGCGGAGTGCCAGCGGCCGGCCTCGAGATAAGCGCCACCAAGCCATCAATGTCACCCACCCAGTCATCCCTGGGAGGAACAAAGTATGGTTCGGCAACGATAGCGACGTTGATCAACCACTCCGCCATGCTCTGGAGCAAAAGGTCCTGAGCCCTGGCGCAATGGTTGATATTCCCTTGGAGAAGACGAAGGAGTGGGGCCATTCCTGGGTGTCCATAACAATCGCCTCCCCCTCAACCCTTTCTTCGGCTTTATTGCCAGCGGTCAGTGGGCGCGAGGGCCCAATTTTCCTTATCCCTCGGGTAAATGCCTTGCTGCCCGTCTGGTGGTCAACCGACCTGTTCAATGCCGCACTCACTACACATTGTGGCGCGGCATCGCAAGAGCTGGCCTTGTGACCGAGCTGATCACAGCGGAAACAAAGACCGCAGCAATCGACCTCTGAGGTGAAACGAACTCCAACGTGTCCCTCTCTCATGCACCTATAGCATTGAGGGGTTTATTTGCCAGAAGCCTGACCCGTGCCAAATTCCAGCCCACCACCAGTCTGGGACCATCTTTTAATTTTCGAGTTGCCGCGACGGGACAGCTGACCAGTACTGTCCGCAGGTCGGAGAAGCCTGGACGAATTGTTTCCACCTTAACTTGGTCTAGCGGGAACAGCAGCTGCGACCTCTTCCGAAGTTGCAGAGTCCTCCAGGTGCATTATACGCAGATCTGCGCACTTGACCTGCCTGGACACTAACGTCCACTACGTCGAGCGACGCTGAGGGCCGCTGTTGACACCAGGGATCTCCAGTTCGATAGTTGCATACCATACCACACACTATTTACCTACTCGTACTCACAGCACAGTCACAGATAATACTAAGTACTTGTGAAACGACGAAACTAAGCCGCGCGGCCTTGAAATACCATTGAAAGAAATTCATAATACTCGTAGAACTTTCGTATCGGAAAAACCCAAGAAATGCAATAAAAACGGTTAAAAACGTTTTATTAATCGAAATCGATTAAAATTTTGTTCTTCTTCAAAAACGTTATTTATAACGTTCCGTTCGAACGTAACCGAAACAAATCGTTTCTTAGGTATTTAAGACGAAACCGTTTCGAAAAATATACCGGTATCCGAGCCCTGGTAAAACGGTTGATGCTAAGACGGAACTCGTATTCGAAAATAGCAACGACGAGAAAACAAATGAAATGTTTTTTTTTTAAATGTCATGCTATATTATAAAATTAATTTGAATTCCAATGACCGTTGACGCTGCAAGCTTATCCAATGTCATTGTCATGGAACTACATAATTTTGTAATTTTCACAAAGACTACTTTTGACCACTGTGTCTCAGCGGTTGGTAATGTCGAAATCAAACACCGTTGGATCAGTTCAGTGAAACGCAAAAAAAAAGATGAAGTGTCTGATAACGGCTTCAGCGATCATGCAGTCGACGATGGTGGATCATATTTCGACTAAAACATTGCCCAATCCCGATAGTCGTACAAGCACATTACCTTCTTGAAGTATGCAAACTGCACCAGTTCGATGGCAGCCAGCGCATCGTCCTGCGTGATCTTGAAGCTCAGCCGACACTTTGCGTGCGCTGTGGAGAGACGGATCAGCGTCTCCAGTGTACGCGCTGTCACTGGCTGTGTCTGGGGAGACGAATGATAATAACATAACACATGAATAAGTCTTTTTTCAATGTTTTAGGCTCACTCTAGGAGCAGCAAAAGTAAGTAGAAATTGCTTCGAAAAACATTACCCCTCTATTTGGAGCAGTCCATACAAAAATATTGAAAGTGCTGCTAAATATCTTGGTCCTGCAGCAGGGGAAATTTCACTAATAAGATTGCTTCTAATTTACAAACCTTTGCTAGATCCTTAGTAAGTTACATAAGATTAACGTTGCTTGCTTGGCTGATTAAGTTTGGTAAGAGGTATATATACTCAAAACGACTTCGCACGATGTATATGAACTGTGTTGCTACTCACTCTAGCCACGTCGCTGTCCATCATATCCTGGTTCCGCAGCCTGACGTACTCGTCGGCGATGGAGTCGGAGGCCTCCTGGGTTAGCTTTGGCTTCATAAGGCGCGCTATGTGGAAGAACTTGCGCATGAACTTGGTGTTGAGGTACTGCTCTTTCTTGCTGCGAGTGTTGCCATGGAGGAGGGGGTCGTACTTTTCGTATATTGAGGTGTTTTTTTCCTGGAAACGAGGGCAGCGTAATTTGCATCTCGAAAAAGTATTATAAACTGTTAAATTCAAAAGGCTTCTTGTTTAACATAAGCAAGACTGACAAGCATCTTCTGACCACATTCCATCATAGACATAATCTACAATTAGTATTACCTCAGCTTCATCATTGTCTGGATTCTCTGTTGACAGCATCTCCACTGTAGATCCCATCGGTAAGACTTCGCCATCTTGTTCTTTGGGATTTCTAAAATAAATAATAAATATGTGAATAAATCAATTCAATAAGAAACGTTAGTATTAATTAATATCTTAGACATTAATTAAGACAACTTTTTCATAAGCTATTGACACCAATTTAACACCTTATCTTAATGACATAGTGGAGCTGTCGTTCTTTTTCATGTTGATGGTACATTAATTTTACTTTATATGGTTTTAATAGGTGGCCACGTTGATTGTGGCTTCAATGGCATTCTTTAGGTCATTTAAGGTGCAAATGAGTCCCTCGGAGTCTCTTCTCAAATATACTACAAAATCACCTGTATCGATGCATCCTGAGTACGTGTTCAGAGATCATATTATCGTGATCAGCATCTGCGATGTCCAGCATCACGAACAGCAAGTCGAAACGAGACAGCAAGGAGTCTTGTAAGCCTATATTCTCCATCGGCGTCTTGTATTGATCGTACTGTGGGAAGGATATTAATTATAACATAGTTGTTTAGTTAAGCATCAATACTTATGCGCCAACACAAGAGTTACAAGCAACATTATTCAAATCAAATGAAATCGTTATTGCTGAACACAGTACATACAACAACATTGGTTCTCCATATTCTACCATTACTAAGGCATGCAAAATTATAAACATTTCATAAATTAAATACTATTAAAAAAATACAAAATTCTAATTATTAAGGCTGAATATTAATGTCATTAAGTATTCAGTCAGCATAGCATAGCATAATCAGCCTATACCTAATGCTATGACACAGGCCTCCTCTCTTCGAGAGGGAATGGGCTGTAACTACCACGCTGGCCCAGTGCAGGTTGGTAGATATCACATATCTTCGAACTTTTGGGTCTAAGACATCCTTCATCCTTCCTCTCGATGTTTTCCTTCATCGTTTTGAGAGCAGTGGTGATGAAATTATTTACACAAAATAAAGCGCCTGCCTGGGTTCGAATCCACGACCTCAACCTCAACTCGTGAGTCGCGGCCATTACCACTGGGCCACCACAATAACAAAAATAAAAAATCGGATGCCGAAAGTTTTCACCCCAATTTCAAACCCTCATTCTGTCGAGCCTTTTCCCAACTATGTTGGGGTCGGCTTCCAGTCCAACCGGATGCAGCTGAATACCAGTATTTTACATGGAGCGACTGCCTATCTGACCTCCACAACCCAGTTACTGGGTAATACGATACCCCTTGGTAAGACTGGTTGTCAGACTTTCGGGCTTCTGACGACCTGTAACGACTGTCGAAAGATCCTCGAATGACAGCCGGGACCAACGGCTTAACGTGCTTTCCGAGGCACGGAGAAGTCTCGGTATGTAAAGATGGTCACCCATCCACAGACCAACCCCGGCAAGCGTAGCTTAACCTGATGGATCGACCCGTGCGGCTGTTATTACTTAGCCACGAGCTCCTTATGAAATCCGGTTTGAAATTGGGGTGAATGTTGAATGTAATAATCCCTGCAATAATACACACATTACACTGTTATTTGGCCATGTATTCATAAGTGGGTACTGCCAGGCTTCATCCTATGTTGAGGCTGTTATTTATCCATAAGCTTTTCATCGATAGTATTATAAATCTTTATAATAAACTCACTCGTCCATACACAGGGTTGGCCGCAGCGAGCACGGAGCATCTCGCGTTGAGCGTGGCGTGTACTCCCGCCTTGGCGATGGTGACGCGGCCTTGTTCCATGACCTCGTGTATCGCCGTGCGGTCGATGTCCGACATCTTGTCAAACTCGTCGATGCAGACAACGCCGCGGTCGGCTAACACCATGGCGCCTGCTTCCAGTCTGGAAAAACAAAGATATGCTAAGCATGGGCCATAACAGGTGTGGATAAGGGTCGTCCATTTAACATTAATATATTTTTCATAACATAATAACTGTTTTGTTTTAATGCAAAACAGGACACACAAGACTGGAAGAATCATATCCATGAGCTAGTCTAGTACACAAATTGCTAGCATGTATTGAGGCATTATGATTTTTTTTATTATTAAATAGCTACTAAACCAATTCTAGACTTGTGCCAAAGTTAACCATTGATACAAAGAAAATAATCTTAATTTAACCCTGTCTCATACCCATTTCTCAGCAAAGAGAGTACTTGTTTAATATTTCTGAATTCCTTGGTACATACAAACCTGCGGTCTCCAGTCTCCGGGTCAGTAGTAACAGCGGCCGTGAGACCGAAGCCGGAGGAGCCTCATCCCGTCGTGGTGATCGCGCGCGGGACAGTCTGTAGTACGTAACGCAATAGTAAATACAAACCTGCGGTCTCCAGTCTCCGGGTCAGTAGTAACAGCGGCCGTGAGACCGACGCCGGAGGAGCCTCGTCCCGTCGTGGTGATCGCGCGCGGGACAGTCTGTAGTACGTAACGCAATAGTAAATACAAACCTGCGGTCTCCAGTCTCCGGGTCAGTAGTAACAGCGGCCGTGAGACCGAAGCCGGAGGAGCCTCATCCCGTCGTGGTGATCGCGCGCGGGACAGTCTGTAGTACGTAACGCAATAGTAAATACAAACCTGCGGTCTCCAGTCTCCGGGTCAGTAGTAACAGCGGCCGTGAGACCGACGCCGGAGGAGCCTCGTCCCGTCGTGGTGATCGCGCGCGGGACAGTCTGTAGTACGTAACGCAATAGTAAATACAAACCTGCGGTCTCCAGTCTCCGGGTCAGTAGTAACAGCGGCCGTGAGACCGACGCCGGAGGAGCCTCGTCTCGTCGTGCTGATCGCGCGCGGGACAGTCTGTAGTACGTAACGCAATAGTAAATACAAACCTGCGGTCTCCAGTCTCCGGGTCAGTAGTAACAGCGGCCGTGAGACCGACGCCGGAGGAGCCTCGTCTCGTCGTGCTGATCGCGCGCGGGACAGTCTGTAGTACGTAACGCAATAGTAAATACAAACCTGCGGTCTCCAGTCTCCGGGTCAGTAGTAACAGCGGCCGTGAGACCGACGCCGGAGGAGCCTCGTCCCGTGGTGGTGATCGCGCGCGGGGCCGTCTGTAGTACGTAACGCAATAGTAAATACAAACCTGCGGTCTCCAGTCTCCGGGTCAGTAGTAACAGCGGTCGTGAGACCGACGCCGGAGGAGCCTCGTCTCGTCGTGCTGATCGCGCGCGGGACAGTCTGTAGTACGTAACGCAATAGTAAATACAAACCTGCGGTCTCCAGTCTCCGGGTCAGTAGTAACAGCGGCCGTGAGACCGACGCCGGAGGAGCCTCGTCCCGTGGTGGTGATCGCGCGCGGGACAGTCTGTAGTACGTAACGCAATAGTAAATACAAATCTGCGGTCTCCAGTCTCCGGGTCAGTAGTAACAGCGGCCGTGAGACCGACGCCGGAGGAGCCTCGTCTCGTCGTGCTGATCGCGCGCGGGACAGTCTGTAGTACGTAACGCAATAGTAAATACAAACCTGCGGTCTCCAGTCTCCGGGTCAGTAGTAACAGCGGCCGTGAGACCGACGCCGGAGGAGCCTCGTCTCGTCGTGCTGATCGCGCGCGGGACTGTCTGTAGTACGTAACGCAATAGTAAATACAAACCTGCGGTCTCCAGTCTCCGGGTCAGTAGTAACAGCGGCCGTGAGACCGACGCCGGAGGAGCCTCGTCTCGTCGTGCTGATCGCGCGCGGGACAGTCTGTAGTACGTAACGCAATAGTAAATACAAACCTGCGGTCTCCAGTCTCCGGGTCAGTAGTAACAGCGGCCGTGAGACCGACGCCGGAGGAGCCTCGTCTCGTCGTGCTGATCGCGCGCGGGACAGTCTGTAGTACGTAACGCAATAGTAAATACAAACCTGCGGTCTCCAGTCTCCGGGTCAGTAGTAACAGCGGCCGTGAGACCGACGCCGGAGGAGCCTCGTCCCGTGGTGGTGATCGCGCGCGGGACACGCTGTAGTACGTAACGCAATAGTAAATACAAACCTGCGGTCTCCAGTCTCCGGGTCAGTAGTAACAGCGGCCGTGAGACCGACGCCGGAGGAGCCTCGTCTCGTCGTGCTGATCGCGCGCGGGACAGTCTGTAGTACGTAACGCAATAGTAAATACAAACCTGCGGTCTCCAGTCTCCGGGTCAGTAGTAACAGCGGCCGTGAGACCGACGCCGGAGGAGCCTCGTCCCGTGGTGGTGATCGCGCGCGGGGCCGTCTGTAGTACGTAACGCAATAGTAAATACAAACCTGCGGTCTCCAGTCTCCGGGTCAGTAGTAACAGCGGCCGTGAGACCGACGCCGGAGGAGCCTCGTCTCGTCGTGCTGATCGCGCGCGGGACAGTCTGTAGTACGTAACGCAATAGTAAATACAAACCTGCGGTCTCCAGTCTCCGGATCAGTAGTAACAGCGGCCGTGAGACCGACGCCGGAGAAGCCTCGTCCCGTGGTGGTGATCGCGCGCGGGGCCGTCTGTAGTACGTAACGCAATAGTAAATACAAACCTGCGGTCTCCAGTCTCCGGGTCAGTAGTAACAGCGGTCGTGAGACCGACGCCGGAGGAGCCTCGTCTCGTCGTGCTGATCGCGCGCGGGACAGTCTGTAGTACGTAACGCAATAGTAAATACAAACCTGCGGTCTCCAGTCTCTGGGTCAGTAGTAACAGCGGCCGTGAGACCGACGCCGGAGGAGCCTCGTCCCGTGGTGGTGATCGCGCGCGGGGCCGTCTGTAGTACGTAACGCAATAGCTGGGACTTCGCAACTGACGGGTCGCCGATTAGAAGGATGTTGATGTCACTGCAATTAACAATAGGTGATATTATAATAGGTACAGCAATCCATTTTGTATCCGAAAACTTGTTTGTAAAAGCCTGACTTTCGTATGAATATCAATGTTAAGATTATGTAAAACAAAGTTCATAATAGTTATATAATGCTTTCTCACAATCGCTTATCCACAATATGTTAAAATTTATTAACCAACAGAATTATTGCAGACAACTCTAAACATATACTCTGTTTAATTAATTATATTTCAGATCGCCGCCCGTGAAGTAAAATTGGGATCAAACAAGCTTACCTGATGTAAAATATTTTTTCTTATTTTTATTCTTAGAAGGTTCATATTCGTACGAATCGCTAAGTTTACTTGCTAGTAGTCTGTGTATCATGCTCCCAGACTCTGATTAGGTACTGAAGTTGCTGTGATTTGGTTGGCTGTTTTTGTTTTATGCTGGTTGCATAAAATAAAAACAGCCAACCAAATCACTTAGTATAAGATTTGAAACTGAGAGAAATAAAGATCTACTATCATACTCTTATAAAATCATATTTCACTGAACCAGCAACTATACTTCATTAGATGATTCTGATGAGTATTAGTATTACTATTCTGTCTATCAATATTTTCAGGATTAATTTAAAAAAAACTCACCCTCTGAGTCTCGTGCCATTAGGCAGGACCTTCTCCATACCGCCCAACAGCAAGCAAAGTATAGCCTTCTTGATGTAGTCATGTCCATGTATAGACGGTGCCAGTGACTTGCTGAGCAGCTCAAATATGTCTGTAGTACCACGCTTCGCTAGCCTCTTGCACTGTTTCACATCTTCAAGCGTTATGTTCATGTTCATATCTTTGTTGATTTGAGTTACGTTGTTGGCTATTAGGATTGTCCTAGAGCGGGAAAATAAGATTTTTTTTTGTTGTTTAAATTACTTCAGAGATTAGTTTGGACTGTATTTATTGAAGGTGATAGGTTAAAATTACCTGTGTATCATATCAAAATTAATACATCTTAACCAGAAATCTAAAATACTTTCCCCTGCAATAAAATCTTATTAAAGTAAGGGAGGCAAACTAAACGCACTAGTGGGCGCGTGCTAGCCACTGGGAATGAAATGATTCATTACCAGTGCCGAAGAACGCACAGGTGCATTATCAGTTTATTACAAGATTTATGGTTGATTAGGAATAATACACATCTATTTGAACATGCAATAGTGCGTGCTCGGCCCCCCACGCACCGGTGTGTGGATAGCAGCGAAAGTGATAACACTGATTCAATCAATTTTATGCAACAATAATCAGCATGAAATCAATAATCTTAGTTCAGCACTACCTTTTGGATACATTTTGTATTTCGTTTCTTACTTTAGTTACAAGCATGGGCGGCATGTTTTTGGTAAAGAATAATATTATGTGTGTTTCCGAACACATACAACCCGAATCTCTTTAAAGTTAGAGTGAACAGACTTCTTCTGGGTAAGCTTACCACTGTAGACTTTGTCTCTGTCACCTCTGACCTAGACTAAAGTCAAGAGCAAACCCATCACAAATAAATAATAATAATAATGAACTCACCTAAAAGTACCAGCAGTGAAGCTACCCACTTTACTAGGCAAACACCTATAATTCCCCACAATCTGCACCCTGTCTCCAGGCTTGCACTTGTCCACCAGGTCATCATCACAGATGATGTCCACACTCCTGGGCAGCTGGCCTGCGGGGGCCCGCTCCGGCATCTCCTGGACTGTGAGCGTCTGGTGGTCTTTGTAGCGGGAGAGACCGTATTCTGTCTCTAGCGGATTACCTTCATCATCCTGGAATTAGGTAGACAGAAACTTGTAAGGAGAAGGTACAAACCTCCGCGCCAGAGAGCTCTGTTCATATTATCTTTCAATACAAACGCGAGACGGGCACCCGCCGCGTGCGCACGCTTAACGTAGCGAACGCCCTAATCATAGTTTCAGCTGCAATAAATTCTTTATTTTGTATTATATTAGTGACATTGTATGACAAAATAAAAAAAAAATGTACCCAAAGAAGTCTGCACAAAGCTCTTCAAGGTTTGGACTGTAGAGTTATATATTATTATTTGACAGGACAATTGGCGTGGTTGGTTAAGATACCACCTATCATGCTGCAGGTCGTGGGTTTGATTCCCATGCAGGACTAACATGTGCATGTGTTTGTTCTGAGTCTGGCTGTAATTATCGTATGTAGTACATCAGTTATCTGGTTTCCATAGTATAAGCTCTGCTTAGTTTGGGATCAGATGACCGTGTGTGAATAATGTCCCAGGTTATTATTATTATTATTATATTCACAAAATCACAGAAAACTAATTTTTAGTACTAAATCCTGTAAAACATTTGTAACTAAATAGATCTATACTAATATTATTAAGAGGTAACATTTGTATATATGTATGATATCTTAGGGACTACTTATTCAATTCTAAAGTATTTCACTAATTGGAAGCTACAGTATTGCCGTGTCTCAATCAATCAAAATCAATCTGCCTAGCCTTTTCCCATGTTGGGGTCGGCTTCCAGTCTAACCAGAAGCAGCTGAATACCAGTATTTTGCATGGAGTGACTACCTATCTGACCTCCACAACCCAGTTATTGGGCAATACGATAACCCTTGGTGAGACTAGTTGTCAGACTTTCAGGCTTCCGATAACCCATAACATCTGTCAAAGATTCATGAATGGCAGCCGGGACCAACGGTTTCACGTGCTTTCCGAGGCATGGAGGAGTCTCGGTAATTAGATAGTCACCCTTCTACGGACCAACCCCGCAAGCATAGCTTAACCTGACAGGTCGACCCATGCGGCTGTTATTACTTAGCCACAAGTTCCTCGCCTTATTGCCGTGTGTCATAGGATATTTTATTACATGCAGACTCGCTGGCAGAAGCTAGTCATTCATAAGGAGCAGTTAGTCACCTTGGTGGGGTATACAGCAGACGTAGGGAATGCTTCAAAAGATGTCAAGTCAGTATACTTCCTCTCCATCACCTTTTTTGTGGTGGGGCAGTAGTGAACACTGCGGACAACCTTTGGTCGCACCAGGGATACCCTGGTAACTATCCCTTCTACACATATTAGGTTACCTAAGAACCTGAAATATAAGTTATATTTGTTTTAATTTTATATTTATTAAGGAATATATCGAGGGTTCATGGGCTATTTGTATTAAGCAACATTTTTGGAACTTTACAGGAGAGTATTTCAAAATTTCATTACTCAGAAAAAGGAACATTGTAAAAAAAAGTGGCCTATCAAGAGTGTTTATCTCAGTTTTTTACGTTTTTCACTTTTTAATGCAGGTGGATTATAACTCAATATTATTAAACCTCAACATCAGCCAGGATGTTGCTTAATACAAATAGCCCGTGAACCCTCATGAAGAATTCATTATTATCTTGCTGCCACACTTTATAACAATATTACTGTGGTTGAAGTAACTCTGTGTTAACTTAAAAGATGGGATTTGCTTGCATAGGATTCATTCTGCCATTGAAGATTAAGAGATGATGTAAGGTATTCAAGAAAACTTCTATTGTTTACCACTATCTCTACAGAAATCAGAAATATAAATCTGATATGCTAAATCTAACTTACTAGCTATGATTTCTAAATGGAACTACACACAAACTTACCTAGAGGTCAAACTTCTTGGTGTAACATGTTTATTTCCGAAACTACCATTAAATGCGACGAAGAACTCCTCCTGTACCTTCGCGTACGTGGGATCGATGGACGAGACATATTCTTTTAGAGCTTTTTGGAACGCTATCTGCTCCTCAAAAGCGTTGTCGAGAAGTGTACGAGCACGTTCCGGATTCTTACGCCTGAGATCATTTACGCTCACAACTAATCGCTGCGATTTATCCGCTATCATCTGCTTAACTTTTTCCATATAAATTCCTTGATCTTCCTGCAAGTTTACCAAGTAAAACGTTACTGACGAGTGGAAAATGGTGACCGATAGAAAACATTAAGGTTAGATCAGAAGTTACCTCATCATCCAAGAATTCCAAATACTCTCTTTGTAAATCTCTCAAACGTTGATCGAAATCACCGTCTTCCATTTTATGAGTACAATAATCTAGAATTTATCAAATAAAAAATCTAAACAATGCATGCACTCAGTTTCATCCGTATCACACAAACAACGCTTTTGACAGTTACTTGGCTTTTGGCGCCAAATTTCACTAGAGCAGTAGAGCTGACCTTAATCCTTTAGAATAGTAACGAAGTCAAAAGTCAGTGGTCACAGACCTCCCTATTTATTATTTATACTCTTTGTCACATACTAGACCTATATATAAAAGTAGTCTGTGGACTAGAATACCACAGACTACCCATATACACATACTGCTGTCGTTGTATAAAGTTAAAAACTAACCTCTCAAAATAAATAAACATTTATATCTAATTAGATTAGTGTATAGATTTCATGGGATAAATTATTATTTGCCGAAGAGATTTAGTAAGAGAGAGTCTACTAACACAATGTCTGAACCAAATTCTAGTTCTAATCACTCTTTATCACAGAAGTCTTATAGTTCTAGCGTCTCTTTATCACCGCCGCCGCCGCCACAAATCAGCAAGGAAAAGGAGAAGGTCGCAGATCGACCTAAGCTAAAGATACTCGCTCTGCATGGCTACAGACAGAATGGGGCAGTGTTCAGAGCCAAGATCGGCTCGTTCCGCAAAGCTGTTGCAAAGTACGCACAGCTCGTGTTTGTTTCAGCTCCACACAAAGTTGTGAATGAAGACGGTGGTGGCGACGAAGGTAATTTATCTCCTCAGTACAATATTGATATATTTAGTAACCTGATTGCGATACTAAAAGTCGTTGGAGTTTTTGCTGTTCCAATCAACAACTACAGCCAGTCCTTTACTCCAGCATTTTCTCAAATTCTATGTCAGTATTTAACATTGCGATTGCTACTCTAATCAAAAACATAACACTAAACTTAAGTCCCGGCTGTCATTTGTGGATCATTGACATTCGTTCCGGGTCATCAGATGCCCCAAAGTCTGACAGCCAGTCTTACCAAGGGGTATTGCATTACCCAGTAACTGGTTGTGGAGGTCAGATAGGCAGTACCTCCATGTAAAATACTGGTATTCAGCTGCATCCGGTTAGACCATACCAACAAAGTTTGGAAAAGGTTTGGTTTGGATGATTATTTTTATTTAAATTGTCTTTGACTTTGGGACCCTGGGGTCTCAGTACTTTGGAAGGCTTACGAGGGGCTGAAGCCAACTCACAGAGGCCCTTTAGGCAATTTTAAATTATGAGGAGACACCAGCCGTTGGTAATCCCTGTATGCACTATGCAAGTGCACCCAGGCATAATCCCCGGTTGGTGCAGGATTATTGTAGAACATGAAACAAAACATATTGGGCTATGAGTTTGGAAAGCTAAATTGGACTGGTTACCCAGAACTATGAAAGGACTATGCCCCTGCCTGATTAACCGATTCTGTGCGGATGACACACACAGGCACCATGTAAATCTATTGCATATGGCGTATGGTGCCCGAGAGGATACAAAACTAAAACATAAAAAACTCGGCTAAAACGACATTTGTCAAAAGAGTCCCGTAAATAAAAGTGTCTTTATTTGTCACCCATATCATGCCCACAGTGTTCGTTTCAAGTAATTTCGTAAATTAGCAGACTTCAGGGGTTGTAAACCAAGTTGTCGAGTCACATTTTATTATTGTTTATAATTCTAACAGCCAACTTTCTGGAATGTTTCTCAAAAAATCAAATGCTTTTGTCATAAGGTTCATTTTTGCCTCAGAACATGATGGGGTTACAAAGAGTGCGGGGCGGATCGGCGACTTAACAAACATTTTTTGCGCTGTTCGCCGGCCGGCCCTTCGCCTACGAAGTTCCGTATGCCCCTGCGTATACGGTTGATTATTGTTTAAAACTACACACCGTTCATAATTGTTTGCGCCGGCGCATAATTTTTTCATCCCGCACTTCTGTCTTGCTACCCGTAGTAAACAGACGTGATCTTACTGCTTATATTATCGACGACATTCGCTTGTGCAAAAAGGTTTACAACACCTGGTAGAAATTAGTCCCTTACCTTCCATTTTCATAAAAACACATAGATCGTCACTTTTAAACGCACTGAATGAATTTACTGACCGCTTACTTTCGATACACAATGGCAAATGACTCTTTAACAAGTGGAAACACGAGAACAAGCTAAAAGTTACAATTCATGGCGGATGAATCCCCAGGGGAATCATCAAAGTCTCTGGCGCTTGGTGCCCCAGAGGCATCACGGAATTTTTGTTTGACGCCAGGCACTAAAGATTGGTAAAAAGACCTCCGCACGGAATTGGTTAATGTTTTATTATACATGAATAAAATGGGGGGGCGGGCGGGCGTGACTTGCACACTCAATAACGGGCCCTGGAAACTTGCTAGCACTTGCGTGATGTAGCATCAAAGGGGCAACATATCCTGAGATGTGTGAGGACTGGAAAGGTATTCTACGTTTATTAGGACAATCCCAGTGGCTGAAAGACTGTCAAGATCCCTACCAGCACTTACTGGAATACTTCCTTCCTACGAGCATGTTTGCTCTTGCGAATCTCCACTCAAGCTGGCCAATAAAGGCAAGAATGAGATGGGAGCTCTGTTCCTCGTCAATATTCACTCCAACCGCACGATAAAGGCAAGCCAGAGATGAGGAACAAGACTTCTCCCGGGAGATAGGGTCTGTGGGGTCGCTACTGCCCAATAGCTAGCCATAGCATGTGGCTGGCCCTGTGGGTTTCTGTATCTCTCTTGGTTTGGCTCCTCATCCTCGACCTGTTCCGGCAAAGTAAACTCTACTGGCACAGACCTAGAGTTCGAAGCATGCAAGCTCCACCACAATGTCAACGTACACAACACAACACAACGTATGTGGTGGAGTTATTATTATTTGGTTGGGCACACTAGCAGTTAATTATCTCATACGTGTATTAAATAACTTGGAGATATATTTTAGTCTGTCCAGTTGATCCTTGAGATGCCCATGAAGAGGGATGTTAGCATTCAGAGTGTAAAAGTGTAAGTGTAAGTATGTGAGTGTAGTGGGTCTTGAAGACTGGGCACTTCGTAGTGTTCTGTAAGTATTGTGTATGTCTCAATGCGCCTACCCAAAGGGGTTAACAAAGGTTTACATTGATAACTTAACTGAAGTATTACATACCAAAACATTATGCCTGTTTTCCCTGAAGGGTTACGCAGAGCTGTACTATCGAGGAAGCTTACATCTATAGACAATACGGCCTATCCTTGCTTGCTGTGCTCGGCCGCTATAGTAACGCTTGCTAACAGATGTGGTCATTGTGTGCATGAGTTTTTCTTTTCAAATTGGTCAGCTTTAAGTTTCCTCGATAGTACATAAGGTGGGTACTCCCACATTTCAATAAGTTAAATGTATGTTTAATTATAATCATAAAACTCTGATTTCTAGATTTCCGATCATGGTGGTTCAATGCTGAAGACAACACATTCAGTGGGAAATGCCTCGGAGGACCAGCACTTGGGTTTGAAGACACCCTAGAAGTGATAAAGAATGTAGTGGAGGAGCATGGGCCATTTGATGGGTTCATGGGCTTCTCACAGGGAGCCTGTCTTGTGGGGCTGTTGGCTGCTATGCAACAGAAAGGATGTATGTGTTCTATTTGTGTTATTTTTCTTAGTTTTATAGCCTAGCTTATAAACTAGCTCACATGGAACTCGGAAATTATCCAATGGGAACATACTATCGAGATAAAAAGTATTATATTATGGCCTAATAACCCAGCTCTACCAGGTCTAACCATGGGCCAAATTTCATCAAAATTAGTTCAGCTGTTTAAGCGTGAAAGCGTAACAAACAAACTCACTTTCGCATTTATAATATTAGTTAGGATGTATATTATGGCCTCTATATTTTATGACTTCTGCTGTGAAAATAGTAACTATATTTTTTTAAACAAAATATATTTGTTGATTGCCTACTTCATATAATCCAAGTTAGTAGGTTCAATAATACTACAAGATCACAAAATCAAGAAAGATAAAATTTTAAAGACTTGTAATGAATAGATGCCACTTGTGTAGCGGGGCTCTTGGCTAAGTAATACTAATAACAGCCACACGGGTCGATCGATCAGGGTAAGCTACGCTTGCCGCGGTTGGTCCGTGGATGGGTGACCTTTACATACCGAGACTTCCGTGTAATTCTTAAGGGGGAAGCGTCAGGGTAGCCCGCGAAATTCAAATTTTCTTACGTTTTTTGCAATTTACAAGTCAGTATTAGGTTGTACATACGTTGATCAAAATATAATTTCGCGGCCGTAACAAGTATGTATTTACATAATTATAATTATTAAAGTGATCAATACTCAATATCAAAACTCTTTAAGACCAGGTAATCCTAATAAATGACTATTTCATGAAATTTTGACATTTGAGGATTATATTATAATATATTACTGATTCTAATGATTATAATTCTGTATACATTTAATACTGATTTGCAAATTGCGAAAAACGTAAGAAAATTTGAATTTCGCGGGCTACCCTGACTCTTCCCCTTAAGCCGTCCCGGCTGCCATTCGTGGATCTTTGACAGGCAGTCGTTACGGGTCGTCAGAAGCCCGAAAGTCTGACAATCAGACTTACCAAGGGATATCGTATTACCCAGTAGATGGGTTGTGGAGGGCAGATAGGCAGTTGCTCCATGTAAAATACTGATATTCAGCTGCATCCAGTTAGACTAGAAGCCACCCTCAACATCCCTCGACATAGTTGGGAAAAGTCTAGGCAGTTGATGACACACCCCTTTGCCTGCCTTTTATAAATTATATATCAAACTTAAATGATATGACATTTTGTTTCAGATTTACCATACACCTTCAATTTTGCAATATTTACATCTGGGTTCAGATCAGGCAGCCTAGTTCACAAAGGATTCTATGATGAGGAGATGACTCTACCATCACTGCATGTCTATGGAGAGAGTGACTCCATTATACCCAAAGGCAAGCTTATCTAAATCTGTTAATCTTAGTGACTAATATTAATTCAATAATGAATGATCGCAAACTGTGTAATTAAAAGATTGAGGTACATTCTTTCAATCAATCTGCCTAGCTTTTTCCCAAATATGTTGGGGTCGGCTTCCAGTCTAACCGGATGCAGCTGAATAGCAGTATTTTAAACGGAGTGACTGCCTATCTGACCTCCACAACCCAGTAACTGGGTAAGACTGATCTTTGACAGTTGTTATGGGTCATAGAAGCCTTAAAGTCTATAGACTTTCGGGCTTCTGACAACCCATAACTACTGTCAAAGATCCACAAATGATAGCCGGGAGCAATGACTTGAATGTGCTTTCCAAGGCACAGAGGAGTCTCAGTATGTAAAGGTCACCCATACACGGATCAACACCGGCAAGCATAGCTTAAGCTGATGGATCGTCCCGTGTGGCTGAAATTACTTAGCCACAAGGTCATTTTCTTTAAAACTAGTAAAAGTACCAATGATTGAAAACTTCCCAAGCCCTGACATCAAGTGGCACACTAATTTTGAGTATCTTAAAAGCTAGCTACGTAGTCGGGCCATAAGTTCTGTCACATAGGTAAAATTTCGAATTTAGAATGCAAGCCGAGGAAAATATTATGGGCATTATGAGCAAAATGATAAAGTGTATGCGCACTCTAGTGAAGAAGCGAGCAGACGTTTGCCACGTGTTCAGCGTGGTCATCACCCTTCGGCATTCATGGTTTGGCTTGGGGTGTCCTATTTGGGTCCAACGGAGGTGTTTTTTTGTGAAAACCAGTGCCCTTGTATTTCAAAACACAGTCCTAACAAACATTTTGGAACCTCTTTCACAAACAATGTTCGAAAACAAGCACTGGGTATTCCAGCAGGATTCTGCGCCGGCTCATAAGGCGAAAAGTACCCAAAACTGGCTCACGACCCGTGGAATCGACTTCATCAGGTATGAGGATTGGCCCTCATCCAGTCCAGACTTGAATCCTTTGGATTACAAAATATGGCAGCACTTGGAGGAGAAGGTCTGTGCTAAACCCTATCGCAACTTGGAGCAGTCGCCGATATTGACATGAACGTCGTGCGTGCTTCGATTGATGACTGGCCTTGCAGATTGAAGGTTTGTATCGAAGCAAGAGGAGGACAGTTCGAATAATTTTAATGTGGTGTAAATCTGTATTTTATACCCTTTCATGTGATGTACATATGGTTGTAGTGCGTAACTCATTGTGTCAGTTATTTAACTTTCCATATGTGACAAAACTTATGACCAGACTACGTAGAGACAATCACACTTTAATTTCTATATCTATTACTTCTTACTTTAATTCCTACCTTTACTTTTATTTGCAGAGATGAGTGAATCCCTCATCAACCTGTTCATAAAGCCAGTAGTGGCCGAACACTCTGGCGGCCACTACGTCGCGTGTTCCGGTGCCATCAAGGACGCCTACCAAGACTTCCTCAGCGACAGATACCAAGAAATGCTTGAAGCCAACAATGCAGAAGAGCAGAAAAAGTCATAGCATAAGGCCCTGGGACCCCACCCACTGTTGACCAAGCTTATGGCCAAACATAACCCATATTGGCGCTTGGATACAATCTAACGACTCTATCGCTGCCGTATCTGGTGGTGCCAGCACCGTTAGGATAATAGTGTTCTGTGGCCAGCACTTCGTAATAAAATTGAAGTCTGTGGAATATGTTTTAGTTGAACTTTAGTAGACTATTATCTAAACGCGGAAGTGAGTTTGTTTGTTTGTTACGCAGCACATACGGGTATTTTGCGTTCCTAGCCGGGTGAAATTATTTGTGCGGTTTTTCTGCTGTAAAGTAGGTTAGACTTCCTAAAATGTACAAGACGACCATTGGGTAGGCCTTTATCGAACATTGAGCGTAATGGGCTGATATGATTATAAAATAAAGGAGTATTCATAATTTTATTGATTAACGAATTACATTAAAAATTATATAAAATCAAATTCTATGAGGACGAATGCCAGGCTTCATCGTCACTTTCTCCGACTTCTTCTGTTTTAGAATCCGAATCTGAATCATCTTCAGGTTCTGGAGAAGGTGGCAACAACATATCTATCGCTTCTTTTGAAAAAGGATGCATTCTGCTCTTTGGCTTTGGCCTCAGACTTGTAAGCAGTGGATCCGAGGATAGTAGAAGGCGATTTATTACATCTGCATTGCAATCTACTCTCGAAAACTTCCTCGCAAAATTATGTACATTCTGAAATGTTTATTCCTAGCTTCTGCAGCCTCTTCCGATAGTAGCCCGATAGGCAGTAACGCCTTTTCCATGACTGTAGCACCATGCATCAAAATTTTGTGCATAGTCGGGCTCATCGGATGCCAGTCATATAGCGAGACGTATACTTTAGCTGTGTCCCAACAGTAATCAGCAAATTTTTTCAAGTCAACTTTAAAGCCGCTTGAAATTACCTCTAGAATTATTTTTATTCTAAATATCAGGTTGTAATCGATGCCGGTAATTTCTGCAGCCTTCTGTGGGTCACCAAAAAATCGCCTGCTGGTATTACCATCATTAGTATTGCCGAACCCAGCTTTCGGCACATCCACAATTAATCCAGTTTCGTTTCTAAATCTTTGTTGTATGTTGGCTTTTCTTTCTTCTTTAACTGTATCTTTGTCTGAATCTGACCTCACTTGCCATTTTCTTATCGGAAGCTTGTAAGAAAGGTGCAAAATACTTTCAAACAAGCGAATCCTAGCGTGAAGGATAGATAAGCCAAAGTCCAAAGCTTCTATATCAACAGGCATTTGGACGTTTAAATTATTAAATTGCTTAGAAGTAGCTCCGCAAATGTAACATCTCATTGTGGAGCTGGTTTGCGTAGCAGCATTGCACACTTTAGCGTCCACCATTGTTAATGTCAAAGTATGCTTAACATTAGCAGACAAGCCATCATTAATTATGAATTGACTGTTATCTAGGTGTTCTATTTTTGACAATATGTATTCGATTTCTTCGTTTGTCAAGTCAGTAGTTTCTTTAGCAAACCTTATTCTCATTGGTCTACAATAACGTGGCGAGGATGGAGTCGGATTTTGCCATACAATTTTTTTTCCACATTTTAACTGCAGCGGTACTAAACAGCTTTGGAAGATGTTGGAGTCTGTGGAGTCTTCAGATTGCATTTTCTGTTTAAATTGGGACTGCTGCGAGCCATCACAGCCCCACTTATAAATAAGCTCCAATGAACCAAGTTCTCCTTCTGTTAAATTACTTAAATTTTCTTTTAGATAAGTAAGCAACCTTGTAACCGTGTGATTTAAAAGGTCTTGCAAATTAACTTCTGCAATTGTTTCAGACACAGTAATTGAGGACTTTGGTGGGTAGCACTTTAGCTTTTCTTTCTGTATTAAGCTATAACAAGGGTAATATTTCTTATTGGAATTTCTCACGATCTCATATTGTTTTCTTGAAAGATCTGCTTCAACAAACATTGATAGTGCTTTAAAGGGAGATAATTGTGTATCACTAGCTTGCAAACCTTTTGCATAAGCTTGTTTGTATTTTTTTGCTCGCTTCGGTGACTTCATGACTTCTGACAGTAAACGGGACGCATTTCTATGGCCAGACGTCTCTAGACTAGTTTTGGCTGCATGTACTACTAACTTGCTGACAAGTATTCATTTTTGCTTTTGTGTTGGAATTTGTTTTTACCAATTTCGCCCGGCTAGGAATGCAAAATACCCGTATGTGCGCAGTACGCTTTCACGCTAAAACGGCTGAACGGATTTGAATGAAATTTGGCACATGGAAGCATGACCTGGATTAGTATGTACAGACGCCAGCAGGTCAACCTACCCGAAACTGTCAGATTTCCCCAATCAACATTGAATCTAATGCCTTAGCAATAAAGTCGAAAATCTATTAAAGAAATCCGACAGATTGTAGTAGCTTGATGTGCTGGCGTCTGTACAAAGGATACTTTTATCCCGGTAGTACATACGTTCCCGTGGGATAATTTACGACCTCCACGCGGGCGAAGCCGCGGGCAAAAGCTAGCTTACAATAATCTTGATAAAAATTTTGTTCCGAGAAACTATGAGACTTAACAGTGTGTGTGTTACTACTATTAAAATAAGTATTTAATATTATGAATTAATAGTTCTGAAGAAAAATGTTCGATAAGCTAGTTGCAAGCTTTTCTTTAGTTTTTTTTTTACTTCTTGTACCTAGATGTTTAGTATTTTTAGAAATAAACTGGATAATGATCATACTTGTTTATATTTTTTCCACTCCCTACGTTCCTCCAGTAAGGGCCGTTTATCCAGTATTTCTTCTGTGTATATCTCTAATCTTATTTATACAGGGTTATTGGTAAAACACCAACAACCTCTTAAGGGGTCATTGTACTCATCATTATGAACAACTTTTACTATGGGACCAAACCTGAAATCGCGAAAAAAATCAGGTGCTCGCTACATTTTGACGAATTATGCGAACATAAATGTACTGAACAGCTGATTTTTTTTTGCGATTTCAGGTTTGGTCCCATAGTAAAAGTTGTTCATAATGATAAGTAAAAAAATCAGCTGCTCCCTACATTTTGACGAATTATGCGAACATAATTGTATCTACTGAACACCTGACTTTTTTCCGCGATTTCTGGTTTGGTCCCATAGTAAAGGTTGTTCATAATGATGAGTACAATGACCCCTTAAAGATAATCTCTATGTAGTCTGCGGGTTTATAAGTCAGTGGCGAGCGTAGACAGAGCTGCGAGCCCATTGCACGAATCGTGTTTTGCCACCATGCTAGATATTTTTTAATTTTCATGTTTTGTTATTTACTTGCCTTTAAGATAGATGGCTTCCAATAAAATTCCGAGTAAACTTTTACTAAGCGGGGGCAATAACTAATAATTCGTTACTATGTATAATGGCTATGGAGTTTTTAGTAAGTCGTTTGGCGATTTTAGATAGACCACTCTCATGAAGATTTTTTGATTTGAATTTGCTTGGATCTAGTAACACTGCTGCTCAGTAATGTCATGTACTCATGTCCTTACTTGTAAATTAACAGGCGAAAGAAATAAAAAAAAATTACTTGTAAATTAGGGATGAGATATACTTGCAAAATTCAATACCAGGGCTTCCAAGTACAAGTATGTAAAAATACCAGGGTCAAAAACCAGGTATAAAATACTTGCAAAGTATTTGGTGGCATTCGGTCTGGCTAGAAGACGACTTCGGAATGTTTCGGGCACGGCTACCGAGCCCCGAAATGCTTCACGAATAGTGATGGGCGACTCGGAAAGTTTCCATCATTCCACCCGGAATATTCCTGGGAATATTCCCAAAACGGGTATTTACCCGGGTGCGTTCCCAAATCGTGGGTAAATTAGTTTCTATGACGATTGAATTTGTAAGTACTGAATAAAAACAAAAACATCAACTCCTAAATCATTTAATCAACAACCGGATGGTTCAGATATGAAAATTATTGTTTAAATATCAGGTTATGGGCGACAAAAATCACTTCAAGTCTAATACTCTTATAATAGGTAGGTAAAATGTTATTGAGATTCATTTAATCACTGTCTAAATCACTGTCATCGGAGAATGTTTTTGTTATATCGCAAAACTATTTCTCTTGTACTAGAAGTTGATGGTTGAGGTTCAATATTGTTTATGGTCAATGGGCTAACCATAAAAGGACTTGAAGTGGGTTCCTCATCTTCTTCATCTACTTCGTCTTTTTGATTGTGTAACAAATTCCAGTTATATGATATGTAGGCCAGCTTTGCAGCTCTTTCTGTTGTTAACCTATTCCGTTTAAGGCTGTGGATATTTCCATGAACGCTAAAGGTACGCTCTGTTGCAGCCGAGGTGCAGGGAGCAGTTAAAAGACAAGCTGCAACTTTGCTCAGAGGTTTGTTTTTGCAAATTCCTTTCCACCAAGTTAAGGGATTCATTTTCTGGAGGCTGGTCCAAACAAAAGATTTTCCCCATAAACCTTCTCTTGCTCTATAATTAGCTAAATCTGTCATTATTTCCAAGTGTAACTGCCTTCCTTTCTCATGAATAAAATCCATGGCAATGATTTCTTCATCGTCGTTGAGTTCGATGCCTTGAGATTTTGGATCTAGCATATAGGCTGCTAGATGAATAGGCTTTATGCAGTTCCCTCAGCGTTTATCAACTGCATTTAAAATCCTCTCCCTGACATTATTGTCAACCAAAGAAGAAAAACCAGGAAGCAGAAAGACCAGACGTGATTTTATATCTTTGAATGGCATGTACACGTCATTTATGTACGCTTCGTTTCCTTCTAGTTTAAATATGTAATCTGTTATTGGCTCTAAAATTGCAGTAGTTTCGTCGATCATTTTCCAAAATTCTTCGTCTAGTAAATTTGCTTTAATATCAACTGGGATCATTGTTGCATCTTCATGTACTGCCAAACATTGCAGAGCCGCCTTGCTATTTTGCAAACTACGCACAGCATAAAGGTAACTGCCCCAACGCGTCTTGCTGGGCAATTTTAGTTGCTCGCCAGAACCTTTTTCTACAATTATCTGCCTGAATAACGCGCTCAGAATTTGACTTTTTCTAATACATTTGATTACGTCGACGGCAACTGAAATGAAGGCTTGTATAGCATCTTCTTTCATTATATCATGACAAAGTAAATTCAATGTGTGCGCCACGCAATTAAGTGTGATTACGTTCGGATGTTGCAGTTTTACTAAATCAAAAGCTTTTTGTAGGTTTTTTGCGTTATCTCCTATTAAAGTCACAAATTTATACGTTCCGTAGGTTCTCATTACTATTTGAATTTCTTCACTTAGGTATTCGGCAGTGTGACGATGGCCAGTTGTAGCTAAACTTTTCACAAAAACGGGTTCAGGTTTCGCAATAACAAAATTAATAATACCCTCGTTCCGTCGTTTACTCCATCCATCGCACTGAAGATGTAAATTGTCAGTCGACTTCAATTCTTCAGTTATTTCTCGTTCCATTTGACTGTAAATTGTTTCTAAGTGTGTTGTGGAAACAGCTTTCCGTGTTGGTAGTTCGAACAGAGGCTGTAGTTCTTTAAAAAACTCTCTCCACAGAGGATGTTCCACCATAGACAGAGGCGAGCCAGTAACATAAATTGCCTTTGAAAGCAATTTTGTAAGTCGTAGTTTTTTTTCCTCTGTAAATTCGAGAAAAGGAGTAGCGTCACTGATCGGTGTTGAATTTTCAATTATTTCTCCTTCTGTAGTTGATGAGTTTGATGTATTTGATGCTAATAACGATGTTTCTTCACAGCTTTCCGTTAACTCATTTCTTATAACCAGCGGACATTTGGGACACTTCATCAAGTGATTACCCATTTTGGTTACATTAGGTACTCGGTACATTTTTGAACAAAATGTGCATTTGACTGATTTGTCAGGTAAGCTGTGGTAATGTCTCCAAACTTTTAGTTTTTTCTGTTTCGGCATGATGATATCTATAACAATAAAGTTAATCAATATTAATATTTTTAAATGTTTTTAATAATATTTAGGAAATATTTAAAAAAATAATTTAAAAAACAAATTATTAAATTTTATTTATAATATTTTTTTTTAATTTGTTTATTAATTAGCTACTAATATGGCATGTTTTTCTATCAGAGGAAAAGAGAATCATAATAATTATGAGATAGAAATACAATCAATAAAATATATTTAAAGGATAAATGTAAGTACTTACGTAAATTCGATACGATCGCCTCACTAAATTTTACAGCTATACCACAATAATAATATGTACACTCAAAATCCGTTATTCGTTGCTAAAATTGTCAGGTTAAATTTAAGAAATATCCAAATACACAGCATACAAGTTTCAACACAAAACACCAGAATTAACATATAAGCACGTCCGCAAGTTCCGATACTCAAGTGAATACTAAACGTGGCCACGGTATTAGAGTCTACTGTTTTACCAGGCAAATGAAATGCACCAATCAAAAAACACCACGCACCGCCGCCGGCGTGTACCTGCTTGGTCATTCAAACAAAGCTACCTGTTAAGCGCATCAGTTATTTATTAATGATTAGTTTAATTATTGAATTATGGTTATATTATATTAATAAATAACAACGTTTCTTGAATAAAACAGTGTAACACAATTTTATAGTTGTTATTTTTGTACAAAGAAATCGAAAACTCGAAAACCTTAAGTTTCATAAATAGATTTTTGCGAAATATGTATAAATTGATCATAAAAATATAAATACCCGAATAAATACCCATTGGGTGGATTCAATGGGAACATTCCCGGGAATATTCCCATTTTAGGAATTTACCCGGGTAGAATCCCATCACTATTCACGAAAATACTTGCATAGGAAATCGGTCCTTATCATTATATAAATAAGAAGCAAAATCGTATTTGTAAATAAAAAATCTTTGATCTTCCAAGTATTTTTTGACTGAAACGATTATACTCCTTATTTATAAGGCAACAGGAATCAATTTCATATGCCAGTATTTTCAACTCGGATGCTAAAGGCGCGGCCGCGGGCAGCGAGAGGCTAGCGGCGTTGGCGGCGCCTCCAAAATACTAAAATACTTGCATTGGAAATTGATTCGTGTTTTCATGTAAATAAAGAGCATAATCGTATCAGTGAAAAAAAGAAATACTTTGAAGTTCATAGCTTTTTTATTTGCAAATACGATTGTGCTTGTGAAAGACATGGAGTGATTTCCTATGCAAGTATTTTCCAGGTCTGCCTGCGCTCGATAGCAGCGCATAGTAAATACTTTCATACTTGCAAGTTTTTCCTGCCCGTACCAGGGCGCCGTATTTCGAAACAAAGTCCTGGTTTACAAACCTCGTTCGTATGGTAAATACGTCGCATCCCTAGTAACGTAAGTAATGTCATAATAATAATCCCATACTGGCATACCCAACCAATTTGAGGTTATGTTGTTGATAAGTAATGGAATTAAATAAATAAAAACTATAACACATTTACAAAATAAAACGCAATGCAAGACGAGCAAAAAATGTGGCGGAGGTATTTGATGTGGTTCGCCCATGAACACATTGATTTTCGTCATGCAGTAAGTTTTATACGCATTTTCGTTTTACTGTATCGTAACTTAATATGTGAGATAAATAACTTCGTTATTTTTTCAGGAAATGTATAGTATAATATCACTACTGAATATGCCAGTTAAGTTTGTAGAAAAACCATGCGTTCAGAAGCCGTATTGGATAGTTGAATTGCCTTCAGAAGATTGTGTTAGAAAAATAGCATCTAGGTCTGTTCTGATGAAAAACTGTATAGAGTTGTGGTCTAGAGCGAGGACCGAGGCACAATTACACGAGAACTTAAAGAATTCCCTGAACAATTCGACAGGAAGTTGGGTTCTCGGAGAAAATAAGGATGGTATCAGTGATACCTGTTTGTGCCCAAAGGAGTTGATAGAATCAAGTTTTTCCCCGAAAAAGTCCTTTAAAGTTGATGTTGAGACATTCTGCAAACATTTTACTATGAAGGAAAAGGTTGAAAAGATTGAGGTAAGTGTACATTTAAATCTAAATAAATAAAAATTAATCGCCGAATGTATGTACACGCATCACTTCAGAATGGTACAAGTGGTACAACCATTCTGAAGTGATGCGCGTACATACATAGTTGGCTAATTCTTTTTTGTGGTGTTTGTAATTGTCTGTACAAGATTTGTATGAAAGAAAATGTTGGAAAAATTGCTGGGTTAGTTGGAAATTTTGGAAAGTGAATTTTCTATGGGAATTTTGTATGAATTATTGAAATTTTGAAAGGACAATGTTTGTCGGGTCAGCTAGTCATATTTATAAAGCTGTAGTGTTTTCTCTGATTTTAATAATAATAATAAATTGTTTATTTGCGTAATAGTGGTATATAATGGTGGTATAAAAGTAAAAAGGTACAAACATGTTTACCTAAGTTGTGACATAGCATGCAAAATTTTAGGGTTAGACAATGACTTACAAACAAAAAGTTATATTTGAATATCACGACTTTTGCCTATTGTTAATCAGTTCAGAGTGAATGACCTCAATAGGTGACAACTTGGGCACTGTTGTTAAGGAATTCTTGCTGCCCAATAGCCATAAAATAATTATACAACAATGGAAAGAGCTTTTCAAGGAGAACCTTTGCTACAAACGCAACTTGCCAGTTGTTAATCAATCGGAGTTATTGACCTAAATAAGTAACAACTTGGGCACTGAAGCTAAGGAATTCTTGGCGCCCAATAGCTATAATATATACACCAATGGAAAGAGTTTTTCAAGGAAAATCTTTGCTATACACATGACTTTCAGTCAATTAATAGTCAGTTCGGAGTTAATGACCTAAATAGGTAACAACAACTTGGGCACCGAAGTTAAGGAGTTCATGGCGCCCAATAGCCATAGTGTATACACCAATGGAAAGAGCTTTTCAAAGAGAAACTGATACAAACACGACTTTTGCCAATTGTTAGTCAGTTTGGAGTTAATGACCTCAATAGGTGACAACTTGGTTGCCGTTGTTAAGCAATTCTTTGTGTCCAATAGCCATAATACATAGGGTGTTCTGAAAGTCTTGAGATTTAACTTTATTTTACACAGTTTTTCAAAATAATTGCTACCACAATTTTGCACTTTGCATCCTTTCCATTTCTGCAATGTCTTTCCATTTCGGGTGACGGGCCAGTTTGCTTGGATGGTTAAGATACCACCTATCATGCCGCAGGTCGTGGGTTCGATCCCCATCCAGGACAAACATTTGTGTGCATGAACATGTCTGCTTGTCCTGAGTCTGGGTGTAATTATCTATATAAGTATGTATTTACAAAAAAAAGTAGTATATGTAGTATATCAGTTAACTGGTTTCCATAGTACAAGCTCTGCTTAGTTTGGGACCAGATGACCGTGTGTGAAAATGTCCCAGGATATTATTATTAATATTTCTGTTCAGGAATTTCCGCACATACATAATATTGTCCCAGGCCGAAAGTAAAGCTGCTTCGTCCCGAAATCTTTGCCCTTTCAATTTACTTTTCATGAAAGGAAACAGTCCAAAGTCACATGGCGCCAAGTCTGGACTGTAAGGCGGATGTTCAAGAAGTTTCAAGCCGGCATCTCGCTAAAATTGGCATGTCACGTCAGTACGATGTGCCGGAGCTCTCCTGTAATGACTACAACCACAGATTTCCATGCTCATGTCTTCCAATTACACAAAAAGATAATGAAGTACCTGGGTGTGATTCTGAATAAGGGACTTGGCTGGCGTCCCCACATTGAACATACTGCCTCCCGGGTTAGGAAACTTATATGGGCATTTAAGAGCCTTCGGCAAGTGGCCGACTTTAAGCTTCTTCGTGTGGTGAATCTAGCACTAGCACAGTCAATCGTAGGTTACGGTACCACGGCATGGGAAGGTGTTTGTAAAACCTATATGATACACCTCGAAAGAGTCCATCACTGTTATGTCATGACCCTCAAACCGTACCGGACTACAAAAGCGTTGCATGAAAGTTGTCAAGTACTTACAGTGAGGCAACTATACCCAACTAACAAATTAATGTTTTATAACAAGTTAACGTTTTACATTTTCAGTTATTTTTTTAAAGATTGGTCGCCAAAACGTACATACAAACGTTTATAAAACTCGAAAAGGGCCTAAATTACGAGACATTAGTATCGTTTACTGGTTAAATAGAAGTTAGCTAATGACCGTTGAACGTTATATACAAGTTAAATAAAAGTACAAAGGCCAACTTTTCGGTCCATTACTGGTTGTAATGAGACCCTTATGTGACCGCTTATGTCACATAGTAGCTATAATGACGTTTTCAAATGAGTGAAACGTTGTACTAGTGTCAAACAATACGACTCAACGACAACCGTTTTGATTCGCGTGTTCCAAGTGTGCGGTTGACCTTTAAATTATTTAAAAGCCTACTTAAAGTTATGTATAACCGTTGAAATTCAACATTTTTTGTCGCATACAAGTTTTAGTTAGTCTTCCATACGACCAAAATAGTTTTGTTATATATAAAGGCCATGCACAAACATTTAAGCAGCGTTTTAATTATATAAAAGTTATTGAAAACCTTTTGTTTAACCTAAAAGTTTATTTGACCAAAGATTGTCCAATTAACGTCATGGCTGAAACCATTATACGGTGTCGTATAAGTTCGTCCTGAAAACTTTTACTCAACATACGCACTTACACCATTATACGACGTCGTATAAGTTAGTCCTGAAAATGTTTACTCGACATATGCACTGACACCATTATATGACGTTGTATAAGTTATTCCTGAAAGGTCAACATCGTATAAGTTACTCCACTTTATAATGAGACATTACAGTTACATGACTGAAACATCGTAAGATGAACATCTATATAACGTAATAGTTAACTAAATACCACTATATAACCGTTTAAAACATGATGTCTTATATATGACTGGAATTATAAGACGTTTTTGCTGGTTGGGTACCTTCTCAATCTAATAATGAAACAGCATGAAATCACACCGGTAAATCACGCAACCAAACTTAAGAGGTCAATAAAACATTTTTATCTATATGCTCTGTTACTATACCGTTTCGATTCTTTCAGAAATTCAGTTTCTTACCAATGAGGGGTAGTCCTGTAAAACTTAAGAACCCTGATGTGACCCTCGCTTACTTTGAGTTCTATGGCGTAGACCCCAACGATGTGCCCGAGAATCCACATGATGTCTTCTTTGGGAAATGGGTGAGAAAACCACTTATTTATCATTATGCAATAAAATGATACAACATCTTTTATTTTTTTTCTTTTACAGTGATCAATCGAGAATCTGTGATGACTATCTCTTGTCATGCAACAGGTCCCTAAATAGTTACCAAGTCTGAAACATTGTAATCTTATCCTATACTATTACATGACCCATATTTGAGTAATCACGTTCTCGAAAACTGCTCCTACGATATCGATGAAAGTTGCAATATAAGGCGTACTGGGACGAAAAATCGATCTAGCTGGGTCTCATATCTGGGAAAATTCGTTTTCTCTATGTTCACCCAAGCAGAGCTTGGTCAACCAAATACTGAAAAGTAATACTAGCCAATTGTTATAATTAATTGTATGTCTCCCTGAAATTGTTTTATAATGATTTAAGGCGACTGCCATTAGCCAATTGTTTTTTAATTAAATCTAGGGAGATCAATGGAGGTAATGTGAGTTCACAGTTCACCCATTAGACATGTAACTTTTGGGATAAGCCAACTTCCAAGAGAGCCACTAACAATAGATATTGGTTTAAGTCTATTGTCTCATTACTTTAGACTTGATTTGTGAACCCCATACCAATGCATTGAATGTAGTTGGAAGATTTACAGGAATACTAATAATGTGCAATCTTAATACATTAGGCGCGGCAGACGCACATGCGCGTTTTCGGACGTTCACCAGGTGCTTGACGGCGCGTATGCGCGTCCATACAATTTACATAACTTTCTTCGAGTGCGGCGCGCCGCACCTGTGCGTTCGTTGTGCATCTCTATTGTTTCGAAAACATCGTAAAATAAGGGTCGGTAAGGGTGTAGCATAAAGAAGCATTTGCATAAAGAATTAAGCAGATAATGTGTTATGGGGCCGTGCACGAAATCAACTGACTGATCAATTTTTTTCTTTTTAACCGACTTCAAAAAAGGAGGTTCTCTATTCGACCCGCATGTATGTATGTATGTTTGTTTGTTTATTTGTATGTCCAAGAGTTTCTCAAAAACTACTGAACCAATTTTGATGATTCTTTCACTAACGTGATCTACATACTTTAAGGAAGGTTTTAGTATATAATACATTAGGTAATTATTCTTATGTACGATGTTATATGCATAAATCGCACATCTGGAGCAACATTGACACATATGCAAAAAAATGTTAAATTGAATAAGGGCTGATTTTTCAATCGCCTGATAACTTATCTGTAGAACAAAAATGGCGGTTTGACATAATTATTTTCTATGCAAAATCTGTCAAACTGCCATATTTATTCCTCCGATAAAGCTTATCTGACGATTGAAAAATCAGCCCTTAATTATTATACCAAACTTTATAAATTTACAGTTGTGTGAATGTTGCTCCAGATGTCAGAAATGTACTGTATTTCCGGCATTTCTAAGCGGATTTTGATGATTTTTGTTTTCGTTCGCCTTGTGCTTTCCATTTTTAGTTGAATATACAAAATACCATATATTTTGTATATTCAACTAAAAATGGAAAAATAAATTTACTTTAAAAAAAGTAAAAAGCGACTTCAAAAACCTAAAACGAATAAAATAACTTTCATAAAAAACTTAACAGCTTCTGAAGTCGGTGTCTTCAGTTTTTTTAATGCACTATTAGCTTGGCACCGACTTCAGAAGCCGTTAAGTTTTTTATGAAAGTTATTTTATTCGTTTTAGGTTTTTATAATAATAATAATAAATGGATGAAGTTATGCTAACGAATAACTACCGGAAGTATATAATGAAAGACGGGACGATCGACATATGTCGGGCATGCCATTGCCCCGGTGAGTCTATCAGACATAATACTTCTGGGTGTTCTCGTTTAGCTAACGGCGAGTATTTGCACAGGCATAACCAAGTGGCCAGGATTATCCATCGGCAACTTGTTCTGAAATACGGCCTTGTGGACTCTGAGGTACCGTATTACAGGTATGTGCCCGACCCAGTTCTCAAGAATGACCATGTCACGTTATACTGGGATCGATCTATCGATCACTGACTGGACTATTGTAGCCAATAAGCCTGATATAGTGGTAATAGATCGATCAGTGCGCCGCACAATGATAATCGATGTCACTATCCCGCATGACGAGAACCTCGTGAAGGCTGAGAAGGAGAAACAATTGAAGTATCTTGACTTAGCCCACGAGGTTGTCGCTATGTGGAATGTGGACTCAGCAATCATTGTGCCGATAGTCGTTACGGTCAATGGCCTTATCGCTAAGAGCCTCGACCAACATATCAAAGAGGCTCTCGTTGGGTGGCTGGGTGAAGGGCCTGATTCAGAAAGCAGTCCTCCTTGATACGGCGCGTATTGTGAGGAGGTTCCTGTCTCTGGGGCCCTAACCACCGTTAGTTTGGACCCTGTTCCCCATGGATTTCTATTTTTTATATTTTTAAATGTTTTTTAATTCTAATATTTAAAAATATAATTTATATGTAAAAAAGTTAAATAAAGGAAATAATAATAATAATAAGGTTAGGTTAGGTTTAGGTTCTTGAAGTCGATTTTTACTTTTTTTAAAGTAAATTTATTTATGAGACAGGTAAAACGAATTTAAACAAAATTGTTTGTTATTTGAAAAGTGAAGTTCTTAGTTTTGCAGGTGGCTTGAAAGAATTTTCAGGAAAATCATAATCGAAACAATTTTTCCGAAAAATTACGCGAGACGTTTGATGATCGTTTTACAAGAAACTACTTTTGATTTTGAACATTATTGTTTCAATTATTTCAAGCTTTCTCGCAATTAGATAAGAAATGGACAAGTACTTCATGCACGAACCCTTAAAAGAATCTTAAGTTTTCTTTTTATGAAACAAAAAACTGTTCTTTACAGATAGCCGACGGCCAGCGCGACCTCATCCAGGTGCACTCTCTGAAGAAGCGGCAGTTCATCGGCAACACCAGCATGGACGCCCAACTCGCCATCATCATGGCCAATCAGGCACAAGTCAAGTTAGGAGACATGGTGCTCGACCCCTTTGTCGGCTCGGGTTCTTTGCTGGTCGCTGCTGCACATTTTGGAGGTGAATATTATAACATAACATCACGCCTGTAATCCCCGAAGGGTTAGACAGATGTGTAACCTAAAGTACACCCACATTTCATAAAAAAAAAAAACAGTTTTTACTGCCAAACATAGTAAATGATCACCAAAATTAAAACTCCATTTTATTATGAAATTATAACCAAAATTTTCACATCTGCTATCCTAGACTCCAAACTAATCATTGTTAATTTAACCTAACTTACAAAGAACATAAAAGCGAATCAAACAAATACAAGAAAAAAACCTAACCTAACGCAATAATTTGCTCGCTAGGATTTGGTGATCATTAATACATTTGGTGTTTAAGTCCCATGTACATAAAAGGGAGTAAGCTTATTGCTATCAACCAACACAAATTCAAACTCTGGAATTTGCCTAATGAAAAAACCCAATAACTGGGAATTGAATCCAGGACTTCACGCTCAGCTGTCGTGCTTGTAACCACTATACCAATGATCCAGAGAGATGCACATTTGTCTCCGTAAATGCTTAGAAGCTACAAAAATTAAAGATCTAAGTTTTGGTTTTGCACAATGTTGGATCTATGCAATCATTTATTTTACTTTTGACCGCTCGAGTGCTAATCAAATAATGATGTCCTAATGCGTTACAGATTCGATGTATTATAACAATCAAATTTATTTATGAAGAAGTTTTAATCGATTTAACACATTGATATTTTAAAGAAAATTTTAAAGTAAAAACAGCATCATTAAGTACTGCATTTTTTCGTCTATGGTTGCCCGTCAATAAATAAGGAACTGCATAGCGACCATGAAGTATTGCATTTTTTTTGTCTATGGTGGTTGCCTGTCAATAAATAAGGAGCTTCATAGCGTCCATGAAGTATTGAATTTTTTTGTCTATGGTGGTTGCCTGTCAATAAATAAGGAACTTCATAGCGTCCATGAAGTATTGCATTTTTTCGTCTATGGTGGTTGCCTGTCAATAAATAAGGAACTTCATAGGTCGTGCTTATGTCAAAAGTAAAATAAATGGTTGGAAAGGAAAGAGTATAGTTTGAGTCAAGCCACAAAGGACGAAGGTAATTTGTCATTACTGAGTACTACTTCACATCCATCTGTTTGAATAACAGCTCGAGAAAAAATACGCAAAAGCATTAACTACCGTATCATAGTTTCTTATGTGTATTTACGTTCTCATTTCATACACGACAATAGCTCTTGTCATTTAGGCCTAGACAAAATGCATTGATTTTTCGATGACCCTAGTAGAAAAGCCAAAAAAGCAAAAAAAAAAATGTATGGGGTAGACACAAGCTATCCAAATATCACGTGATCATGTCAATGTCACTTTGAAGCTATAGCAATTGTAGAAATAGAATCGCTCTGAAGCGAATACCATTTGTCTAGGCCCTCTGACCTCCACAACCTAGTTACTGGGTAACACCATACCCCTTGGTAAGACTGGTTGTCAGAGTTTTAAACATCTGACTACCTGTAACGACTCTCAACAATCTACGAATGACAGCCGAGGCCCACCGCATAACGTGCTTTCTGAGCCAACGGAGCGGTCTCGATATTATGTAATGGATGGTCACATATGTATTTACAAAAAAAAAGTAGTATATCAGTTATCTGGTTTCCATAGTACAAGCTCTGCTTAGTTTGGGATCAGATGACCGTGTGTGAATAATGTCCCAGGTTATTATTATTATTTGACATTTCTCGGGACACTGGGGTCCCGGACCTTTCGAAGGCGTACGAGGAGCCGAAGCCAACTCGCAGAGGCCCAAACGAACGAACGAACCGACCGCGGCTAGCGTAGCTTAACCTTCGATCGACCCGTGTAGCTGTTATTAGTTATTATTTATCCGCGAGCCCCTCTAGCTCTTGTCTTTATCACATACTGTAATGCTGTTTATACCTTGTCTATACTTCCAATTATTTTCATAGTAGAATTTGTTTTCATATTTCCAGCTTATGTGTGGGGCTCAGACATCGACTACTTGATGCTGCACGCGAGGACGCGACCCACCCGCGTCGGTCAAAAGGTAACAAAGTATGTATTGCAATGGTTAAGGTGCTTGTTAACATTAACTCATTGAATGTAGCTATTTTTAAGTTACTTTACAAAAATATCACTATGGGTATCAGCTTTAAATCATCATCATATGCCTAGTTTTTTCCCAAATATGTTGTGGTCGACTAGTCTAATCGGATGCAGCTGAATACCAATATTTTACATGGAGCGACTGCCTATCTGACCTCCACAACCCAGTAACTGGGTAATACATCACTTGGTAAGACTGATCTTTGACAGTTGTTGCCTGAAAGTCTAACAAAAGACTGGTTTCTAGACTTTCGGTTTTCTGACGACCCGTAACTACTGTCAAAGATCCACAAATGACATCTACTGTCACAATGAAAGATCTACTGTCACAGTTCCTGGGGGCCTAAAATACAAGATGGAATTTTTAGGTTTTTTTTTTATAAGTGGACTCAACGTTTACAAATTTTTCGTTCATTATTTTAGTTACTAGCTTTCTCCCACGACTTCGCCTGCGTGGAGGTCGGAAATTATCCCACGGGAATGTACTACCGGGATAAAAAGTATCATATTATGTCCTAATCCAGGTCAAGGTCTACCCATATTCAAATCCGTTCAGCCGTTTTAGCGTGAAAGCGTAACCAAACTCACTTTCGCATTTATAATATTGGTTAGGATTAGGTTTTCCAAAATGGTATGGGGCCAAGGGTTCTTAATTTTCATATATTTTTTTTTAATATACAATAACATCATTCTCCTGCCCTTCTACCAACTTATTTGGGGTCGGCGCAACATGTCTTTTTCTTCCATACTTCTCTATTAGTCGTCATCCCGGTAGTCACCCCCTTTCTAGTCATACCATCTTTCACACAGTCCATCCATCGTTTTTTTGGTCTTTCCCTGCTCTTATAGCCATCCTCATTCATACTCAAAACTTTTCTCATTCCTCCGCATCACATGCCCATACCATGCCAACAGATTCCCACACAACGTTTCAGTCACCGGTGTCACTTTCATACTGCCTCTTATGTACTCATTTCTTATTCTATCCATTCGTGTAACACCACACATCCCTCATCCTCATCTCAGCTTTATGCAATTGCCTTTCATTCATCCCTTTTGTGGCCCAACATTCTGATCCATCCAAGACAGCAGGTCTAACCATCGTTTTATAAATGGAGTCACAGACTGTTTCCGTGATCTGAAAAATATTTACGTATAACATAAAACGTTAATGTTTGTGGACAATTTTGTTTTATATTGAGTAAATATATATAAAAAAAATCGTTATTATTTTCAGATACGAACCAAAGACGAGAGTATACGCGGCAACATGAGACAGTACGGAACAGAGTCCCGGTACCTAGATGTGATCGTGAGCGACTTCTCACTGCACAACTGGAAACCAGGCTTGAAATTCGACGCAATTATTACTGATCGTAAGTATTTCTTATCATTTAGTTATAGCTCTTGCCCGCAGCTTCACGCGTACCATAGGGAACAACAAGTGTTAAACCAAAACATGGTCTGTGTACAATTTTATCAAAATCTGTTCAGCAGTTTATGCGTCATTGAACAATATCCAAATTTGCACATTTTATAACATTAGTTAGAATGTGGCCATTCGAATACCAATTTTAAAGATGGTCCTTCGAGCCGGATCTGATAATCAAATTCATTTTTTTTTATTTTTCAGCGCCATACGGTGTTCGAGAACCTACAGAAAAGATCGGAATAGAGAAAGAGAACTACACGCTACCTGAACACCACCTACCTAACCACGTGCCTTCTAAAGTGGAGTATGGACTGTCACATATTTATAGTGATCTGCTCAACTTTGCTGCCACACATCTTGAGATGGGACGGCGACTGGTCTGCTGGTTTCCGCTAGTGAGGTAAAGCGACTTCCTGTAGACGATTTCTAGATATTTTTAAATGTACCGGTAACGGTCCGTAAGCGTAAGCTAGCTTTGAAGGCTATTTGAATAATACAGACGCCAATCCTTAACCTTCAATTATTCTTTTCTGACTGAAGACGTGACGTAATGTGACTGAATAGTACTTTAATTTAAATTTAATAAAATAATCACAAAAACCTCTAGAAATGCGACGTTGCCAGCCCGCGCGACGTGAACGATCTTAAACAGGCTGTTCAATGGCGAAGGAAACTGTCAAATTAGTTCCGCGTAGTTGGCGCTAAGTGTTTCATTCGGGTACCTTGTTAAAAAATTTGCCGCGAGATGGCGCTAAGTGTTTTTTCTTGTCGCCGATTGGTCGCTTTGTCTTCTAGATGACTTTGACAAGTGACAAACATACAGCGCTAAACAACCCCATGGTGGTAAAACCGTTTAGAATAAACTTGATTATTTTCGTCTTCCTCTATCAAGTGCCTAAATACAGGCCTAGTTTCAAGTATGAATGAATTCGAAAAGCCCCCACTTGTTGGCAGCCTCTGGTCTTGATATCTTTCTGTTATCTATGAGAACTTCAGTCCCCTCGACCGGCACACATTCAACATTCAACAGAAACAGCTTCTTTAACTATACCGTGCCATACCTTCTTCAGGGAAGAGTACCAAGAAGACCAGCTTCCCTCCCACCCTTGCATGAAGCTGGTGGGCAACTCTGAACAGGTGATATCGAAGCTGGCGGCGCGAAGACTGCTCACCTATGAGAAGATCACGGACGATGTGCCTAACATGCCGCTGGATCCTAATTCTGGAGTGCATAACTTTAGGTACGTATTTAAACATGCATATTAGTTCAACTGCAAAAAGAGAAAGTCGCGGACATGTAGGAACGTCCGCGACTTTTTCAAAACGACTGAAACAATTTCAATGACTTTTATAGCGTGGCCGTATTGTGACTGTTACTAACTTTTCTCTCTAATAAAACAAGAAAGAGACGTAAATTAGAGCTGTCAAAAGTTGAACTAATATTTCCAAACAAATTTAGACGACACGTAAAAACATGTCGACTAAAAACACGGTGAAGCGCAAGGCGTAAACTAGTATGACGTCTCCTAACTTAGTTCATAGCTCTAGTCGTTCCTGTTGGTAAAAGAGAGCGATTCTTAGCGAACTTTAGTTATTGAACAAGAAAATCGGCACCAGTTTTGTTCCAGTGTGTGTGTGTGTATGAGAGAGATGGAGCTATACAAGACGGATAGCAGTAGCACCATCTGTTTTTCGCATTGGGACAATGATGACTTTAATACTTCATGATAAAATAAAAGAGCTAGTTCTGAAGACGCAATGGAACTAATTTCATATCAATACAAAATCAACTTTAACCACATAACATAAAGCTGAAATTGATAAAACAAAAAAATTGTTTTTCAGCACTCCCTATCGAAAATACGAATGCTTGTTTTATTTTATTGTGTGTAATTATGTTTTCAGGGAGAAGTACTTCACAATGGGTGAGACGACGCGGCGGGAGAGGAAAGAGAAACGCGCAGGAGAAGTAGCGGCCTACCTTGCGAGCAAGATGGCGGCCACGAGAACTGACGTCACTTGACACGTTGCTCACTAAAGAGATATATTTTAAAATAAAGGTTAAGTTTTAATTGATATGATTTTTAATTTCATACTATTGTTATCAGTCTTACCAAGGGTTATCGTGTTACCTGGGTTGTAGAGGTCAGATAGGCAGTTGCTCCATGTAAAATACTGGTATTCCGATGCATCCGGTTAGACTGGAAGCCGACCCCAACATAGTTGGGAAAAGGCTAGGTAGAAGAGATTGTTCGAGTTTTAATCGAACACTCAGCGAAAATGCATAATTGCATCGAACGCAAGTATGCACATTCGCTCGTTCACCAAAACGTGGGCCAGTTCGCGTTCAGATCTCATTAGAGACACCACGACTCAAAACCATTAGGTAACAATACCATTTTCACCATTCCTACATTGTACCAATCACTTATTATGTCATCAATCACAAGTTAGGTGATAATTTATGACCTAACTTGTAATAAGGGGACGTAGTTACTACCACGCCTACCAGCTATATCTGCCGCCAGTCAGTGTTGCTGTCTTTCCATTGGAGAACTTGACCAACACGCGTAGCATGACCACCATAGAAACAGGTTTTCGCTGCTTTGCATGAATACCCGCACAAACCAACATTTTGAAATTAGTGGTTTATAACACAGCCAAATTCAAAATAGTCCTTATTTCATGGTCAGTAAGACTCACATTCATAACGGCAAAACCGCCGATTATGCCGTTATGAATGTGAGTCTTACTGACCATGAAATAACGACTATTTTGCATTGGGCTGTGTTATAAACCACTAATTTCAAAATTTTGGGTTGTGCGGGTATTCATGCAAAGCAGCGTTTTGTCGACGGAAGAATAGACAAAATGACAGATTGTAGAAAGATTTCTAACATCTAAGAATGGCGATGTGTCATTTTGTCTATTCATCCATAGACAAAACCCGTTTCTATTGTGGTCATGCTACGCGTGCTCCGTTAGGGATACATGTGCTGTGACCATAACTAAAACAAAACATTGATGGTAACATAACATAAATATATTTTATTTTAAATAATTCATACCCACAGGAACAGTCCAGTAAATAAAACTTAGTTTACACATAACCAAAAACAATCCATCCTTTATAAATGCACGCAAGCTTTCGATAAGTTAATATAAAATATTCTTATGACCTAGCTCATATTATTGTAGTAATAATTATACATAAATATTTAGTATAGCTTTCCTGGTATATTTCCTAAATTCCTATACATTTTAGACAATCTACAATAATAATGGAAACAGTCCTTTTTAGTTGGGCTTTCGATCGTCAATCTTTTATTTGTGTCCCTTTTGCATTTATCCAGCTAAATGCTTGTGAATTTCGCGCTATTCCGAGTAATCGGCGACCAAACTGACAGATACCCATATGTCTGTTACATTTTCATGTTCATTGATGTTAAAAATTATCTAGAGGCCTGTTTCAGTGTCCAAATAGGCACTATCCACAAGAAAAAATCGAAATTACATTAAAGGGTCAAATTAAATTAGCTAGCGAAACTCCACAGACGTGATGGGTATCGATATTTATATACACACAAAAATACAGGTATACACAAAAATTTATTTGATAATGTTTTATTTTTTGGGGTCATCAACCGCCTGTAGTGTAGTCAATTTTATTTTTCTTGTCACACTTCACAGACGTGATGGGTATCGATATTTAAACATGATTAAACAAAAATTTGTTTGATAATGTTTTATTTTTTGGGGTCATCAACCGCCTGTAGTGTAGTCAATTTTTTTTCTTGTGTAAACTTCACACACGTGATGGGTATCGATAATTAAACATGATTAAACAAAAATTTATTTGATAATGTTTTATATTTTGGGGTCACCAACCGCCTGTAGTATAGTCAATTTTTTTTTCTTGTGTAAACTTCACAGACGTGATGGGTATCGATATCTCAACACGATAAAATAGATTTTATCAACTCACAGTTCAAGTAACAACACTACCAGCGGTCAATGACCAAAAAAAAAATCATCAAATCTTTTTAATTTTTATAACCCATCATGTCTGCGGAGTTTCGCTAGCTAATTTAATTTGACCCTGTATATTTCTTATTAAATTATCTGGGAGATGTTGAAACAGGCTATAAAATTAATATTATTGTGTTTATTGTGTTCTGTTAGTGTTATTCAGTGATAGCCAATGAAAGCATCATGGATGTAAGGTCAGGCGTGGGCGGCAGAGACCGTGCCGCCCTCTGCCGGCGCGCGGCCGACGACTGCGCCCACTGGCACAGCTTCCACACCTCCGCGCGCTTCGAGCTGTTTCCGGCCGACTTGTAGTAGTTTAGGAGGTTGTTTGTTACCTGCGAGAAAGGACATAAGTCAATCTTTGCTAGTAAAAACTATGTGACAATGGCCGTTTTCACACTGGACGATAACGATAACTACACGATATCGTCGGACTGGTAGTTTCATACAATTACTACTAAACGGTTTCACACTGTGTTTTTGTAGTCAACGGTATCGTCGCCGACACCTCAAATACACTATTACACTTTTGGAATCGCGTGGCGATGTGAGCTTTAGCTGGCGCGACGCGACTATTTGAGACTGCTGTGGTTTACCGCATGATAATATTTTAATTAATATTTAATTTGTGATTATTAATAGATAATACAAATTATAGATATTAATAGACACATAAAATTGGTATAATTAACTATTATGTAATGGCTTTGGATTTTTTTTTCTTGTAAACATTAGTTATAAGAAACTTACTAACTCAGTGGATCTTATGTTGTCCGAATTAAAGAATTTATTATTAAAGTGGGCGGTAGTCCATAAAAGATTGGGAACCTATAGGCTACATGATGATAAAAGTATTATTGTAACCACCGCGGATAGAACCTGGATGAAACGGACACAGATTGAAACAAACAAAGAGAGGCGTATGCCCAGTAATTTGAATTAATATAAGTAGTAGTTTAGCAGTAATAAAAATTTTAATGATGTCTTTTGTACTCATCATTATGAACAACTTTTACTATGGAGCCAAACCTGAAATCGCGGGGAAAATAAAATGTGCTGTTCTCTACATTATATTTATTTATTTAACACATACACTTCTATCATTACAGGCTATCCCAAAGCGATAGGGTGGTACTGAGCTAGATATAGATAAACCATTCTAAAAATGAAAGCCCCTCCACAATACTAATGTGTGAGAGGAATTATTTATTCCAACACTTTACTTGTGTGCGTGCGACGATTTTACTGTAAACTGTCAACTAATCGTGCGATCAGTCCAGGTACCTGCATTGTACGGCGGGGAGTGTGCGCTTTGTATCACACGACACTTTCGCTCTGTTGCGCGTTCGTTTCATTTATACACTAGTTGGCCAACAAATCCGGCTGTTCGCCGTTTGGTCAGTCGTTAGGTACCGTTTGCATAAAAAGATCAGTATTGTTGTTTAAATTTTTATGTACCGATGTTTGTAAGTTATTTATTTAATATGGCTCATTTCATTTACTGCATACCTACTGCATATATCATGTGAATCTTGCCTTAAAATAAATGATGAAATTATTATTATTTCAAGCATTCATTGATTTATTACTAATATTATAATGCAATGCGTAATAAAACATTATGAATTACAAACAAACGGTATGAAATACAATATTAATTAACCAAATATTCATTTATCAATACATATACCTAATCACTTTCATCAGAATCCGACTCAACAATAATAATAAATTCAAAATCCATGTCAAAATGTTTCATATATACGTATTGTTTTTCGATATCACTAACATGTCTACATGTATTTCCCCACATAGTACAATCGATCGATTCAATTTGTTCCTTTATTAGAGCCATTATAGACGTTAAGTTTTGTTCAACATTTTTTGTAGCTACGTAGTTTTTGCGTTGACATGTTGAAATCGATGGATTTCAGGTTTGGTCCCATAGTAAAAGTTGTTTATAATTATGAGTACAATGACCCCTTAAGAGGATGTGCGTTATTTAAGTTACACCTTGTATATCGCTGGGCAAGATAGATTTTGGCCAATGGCTTATGAAATTAGGTATCTGGTAAAAGTAGGTACGCGTAAATTGCACAGCAGTTAACTAAAAGTATTGCCAAAAAACTGATTGAAGTAATAATCATTCTAAATATACAGTACGGCCGATTTATCTTGGCAAGTCCGAACTTCGCGCAGAAGGCTGCGCAGTAACATTTTTTTAGAAACCAAATGGTTATATGAGAAGAGTGTGAGTGAGAGAACATGCGCGAAACTTCTTAGTGCCTATGTTCGGACCTGCCAAGATAAATCAGCCGTAGTGTAGTTCGCGTCAAATAACTTTGCCTCTCTGAAACCAGGCGCAACAATGCGCATGGCAAGCCGCGCGGCTGTTTTAGTATAGGAAATGACTACTGCGCAGCCATTTGCGCGAACTACAGAGCGGCAAAGTTATTTGACGCGAACTATACTAGACAATGTTTCCCAGAGTGTAAACACTGATTTGTGAGCATTGCATTTTTGAGAGGCTTACAACAAGTTATGTTTAAGTCCCACGTACGAGTAATATGGGGCGAGCCTATTGCCATCAACCACCACAAATCCAGATTCTGGGCTACTACTGAGCAATTAGAGATAAAAAAAAAACAATCTGCCTAGCCTTTTCCCAACTATGTTGGGGTCGGCTTCTAGTCTAAGCGGATGCAGCTGAATACCAGTATTTTACATGGAGCGACTGCCTATCTGACCTCCACAACCCAGTTACTGGGTAACACGATACCCCTTGGTAAGACTGGTTGTCAGACTTTCGGGCTTCTGACGACCCGTAACGACTGTCAAAGATCCTCAAATGACAGCCGGGACCAACGGCTTAACGTGCTTTCCGAGGCACGGAGAAGTCTCGGTATGAAAAGATGGTCACGCATCGACAGACCAACACCGGCAAGCGTAGCTTAACCTGATGGATCGACCCGTGCGGCTGTTATTACTTAGCCAAGAGCTCCTCTCTAGAAATTAGAGATAAGAAAATCCAATAACACTGCCCAACCTGGGAATCGAACCCAGGACCTCGGGCTCAGCAGTAGCGCTAGCGACCACTAGATCAACTAGGCAGTCCTCAATCAATCATATTACTTTCCACAAAGTGAACTTAGGTGGTGGGTTTTACAAAGACATGATCATTGTGGACTTTGTCAGGCACAGCATAGTAGGAGAGAGGAAGATGGGGTTATGATAAAATGATACTTGACAGTGTTTGACTTACCAAGAACAGTCCGAGCATAGCACGCATGTTCTCTGGGTTTAGCTTGAGTGCCTGGCAGTAGTACGTTTTGGCCAGCTCCATGTTCTCAACACCACCCTGAAATAATAGCATTACTATGTAATGAAACACTGGCTATATCCCTTTACATAACGATTAAGGTAAGATATGTCCCCTTATGGCAGTGGCATTGCACTGGTACATTCCGCTCGAGATAAGTGCCTACAGCTCGCGACAACACAGTGTTGTCTAGGGTCTATACGCGCACAGCGAGACACGAACGCGTCGTTTTTATTTTATTTGTGATTTTGTGCACCCTTCGCAGGCCGGCAGCAACCCTAACTACCCTAACGTGGTCAGAAGGCATAAGAGTTACGCGATAGAAAGAGAGGCAGCTTGTAGGTAATAAGCGTTGTGCGACCTGAATTGCACTTTATTGTGTCGTAGCAAGAGTCGCTTTTTATTTAAATGGTTTTGCGGAGTGTGGGATCTGTTAATCTGTGCTTATGGTAGAAGAGCCCAAGACCTACCTGCGCCAGTTTTTCCGAACAAAACATACAAACTAATCTCTTCAAAGTGACAGTCAACATGCTTCTTCTGGGTAAGCTCACTCCATCGTCGACTATGTCTCTGTCGCCTCCGACCTAGACTAGAGTCAAGAGCAAACCCATCTCAAATTAAAAAAAAAAGACCAAAATTTTGTCTTATCGTTTTAAGACCAAACCCGTATAAAATTGATAGATTTGGTTATTCTGAATCCAAATATCCTAATTTCCGAAATTTTCCGCGTCACGTCTGACTTGAACGCATTTTCAAATATGTACATACTTATGTAAAAAAAAAATCAAACAGTTTTATAGCAATCTGTCGATTTTCAGAATGTAGTTAAACGATTTAATTTTAGATACCGAAAACACAATTTTCAGACACCAGTAGCGTCACAGGTACTTAGGAGAGCATTTGAGAAAATTAAAAATGCGGCAGAAAAATAACCCATAGCAAACCGTCTGAAAATCTTGTTTTCAGGTGAACATTGTTCACTAGTTGCAAATATATCAGTTTTGAACCAGGTTGGTATGAGACAGGTCAGTTAATTTTTTTGACATTTTGGTGCGCTTACGCCACATGTGACACGTAAAATGCCTGAAAACTATCTTTTACGTAATAAAATTACGAAACCAATGTAGATTTTTAGTATCAGTCATATTGTGATAAAAAAATCTTAATCTTTTGACATAGCAGAAATGGATTCCCATAAAACTGTGACGTTTCTGACCGGTACTGCCAACAGAGTCGGGTTCAGAATCATTTATACTAACGATCTTATATGGTTTTGGCCGTAAAACGATGCGACATGGTTTTGATCGTGGGCTCTCGTACTATTAAATATAATCATTATGCCAGAAAAGTAATTAACGGCGCAGCCATTGCAAGTTACTTTTTTTTTGTCATAAAAACTAATATCGTTAAAGCTTAACTCTCAAGGTCAATTTATTTTATTTTTATTTATTATTGACATAATCTACTCGTTTCAATGTTTATTTTTTTATGAGTGGTATTGCAATATGTGGTTAGCTAGTGACCTCGACAATTGATCATAGTTTTTCTTGCCCGAGCAACCGGCAGCAAGTTCGTCATGCTCACTTAGATGTCACTGCTTGCGGTAGCGTCGGGGGTCGGGTTGTCTCCTTCCCTCAAATATGGCGAGGGGGGTAATGGCTGATCTTTGCGTTATACTCGTGACCGGGTGCTGCTTGTGGTGACAGGTCGTCTTGCTGACCTTGGTTTTGTTTTGTTATTAGTAACTTAACTCGTTGTTGATTTTACTTCGATGGTCCTAGTTTATCATCTGTGACTTTGAGTTACGACTACATGTACGGCTATATGTAAGTGGGCACGCCCTTTATTACTGGAGACTTTTATTTAGGTATATAGTTCTGCTTACGTTTTTAGTTTTGTATTTTGTTTCTGCTTGAGTATAGTTTTCGTTTTTTTTTTTTTTTTGTATATTGGCGTGTGCTAGCTTACTTATAGCAAATAATTTAATTTAATGTTTTGTGTTGCGTAATGTACCTAAATTATTATGCGCAGTGTTATATAGAATCATTTTTTTAACTGAACAGACAGCTGTGCTGCTGGGGAGTTTGTTGCGCCACTTCTTCTCCCCAGCTAAAGCACTAAGGAAGTGGTGAAGGGCGGGCGTTTTGGGGGACTGTCTTATGTAATTTTTGACGTTCAAAAAGTGCTGATTCTCAGCCTAGTTTGAATAAATGACTTTTGATTTTGATTTCTTATCTGCGCTCTTTTCTTGGTACTGAATAAAACTTTCGATTCCAAAAGAAGTCATCGAATAGGTTCAATGACCTTATCCCAGTTTATTTCGAGTCAGCTTTCCTCATCATTCTTCATCATGTCTGTTCTAGGTCTTCCAGACATGAACCTATACATACCATAGTGTAGCGAATATCAGCTAGTCGTTGGTGCATCAGATGGTTGTGTGGCTGGTGCAGGATCAGTTCCTCGGCGCAGAAGGCGGCGCGTGTGTACTCCTGCACCTGCAGGTACAGCGAGCACAGTTCCTGCCACGCCTCTACATCTGACATGAACCTGGGGACCACAGGAAGGTTAGGGTAGTTTCTAATAAATAATATACAAATACTCTTGAACAAAGAAGTTATAAATACTCTTACACTCTTCAGACAAAGGTTGACTTATTACTAAATTGATTTCACCATAAAAAAAATACTTACTTCTTCAGATAGTCTACAAGTTCCTTAATGGCTTCAGAGACCAGTCCTTGCGCCTTCAATATAGCGACGCGGCGCTTCCTCGCCGCCGAGTTGGTTTCATCCGCTTTTATTATAGTGTCCAACATTTCTAACGCCTCTTCGTATCTGAAAAAAGATGTTCATTTTATAGTATCTGTGTCATACCGGGATTACCTCATTTGAAAACTCACTATAGCAAAACAGCCAATGAGTAAATGACTAATCTTCGGGACAGTCAAAAACCCAAATAACAGTGTATGAACTGCAAAGAAATCCAGGACTCCATAATTTTTTTTTTTTAATTTATTTATTTATTTAGTTCAGACAACAATATGGTCCATTTTGTTAGTAAAGTGCCTTATCACTAGTGTTAGTAGTACACAGACAGAAGGAGAAGAATAGTAGGTGACTGAGGCAGGATGTGCAGAGAATGATGAAGCAAGGAATAAGCTACCTGACCATTCTCCACACATAGTGCCTCAGAAAAGGGGAGTAAGGACTCTCCACCACAGCTTTAATGATTTGACCAAGAAAGTAGTCAGAGCACAGAATTTCAATTTTATTACAGGTAGTAACTTTTTTTTTTTTGAAGCTGGCAAGGTCACGAAGACTTCACTGAATGCAGTCTTTGTGATAATGCCACCCTCATAGGATCAAACATTATAGCACAATTAATAGCATGCAGTATACAGCGGCAACCAGCTGCCAGCATGCTACCAATACTACGCTAGCACCCACTCACAGATCTATTTTAATCTACATTTACTAATATTATCCTTCTCTTCCTCAGATACTCTCATTCCTTTCTAAAAAAAAAAAAAAAAACTAATAAATTACTTCTCCTCAGCCTCCAACAAAGCAGCCTTGTATCTCATGACACGCATGCTGCCTGGAAACTCGTTGGACAGCAGGTAGATGCACATGGTCGCTACGCCATATGTGTGGCAGTCTAGGGCTGCGTAAATTACTTGCTCCAACACTAAATGCTCTGGAAGTTATAAATGTGTTGTTAATTTGTGGAAAAATTGTTAAAGGAAGAAGATATGGCTAGAAAAGTGGTGATTATTAAGATGATTAGAGATCCATAAAACATGTAATATAAATATATGATTCTTCAAATCAATAATTTATAACAACATTGTCATCATTCTGGGATTTTAGAAGAGGTATTATCCACTCGTATGTTACTTACTCCCCCAATATTTAGAGGTGCTATTATCCACTGTATGTTACTTACTCCCGCGATGATTAGAGGAAGTATTATCCACTCTATGTTACTTACTCCCTCAATGTTTAGAGGAGGTATTATCCACTCTGTTACTTACTCCCTCAATGTTTAGAGAAGATATTATCCACTCTATGTTACTTACTCCCTCGATGTTTAGGTATATATGTTATGGACCAAGTGATAAATTGGGCATTATACATAATGCCCGGTCATTATGAAAAATGCCCAATATGAGAGTGTAATATGATAAGAATCCATCAGCTTTTCGGCAGAGTAATACAAACATATTTAATTACTATTTTTTTATTGTGTTTGTCAAGTAACCTAACCTAACCACTCCACCAAAACAAAAAAAAAACCTAACATAACCATTCCCTTACAATGCAAAACTAAACAAAAACAATAGCGCTTGAAGTCCGCCGCACAAGCTGCACGCTGAATGGCAGTCTCTGATTGGTCAAAGCGTGCGACGCCATGCGTGCGTCCCTCCCCCCTCACACCACGTTAAATTTAGCTTTATTATGAAATTGCCCAATTATCATGTAGCAATATAATAATGACCGTGCAATGTGATAAATAATGAAGTTAAGATAGTATCCGATAGAGCTAGACATTGTTCATAATGACCGGGCATTATGTATAATGCCCACATTAATCACCTGGTCCATAACATATCGCTGCTTTGCATGAATACCCGCACAATCCAAAATTTTGAAATTACTGGTTTATAACACAGCCAAATGCAAAATAGTCCTTATTTCATGGTCAGTAAGACTCACATTCATAACAGCATGATCGGCGGTTTTGCCATTATGAATGTGAGTCTTACTTCCATGAAATAAGGACTATTTTGCATTTGGCTGTGTTATAAACCAGTAATTACAAAATTTTGGTTTGTGCGGGTATTCATGCAAAGCAGCGATATATACTCTACCTATTTGAATCTCTGTTGATGATAGAGATGTATGGAACATAGCACAAGCGGGCAGTCAGGTGCAGGTGGTGGGGGCAGTTGTGGGGCATAGTTTCAAGTAAAAGACTGCTGTAAACTTTTATAAATAAAGAATACTTCCACCTCCCTGTACCCGAGCGCTTTATGGATCAGCTGTATTAAATGTGCCACCAATGAGTTGCATATTCAATAAATATAACGCTTTTAGAGCACTGTTGCAACTGCTATGTTATTGCAGTGCACCTGTAAAGTTTGCTTGAGCCAGAGTAGATAGCTTCTCAGTTGTAGTGTGGAAAAAGTGGGAAGTGTGGGACATTAGCAAGAACCTCGTGAAAGCTATTGCTGATGGGCCTGATGAAAGCCCCATAATGAGGTATCTCAACTACCCTGTCAGTAGTAGAATATAAGTACTAACATAGCAAATAAGTTAAATTGTTTACTAACATCTAGAATTGTATTTTCGTAATTGGATCTAGTTGTCTGTTGATTAAATAAATAATAATAATTATTATAACATGCTGTGCAAATCCCAATTACATTAGGATAAGGGTGCAAGAGCCCCCGCGGGAGCATCAGTAATGAGGTGAGCATCTAACACTATCCACGAAAATTCATCCCTTTTCCTTATGTTAAATTTATATTAAAACTGATGAACTTTGTTTTTCTTACATTACAATGACAAAATGACTGGTACCTACTTTCATTGCCAAGTTTGGCCAAGTCATCACTGAAGACTGTTGTCCACAACTCCATGACATCTTCACTCCTTCTCTCATTGTTCTCTCTCCACTGCCGGAGTAAGTCCTTGGCTTCTGAAAGTTAATTAAATTGGAATTAGAAAAGGTTATAATTTCAGTTTCAAATATTTGCTGAAGAATTTGTTGTTATTAAGATATTTTTGGTCAGAAAGTAGTATTTTTTTCTAAACGTGTTTAGTCATCGTCCAGGTATTTCAAGGAAAGGTTCCTTTAAAAACAATGAGCAAAGCACAACACAATTTGGATTATTTTAGAATTACATACCGTTACAAGTTAGCTCATCAAAGTTGTAAGACATTTTTGATTAAACTGTTTATTTTATAAGAAATCGTAAAACCAGCTTTGTTACTTGCGCTACGTTTTTCCTGATTCTTTAATTTTTAATATTGAAATAAATTAATTTTACCAGTCACATTCATAGAATAGAATGTCACACAGAGCATGTAAATATAAGAATGTCACAGTCACACATACATGTCACACATGTTACGCATTATATTGTAGTCTGTGATGTCACACTAGTTGGGCTGTCGTATCATTTAATTGTCATGAAATTGTCAAAGTCAGCATGATAAAAAATAAAATGTGATTGAATTGTCAAATGGCAATATCGATTTTATTTCATTTCGTAAAATAATTATTATGATTGTTTTTCATTTAGTCCTTGGAAAACTTAAGTGCAGCCTTGCGTTGTAAACACACCTTTTCCATAGCTGTATCAAAATATAAGACGAGAACCTGTGATTCAATCATTTATTAATATCATGTTATTCTGTATCGATTAACGAATACTATATTGATAATCGATACATGACTATAGATGATGGAACAGCTCTAATGTCATTGACCCACATTGACCCACACACAGAGTACAAACATTTAACGCGTTCCAGCGCTCAGCTATCTTCGAATTTATGAAAAAGAGATCTTTTTGTTTCCTTTGTAAAATAATATTATTATAACGTACTATTGTATTAACCAAGTGCATAGCGCTACTTTTAATAATGGCAAAACTTATGGCAAAAGGACAATAATTGTATTCTCTATGATTAGACTATGAATCGATTCCGTTTCACGCACAGAAAATTAGCCTTATTTCCCAAGTTTACGAAAAACCTATAGAAATTCGATTATAGCTAGCACATCGCCACGAGCGCATATCGATGTTCGGGTTCGTGTATCGGAATATAAAAGTTTGTGTGTGAACGTGAACAAGACGTCTGCAATATGTCTGACTATTTGGAAATATTTTTAGATTTAGCTTAGTCGTAAATAATTAACGGATCTATTTAGAATAATCGATGTCATGGACTATACATGACAAAAAATATAATAGGTGAGTCCTGTTCGTGTGTTTCTGGTGCAAAATCGTTATCCAGCTCATTCTTCATTGTACATAATGCTCGACTTTTTTATGTCTCAATGGCCTTTATCTCGGGGTTTTGTTTTCTTTTGTCCTCTGTTTGCACGTTGAACAAGTTTGTAGAATGTGATGTTGTGGACTTGTGTCTTATATTTATACAGAGTATTTTGTCTGACAGATCGATAAGGAGACGACGTGCAACGAAGATATGTATTGTTGTGGGTCGAGCGAGAACCTTACGTGTGAATAGTAGATATGCGCGTCACGGACATTGTGCGGCCTGCCTCTGTGGACTGAGTGCGCGTTCTGTGACGACATTATATTACAATATATTGATACGATCGCTACGTCGCGGTGCTGCGGCCGCTGCATTTGTCACCGAGTGAACACCCCGTGACGTCAACATGGACCAACTCGTGGTGCAGTGCCCCGTGTGCACACTATTCTTGCACAATGGGATAACCCTGGAGTCCCACTTGGATACCCATCCCAAAGACCAGGTTATAAAAGCTTTGTGTAATATAGCAAGCAAGGGCTCTAATTATGCTAGCAGGACTACCACACCAGTACATTCTGAGCGGTCATACAGGAGCAGGTCACGGACACCTGCCACTGATGACAGTGCCAAGTGGACTGGATCACGAAGTAATGAACATGAGCGCTACTGGCGTAGAACACCTAGTAGAGCCTCCAAATCAATACCAGTATCAAATACATCTAGAAATGGTACACCTGATATTAGAATGCTTGATGTTAACTTTGAGAACCATGGCATTGCTGGTGGTGGTGCAGGACAACATGCAAACAATCCATTTCATTTAAAAGCTGATAAGCTTCAGCAGACCTTCCAGTGTCCTCCAGTTCCAGAGTATGATCCACAGTATGTTTACTATCCAGAGCTTCAAGAGGACAGGGAGATTAAGTATTCCCGGAGTGCTGAGTACAATGCCATGGACAGCAATATGTTTTCTTACAATGTGCCACCTATGACAGGGCCAGGTGTGAAACTGTTACCAGGGGTGCCAAGAAAAGCGAATGACCTTGTTAAAGTTCTACCAAAACCAAATAACATAGTCCTTAAGACCAATATGGGTGGTGTGCAATACATAGGTCCAGGGGTTAAGCCCATGCATGTTATGGTGCCATCTGCACCTACTTTCATGCAGAAGAATGTGCAAAACAACATGATCATGACAGGCAGTGTACCAAACCCACAGATGCACATTGATACCAAAACAACTTCGCCCCCTCTAGCTAGCAACCAACTGAACCAAATTACTTCTAGTGCATTCACTCCAGGAACAACTGTTGTTACCCAAAACTCCCAAATTATTTACAGAGAAATGGTGCACAACATAGATGGTAAGCCCTTTATAACTACTATGCCCACAGTTCTTGGTGACAATGTCTCTAACTTAGCTCAAGCTAGCTCTATGTATCAAAACGTTATGGTTGTAGATCAGTTTGGAAATACTTCATGTATGTATACAACACCTCAACAAATGATGAACAAAACATGTCCTACATCTATATATAATGAGTCTGGTACTCTCGTGCCTGGTGCACACATTGATAAATCTGTACAAAATATGACTGATCCAAAAACACTCATTATTGAAGTTGGTCCACTCATAGCTCCAACTCGTGAAAATATTTGTGAAGATCCAAGCTCCACTGTGCCACTGCCAGTCACCAGGAGTCCAGTTGGCCATACTGAGACACCCATAGAGACAGTGGACCCAAAATATGAAATACCAGGCAGTACTAAAGGTTTAAAAATTCTGAGCAACATTAAGGTTGAAGTTCCTGTGAAACATCACAAGAACATGGTTAACACCGTCATGGATCTAACTGGGCCTAATGAGACAGACTATCCTGTAGAACGTGTAGAATCACCTGACAATATCCTGCCTGATCTAGAAGATAACAACCAACTGTCATCTGATGACACTCAGCCTTCATCAATGTCCAGTGCTGATAGCATGGTCTCCCATACATTTACTGTGATAAAGAATGTTGGTAAACCAAGCAAAAGTTCTGACAATAAGTTGGACACAGACTTTTCAGACAGCTGTCCTGTGCCAGATTTAATATGTAATGAGAAGCCTTCCATATCACCTTGTAGTGAGTTGTCAGAAAATGGCGACAATTCAACCGATCGTACCTCAATGTCTCCTAAACCTGAGAGTAATCAAGTTAGCCATAGTAACCTAGGACTTCCAGAAAAGAAAATTCAGCTTTCACAGAAGCCTTACAGGCACAACACACTAAGACTGAACAATATTTTTGTGAAGAAGCACAAGAAAGTTTTGCAGATTAAAAATGTCAAGGCATTTCCTGTGAACACAAAGAAAACTGAAGAAAGAGACATCATTCCGACGTCATCTACTTGCAGACCGCCAGAAAATTTTACCATGAATAAACTGCACCAAGCAGATAAGACAGGTTGTAAGGAGAAGACCAATCTCTTGCAAACCATATCTGTGGAGGAGATCAAGGAGAATGATGAAAATAATGACTTTGATGCTGACACATCAGAACAGTCTCTGGACATAGAACCACTAGCACCTGCTGATTTGAATCAGCCTGAGTTTGCTACCAATATTGATATGATTCAGGTGAAGGAGGAAATAAACTCGAGCAATGAAGGAGGGTTTAATAACGAGCCAGTGACCACGGACCGCATGCTGACTCCACTAGAAACATTGCGCCCTATTAATGTTATTAACTACGGGAATCTGTCCAGTGAGGATTTTAACGAAGAGTCCAACGACAGGGAGTTACTGGACCTCGAAGCGGCGTCTAAAAACAAACAGTTTGTCACCATGATGAACGAGAATTATTTCGGCGACAATATTTACGCAGATTACTTTACTCCCGACCGCGTGGAGGCGTTCGACGCCGAGCGCGAGGCGGCGGGATTCAAGGAGGGCGCTAAAGACGGTATGTACCTCTGGGGTGAGCCTTCACAGAAGGACAACGACTTTGTACTGCCTAGCTTTATACACGAGAGTTATAAAATAGCCGAGAGTAATGGGATAGATTATTCTGAGCTAGGTGCTAGAGAAGTGCAGGTGGATGTGGAGGTGGACGGGTGCGAGCGAGACAGCAAGGCGGACGTGCTGAGCGAGGGCCGCAGCGAGGGCGACGCGCCCATGAACATCTGCGCCGACGAGCGCATGCCGCCGCGCGGTGAGCTCAGCGGACAGGAGAGCAACGGAGACATGGAGTCGCCCTGGAGTGGGGTAAGATATTGCATCACACTTTATCAAAAGCATCTTTTTTTTGTTAAGTTCAATCAAGTCAATTTCAAACCACTCCTTGTCTTGTTCTTATTGTTTATTCAACATGTTACATCTCATCCCCTCATCATGAAAAGTTTTGATTTATAATTTCAAATAAAATTTTATTTCTTCGGTTTTAATTTATTTTATGAACCACCCAACATCAAATCAATCATTTTCTTTCATGCATACATAATATAATATGAATGAATGAATGAATTATTTCTGTAAGTTGGTCTTTTTACATGTTATAATGAATATTAATAATTAAAAACAGTAAGAAGACAGAAAGTTGATATTGGGACGAAAATCGTGACACGAAATAAAAAAAATAAACTTGACGATGGATTTTATATGTAAAAAAAAAACAGATTTCTATTGATGTTGTTTTGTTTTTATTCAGTAGTATATGTTGAGGGAGCTAAAATGACGTATTATTTAGTTGTGTGGTGATTTCCGCAGATGTACACAGAGGTGACCCCCGCGGAGCCCTACGATCTGATCGCCCGGGAGAGCTGGGTGTCGGACGGGTCAGAAGTGGACGCGAGCGAGAAGCGGGAGCCCATGTTAGTAATGTAGCCCTTTTAACAGTCCCCATCCGTAAAACACAGTTTTAAAAGGAGCCTGTCCAGCATTTTTGTATGGGTGACAGGAACGAATCTATACAATAATAATAACACCATCGTATTACTGTCGCACTGCAGGGCAATTGCCTCTTCTCGTACTGAGAAGGCACGAGCATTGATCACCCACCACGCTTGCTCGAGACGGATTTGCGATTTCAGACTTACATTAACCATAAGTCCAGGTCTCCTCACCATGTTTTCCTTTACAATGCTAATCTTTTTGTTAAACTCGGATGTGCTGTATTGACGACCGAGTACTTTACGGTACGTGTTTAACGTTCATAGCTATTCTCGATTGAAGGTTGTCCTCATATTTATTTAATTTTAGGTGCTTGAACGACAATGATCGACGAATAATATTGTTTCCAAATTCTCTCGCACCCAAAGTAAATCTTTAGCCAAATTGCTTGACATCTCGTTGTAACGAAATGAACAACTTCAAAAGGCTATTCAAATTATAATAGTTATTAAAATAGGTAGATTTTAATGCACGAACTTGTGATGACATGAACGATGACACTCGTGCAATTGAACCATATTGTAGTCGAGTTAAACCCTCTGAGCACGCATCATTTACATTACCAACGATCATTTACATCATGAGCGTCTCACTCAATACTCAATTTATTGCATTCCAGTATTTCACAATGGTATTCAAATTAGTTTGTAGCTTAAAATTTAATGAGTTCAATATGTACCCTGTTAGGCACAGCAAAAGAGTAGTAGAGAGGAAGCTTTAAAACATTAACTTATCAGCTTTCTTAACTATATCTAATGGTATTAGGGTTTTTATTCTAATATGTATGAATTTTCAAATAAATATAGTTTCCGTTTCCGTTTTTGTAGTCTGTATAATTTTCTCGAATTATTGGATCGGCCGTGGCGACGAGGTATACACTTCTCATCCTAAACAACTCTCGGGAAATTATGCCCAATTAACATGTGAAATATCGGACTTGCAGCGAAGAAGATTTACAACTGCCACTGGCTCCACAACTGGCGCCACAATTGGCGCCACAACTGGCGCCAGTGTTCAGCCGGCCGCGCGTGCACACTTGCGCGGCGTGCGGCGCCACCTGCACGTCGCTGAAGGAGCTGCGCGCGCACAAGTCGCTGGTGCACGCGCTGCCCACCTGCTCGGCCAGCAAGACGTCCTACAGCAGGCTTGTGACTGCGCGATCCATCAAGAAGGAAGAAAAACCTGAGACAAGTAGGTTTCATTAGATTTGTGTTGCTTAAAAAATTATTCTCGAATCTATGTCATCTTCTTCTGCCTGCTCTTATAATTATTACTCCGTTTACATTCAGCTCACTTCCATGGCAGTGAGCAGGATAGTAGGCAGGGAAGTGGGCAGGACGAGTATGTAAACACGATAATTCTCATGCTGCTGCCACTGCTACTCGCGCTGCCCGGTGCACCCCAAATGATCGGTTCTTGCCATGCCTAGCGGGCTTGATCACCATGTACGGCCGATCACACGACCGCACGTCCACCCATTAAAGCGTGCATGTAATACTGCATGGCACCCCCAATTTCGCCGCCCGCAGGCCCATCCTTATGCTAAGATCGGTAATCGCCCTTCGACGCCCTTCAGCTCTTCTGGTGCGAGTAAAATGAAAGGTATGCCCTCTCTTCCTCTCCGCCGCCTTCTTTGCATCCATCAATCGCCTCCTCGCAAAAGAGGCGACAGCTTCCCACGCGTTTTCGCTTCCGACCATGATCTGAACCGAGAACTGAATTGGCCGGAAGCGAGAGATCCGCACCAAGTGTCGCGACGAGGGCACAGCGCTGTTGGGCCCAAGCTGAGCACTGCTCCAGGGTATGTTGCGCCGTGTCCATACAGCGCCGACAAGTGGGCGTCCGCTCCCGACCTATGTGACGAAGGTATGCCCCCTGTCCCAGGGTCGGCGTAAAATATTTTCCTCTTCCGTTTCTACTGACGGCCTTCGCGTTATCATTCACTCACTTTTTATTGAAATCATTCTCCACACAATCAATATCAACATCCTCATATTAATGCCATCATAAAATCGAATGTTTTCATTTACTTGATAATAATAAAGACAAATCCTGCCCTTGTACTAATCCCCTAAGCAATAGGCGTAAAGAACGGATATGCTCCTTTCTTTTATCTATTGCTGTTGGTGTCTCTGTGCTCACTTTTTCTTTTACCATAATGTTGACTTAATCTACCTTTCCATTTCAGAGAACCTACTACCACCAATAGACTCAAAAGACTCGATATCCTCGACGATCCTCGAAGTTTACGAGAGCATTCAAGTTGAGGAGGCCAAGCCGAAGATCGAGGTGGACCGGCTGATCAAGCAGGAGGTAAAACGCAGACGGAAGGACTACGTGTGTCCGACGTGTAAGGTCGACCAGGGAACTGATGCGCAGTTCCATGCTCATCTGAAGACACATCCCCTGGAGTGCCTCACGTGTGGCAAGTGCTTCTTCAAAAGAGTCAACCTGTCCCTGCATATAAAGACACATTTAGGAATTAAGAATTATAAGTAAGTGTGGTTGGTGCCCTTTCTATATTAATTTCTTGTGTAATAATAATTTATTTATTTATTAGAGCTTTATGCACAAGTAAAAAAAAAAAATGCTGTGCAAAGACGGACTTAATGCCTGACTGCCTGAGGCATTTTATATCAGCCAACTTTATGTCGCGGTCCCACGGCCCACTTTCTCACAGGCCAGGCCGACAGGCCGTGGGCACAGTCGGCCTGCAGTGGCCTGTCGTCGTCCGTCCAATCGAATGTATGTGATGATTCGTGGAATGTTCGGCACGGGCCTCGACGGGCACGGACCACGGCGGGCCGTGGGAACGCGGCATTAAGGTGATGCAGAGACAAAAATGGCAGGTGCAACATAAGGAATAGATAAACACAGAATAAACTTTGTCAGGAAAAATAATGTTAGGTAGAGATCTTCTTCTTTTCGTGTACTTACTACTCAAGCTACCAAGATAGCTCTGTCATTCGTCTCGTTCAAATTCGGGAATGTGCAGGTGGTTATGTGCATGATGGGCAAGATAGAAGGTGAGCCATGTCCTGTGAAGGGTTTCTGAAAGGTCGATATAGATAGTGTAATCCACGAAGACGCGCTATCTCGCTCGCACTCGCACTCGCTTGCACTCGTCCTTTCACTGTAAGCGTTTAGGAAGAAGAGTGGGGCGCGTCTTCGTGGATTGCATTAACTATAATGCCCCATTTGGGCAGCTTGTTTCTACAGCGGCCAACTTGAGCCCGCAATTGGTTATCGGTTTCGGTTTTACGGGTAAAAAAATCTATCTCAACGAAATTGAGAACAGGCTGCCAAAACAAATGCTTGGGTAATCCATCAATGTAAAAATGGGGAACCCGTTGCCAAAATAATTGCTAAGGAAATCCGTGATCAAAATACTTGTTAATAATAGTTATTATTCTGTGGTCAATGACCCCATGACTTTGTCTGTAGTCGCCGATACGACGATGACAACTCACTTGACCTTACATAATTATTATAAACCGCAATGTTTGTCGTTCTATTAGTGTGCTTATGATTTGAATGAGAACCAGTCTTTGGCATTTTTTTTTTATAATTTGTTTATTACTAGACTCGCATTTGATTAGTAACTTACCTGATGTTAAGCGATGATGTATTCGATGAACGTGCATGCTTGCTATGAAGTTGCTTGCAGACTTAAGAGGGTATCGAGCGCGCAGTGGCGCCCTTATCGTTTGTTTGGTTATTGTGCGTGCTCTGTACTCTCTTAAGATAGTCCCAGGCTATAGCTATCCTATACATTCATCTGATTTAGGTTTTTTTTAAAATGTTCTAAATGTGCTCTGTGTAGGTTTCGAATTTATGTATTAATTTTAAGAAAACTTACACAACTTACTTTTACTGTCTTTAAGTTTTCTTAAATTTATTTCATTTATTCGTTTGAGTTTGCAGTAACATTATGTAAAAGATAATGTAATAAATTGAAAAACCTTCGTAAACACTAGTAAAAAGCGTCAATCAAACTTAAAAACAATACAAAAAATGAATCAAAAAAGTTGGAATCAAAGAAACGATTAACACATTATCTGCGCGAAATTGATGCAAACGCTTCTTTATGCTGCACTAATCCTGTGTGGCAAACGCTCGGGTGCGTGCAAAAAATATCTTGAATGTAGACACCGATGTTTTCGAAACAATAGAGATGCACAACGAACGCACAGGTGCGGCGCGCCGCACTCGAAGAAAGTTACGTAAATTGTATGGACGCGCATACGCGCCGTCAAGCACATAGTGAACGTCCGAAAACGCGCATGCGCGTCGGCCGCGCTTAATTAATTAATCAACCTTTTTTTTTTAATTTCTTCATTCAAGTAATAGGTAAACAAATCCAGGTCGACATCCTGGCACACCCAATCCACGTTAGCACGTTCAAAGGTAGTTTTTAACAAATATTTTTTGTAACCACCCTCAATTGTTATTCCAGATGCGAGGTTTGCGAGAAGCGTTTCGTGACGCGTCAGAAGCTGTCGGAGCATCACAACGTGCACACGGGCCGCGCGCCCATCAAGTGCACCGTGTGCGACGACACCTTCCGCCGGTACTCCAACATGGTGCAGCACAGGTGGGTGACGACTGTCGAGCCGCAGCAGGGCTAACAATAATGATCCCTGTGACGTAATCATATTACAACTGCAGGAAGAAATCATGAAGATTAAACGTCCTGTCCTGATCGTAATTATCAGGATAGAATTGTAACTCCTGACGAAAACGCCAGGGTAGCTCGCGTAATTCAAATTTTCTTACGTTTTTTGTGATTTGCAAGTCAGTATTAGGTTGTATGTTGATCAAAATACAATGGGGATTGTCTAAAAATTTTAACCATTAGATTTTGTTTTATTTTTTGAAAATTTAGAGCATTTTGAGAAACTAATTTGAATATTTTTAAGGTAAGGTGGCTTTATCAGTGGCACAAAAGATTGTGCCGTTGCCTCGCTAGTGTGTAATTAAAAATTTAAATCTGTCGACACAACATCATCCATCTCACATCTGTCAAAGTGTCAATAGACGTCATACTTAATCGAATCTAATCTTATTTACAAATACAATCCTATTTTTCGAAATTTCGACCGAAACAGTAGCAAATAAACGGAAAGTGGTTTTAGAATTTGTAAATCTTTGCAACAATACATTGTATAAAACTTGTAATATTCCACGCCTACATCACGGCACCACTTTTCTCGCAGACTCCTCTAATACGAACAAAAATTTTGTTTGGACTATTATTACTATTATTGTTGCAAGTTGGAACAAAGTATTTCCTGTATTCCATAACTTTTCCAATATATTAAATATATAGTGCTGAGATAATACGAGATTATGAGGTAAGTCGCAAGAATAATAATATTGTAAAAATTTTATTCTGAAATAATGTTTATATTTTTGACAGACTGTAGACAATACTTGCCACTTACTTTTTTTTATTTTTTGAGGCAACGATACAAAACTGTACGGCCAAAGCTAACGCAATTTGAAGGGCAAACAATGTCAACCGTATTTTATCGAAAATATCAATAAAATATTAATATTTTTAATAATTAGTAAAATATTAATAATTAGTCCGTAATGATTGATCCTCGAAATGGTTTTTCAATTACAACATATAAAAAAATACGAACAATCGCGACCGTAACAAGTATGTATTTACAGGATTATAATCATTAAAGTCATCAATACAACTCGTTTAAGACATTACATGGTTTTAAACGAGTTGTATTGACGACTTTAATGATTATAATTCTTAATGTATTTTGATCAACATACAACCTAATACTGACTTGCAAATTGCCAAAAATCGTAAGAAAATTTGAATTTCGCGAGCTATCCTGGCGCTTCGCCCTTAAGTGCCGCGCTTGGTGTACTGCAAGTGACAGTCCACAAGATGCGGATTTGACGTGTATGTGGTATGGGACATGGGAGTAAGATACTGGTCTTGGCAGCATGTTTTATTAACAGTGCTTATTTATCAGCCCTCTACTGAAGGCGTGGTTCAAACAACGACTGCGAGTTCACATGCTGAAACATGGACGTTCTGCAATCTTAACGCCTTTTTCACAAGTTGCCGTGGTAAGCGAAAACCTGGAGATAACTTGTCGAATTGTACAGAAAATATCGCGTTTCGCAGCGAAACCGCAGCAGTAAGCGACGGAATAAAATAGGCATAAGGCAGTTGTCCCACCGGAGGAAGCGGCTAACAATCGGCTATTTTCTCGCTCAAGAAACGTACAATTGATATACATTTCCGTGTAAACAAAAGAGATGCATATATTAATAATTGATCGTTGACTGTTCGCACCGCGCGCGAGTTCTCGTTTCACTGGCTTGTCGCTGAGCGACAAGAGCTATCACAGATAACACTCGCTCAGCGATACTCGCTCAGCGATGCTCGCCTGGCGGTCATAGCTCACGCCGAGAGTCCATCCAGCGGTCATTTCTACCTAGAGTGCGGATCTGGGTGCACATAATATGTTCTATGTTGTTGGGTTTGGTTTCCGCACTTAGTCCTTCGGTGGTTATTCCAACCAGCCCACCTCCCTCCAGAAGTTAATCACGGCTTCTAGTCTGTTCAGAACATCTGTCAAAGATCTGGGTGCCCTGAGGGTTTCTGTTCTATGTCTATGTTCTATGTTATTGGGTTTGGTTTTCGCACTTAATCCTTCAAGTGGACCATTGTGCGTGAGCCATAGCGGCCGTCGGGGTTTATTCCAACCAGCCCACCTCCTTCCAGAAGTTGGTCACGGCTTCTGGTCTGTTCAGACCATCTGTTAAAGATCTGGGTGCCCCGAGGGTTTCTGTTCTAATCTGGGCAACGCCTGTGCACTCGAAGAGCACATGCGGAACGGTTTCCTCAGCCTCCATGCAAGCTCTGCACAGAGGGCTGTCAGTTATGCCCATTGTGTTAAAGTGTTTGTTCAGCGAGCAGTGTCCTGTGATGGTCCCCGTCATCAGGCGCAGGCCATTCCTGTCCAGGCGTAAAAGTCGCCTGGTTAGTTTGCCATCTAGACTTGGCATAGCCTCCCTGGACTGCCTGCACCCTGGTGTCGAGGACCATCACTCCTCTGCTTTTGTTTGGGTGAACTCTTGCAGCCACCTGCGTAATTGGTTGAAGGGGATGGGTACGATTGGTTCGGGTGAGGGTTTCTGTTCTAGTCTGGGTAACGCCTGTGCATTCAAAGAGCACATGCGCAACGGTTTCCTCAGCCTCCATGCAAGCTCTGCACAGAGGGCTGTCCGTTATGCTCATTGTATAAAAGTGTTTGTTCAGCGAGCAGTGTCCTGTGATAGTCCCCGTCATCGCCAAAGTCGCCTGGTTAGTTTGCCATCTAGACTTGGCATAGCCTCCCTGGACTGCCTGCAACCTGGTGTCGACGACCACCACTCCTTTGCTTGTGTGTGGGTGAACTCTTGCAGCCACCAGACTGACGCGCTGGATGCCCTCCTATCAAGTTCGTCAGCTGCATCGTACCCAACGACCCAAAGTGTCCTTTTATCCATTGCTGTGTTACTGTATTGCGTTTAGATACCGTTACTCGTTCGAACGCATTGTGACATTCTAGTATATATATAGTCTTGAAGTAATATATTTTTTCCCTAAGGTTTGGAGTACTGAGGCACTGTCAGAGAGTATACGTATATGGGTATCCGTAACTCTCCTGGCCTCTATGGCATACGCCGCTTGAATAATGCCCACACATTCTGCCTGGTAGACAGTGTTGAACATTCCCAGCGGGCTGGATATGTTTATGTTGAGGTCGTGTGAGAAAACTCCGACACCGGTTCCGGAGTCGGTCTTTGATCCGTCTGTGTAAACTCTCAGCTCTTTCGGACCTGGTAGTCCCACTGTTCTTCCGTGAGTATTATGTTGTAATGCTTTTGAAAGTGTTGTTTCGGGGCTCTGTCGCAGGCTGATGCCTTCATTGGCTGTCTTTTGATCGCATCGTCCCTTATGCGTATGTGCTTAACTCTGGAGTCTTTGCTCAGGGTTCCGGTTATTGAGGTGTAGTGGAGGTAGTCCAAGTATTGCCTGTAAAGCGGCCGTAGGTGCGGTTCTCATGCAGCCAGTGATTGCTACACTAAAGAAACGCTGTAGTTTTTCGAGATCTTTCCGGGTTATACTCAGGTCGGTCCTGGGCCTCCAGACTAGTGAGCCATAAATGATGATCGGTCTTATAACTGTGGTGTATAGCCAGTAAGTGACCTTAGGGTTAATCTCCCAGTTCCTGCCAAGCAGTCTCTTACACTGCCACAGGGCTATGCTGGCTTTTGTGGTGACGTAATTTGTTTGTCTTGCCCAGTTCAACTGTTTGTCCAAAAAGATGCCCAGGTATTTGGTTTCAGTCGATAGGCTTAGGGTAGTTCCAAAGAATCGTGGTAGTTGTATTGTTCCTCTTTTTTGTAAAAAGAATCAGCTCGCTTTTTGTAGGGTTCACTGATAATTGATGTTTATTATACCAGTCCTCTACTATCTTCAAGGCCTGACGCAGGAGATTATATAGTGTTTTCGTGGGTGCCATTTATTATTATGGTTACGTCCTTCGGCATAGCCAACAGTGAAGTATCCTTTGTCATTAAGTGTCTTAATAAGGCTGTCTATGATCAGGTACCATAGCAGCGGAGAAAGGAACTCCCCCTTGCAGGCAGCCCTTTGCTACAATGGCCCTTGTAGTGTCGTTCACTGTCACTTGTACAGCTCTTAGTTTGAGCATGTTTGTGATCCAGCCGCTCAGGGTTGAGTCTATGCCGTGTCCGTCAACGGCCATGCCAATACTGTTGAACATGGTCTTGTCAAAGGCGCCCTCAATGTCAGTGAAGGCGGCCGGTGATGAGCATTTGTGGTCCTCTGCGCACTCAATCTTGGAAACCACACTATGTAGTGCAGATTCTGTTGATCTGCCAGTGGACGCCAGTGGTGCCAGTGGATCTGGTACGCATGCTGTTGTTTTTGTAGTGGTTTTATCCGAAGAGGTCAATCTCGGATGTGTTTATCACATAGTCTCTCGAGGGTTTTCGGTAACAAGGATGTGAGGTTTATAGGCCTATAAGTCTTGGGTTGTGTATAGTCAGTCTTTCCAGGTTTGGGTATGAAATTAACCTTCACTTCGCGCCATGCGAGGGGTATGTATCTAAATGCTAAGCAGGCTCGGTAGATCTCCACCAGCTATGGCATCAGATGATCTACCCCCCACTGCAGTAAGGCTGGGAAAATGCCATCCAGTCCTGTGGATTTGTATGACTGGAAGGTGTTTATGGCCCACTTTATTCGGTCTTTTGTTACTATATATTGTGGGCTCTAGCCCAGTCGTGATCTGTTGGGCTCCATTCTGGTTCAGCCCCCCACATCCTGTCCTCCAAGAGTTTACAGTTTGGGAAGTGAGTCTCAATAAGGACCTTACTGGTTTCTTGGTTGGTTATGTGTATGAATTATCGGGTTTTTTCAGCGCGCCAAGGGTTCGGTCCTGATCGGTAGATAGGATCTTCCTTACCCTCGCAGCTTCGTTGCTCGTCTCAATGGATTCGCAGAATTTATGCCACGCAGCTCAGCTAGCGGATCTGATCTGCTTTTTGTATGTGTATTGTTTCTTTATACATTTCCCAGTCCTCCGGGAGTCTTAGTGTTTTTGGCTCTGTTGAATTGCTTACGTAGTGCATTTCTGAGTTTGCTAAGTTCAGCGTTCCACCAAGGATTTCTCTCGCCGTTGGTTTGTGGCGCTCTTAGCTTGCAGCATGCATAGTAAGCTTCGGTAAGATATTCTGATAATTTTGTCACAGTGTATTCCAATTGTGCTTGGTCTTTTATTGTTAATTGTGATAGGTGCCTAGCTAGTAGTGAGGCTAGTAGGCGTTTATATCCGGGAACATTGGTGCGCCGTGGGTTACGTCTCGATTCTGGTTTCCTTGTGTGTTGGCCGTTAATGTAAATCGGATCCTTGTTTAAAAAATAATTAAGTCAAATTCGACAAATATACAGTTTGACTCGGTTTACAAATATTTATGTTATATTATTACAAAGCTTTTACGTTTTTACTATACTGTATACTGCTTGTGTAGGGACCGCCACCACCTGGCCAAGCGCGCCAAGGTGCGCGACTTCGTGTGCCAGTGCGGCCTGGTGTTCCACTCGCGCGCCAAGCTGCGCTGGCACCAGGAGACGCACGCGGACCGGCCGCGCGCTTGCCTGTACTGCAGCGACAAGTTCGTGCACGCGGCGTCGCTCACGCGCCACGTGCGCCGCTCGCACAACGAGTACTTCCTCGCCGACCGCCACAAGGGCAAGCAGGAGAACGTGCAGTGTCCCGTCTGCAAGCAGGTCAGTGCTTTGTATACAGCGTGTTGACTTTTTTGCAGCCAAATCACCAATTTGTAGCCACTTTCCATTTTCTGTATTGTTATTTTTTTTCTTTTCCTTTTGCCCACATTTTTTGATCATTGTAAATATAAAATAAGTTCCAAAAAGTATTTCTTTTTTACATTACTGCTGACTTGTTTGATTGTGAAAGTTAGACCAATACTTTCCAAGCAGTAAGCATACTTTACATAGTTGGCAAAAGGCTAGGCAGATTGATTGACTTTCCAAGCAATGCCATTGCAAGTTTTGTTTGAATAACAACTTGCCATATTTTACTTTGTGTTGTTAAATATGTTGTACGTCAAATGCTATAACACGTATCAGTGCAGTAATGTCGGCCGTGTGTTCAGGTGTACCTGCGCGCGAACCTGCGCACGCACTTGCAGACGCACAGCGGGCAGCGGCCCTACATGTGCATCATCTGCAACAAGTCCTTCACCACCAAGTGGAACCTCAAGCTGCACCGCTGGACGCACGCGTCGCGCTCCGCCAAGCCCTACAAGTGCAACCTGTGCAAGGGCGCCTTCATCCGCCAGACCGAGTACATCTCGCACATGAACGCGCACAAGTCCGTGCGGCCCTACACCTGCAACTACTGCGGCTGCCAGTTCATCCGCAAGTACAACTGCCAGCGCCACGTGCGCGAGCACGAGATGGCCAAGAAGTACGTGTGCAAGGTGGCCGAGTGCGGCAAGTCCTTCCACCGGAGCTACTACTTGTCGGAGCACATGAAGGTGCACAGCGGCGCGCGGCCCTTCGCCTGCAACATCTGTGGCAAGACGTCCAGCAACAAGTCCAACCATAACAAGCACGTCAAGATACACCACGCGCGCGAGCCCGTCGCCACCGAGGCGTAGGACCTGCCGCGCGTTGCTGCGCAGCCTACAACACTGAGGCTCATTACCCTTGCGGTTGTTAACTTACTTCTTTATTCCAACTGAACCATTTCTTAGGGCCGGTTTTTTGATCCGTAGTTAACTCGACCAATGGTTAAACGTAGTATGTGGAAGGCTAAACATGAATGAGTTATGCCATTAGTTATTATTTTTTAATATGAATGAGCTAGCATGTATACATTCATATTTAGCCTTTCACATTTAGCCAAAATTCAACCATTACACATTTAACCATTAGTTAACTACGGATAAAAAAACCGGCCCTTAGTGTTGTAACGCTATTTTTTCGATACTAGGATTTTGTTGAAAAATTTCGCAGCAACGCCGCGCGCCGGACGCCATGTAAATATCTAGTTAAATTTGAATGTATTATAATTGTTGTAAATACAGGACCAAGCGTGTAAATTTTGGGGTGGAGTTGTGTGGTGAAGAGCATTTCGAGGTCAGCAGTATGGCGCACCACACGTTATCTAGAACTTCATTCGTGTATTATACAAGATTTGCTCGTAGATTTGTTAATGTCGAAACAAACTTTTATTGCGGATAACTACGAAATGATTAAAGTGCGTGAAAATGCGACGAGTTTGTTTTTGTGCCTTATAGATTGAACAGAGAGAATCTTCTTGCAATTTCCACAAATTTGAGGAAATAATGGAAATCTAGATTTATTGACTGCTTGTAACAGTAACACGGACACCTAGAGATGTATCATTTAACTTGTAATGTGTTGTATGTCGTAGCTTTACCCTGTGTGACGCAGGGCTCTGGTTGTGAAATACATTTAGTGCACTGGCGCTGTGTATAATCTGTGGTGCGTCATAATCAAGTATAAAATAGTCAAATTAATAAGGGCATTTCGGTATAGGTACCCCGCTACAATTTATATTACTTTCTACTTATATTATAGTAATTTCATTATGCTTCCATTTTATAAGCTCAGCCTGAGGTTGTGGCTTGCGCATTTGGTCAAGGCAACATATCATTTTTGTAAAGATTTATTATTGTCTCAATTAAACAATGACGTAAATTTTATGCAAGATTTTCATTGATTGTTTATCTAACTAAAACAGGAATCTATTTTGTCTATGCTCCTAGCATAGACAAAATAGATTCCTGTTATATTTTTAGTAATGAATTGATGATGCAGCATAGCCACGCCCACCAGCCACGAGCTGCAACGTGTAACTTTAAATGTTAGTCAAATTGACATCCCCCAGGGACTTAATAATAACTCATTGTAAAAGTATTTTAACAATTACCGTTATTTAGATTACTTTATGTAAATATCACTTTAATTACATTTAATTTATTATTATTACAATTTTGTATTGTTACTATGTATTATTCCGTTTTTTTTTTACGTAAGGTATTGCAATGTGTGCTCTAAGCACTCGTCGTGGTTTGTCATATCTCAATTCGCAGAGCGAAGAGATATAAATGCAGAGCTCGTGTCTCTTTGTCTTACTCGAACTGCGAACGCTAAACATCACGAACTGCTGGTCGATTCTGTAAAAATCTCACCTAAGTTCACCTAAGTCTTTAGACTTAGGTGAACTGAGCTATAAAGCCTCGTTTACGGAGACTCGGGGCGTCGCGCGTCGTGTTGGATGGCGCTGGCCACACTAGAGTCTAGAGTCAAACATATATGTCGTGCATGAGAGCGAGAGAAACGTGAGACGATACGCCACGCGCGACGCCCCGTGTCTCCGTAAACGAGGCCTAAGTGAGCTGACATTCCAGTTGATGAAACTATTGACAGCTCACTTAAAGCTCACCTCACCTAGGTTTTCACGCTGAGATTTTACAGAATAAAACGGCTGCTGGTTTCAATGGGGAAGAAACTCCAAATTAGTTCCGATTAGATGGCGCGGATTGTAATTTTCAATCACTTGACAATAGAGTTCCTTACTGCAAAGTTTGCCGCGAGATGGCGCTAAGTGATTTTTCTGGTCGCCGATTGGTCGCTTTGTCTTCAAGATGACTTTGACAAGTGACAAACACACAGCGCTCTCTTGCGGAAACAACCCCAGTAGGTGTTTTAAGAATACAGGATCGCTTAGAGTTAATGAATTCTCTAATGATGAAATTTGAGATAGCATCCAATTGAAAACAGTCGGCATTTAGAAGGCACATGTTACCAAAATTTTGCGTTTCTTACGCGTTGTCACATTTTATTGGTGAACTTTGTTTTAATGGTCTTTCGTTTCACAAATATTATTTCTATATTATTATTGTTTGTTTGGTATTTGCCTAAAATATTTAGACGAGTAGTGCAATCGCATTTGTTGTTAACTTATTGTTATTTATCATTTGATGAGGAAAAATGTGAATGTCATCTGCGACGGCTGTGTGTAATCAACATTGTTTCCAAAGATACAAAGCAATAATTTTGATTAATATCAGTTATAATTATATATTTTTACAGCAAGAGTCCTCTTAGTCGATAATGGTTATACATGGTCAGTACGCATTACGTTTGAAAGGTCGTAATTAATGAGGTCAAAACCTCTTGGCTTGTCTTTTCGTAATGTTATATAACAATGGGTTTGCAAATGTACTGTAGGTATATTTTTCTATATTATTTATGTTGATATAAATTCTGTCATGAATCACACCAGCTGTGTTCATAGAAGACTGAGCGATAATGAAGGGTGAGGCTCGACGACTTAATTTCGAAGCGCTTTTATTAACGTACTTACTGATCCTAGTTTATAATATCATATTGCAACTTTTTATAATATGACTTTTTACGATTTTACTCAAGCACATATTTCGGGTTTTACCCGTTGCAATAAATAAGCTGTTTATTATACACTTGTGCAAAGCGATGGCGAAGTAGACCGGACTGTTAAGCACAGAATTAACACTGGATGGATGAAATGGCGGCAGGTCACGGGAACAATCTGCGACTCCCGCATTCCCCTTAAAGTCGAGGGGAAGATTTATAAAACAATGGTTAGACCTGCTGTCTTGTATGGATCAGAATGTTGGGCCATAAAAAGAATGAATGAAAGGCAATTGCATGCAGCCGAGATGAGAATGCTAAGAGGGATGTGTGGTATTACGCGAATAGATAGAATAAGAAATGAGTATGTAAGAGGAAGTCTGAAAGTGACACCGGTGACTGAAAAGTTGTGTGGAAATCGGTTGTCATGGTATGGGCATGTGATGCGGAGGAATGAGGAAAATGTCGTCAGGAAAGTGTTGAGTATGAACGTGGAGGGCTATACGAGTAAGGGAAGACCAAAGAAACGATGGATGGACTGTGTGAAAGATGATATGGCCAGAAAGGGAGTGACTACCGAGATGACGACTAATAGAGAAGTATGGAAGAAAAAGACATGTTGCGCCGACCCCAAATAAATTGGGACAAGGGCAGGAGAATGAAAATTATAAGTTGACCGGTCAGCGTACTTGGATTTTACTGGTGCTACAAAAATAAGCATGTCTTTTTCTGAACGTTTTAAACATGCTTACATACAAGTTGTAACTTAAATAACGCACAACCTCTTAAGGGGTCATTTTACTCATCATTATGAACAACTTTTACTTTGGGACCAAACCTGAAATCGCCAATAAAAAATCAGCTGTTCCCCACATTTTGACGAGTTATGCGAATATAAAGGGAGTGAACAGCTGATTTTTTACCATCATAGAATCCGTAAAAGTTAAACGTAAAAGTTGTTCATAATGATGAGTACAATGACCCCTTAAGAGGTTGTGCGTTATTTAAGTTACACCTAGTATTTGTGAATTTGTATTAGCACATTTTTATGGCCGTGCGCATTGTATGCGTACAAGTGCATGCGTGCTTGTACACGTGCTTGAAATCCTTGATTCAATGAGTTTGTTAAAGATTATCTGTCGTTGTCATTTCATATTCAATGGAGCGAGACGACGTCACGACGATATCTTTGTAGTTGAAAAATATTTGATAAGATATAAGTGGTGCGTCGTATTAAGTCGTCGACTCTAACAAAGCTCGGAGTTAAAAAAGATGTATGGTATATATTTTACACATAAAACAATGATCTCGTATTTTATAAACACAATGTAAAACAAATTGATGTTTTTTTTTTTATGTTGTATTTAAATCGTTTATATAGCGCAAGTTGGTCGGCACGTAATCATCCCACAGTTTTGTTTGAAGTCGACAGAAAATGCTATAAAGCGAAAGCGCCAAGGTAGCCCGCGAAATTCAAATTTTTCTTTACGGTTTATTTTTGCAATTTGCAAGTCAGCATTAGGTTACATGTTGATCAAACAAGTGTGTATTTATAGAATTAAAATAATTAAAGTCACTTATACAACTCTTCTAACACCTATTGAATGAGTATTTCATAAAATCTTGACATTTGATGATTAAACGTTGTATTACTGATTCTAATGATTATAATTTTGTAAATAAATATATGTTTCGGTCGCAAATCATACTTTTTAATCAACATACATCCTAATACTGACTTGCAAATGGCAAAAAACAGAAAATTTAATTTCGAGGGCTACCCTGGCGTTTCCCTCTAAATTTAACACAACTTATTTGGGTTCTCATTTTTACTACAGATGAACATGTTGTGGAAATGTAAAATTGCCATAGGATAATCATAAAAAGATAACGAGTTTTTGTTTCCAAGCTCCTGACTTGCGCTAACCCTACATGCAGGATATTCGACTTTGTTGTATTACATCGTTGAAACAGCCTTGTTCTACAATCCTCAATGAACTGCGCCGATAGTAAATCTGATCGATTTGGGAACTGGTTTTTGAATACCGGTAATATGATTTGATCACAATGATCCAAGTTAGAGTGAACTGTTTTCTCACGTGGTAGATTGGCAGTGTTGCTTATATTCCAAGTTCATTCTAAACGCCATACAAATAATGTTGAGTTTTGTAATTCAGTGAAATATAGCGCAGGAAAAGTTCAAGAGAGTCGCATACCGTGCATTGTCTGTGTAAAAACAAGGAAAATAGCTGTAATCTTGCTCGTAACTCGGTTATTAGAAGAAATTGGTTATTTATTTTATTCGAATAAGTTCTTAGTTTACTTGTACATAATGTTAGGTCATTTTGTAATTGATCGTAAGATGTGGGTGGTACACCAAATTCAGTTCGGCGGGGTCTCTGGACTGAACAGTTTGTGTCTGCAATAAATTATATTAAGAAATTATAGATTGAGTCGTTATTATTTCAATCCTGTGAACTAGAATCATGTTTCTGGGACGGTTCCGAACAACTTCGGTATAAAGAACTTTATTTCTCATTAAGACAATCGTCAGTTACATGAGAACAACAAATCTCATTACTAATTATATTAGGCTAGTAGGTATTTAAACGATCGAATATATAAATTCAAACTAAGGGTGTCAAAAATATTGATTGTAGCAAAAATACTGATATTATCTGTGTTATGGCGTACTAAAATACTAAGTGGACGAAAGCCTGAGGGCGAACACAAATATTGAAAGAAAGAAAAATACGTTTAATTGGCATTACAACATAAAATAAATACACCTTAAAACTATACGTAGTCGGGCCATAAGTTCTGTCACATAGGTAAAATTTCGAATTTAGAATGCAAGCCGAGGAAAATATTATGGGCATTCGAAATTTGAATATTTAAAGAAAATAAAAACAAACAGTATCTGGATTTTTTTTCATTTTCTAAAATGGAGTGGACGCGCAAAGAAGACGTAATTGCATTGCATCGTTGCTGTCACACGCCAACAGATTTTCAAACAGCTGAAAAATTTGAAAATTCCGCTGAGATTTATTTATCGTACTATCAAACGATTCAGGGAAGATTCAAGATTAGAAGATAAAGAAAGGAGCGGTCGACCTCGTACGTAAAGTTCGGACTCCAGCGGTCATCAAAGCGGTGAAGGCGCGAATCCAACGAAATCCTATCCGCAAACAAAAAATGTTGGCTCTGCAGATGGGACTAAGCAGAACTACTGTAAAAAGGTATTAAATGAAGACCTAGGATTACGTTCTTATAGAAACAAAAAAAAAAACAGCACATCTAACGCACGGCTGAAGAAAATCAGACTCGAAAGAAGCGGGGTTTTGTTAAGTGGGTGAATATTCGAGCGTTTTAACCGCCGTCATTACCTTCCGCCAAATGTTGATGAAAGAGAATATATTTAATGAAATATTTCAGCAATTCCTGATTCTGGTCCTTAAGCAGATTCTGGGAATTGATGAAATATTTCATTAACTATATTCTCTTTCATCAACATTTGGCGGAAGGTAATGACGGCGGTTAAAACGCTCGAATATTCACCCAAGTACCTACGTGGGAAAAAAATACCGCGAAATACTCTTTTCAGACGAAAAAAATTTTAATGTAAGAATAAGAATAAGAATAATTTATTGCTTCAGAAATTGCATTCAAAGATGTTGAATCCTGGAACTCACACTAGGATTCCCTGTGTCGTGAAGATCCAGGCTTCTTCGTTCCGTTTACATTTTTACGCATACATGTTATTACATATATTATACGTTACAGTAAATTCCTTAATTTTATCAAATCCACTCGCAATATACTAGAAAAAGAATATGCAATAAAATCGAATAAACTAATAGTAATACCAAAAACAGTAGATAGCCTAGTATGGTATGCATGTATGTGTGTGTAATTGTGATGGTGTGTGTAATTGTGATGGTGTGTGTGTGTGTGAGTTGGTGTGTTTGTACTAAGGTAGGTGTATTGTGTGTAATGAGAAAGTGTCTCTGAATGTTATGCCTGAGGACGTATATAATTATGTGGTAGTTTATGATAAAAAAGAACAGATATATATATATATATATAATAGGTTGGGGAAAAAGTTTCTTCGCATTTTTTAAGAAAATTCAAAACATTTTTTAATACAGTTTATTTACATTTAACTAAAGTATGTAGGTACCATTTTGTTCGATATCTTTTTGCCATCTTGTAGGTAGGGACATGATCCCATTGCTATAGAAATTTTGGGACTTCTGGTCAAAATACCGCGACAAGTGGTTTTGGCAGTCCTCTCGTGATGTTAACCTGACACTGCCTAAAGAATTCTGAAGAGACCGAAACAGGTGGAAATCTGAAGGTGCAAGGTCAGGACTATACGGCGGATGCATTAACTCCTCCCAGCCAAACTCTCTTAATTTTTGCTGAGTGGCTAAAGATGTGTGAGGTCTAGCGTTATCATGATGAAAAACCACACCCCTTCTGTTGATTAATTCCGGCCGCTTTCTCTCAACTTCTTGCTTTAATCTCATCAGTTGTTCGCAGTAGAGTTCAGAATCGATGGTCCTGCCTGGTGGTAACAGCTCATAATGAATAATACCCTTCCAATCCCACCACACACACAGCATCACCTTGTTGTGAGTTAACCCGGGTTTCGCCACAGTCTATGAAGCCTGACCGGCCTTTGACCACGACCTTTTTCGCACGTTCTTGTCATACGTGATCCACTTTTCATCACCAGTTATCAGCTTCTTCAAAAATGGTTCGGTTTCATTACGTCGTAATAAAGAATCACAAATGAGTACACGGTTCATTAGGTTTCTTTCAGTGAGCTCGTGAGGTACCCAAATGTCGAGCTTTTTTGTGTACCCAGTTTTTTTCAAATGCGCCAAAACTGTTTTGTGGTCAATTTCCAGTTCTTCAGCTACGTCGTAACTACTGATATGCCGATCTTGCTCCACTTTTTTAAAAATGGCATCCATTTTATCCGTAATAGGGCGACCAGAGCGACGTGCATCTTTGACATCAAAATTTCCGGATTGAAAACGCTTAAACCAAATTTGTGCTACTCTCACAGACACTACACTAGGTCCATAAACATCGCAAATTTTTTTCGCGGCTTGCGTTGCATTTTTACCTTTTTTGTAGTAAAATTTTAAAATGTATCGAATTTCTTCATTAGATTCACTCATCTTAACGGTACGAAAAACAAATGAAAATCACACATTTTCCTAATTTGAATTTGGAATTATGTTCTTTAAAATTTAAACTTTCAATGATACCAAAACCAGCCAGATACAAATACATAGTATAGCCAAAGAGATTTTATTACAAGTTCATACATACTATATAATGCGAAAAGACTTTTTCCCCAACCTAATATATATATAGATCTGTATATGTACCTATCACAGCGTTCAAATTGTTTAATTTTTTTTTTTTATATTAATAAATTTTCAGTCATGTCATAGTCCATTGTAAGAAGCCATTTTGTAACCGTAATTTTACATTTAGTTTGAGTTGTAGAATGTTGAGGAGAGTGAAGTGAGTGATGTTGAGAAGAAGTGTATGCACACTCTAGTGAAGAAGCGAGCAGACGTGTGCCACGTGTTCAGCGTGGTCATCACCCTTCGGCATTCATGGTTTGGCTTGGGGTGTCCTATTTGGGTCCACCGGAGGTTTTTTTTTTGTGAAAAAGGAGTGAAAATCAGTGCCCGTGTAGATCAAAACACAGTCCTAACAAACATTGTGGAACCTCTTTCACAACCAATGTTCGAAAACAAGCACTGGGTATTCCAAGCAGGATTCTGCACAGGATTCTGCACCGGCTCATAAGGCAAAAAGTACCCAAAACTGACTCACGACCCGTGGAATCGACTTTATCTGGCATGAGGATTGGCCCTCATCCAATCCAGACTTGAATCCCTTGGATTACAAAATATGGGAGCACTTAGAGGAGAAAGTCTGCGCTAAACCCCATACCTAGTCATTTGGTGTCACTTAAAGCATCCCTGATTAAAGCAATCGCCGATATTGATGAACGTCGTGCGTGCTTCGATTGATGACTGGCCTTGCAGATTGAAGGTTTGTATCGAAGCAAGAGGAGGACATTTCGAATAATTTTAATGTGGTGTAAATCTGTATTTTATATACCCTTTCATTTGATGTATAAATGGTTGTAGTGCGTAACTCATTGTGGCAGTTATTTAACTTTCCATATGTGACAAAACTTATGACTAGACTATGTAAAAACATTAAATAATGATTGCAATGCCAAAAGGGCCTCAGCTCAGCATAATGTCTGATGGCAACACAAGGTGTACCACCTGACGCTGATTTTCAGCTGCAACCCACGAGTGCCATACGTTAGAATTTAATAAACACAGAGACGTGTGTCCGTTTTATAATACCTAAATTAAGAGAATAAATTAAAATAAAATGTTAGTTAACATGAACACATGTTAACTCATTATGTTTATTTAGCCTTTCACTTTTAGCCAAAATTCAACCATTAGTTACTATGTTTAACCATTGGTTAACTACGGATCAAAAAACCGTCCCTAAAAGATATGGCGGTGGCACAAGTTAAAAGATGCTGCTGTTTTAGACAAAAATAATCACACACAATTTATTAATATAGCGTGTCGTCATTATAAATAAACGTAAATAATTTATTTTTAAATATGTTGAGTGAAGCCGCTTCTTTTACATCCTTTCGAAGTTTATTATAGACCTGTAATCTCCCATAGGTTATTTTTGCCGTAGTTACTTCTTACTCTCTAGACAATACCAGGTGACAGGCTCGACGAGAGGAGTATTTGCTTCTTTCACCTTCTGTTGTGAATGTAATTTATTTATTTCTTTATTTATTATCCTTACAACTATCATTACATGTGCTACCCTAATGCACTGTTGCATTAGTGTAGTTATCCCCTCATCCAGTACAATAACTAAAATAATAATTAAAGAATTATAATAAATCAAATAATCTAAATCCTAATTTGATCTAAATCCTAATTGGTGCGTGAGTGAATAAATAAGTTTGTGAAACATTTGATAAGTATGCATGTGTTAACGTCAACAATCCATCATTCTATCCAATGAGGGTTTTCATGAAAATTCACGCCACCAGTTGGCGCCACTTTGACAAGAGGTCTGCCATTTCGAAAATGAATATAAAATTATGATGACGTTCATCATTCGTTTCATTTATTCGTTAATCATTCAGTCACGACTAAAGAAAATAAATATGAGCGTAGACAGAGAAAAGTATGTTTACGAATAGGAGCTTTGACACTTGACAGGTGACCGGACCTGACGTCTCAGTGCTGCCACCTAGTGAACGTCATTTCAGAAAACCCTGATTGAAACTAAGAATCGATCTGTGGCAAATATTGTTGTAGTAAAGCCATTTGTTTGACAAGCTGCGATAAGGAGGCAATTATTGACATAACATCTGATTTATTGTCTCGCAATCAATAACAATCAATGGATTGCTGTTTCCCTTTTCCTAATGCGTCTTTACAAGACGTAAGTGATAACAATAGTTGGGTACATACGCACGGCTCGCATGTTTTGTGAGGCGGACAATGCTGCTCTATTATGTATTTACATTAATAGGTCAGTCACCGAGTATTGCGTATTGGTATGGTGAGACCAGGCGGCGCAGAGGCGGCGCGGACGCGTCACGTATATACAGCGTAGAGGTGCGGCAGCGGTGCGGTCGGCGTGGTGGCGGCATTGTGTACACGAGCGCTAAAGACAAAAATCGCGTTAGGTCGTAAAAAATTGTACTACTGTTTTTTTAGGATGTTAGGATGTATAAGGTGACTGTTAATTAGTGACCGATACTTAATTAAACCCATGATTGTAGTCATGATAACAAACAAATTTTACTACGAGACCAAACCAGAAATCGCGAAAAAACTCAGCTGTTCCCTACATTTATGTTTGCATAACTCGTCAAAATGTGGGGAACAGCTGATTTTTTTCGCGATTACAGGTTTGGTCCCATAGTAAAAGTGCTTGTTATCATGTGTTTAAGTATCGGTCACTAATTACCAGTCACATTATATAAGGAGTTAAAAAAATACCACCATACCATCCACCACCAATACCACCGTACCATCGAACTGAATAACTTTTACTATGAGACCAACTTAGAAATCGCGAAAAAATAACAGCTGTCGCTACAGTTTAGAAGATTAGGTATCATAAGTTTAGTATGAAACTGATGTTTTTTTCGCGATTTCAAAGTTGGTCGCATAATAAAAGTTATTCAGTTCGATGGTCTAAATAAAGCACTCCTTAAAGTTTGTAAAGTTAATTTTGTAACACCTTACTCAACCCACTTCCCAGCCATGGCTGAGGCAGATGAAGAAGACGATGTTGACGACTCTTAATACCACTAGATGGGACAAGAAGGAGTCTTCGGAGCCCCAAGAAGAGCCGTCTGACGAAACTAAGCCTTCCAAAATAACACGATAATTTTGAACTTTTTGTAAAAAACGGCCAATGTTTGCAGAGCTTAGTATCTCGAGTACTATTAAAAAAAAAATCCGTCAAATGCACCTTTAAAGAAGCTATAAGCCAAAAACAGAAAAAAAGTCCGATAATTTCAAGGTTTTTTCGAGCACCACGCGGTTAGCACAGGTCTTTCGAAGTTGCAAACTTGGTTTTACACTATTGGTATCTATCCTAACCAGGGAACATTTTGATTACCCATTGAAAGGATTTTTTATAGGGTTTTTCTAAGCAGTTAATCAAGAACCCATACGATATGGGTCACCCTTTTGAACGGCTTAATCAAAAACCCATACGATGTGGGTAACCCCATTGTGTCTTAACCCTTCGCTTAACTCTAAACCGGGGATTTTTTAGGATGTTGTTAGAATCCGAGGCATACAAGCCTCGAATTCTAACAACATCCTAAAAAATCAGTACAGTGCAATTTTTTTATTATTTTTATTTGTAATGGGTTTGCTTTTGACTCTAGTCTAGGTCAGAGGTGACAGAGACAGAGTCGAGGATGGACTGAGCTTACCCAGAAGAAGCCTGTTCACTCTCACTTTGAAGAGATTAGGGTTGTATGCGTTCGGAAACACAGACGCAGGTAGTGAGTTCCACTCCTTTGCTGTGCGCATTATAAAAGACATTTGGAAGCGCTTAGTGCGAATTGGTGGAATAGCAACCAGGTAGGGATGGTAATTGGCAGTGCGTCTAGATGTCCGATGGTAGAAGGGGGCCGGTGGAATGAGGTCGTGGAGTTCTCGAGCACACTCTCCGAAGTAAAATCTGTAGAAGACCGATAAGCAGGCAACCTTGCGGCGATGAGCCAAGCTATGAAGCTTGGCATCCACCAGTTTTACGTCGCCAATGAGCCTCTTAGCTCTGCGTTCCACCGAGTCAAGCGCGGCTAGTTGGTACTTAGCTGATCCATCCCAAAGGTGACTGCAATACTCCATGCAGGATCGGACTTGCGCTTTGTAAAGGGTTAAAAGCTGTCCAGGCGTAAAGTATTGCTTCACCCTATTTATGCACATCGTAGGTCGCAATTTTTTGCGACCTACGATGTTTTAAATTCGACTGGCCTATAAGGACTACCCACTAGGGGTCGGCACAGGACAGGATTAAAAATACTATCGAAATAAAGTTTCAATGGACAGAAGCCGCGAGGTTTCTCAATGGCCCTGGAGGCACCAAGGTCGTTATCTGAGCATTGAAATATTTATAATTTATGTCCAAAGGATAAGGAAACACTGATATCCACTGCAGTACCTACCGTCCGCCGATGTGCGCTGGTCCTAACAAACACACATCTTCTGGGTACTCGATTTCATGGATTTTCACAACGTTATCAATAATTCTCTAAGTATTAATAATATTTCTAATAATTCCCTGATATTATTACATCGGATCATTGCAGCTGATATATAAACATAAATATTACATAAAGTTATTTTCCATTATGAGTTTTATTTTTAGCTTGTCATGCAACAATAGTGGAGGTTTGCGTCAATGAGTTATATGCGCCGCGGTGCGGTTGCGAGCGGGGAGCGGACACTATGTGGAATACCTACCTAAATATTAAAGAAGACATGTTTCTTTTCTTTGTGAAGACTAGAGCTTTAGGACTACTTAGACCTTATTGCTGTGCTGAATAAATTAGCTATTTGTCGTGTAAAGGACATGCCATTTGCAACCAAATTACCCCCCATTTTAATGTCAACCAGTTTTTGAGTAATTTGGCATTTTATATTTTTTTGGAAGATATAAAATGTCAAATTACTCGAAAATGGAAACCTTTGAAATGATGTGGATAACTTTTCTTTTCTTTATTTTAAGGACGTTATCGCTGAGCGATAACGTCCCCCTGTAACATCAATACAAAACACAACTACACCTAAAAACTGTTAATACTTACTTTAAAACAAAAAATGCTAGTTTGTACAGTATTCTAGCTTGTTCCGATAAAGGACAAGTCAGGATAGCGTTACACTCTCCTATATTATATTTGTTTGTTGGACCAAGTAAATTATATCGCAAAGCCTCATTCCGCACACACTCCATCATGTTGATAACTTTGAATTAAAAAAAAACCAATGTATATTATATTTTTTTCAATATTATCTGCTTGCTAACACTTCAATAAGTAATTCAACCATAAAATGCAATGATCTTTAATAGTTTCTAAATCAGAGCTACAAAAGTTACTGTTTTCATAATTTTGAGTAGGTTTTTTTACTAAAATTTTCGATTTCTGCAAATGAAATGGTTGACATTTGCATAGGAGTCATAAGAGGTCATTTGGTTGCAAATAATCACTCCTACATCTCCTTAATGGATTGCCGACATATTACCAGAAGGTAACCCTGTATAAACGTTACTTAGGGCCGGTTTTTTGATCCGTAGTTAACTCAACCATTGGTTAAACATAGTAACTAATGTTTGAATTTCGCCTAAATGTGAAAGGCTAAATATGAATGTATTCGTTAGCTTATTCATATAAAAAATAGTAACTAATGGCATAACTCATTCATGTTTAGACTTTCACATTTAGCCAAAATTCAACCTTAGTTACTATGTTTAATCATTGGTTGAGTTAACTATGGATCAAAAAACCGGTCCTTAGCTCGTGTTTTGACTTCAGACATGTTCACTTCTTGTCTCTATCATACACTTGTCGTTTGATTGTTGTGCGACAGTGACAGGAATAACTTAGCCAAAAGTACTAAATCGCAAAAAAATTATGATAAAACTATAAATTAACGATTTTTGGATTTTTCCTTTATGCTGCGAGCGAGACTTTGCTTCTTTTCATGATTCTAAGGCAACGGGACGTACCTACCCTCCCAATCCCAAGTAGCACAGAACTGCTTCTTCAACTTTTGTTATTAGTAATTTAACTCGTTGTTTATTTTGCTTCGATGGTCCTAGTTTATCATCAGTGACTTCGAGTTGCGACTACATGTGCGGCTATATGTGAGTGGGCACGCCCTTTATTGCTGGAGGCTTTTAGTATGGGTATGGGGTTCTGCTTACGTTTTTAGTTTTGTATTTTGATTCTGCTTGAGTATAGTTTTCGATTTTTCGATTTTTTTTTCTTCTTTTTTTTAAGTATATTGGCGTGTGTATAGCAAATAATTAAATTAAATTTAATGTTTGTGTTGCGTAATGTACTTGCATGTAATTTGCACAGTGTTGTATAGAATATATATATATATATATATATTCTATACTATATATATATATATATTTAATTTAACTGAACAGACAGCTGTGCTGCTGAGGAGTTTGTTGCGCCACTTCTTCTCCTCAGCTAAAGCACTAGGAAGTGGTGAAGGGCGGGCGTTTTGGGGGACTGTCTTATGTAATTTTGACGTTCGAAAAGTGCTGATTCTCAGCCTAGTTTGAATAAATGACTTTTGATTTTGCATTAAAAGATGTCACATAGGGTCCACATCGGTAACTTCAGCATTTATGAAGAGTTATTAGAGTTAACTCGAACTGCAAAAGCTGAAAATTACGCTTTCGGTTGTTTATTGACTATACAGGGTGACTCAGAAGACCTCTTTTGATCCAGCGGCCCCATATTCTGTTGTGCATTATTAATCATTAGATGAAGTTCCCAACAATGTTCATTAAAGTTTTTGAATGCTTTCGACATGTCAAAGTTTTCTTCATATTTTTGATGGAGTCAACCCTAAATTTGGTTGACCTCTATTCTCTCTTCTTTGATATAAGGATGAATGCGTCAGATAAGACACTTAACACATAATAGTAAAAAGCCTATAATTTTCTTGCATCAGAGAGGCAAGTTGATTTTTTTTTTTCAAGATTGAATTAAGTCTTGAATACCAGTATGATATGCGAAATACCTACGCAGAGTAGAAGTAGACGTAGCTACATACATCTGCATAAAACTGCAGTTTAAACCCAACTACAAGGTTTTTATAAAATATTAGCTCCCTATGAAAATTAATTCCATTTGTTTAACAGGTATCTATCCTCAAAAGTAAGATATCGAACGACCTAACTGTTTACGTTACTCTTTGGTGAAATACATTTTTATAAGAATTAATTGCAGTTTTAATCCTCCGATTGGTACAAATGCCACCAATATCTTGCAATTTCCTACACTATACTGCACGCCCATTGCTTCCGGCTTTCTTATTGGATATCGGCATCGGTTGAAGAATGCTTCAAATCCGAAAGATTTTTTAAACTGAAATGATTTTGAATGTTATTTAATCATAAAAATAAGATTCAAAATCATTTCAGCTTACAAAAATCTTTTGGCGTGCCGCCGTGCCGCCGCGCGCGGCCTTTGAGCTCGCCGCCACCTCGGAAAGAAAATCACTAAAAGATTCCGTACATGTGTAATAATAACGCGATTCTATTCTAAGACCGGGCAATCTTTTTGGGGTTTTTGGATACTGTATTCGATTATTTTGGAATTAGATTTGTTTCATAATTATGGCAATGTATTTTATTTCTTTATCATTTAAAAAATACAGAAAATAGGTAAACCACTAAGATTTGTAATTAATGCTACAAATACTAGTCAACCTCGATAATACAATTTTAACTGGCCGCTTATCACATCATGGGACAGAAATACCGTAAGCAAAATGTAGGTGCACTGCTATCACTAGGTACAATATTTTATTTTAAAAATAGTACCTATTTATTATCGGAATTCACTTAATATCTTATTGATCCCTAAAATTGTGTACATTTTTATTATTGTAGGCTAGTTAAGTAATTAGGCATTTATTTCGCTAGTTCACTTCATTCTTTCGAGCTGGATGCTGTCGTATAGTTTCGCGTTGGATTGCAGTGAATTTTGCTAGGAATCATGACCGAATATGCGAACAATGAATATTATGACATGATAATGTGTGTAGGTGCGACTGACGATAATCTTGCAGCAGCAAGACAACTGTCTAAGTTCTGTGTACCTTTTGTGTTTGTTGTCCTTATTGTGAATAATATGTTCATGTGCTAAAACTATGAGTGTACTTACGTGTACCTACGTGTGTAAAGCTGCGCAGGATTTGAAAAGGAAAATGGTATGGTATGTACAAACTTAATAATTACCGTACTGATCATTTCACTCGCGCGATGAGGCAACAGCTCGCCAGGTCAAAGGACGCGACAATACCTACATACCTACGGCCTGCGGTCATTGATTTATTTGGCTCCGCCTATCTAGGGTTGCTACGACATAGCAAAATTAAAATATTATTTGTATTTTGTAAGAGAAAACCGAAATTATTTAAAGTTGAGATATGACCATGGCCACCTTCCAGAATAACTAATAGTGTATTAAACAATACACTGTTTTCGGTATAACAGGGGTATTTTGAATCACACTGTATAAACAACGACGGAAATAACTATTGTAATGTTGCAAACGTTAATATAGGTGTAAGTTTGTGGATTATCCTAAATTTAAAATACAGTGAGCAAGCTTTGACAGAGTCGTAGAAAACTTGGTTTTATTGGTTTTTTTGTCGAAAAAGTAGCTTTGAAGTGGCTATATGTCGATCTTTGGAGGAAAATTTAAGTTTCTTTCTACCTATTCTATCTCAAAATCATTTAGAAGCTTTCCAGCGCAGCACGTGCTAGAGGAGGTTGGAACAACAATCCTACAGCTAGACATTCAGTGTTAGTTAACCCGGCGCCAATGACGTGAAAATAATTACGGTGACGATGACACCGGGTCATGGTGACCCGGTTTTTATTTTTATTTTTTGTTATTAGTTTTTTTAGTTGCCTTTATTTTTATTATTGTGTATCAAAAAAGGGTATTTTGGTTTGGTACTGAAATAAAAATAATACTTATAAAATAAATAAATCAACATTTATTAACATTCTCAGTAACACATGCAAAATCAACTATAAAAACGTAACATGTTGATATTTTTTCATTTTTAGTTATTTATTATTAGAAACAATAGGAACTTGTAGTCTTATTGACTAAAAAAAAGATCAAAAAAACTTATTATATAAAAAATATAGTGATCAGTCTTCTTCTTCCTCGATCACAGCCATCGAACTGCTGCAATTATTGCAGTATGGTACAAAATGGTCTGGACATACAAAGATGCGGCATGCCTGACAAGTGTGCGATGTTTTCTTGTCCTTCTTTGATGGACATATTTGACATCTCTTGCGAGATCCTGGAACTTTTTGGGGAGGTTCTTCGGTAGGTTCACCTACGAAATCTGCAATTCTTGACGAGGTAAATTCACGCGTCCTTTCCGAACTTATAAATGCTCGTGTAACAGAGCACGACCCAGTTTTTTTTAGAAAATGTCGCCTTTTTGTGCGTGTATCACTGTTATTAGCTCGATGACTATGTTTGCATTTATGCCTGATATATTCAACATAGCATAAAAAATTGTTAGTAGCCATCGTTTTGAGTTTCTGATTACGTTGTAAGTAGCACAAAGTTCATCAGCTACATCTACTCCGCTCTTGGTGTCATTGTAAAATGTTATTATTTAAGTTGTTGTTGTACGGATACCAGGTCTTGATCAGATGAATTCGAGTCAGTATCGCTTGCATCTTGTTCACTTTCGCTGTTATAATGTGTTCACTACGCTGAGATAAGTGGTCATCATCAATGTCCGAAGCAGCCTAGGAATCTTGTAAATCTTCATTGTCAGAGTCCGAGTCTTCTAACAACGCCATTATTCTCTCCGGATCATTTGCTACTGACATATTTATAAAAAACCTAAAAAATAACAAAGAAATTAACATTGAACACTAAAGTAACGAATAAAAGTAAGTCACAAAATTACGACGCCAGCGATGACGCTGGGTCATACTTACCCGTTTCAACTTGACGCACGTGTATCTCACTCCGCGAACGGCGTCGCACTGATCATATCAACCAGCATTTATGAAGAGTTATTAGAGTTAACTCGAACTGCAAAAGCTGAAAATTACGCTTTCGCCTGTTTATTGTAATGTTGCAAACGTTAATATAGGTGTACAGGTCAGTGTTAGTTAATCAGCATTGAGCAATCAATAGTACTGCCAGCTGCAATATAGCATTTTTTGGACCTAAAAGCAGCTATATTCTGAATTGAAGGCCACAAGCGTACCCTTAAAATGCTTGCATTTTAAGAAAGAACATGTGAACTGCTATAATGCAATCAGCTATTCTGTGACCTTAATTAACAATGACATAATGCATCTTGCTGAACATAGCTGAACTTTTACAATGTTAGTTATTACACGCAATCATATTATAGCTCTTATTTAGCCCACGGGTGAAGTCTTATAATGCTAAATTACAGCAAACTGCTGTATATTAAGCCACATGTTACCTTTGATCCTGGTTAGAGCTGAATACTTGTACTAACATGGGCAATTAATCTACTATGTGCTGTTAAATAAGCTATTATAGTGCCCGTTTTATCTGTTAAACGCCCCACCGCCATCATTGCGATATGGAATTTTATTTAGAAATGTGGAAATCTAAACGAAAAACTGGCGGAATCTGTTTCCACAGATCCCTAAAACCCAATTCCTACAGAAACTTTAGCGGTTCATTTGGTACCTACAATATTTGCGTATAAATGTTACCCACTAATGGATCAGTGGCTGACTTGTTTGACCCAAGAACTACTCGTGTCAGCTTGTTGCGGATTTATGTACCACAAGTGAACTCTTATTCATCCTATAGCATTTAATTGGGGTTAATGCGGTGCACATTGTGTGTCCGCCATTTTTCAGGTTCTAATCTCTATATTAGAATAATATTAACAATTTATTTTTGTTTAGTCAACGAAAATAACAACTAGATTAGAAAAGGATTCAAATTATGTATAAGTAAACAGCTTATTGTCAAATTACATGTCATTTAAAGAGATATTTTTAGCTTTTTTTTTCTATCATCAACCGATTTTATTCTATAAATTTCAAGTAAACAGTCATATTTTAAAAACGCGTGAAAAATTTTCGTTTATGTCCATACGGTATTTGACAACAAACTTGCTTTCCCAATAAAATTTTACGCATGTGTAAGAAAATAAACTGGTAAATATCGGTATTACTGGTTCTGCATTAAAAATATAAAACTTATCTCACAAATGGGTACCAAGTAGTCGGTATTGGTGAAACTCGAAGTGAACCCCAACCCATTACATGTGGAGTACCACAAGGTTCTATATTAGGCCCTCTATTATTCCTTATCTACATCAACAATATTAATGAAATCGGTTTTAAGGAAGTTATTTCACTGTATGCCGACGATACTAGTCTTTTTTATTTTGGCAGTAATAATAATAACCTAATAATAATAATGCCAAAACCCACATTTAAAAACTCGCAACATCGCAGAATAAAATGATTAAAGCCTTATTCGATTATGATTATTTTACATCTTCTCATAGGTTCTAAAAGAAACAAAATTAATAAATATTGATCAAATTTATAAATATAACACTTATATTGTATACTTGTACGTAAAATAATTAATAGAGACATACACACACATATAACTTTTACAAGAAGAATGCAAATTTAAAAGCGCATGACGAGGCAGGCTAACAATTTAATTTTAAGAACACCGAGAACCCACTACGATAGAAAGACTGTTGTATATGAGGATGCTCAACTAACTCTATACCTAAAGTAATTAGGGAATCGAAATCACTTCCAACTTTTAAAAGGTTATTAAAGCACCATCTTCAGAATAGTGTTTAAATTGTATGTTTTTACTGTATTTTAATTTTAGTTTTATAGCCCAGCGAAACCGTTGCTTATCTTTATCTTAACTATTATATTTTCATCATATATAGAAGTGAATAATTGTATTCTTTTGAGTGAATTAAATTGTCTTAAACCGTATATATCAAAAATCCAAAAATTGTCACAAACACCTATCACAAAATCGTTCGCGCATACAACACCAAAATAATAAATAATATACAACGTATTCACAATTTTGCCACTTGTGAATTTTAACAGCTGCTGGATTTCAACGCTTTAAAATGATCCCCGGCTGTAGTTTGAGCTGAAAAATAGGTAACCCACGTGTAATATGTCAGCCATGTGCTGCATAGGTAACACCCACTCTAATAATCAGCCAATGTTCAGCTCTTGAGGTGAATTTTACCCTTATTAATGCTAATATAATGCAATTAGTTACAGTAATTCAGCTCACAGCTGTTAAATTTGTGCCCTAATCAGAGTTATATCAGCTGAAACAGTGCTGCTAATGTTCTTATTCAGCAGGCTTGTACAGCTCAAGATTCTATGGCAGACAGTTATTCAGATGATATACAGCATTTTTGTGCTACTTGGGCTATACAGAGTGTACCAGAGAGGTGTGATCAAATTTAAGGTTGTTACAGACTGTCAAACTAAACCACCTTCGCCATGGGATCAACATCGTAATCGAGAAATAATTACCGAATGATAAACCCTTCATTACCGGATTACACGAACCGGAGTCAGAGTTTTCTCACACGACCTCAACATAAACATATCCAGCCCGCTGGGAATATTCAACACTGGAGAGTTATGGATAATATCCATATACGTATAATCTCTGACAGTGCCTCAGTACTCCAATTCTTAGAGAAAAAATATTGTGTTGGTAGGAAAGTGATGAGCGTTGCAAATAATCAAAACAATTTTAAATTATATTTTTAATTTACAATTGCTTGTCTCTATAGTAGGCACCGTTGTTATCTACAAGCCATTTCCAGCGATTAGGGTAAAGCATGGATACCTTCAGCGTATAAACTTGGGAGCCGTGAAGCAAAAAAGCTTTCGAGGAAATCTGTTAACTGTGCTCTATCATCAATTTTTTTGTCCTGTGTATGATTAGTATGATTACTGAGAGAGCGAAACAAATGAAAATCCGTTGGCGCTAGATCGGGTGAGTAAGGTGGATGTGGCAGTAGCTCCCATTCAAAATCCAATAGCTTCTGACGAACGACTTTGGCTATGTGCGGCCGAGCGTTGTCGTGAAGGAAGTATATCTTTGAGTGATAACGGCGCTTTTTTTATTTCTGTTCGGAGTCAGTCAAGCTGATGGCAGTACCTATATTGTCGAGTCCACGGTGATATTATCTGGTAGTAGCTCTCAGTATAAAATTCGCTTTGCGTCCCACCATACAGATAATAAAACCTTCTTTGCACGTGGTTCATTATTCGGCGTCGGCACAGGTGTTTGATTGCAATCTAGCCACTGACACTTACGCGTGTGGTTCACATACAAAACCCACTTCTCATCTCAAGTAACCAGACTGTCAAGCCAATGTTGGGTGCGACGTCAGGACAAAAGACTCATGCAAGTGTTGGCGCGATTATGTAACTGCGTGGCACTCAGCTGGTGTGGTACCCAAGATCCTAATTTCCAGATTTTACCCAGCTTGTGTAAGTGTTCCAATACTTGCACATGACTGCAAATGAGCTCTTCAGCAAGATTACGAGAAGTAAGACGGGGATCATTTTCAATTAATTCTTGTAAACGATGTACGTCAACTTCAACTGGTCTTCCACTACGGGCCAAATCCTTTACTACTCACAATTAAGTAGTACACTACCCACAGTATCGGCACGTACCTACATACTTACCAGCCCCCCCTCGCGTACAGTGGGGCCACGACCTGCCGTACCTACTCCCAACTAAGTAGTACACTACCCACACTATCGGCACGTACCTACATACTTACCGCCCCGCCTCGCGTACAGTGGGGCCACGACCTGCCGTACCTACTCGCAACTAAGTAGTACACAACCCACACTATCGGCACGTACCTACATACTTACCGCCCCGCCTCGCGTACAGTGGGGCCACGACCTGCCGTACCTACTCGCAACTAAGTAGTACACTACCCACACTATCGGCACGTACCTACATACTTACCGCCCCGCCTCGCGTACAGTGGGGCCACGACCTGCCGTACCTACTCGCAACTAAGTAGTACACTACCCACACTATCGGCACGTACCTACATACTTACCGCCCCGCCTCGCGTACAGTGGGGCCACGACCTGCCGTACCTACTCGCAACTAAGTAGTACACTACCCACACTATCGGCACGTACCTACATACTTACCGCCTCGCCTCGCGTACTGTGGGGCCACGACCTGCCGTACCTACTCGCAACTAAGTAGTACACTACCCACAGTATCGGCACGTACCTACATACTTACCAGCCCTCCCTCGCATACAGTGGGGCCACGACCTGCCGTACCTACTCGCAACTAAGTAGTACACTACCCACACTATCGGCACGTACCTACATACTTACCGCCCCGCCTCGCGTACAGTGGGGCCACGACCTGCCGTACCTACTCGCAACTAAGTAGTACACTACCCACACTATCGGCACGTACCTACATACTTACCGCCCCGCCTCGCGTACAGTGGGGCCACGACCTGCCGTACCTACTCGCAACTAAGTAGTACACAACCCACACTATCGGCACGTACCTACATACTTACCGCCCCGCCTCGCGTACAGTGGGGCCACGACCTGCCGTACCTACTCGCAACTAAGTAGTACACTACCCACACTATCGGCACGTACCTACATACTTACCGCCTCGCCTCGCGTACTGTGGGGCCACGACCTGCCGTACCTACTCGCAACTAAGTAGTACACTACCCACAGTATCGGCACGTACCTACATACTTACCAGCCCCCCCTCGCATACAGTGGGGCCACGACCTGCCGTACCTACTCGCAACTAAGTAGTACACTACCCACACTATCGGCACGTACCTACATACTTACCGCCCCGCCTCGCGTACAGTGGGGCCACGACCTGCCGTACCTACTCGCAACTAAGTAGTACACTACCCACACTATCGGCACGTACCTACATACTTACCGCCCCGCCTCGCGTACAGTGGGGCCACGACCTGCCGTACCTACTCGCAACTAAGTAGTACACAACCCACACTATCGGCACGTACCTACATACTTACCGCCCCGCCTCGCGTACAGTGGGGCCACGACCTGCCGTACCTACTCGCAACTAAGTAGTACACTACCCACACTATCGGCACGTACCTACATACTTACCGCCCCGCCTCGCGTACAGTGGGGCCACGACCTGCCGTACCTACTCGCAACTAAGTAGTACACTACCCACACTATCGGCACGTACCTACATACTTACCGCCCCGCCTCGCGTACAGTGGGGCCACGACCTGCCGTACCTACTCGCAACTAAGTAGTACACTACCCACACTATCGGCACGTACCTACATACTTACCGCCCCGCCTCGCGTACAGTGGGGCCACGACCTGCCGTACCTACTCGCAACTAAGTAGTACACTACCCACACTATCGGCACGTACCTACATACTTACCGCCCCGCCTCGCGTACAGTGGGGCCACGACCTGCCGTACCTACTCGCAACTAAGTAGTACACTACCCACACTATCGGCACGTACCTACATACTTACCGCCCCGCCTCGCGTACAGTGGGGCCACGACCTGATTAACGTAATTAAAACAATCGAATGTTATAAAAATGGTAATTATTGCCGCAATAAAATAAATCATATCTCCTATCGGGTAACTGACCTCTGAATAAGAACAAACGTTTTAAAAGTAACGTCAATATAAACAGATAACCTTTACGTACGAGTTTTGCGTTTCAATTATCTTAATTTTAGCCATTATCGCCTTGTGAGTAGGTATAGTATAGTAACGCTAATTCATTACTTTGATATCAATTGAGCACGAGATTGGGTTTTTTAACACTTTATTACGCTTTAGTTTATAATGTTGTTGGTATTTAGCAATTAAAATTATCAACGATATCGTATTCAGTCATTCATGCGTAGGAAGTGTACCTACTGCAGTTGTAAATTTATTAACTCATCGCTTTTTAACCGACTTCAAAGAGGTACATTCAAAGGGACTTCAGTTCGTTGGAATCCTTTTTTTAATGTAAGTTCTCTGATTACTCGAAGAGCACTGGACCGATTTGCAAAATTCTTTTTTGGTTAAAAGGGTATATGTAGTTCCTAGATGGGTTACGGTTCCGCAAGTTACTTAGTAGAAGTAGTTGGTGAAGTAGTTGGGAAGTTACCAGCTCGCAGTTACAGTCCTCCTCGCCGGTTTAAATTCCTTAATCAAATACTTTAGTACTTACTTTAAATCGGCGACATGTTATTTACAATAACAGCCTATAACGTGGACTGCTGGGACAAAGGCATCTTCTCTTCTAAAGAGAGTCGGCCGTAATCCATCACGCGGAGTACTATTATTGATTCTGTGCACGCGAGCCCAGTGCGGGTTGGTGACTTTCTATAGACTAGTACTATTTGTTTTGTATATTTTATCTCGTGCTAGCTTTCTATCTTTTTATCTAGTGCTGGTAAAATAATAGCTATTACCCATCAAGGTAGCTGGAAGACTGCCCACGCCTCGGGTCACCGCACTTCTTTTTTCAAAAACGTGGGCTTGGTTTCAGCGCAATCAAGTCTTGTCTTTGCAAAAAAAAAAAAAAGCTCCCTCTCTCAAGGTGGAGGTAGGCCCCCCTGAACTGATATTTGTGATCATCTATGCAATGTCCAGTAACGAACTTCTTCCTTTTGATAATATGTAATATGATTTGGTGTCCATAAAAAAACTTTTTGACAAAAAATAACAACGGACTTCCAAAAAAAACAGTACAAAGTGAAAAATAACTTTAAATATTGATAATAGTGAAAAAAAATATTTTTCATTTTGTACTGTTTTTTTTTGGAAGACGGTTGTTATTTTTTATCAAAAAGTTTTTTTATGGACACCAAAGACTACAAGACTGTTCAAATAACTATACATCGGAATCCTTAAGTTTCTTTATCAAAGCAGAACGAAATCTATTTGCTGACACTGATAATAAATCTAATTTTGTAGTTTCTGAACAAAAATCATTATAGTTTTTGCACAAGCGACGTAGAGGCGCCCGCAAACCAGCATTGGTGCGGCAATGGGACACAGCAAAAAGAGGACGTGCGCGCACCTCTCGTCTAATAACAGTTCTTGGGACATAGTAGCATATTTTATTAGTAATCTCAAGGCAATTATACCTGTTATAGCATACATCGAAAAGAAACATAATTTCTAGATATAAACATCTAGACTTCAGGCTCATTAGATCGTATTTATTAAGTAGATAAGTAGATTTTTATAGGTTGGGATATTGTGGGAGCACCTATAGTGCATCGATCTGAGGAATTTGCGCTGCACTTTTTCTAGCATCTCAACATATTTATTATAAAAAGGGTTCCACACTACCACTGCATATTCGAGTTGAGATCGAACTAGTGCTTTATAGAGATGAGAATAAGTGCTTGCGTGTTTAAATTCAGTAGCTGATCTTTGTTTTTTTTTTTTTTTTTTGTGATGGGTTTGCTCTTGAGTCTAGTCTAGGTCAGAGGTGACAGAGACAAAGTCGACGATGGAGTGAGCTTACCCAGAAGAAGCCTGTTCACTCTCACTTTGAAGAGATTAGGGTTGTATACGTTCGGAAACACAGACGCAGGTAGTGAGTTCCACTCTTTTGCTGTGCGCATTATAAAAGACATTTGGAAGCGCTTAGTGCGAATTGGTGGAATAGCAACCAGGTAGGGATGGTAACTGGCAGTGCGTCTAGATGTCCGGTGGTAGAAAAACGATCTCATAACGAACCCGTACCCGTGCCTTTCATGCAGCACTGGCAGGCCTTACATGCACCCGTATATCGGGCTTGGGGCAGGTAGAATTGTTAACCAGTTACTATTACTATGAATCTGACATTTTTATATTTTTGACATTTTTAATTATTATTATTTTTGTTATTTCATTCATTCATTAATTCATTTTGACATTTTTAATTATTATTATTTTTTTTTATTATTATTATTATTTGGATTTATTTAGTCACAATATTATTTTCGAGTTTTATCTGTTTTTAGTTTGATTTATAGGAGTGAGTATGTATATGAGTGTACAACTATGGACTAGTACTAAGTCTGAAATAAATATAATTATTATTATTATTATACGATAAGCCTTTTTGGTGATGTTATCAATATGTTGATCAAGGTGAAGTTTGTTATCTAGCAGTACCCCTAGGTCTCGCACGGATGGAGCTTTCAATAGAGTTACATTGTTTAGATTATAATTATGATTTAAAACGTTTTTATTTTTTGTGAATGATATTGTTAAACATTTAGAAATACTAAGGTAAAGTTTGTTTTGAATGCAGTATTCAGAGAATCGATTTAAATCTTCTTGTAACTGACAACAATCTGCAGGTTTTCTTATAGCTAAGATTTTTAGGTAGTCAGCATAGAGAAAAAATTTTGAGTGTCAGAAACAATTTCCAATATCATTTATGAACAAAATGAATAAAAGAGGCCCTAAAATTGAGCCCTGGGGTACGCCAGATGTTACGACAGCAGTCGCCGAGTGGAATCCTTTGATAACAACCCTTTGTGATCTATTACTAACATATGATGCAAACCAGCGAAGCAAATCTCCTCGCAAAATTGCATTTAACGGCATACGTTAAATGCAATTTTGGTAAGAAGCAAATGTTCGATTAAATGCTTCTAGTGAGTTTTTATTCGCCATTGTACACTCATCCCATAGTGGTACACAATATGTTTTTTCAAATAAAGAAACACACATGCATACATGTAATTCACATCAACAGTTCAAAACTTACCGTTTGTGTAAATGCGGTTGACAATTTAATTCAAATAAAGCCTGTAAACGATATAAAACACCGACGGCTCGCTAAAAAACTGAGAAAAGTACACGCACACATTATATACCTACATAGTACATTTGAACAAAAAATATAAACACAAAGCAATAATTATCGCTGACAATTTGCTCTAATCGAAGCACGTCCAAAATGAAATGACCGCATGAATGACATAACATCATGCTTTTACTGTCAACACTGAAAAAGTTTCAATTCTGAAAAAAGGTTGAATTTGACAGCAAAATCCCCATTTACTAAATAATCCGCCATTTATTGAATTCATTTGTTACAAAAAATGTGATAAATAAAGAACCGCTCTACCGATTTTGTGCAAACTTCACAAAAACCATCTACTAAATAGTCCGAACAAAGCCTAAACATTTGGTTTGGATAGGTGAGCCCGTTCTCGAGTTATAAAATTACAACGAAAAGTGGCATTGATTTGTATAGATATAGATTCTGGGGCATTGTTCACACACGGTCATCTGATCCCAAACGAAGCAGAGCTTGTACTATGGAAACCAGATAACTGATATACTACATATACTTACTAATATATACCTAATTAGTTTTATGGTTTTAAATGGGAACTTTTTAATAGATATTCCATGCCTACATAGAAATATTCTGCGGCCGGTATGGACTAAAACACTATTTCAGAGATTTTATATATTATATATTTTTCATTTCATTTTCTTATTAAGTAGTTCAATCAACGAGCTCAAAAAATGCAGTCGCGTATTTTATGAAAAACTTGCTTCGGAATTTTGGCTTTATATAAATAGATAAGAAAAAATTACGAAAAGCGAGGCCGCTATAAACTAAACTAATAACTATTCTCCGCCACTCAATTAGTCAAAGTTGTAGAAGTCTTTCAGTTTCTCAGAATAAGAACGCCAAAGTTGGCCATTTTACGCAAAAATCACGGTCGAAATGTAATCTGACCAAATCGCTGACACTTACAGTAGGTTTAATCTGATGGGGTGAGTAAGTACGTAGGTGACTTGCGTATTACATCTAAACAAAAACAAAACCGCGATAAAATGATAATAAAACATTAACAACATCATTACATGAACGTAAACCGCATATTGTTGTATGAGAAAAATCCCAAACTGCTCTATCTACGCTAACGCGACACTGTACCTACGTACTGCGTTATCTACTGCCACATAAGAAGACAATACAGAAGGCCCACTTTGAAAGAACACTCAACACAAAGACATGACTTTTGAAAAAGAAGTGCGACGACCCGAGGCGTGGGCAGTCTACCAGCTACCTTGATGGGTAAAAGCTATTATTTTATCAGCACTAGATAAAAAGACAGAAAGCCAATACCAGCTAGCACTAGATAAAAATATACAGAACAAATACTAGTACTAGATAAAAAGTCATCAACTCGCACTGGGCTCGCGTGCACATAAACAATAATAGTACTCTCCGTGATCGATTACGGCCGACTCTCTCTCGAAGAGAAGATGCCTTTGTCCCAGCAGTCCACGTTAATAGGCTGATATTGCAAATAACATGTCGCCGATTTAAAGTAAATACTAAAGTATTTGAATAGGGAATTTGAATCGGCGAAGAGGACTGTAACTGCGAGCTGGTTGTACGGTCACCAAATCGCAAACCCTTTGATGACTTTGATAATTTTGTTCCTTACAATGGTCGCGCCTATAAACACAATGTCATTCTATCTAGCTGACCCACCTGAGCCACATCAACGAAACCGATGTAGACTGTTAGCTTATTAAAAGTACTTGTCTTATTTAAAAACAATATTGTGGTAGTATTACATATCGCCTATAAGTAAATTGTGAAATTGGAAAATAAAGTTGTTATTGTTAGTATTATTGTCTAATCAATCGAAAATATTCAATGTATGTACGTTCCACTACTAATCGTAAGACAAAAATATATATTATATATATATATATATATATTATATTATATTATCCTGGGACATTCCACACACGGTCATCTGATCCCAAACTAAGCAGAGCTTGTACTATGGAAACCAGATAACTGATATACTACATATACTACTTTTTTTTTGTAAATACATACCTACTTACAGTAAAATGGCATTTCGGATTCTATCCAGCCGGGCCTTTGTTATTCTATTGCTTAGAAGTTAGATTCTTGAAAATTTTATTAGAGATACTTCTTCCAATATGCTTTTCAAATTATTTATTTATTTTCAAAAACCTTGGATACAGAAGAAATTACTAATTCACGGTAATAAATAATGTTTTTTTCTGAAGAATTTTCATAAGTTTAGATAAAGTGGTGCACATAATTAGGTATTACAACACTCGTGTCACAACGCACTTATGCTTTTAATAATACCTACGTGCTTTTAATAATAGCTACTATTTTGCTGACCCTACGTGCAATTCACTTACAATATAATGCTTCAAGATATATTTTAAATTTAAAATGTCAATGTTTCATATAATTTAATGTTATTTTTGACTTAACATTTGCACAACCGAAAGGTTGAATATAGTGTAACAAACAAACTGTATAACATCTTATGTACATCCTATATTCTAGTAAATAAAGTCAAGTCAATCAAGTCATAAATTCATTCATTCATTTAATAAGTAAAGTTATTTTTTTCTTAGCTTACCATCAGCCACTTGTTGCCAACTTCAGGCCTGACCGGTGCGGTAACTGAAACTCACAATTTCACGGAACTCCCACATAGGTACAGACGCCAGCAGGTCAACCTACCCGAAACTGTCAGATTTTCCCAATCAACCTTGAACCTAATGCCTTAGCAATAAAGTCGAAAATCTATTAAAGAAATCTGACAGATTGTAGTAGCTTGATGTGCTGGTGTCTGTACTTACATTTTTCTCCATTTATTATTCAAAAATACAATTATGTACTTATTGCATCTAAAAAAACAAAGTAAGTAGGTACATTGAAAATGCTTTAATTTAGCGTGCGATTTTCACTTGTAATCATCAACCTTTGGTATGCGGACATATCGGCCGTAAATCTGCTCTGAAATGAAAAAAAAAACCTCAATCGAAGAAAACTTGCATCAAAAGGAATGCAATGAGTCTAAAAAGTCTAGTACCGAGCAAATACAATAGCTACGGCAGTGTTAGAAACCGTAAGAATATCTGTTGCAAATACCAAAAAGTTTAGGATGTCATCTTATATCGACCGTAAATCTGCTCAGAACTGAAAAATATTATAATCGGTAAAAGCTTACTTTGTAAAGTATGTCGAGTTTTTTGTGTGTCAGGCAAATACAATGGCTACGGCAGTATCGGAAACCGTAGTCAATCTGTTTCAACGAAAACAAACGGCGCGGATTGGAACTGCGCCTACAAATTCACAGATATCCCTTATTCACTGTAACAAGTTGTTTTAATAGAGCTATGTTACGCAATCATGCGCTTACGTCAACCAATTGTCATCGCTGTGGTGTTTATAAAAAGCGCTGCATGGGTCAGTGAGACACACCCCAACACGTGGAGCGTGTTTACATGACGGCATGCTGTTTTGCTGATAGGGCTTATAATGGCGTTGATAAGTGATTGTGGACTAAGTAGAAAGAGTGGAGAATTATCTAATATGTTTTTTAGGAGTCACTGCTAGCTGAGGCAGTAATAATAACACTTGTGGAAATCCAAGCGAATGGTGGTAGGTAAATGATTCATGTAGAATATACACCAGCACTCTAATTGCGTAACACACTATCGATCCGAATTTGAGTCTTTTTGAAGCAAATTTCTAATCCATCCATATGTTCGAAAAATGTGTCTGCTCGGCAACGTAAATAACGCAATGAATGTTGTTGAACTGTCCAAATTAAACCGATTCTGATTGATAGTGTGTTACGCAATTAGGGTGCTGGTATATTAATATTGCCGTTCTAAAAAAAAAAAAAAATGTTAGCGTTAGTGGAGTTCTGGCGTTGACTGTACGTTACTTCTTTTGCTTCGTCCACACTCACACCAAGTCCACGTCCGGTCCTATTTATTTGTTTGGATTACAGAATTATATGATTATTATGATCTTGACGAGCAACAAACCAATATAATTTGTATATAATATACAAATAATTACTTCATATCATATTCCTCAAACTCTAAGAAGCGAATACCGCTACAATACTATTGTTTTTGGCATACCTACCAGAATAGTGCTGATTGTCTTCTCATGACCCAAAGTTTTCTTCCAGGAGACCCACGGAGCGATCTATTGGAAGACCTGTCTTCGATATAGCTATCTAAAAGAGATGGTATTAGTCCATTCTCTTTTCTATCCCAAGAAAACCAAGTTTTCTCTCAGAAACAATACCTAGCACAAACGCAAAAGCATTACAATAAACACGAGGCGATCTGCATCATTTAGTGAAGGGTCGACTGTCATTGTCTTGTTATTACAACAATCGAACGATGTGCTGGCGCGATAACTTATCTTCTCGCCATTATTAATTAAATCGTTACTTTCAGTGATAAAATAGTCTTTCGACCAATGACTCTACGTTGAACTCTAGTTGAGCGAGAAGGTTCTAGAATGTTAGTAGGTTATTGTTACAAAGTATAAAATCAGTCTGATAATAATTGGAGTATGTTGCTATGGTCGCGATATCATACTTTACTAAGTAGCTATGGCAAGGTTACAGGGTCTTGGATTACAAGAGGACTACCACATTTTTAATTAGGTATAATTAAAAGGTAAAACTAGAAAATCGAGCTACATAAGTGAGGCAACAGAAGAATGCATTCGGTTTGATCATTTTGCGATGAGTGCGCCATAATTATTAGTAAAGATCGGATAATCGGATTCATATTTACCTAATGTTAAGGTGTTGGCTAATATGGAATGGGATTTTGTATCGAAAAAATCCCGGGATTACGGGATCGCAAAAATTTAGAGTTCTGATTATAGACTCGAATGCATATTTACTTACGGTCAAGTGATGGCTAATACGGCTTGCACTTTTGTGGCAATCGTAAAAATGTCGCGATTCTGGAATTGATTTTAGTACTTTTTGACTATACGATCGAATGCTAGCTTATGTTGTAAAGTAGGTTGCTAAACTGGCAGCAAACGTCAGGATAGGTAATGTTATGTTAAAAATTAATTTCAAGTAAACAAGCATAGGAACAGGGCCTCAAGTCTGCTATTACAACAGTGTTAGAATGGTCCATCATTGATTTCATAATTGTTGATTTTGACAAGTTTAGTAAGATAAGATAAGATAAGATTTATTTATTTGTATAAACATGGTAAATACATACAGAACCATGCAAGATCATAATAAATTACATTATAGTCCAGTCATGTTTAGCCTTATAATATATTGGCGTACAAATATTTTGGTCACATTTATTATAAAAAGAAATTAACCAAACTGCTATGTCAAACTTACAACTATATTATAATAAAATTAATGTCAGACAAATTTTTCGACTAAAAATTCAGACACACTATAATATGCTTTTTGCAACAAAAACTTTATCAAGTGACGTATGAACGCATTGACATTTAGCTCCTTCCAATATTTAGGTAGCTTGTTAAATATAGTTGGAGCCATGCAGATGATACTTTTGCGCATGAGTGCAGTTTTAGCAGGATATACGCGAATTATGCTCATATCCCGTCTATTACGTGGGACAGCGTCCTGTAAGCGTGGAAATAATTCGGGATTCGCTTTAACAAACATTACAGTTTCGAGGATGTACAGACAAGGTAAAGTTAATATCTTGTATCTTATAAAATACGGTTTACAAGTATCAACAGTCTTTTGCCTAAACATGGACCTAATGCATCTTTTTTGGGATTAAAATGCGATGTTAAAATCGGTAGAATTTCCCCAAAAGATGATGCCGTATCGTGGTAGGCCACAATTAAGGTATCTACATTTACGACTGCAGCTAGGGAATGTAAGGCAAAAGCAGAACTACTAATTTTTTTACAGAGATTCTCTATATGTGATTTCCGGTCCAGTCTTTTGTAGACAAAATTGAAAGCGTTAATACAACTAAATACCTCGGACTAATAATAGATTATTAGTCCGAGGTATTTAGTTGCATTAACGCTTTCAATGGTTTTATTATCAATATTAATGTCCAAATTATTTCTAGTGCGACGCTGGCTGAAATGCATGATCTTAGTTTTATTTAAATTGATCTTTAAATTATTATAGTCTAACCATTGTATTATAGATGTCAAAGAGGTGTTTATGTCAAGTTTGTATAGGGCCAAGTCATTATTATTATTAGCAATTGTCACTGTACCTGTATCTGCAAATAGAGTCATAGGATGTGAAGTTGATTTTGGCAAGTCATTAATATATAAAGTAAAGAGAGGAGGTCCTAATACACTACCTTGTGGAACACCAAAGGTAACATGACGTTCATCTGAAACATATATCTCTTCTTTTTTAGTAGCTATATTGATTCTAGTTATTTCTGTCTTTTGCTTTCTATTGCCTATGTAATGTAATCTACTAATATAATGGCGTCATTATGACTTTCCAATGGTCAACCACTGACACTCCATTGAAAGAAATGGCTTAAAATGGTAATCTCGTGCATAATGACAAATGAAAGACTGACAAAACAAAAAAAAAAAAAAAAACTAGGTATGCCATAGGCTTCTACTACGTTCACCTATATTACCAAGGGGTATCGTAGGTAATCTGCTAAAATTTTGACAGTTCCTTTGATCAGTACCACGATTCTGTTACGAGACCACTGACCTACCAATGATCGACCATTATGAATTTAGCAGATTACGAACTTTTAGCAAAATGACAATGGGATCGTGTTGGAATGACGAATTTGTAAAAAATAGCAGACTTGGGGCTCAGTTATGTGACCCCGGTATTTTTAAATAAATAAAACTACATGTTTAAGAAGTCATTTCCATACAATGAATCCAATTAGTTATGCATTTCTGGATTTATTAGAATCCCGCGATTTATATTAAGAAAAAAAAAAAAAATTAAGAAGCCGCTTCTTTAATTTCTTAGCAAAAATTAACTTTAGGTATAATATGCATCCGATTATCCGATCTCTAATTATAAGTATGATAATTGCTCAAATCGAAAGAACACCTTTTCGGTTTCCGCCAGAACGAAATAACAACAATCAATCTGCCTAGCCTTTTCCCAACTATGTTGGGGTCGGCTTCCAGTCTAACCGGATGCAGCTGTATACCAGTATGGAGCGACTGCCAATCTGACCTCCACAACCCAGTTATTGAGTAATACATAACCCCTTGGTAAGACTGGTTGTCAGACTTTCGGGCTTCTGAGGACCCGTAACGACTGCCAAAGATCCACGAATGACAGCTGGGACCAACGGCTTAACGTACTTTCCGAGGCACGGAGGAGTCTCGGTATGTAAAGATGGTCACCCATCTATAGACCAACCCCGGCAAGCGTAGCTTAACCTGATGGATCGACCCGTGCGGCTGTTATCACTTAGGCACGAGCTCCTCCTCCTCCTCCGGAATAAAATAACGACATTCTAATGTTTTCATTTCATAGACAAACTGGTTCCTACACTTCCTGCGTTCTTAAACACCCTTTGTTAGTTTATTCTTTTTATCCCGATTGGACGAGTTTTTACGGAGATTTTCGAGAGCGTAGCAGCGTAGGCATCTACTGAAAAAAGTAATTGTTTTCATAATAATAATCGTTTTTATGTACTCGTACGTCGGTGTATCCATTTGAGGTCATTAGCATTATTTAGGTACAGCTGCACACGTCATAGGGAAAAATCTGTAATAATAATATAATATACTTTAGTTAAACCGGTTAAAACTGGTTTCAACAAAATCCTACGCCTAATAAAGGATAATTTAAGGAAAATATAAACTAAATTGGATAAAAAAAAACCCACTGGGAATATTTTTATGTGCGGAAAATTTACCAAAATAACTAGGTACATAAAACTTTACGTAAAATACATATTTTTGTTGTTACTCCTAATTAGAAACAACTAATTAGTATTCATAAATACGGAATTCTACTGAAACGGAATGTGCCAGTATATTTTTATGGGCGTTTCCAATATCAGTGATAAAGATTTGTAAGTAGGTACAAATATTCTTCCACGTTAACCAGAGAATCTAAAAACCCCGAAGGATCTTATCGACTATCGTCCCAAAAGTTATGTAGATATAATACCTAAAGGTTTTAAGGGAGTTTTTTAAAAGTTGATATCGTGTTCCTTTGGCATGCTTATCTACTATTAATGTAAGTATGACAACTTTTAAAAACTCCTGTAGGTACCTACTTGTACTATCCTTAATACCGTTAAATAGGATGATTTTTAACCGACTTCAAAAAAAGGAGGATGTTCCCAGTTCGTCTAAATCTTTTTTTTAAATGTATTTTCCCCGATTACTCGAAGACGGCTGTTTTTTTTTGTTTGAAAGGGTATACTTTCTAGTTGGTGCCATTATCATCAAGTCAGAATCTGATGATGGGATCCTGGAAAAATCGACGGAACTCTTCAAATATTATAGGCATACCTATAGCGATTTGGGTATTTTTATGCATAATATGTTCTTGGAAAGCACCATTTGGTCAAGTGGAACTGATGATGAAGATCACAGATGGCCACCGGAGCTACTCAATAATAAGTATTTCAAGGGTTGCGATTCGATGAGCAGTTGACATTAGGATATTGTAACTTAGATAAATTACAAACTGACCTGAAAGTGAAAAATAAAAAACCTTTTCAAAGAAAAAGAAAACAACCGACTTTCAAAAAAATACTACAAAATGAATAATAACTTTAATTTCGGAAGTAATTATTCACTTTGTAGTATTTTTTTGGAAGTCGGTTGTTTTTTTTTTTTTGAAAAAGTTTTTTATTCAATCGTCAGATAAGTTTTATCGGAGGAATAAATACGGCGTTTTTACAGCTTTTGCATAGAAAATATGTCAAACCACCATTTTTGTTCTACAGATAAAAGTTATCAGGCGACTGCAAAAGCGGCTCTGTTATAAAGTAGGTAATTGTTTAATTTGAACTTTCGTGTTCTATATGTCTGTACTGAAACAGAAACCAGGATTGCGATTGTCTACGGTCTTTTATGTCCGACCGAATTTCGTTTTCGGTTTTCGGCGGAAATATTCGTTTTCGGCTATTTTCGTTTCCCGCGGAAAAAATATTATACAGGATTTTTAGAAGCTGGGTGCAAATCCTTAAGGGGGGTGCCATACATGTCTTAGATGAAGTAGGTATGTTTTATTAATTTTAACTGCAAACTTTTAGTTTTTTTTTATTTTAAAAGCTTTTTGCAACCTGAAACGTGTCCAGATTTACCATACCAACTTTAACTGGGGCACTGTTGGCACTTAACTGTCAGAAATTGGGTTATTTAAAAAAAAAAAAAAAAAACTAGAAAATAGCAGTCGAAGACATCTATGACTCAAAATGCTCTAAATGGTGTCAACTATGACCCCCTTAGAACCTTGCTCCCAGCTTCCAAACACTCTGTATAATCAGTTCAAGAAAATCAATACTAACAATTATTTTATTTAGAGACATTCTATCGTTACAATAAAATTATTAATTTATTTTACTTTTGTCGAACAAAACAAACAAAAAAAAAATTTTTTTCCTTTTCGGTTCATGTTTTCGGTCGACGATGCAAAGGCCGAATTTCGTTTTAGTTTGCGGCTGAAATAAACAATCCATTTTCGGACTGCCTCTAATTAAAATTAAAAAAAAAAAAAACTCAATAGTAGATACTTGCCTACCTGTTCATTAGAAATATTTTCGTACTTTTGCAGTATTAAATAGATAATATTATAGCAGTCGATAGAGGTCCGCAGTCCGTATACAGGTCGAGGTACGAGAAATTCTGTAACTTTCATCTGAAATTAATAAGCTGTCGATATCAAATAAAACCGGTCAAGGGCGAGTCGGACTCGCGCACCGCGGGTGCCGTACCATCATAAAAAACTGTGCTATTTAGAGACATCGTTTTATTTTTCCTGTAATCTTTACATAAACTTCTATCACACAGAATAATTTCAGATTTGCTCTATGCAAACTTCGGGGGTAAGGGGGCGAACGGTATTTTTTTTTACATGTTTCATCAAAAGTCGAAAAACATGCAGCCAAAAAAAAAAAACAGAATGTTTGAGAATGTTTGAAACCAAACAGCGCTCTTTCATATGATACTCCACATGCCCTAGTAGCCCCACTTAGAATTTATAAAAGGGGTGGGTCTCCTTTTCACTCCCTGTTGCAAAAAAAAAAAAAAAATATATTTATTTCTTTCTTATTTAAAAAATAGTTGGGCAAACGTCATATAAAACTATTCCAAATTTCAAGTAGATAGAATTAGCGGTTCTTGAGATATCCAGCTGTGACAGACAGGCCGACTGAGTCGCACCATAAGGCTTCCTTTTTACCATATCGGTACGGAACCGTAAAAATAATAAGCTCCGACGATGAGAATCTGGAATTAATAAGCTGTCGATATCAAAAAAGATCAAGCTCCTACGATGTGCAGTTACGGAGATATTTTTGTTTAAAGATTGTATTGTAAACTGCAATTTTACAAAACAGATAATTTAAGTTTAGCCACCTCAATAACAATGTTGTCGTTGTAAGTTGCATAGTGGGCTATGGACTATAATTCCTTAGGCTCCTGTCCTTCAAATGTTGCGATAAGTTCTGTATTACAAATTAGAACCTTGATATGGACTAATAAATATGTCTAATAACCAATTTCTAAAATTTTTTTTTAATTCCATGATTTTTTAAGATGAAAACGAATACTAGATAAAAAATTAGAGGTAAGAATAACTTTTAATATTTTCATGCAAAATCACAAAACTTAACGATTTAAGTTTTAATTTAACAAATAATATAAATTCTTACACACATATCAACAACATTCTTTCATTAACATATAATAAAACTGATAATATCGCACTTAGAGACTATTTTAACTTTTTAAGTCGCTTAAACTTACATCATAATAATTGTTTCACACATTTAAGAAAAGCTACTCTATGGAAATTACGTAACAAACATGTCAGGACAATATGACAATAATCTTTTTATTAATTTTAACTATTATTTTAATAATAAACTGCTACAAAAATAATCAGTTCCTACCTATACTTTTTTATGACTTAGGGACATGTGAGGTACAATGAAACGAAAAAAGCGTTTTCATTAATAAAAAAAAAAATAACTATATTAATAAACTCAACGTATTTTTTTCTATTTTGATATTACTTAGTCATCTAAGCAGAGCAAGGCCCAACATGATTGCAAGTATTATTTTCTTATTTTTCATATCACACGGCCATAAGGTACCTTTTCTACTAAACTTTGAGGCCACATTGGGCTAATAACCTACTTATAATAAGAAATAAAAATAATAAAATACATGTTACATCTTATGGTTTACGAAACAGCAATAAAAAAAAATATTTTTTTACATATTTTTACGAAACATTTAATATCTCCGAAACTAAAAACAGCCATAAGGTACCTTTTCCCGTGGATTGACACATTTTTATAATATTATTTAAAAAATTGACACCTTGTTGTACTAATTTCGCTGTATTTTCTATAAATAATTTTATAACTTTTTTATAACTGTGAAATGCATGTGCTGTCACATGCAAACGTAAAAAAAAAATGTGCTAAGCAATTTGTCAATTTAAAAATAAAATTGTATTCCGAGACATAGGAAAAAAAAAACGTTCAAATTTGTGGTGTGTGATAGGTGAATATACGGTGTATCTGTTACTATAAAAGCCCGTATACAGGTAAATCTTAGGTTTTTTCAGAAAATCTTAGGATTTACGGGTTGGTAAATATAAGGATTTATAAATAATTGACGATTTTTTCGGGCTTTTGCCATTAGAATTTAGTACAAGCTAGGTTTTGCCACTGACGGCTGGTAAATGTTGGTTTTGGGAATAAAACAATGAGTAATTCTTATTAATCATATATTTTTCAGTCAAAACCTTACATATTTTTATATAGGTATCATAATTATGAGAGTAATTAATTAACTAAGTAATAAGTCAAATCCTTACCTATTTTAAATTATTTTCATTTGGTAAGTATTTTTATTTATAAATGTTTTAAACTTTTATTTTAAATAGTAAAAAACAACAAAAGTAAAATTATTTTCTCACAAACATAACGCTTACGCTTACTTAATCTAACTGAATCAGTATTTTTCTTATTATTTGGTACTGGTATTTAACAAACAAACAAACAAAACTAAAGCTTACATTGGACAATCTAACTGAATCAGTATTTTTCTTATTATTTGAAACAAATTGAAAAAAGAAAATTAATAAATTGGTGCGGGTAGCGGGGGTTGCAAGCCGCCCACGAGCACGAGACAATGCGCCGAACACGATATGACATGTTTTTTTCAACATTTACCGTGCCTTTGATGTAAATCCTAAGATTTACCAAGTGAATGGTGGTAAAAGTTCGATTCGCAAAATTGTTCGGACTTTTACCATTAAGAGTTGGTAAATCTTAGGTTTTACTGGAATATCTCAGGATTTACCGTAGTTCGTGCTTTTACAGTAACATATCGACCCCTTAACGTTGAACCACTATTTACAACACAACCTGTATACGCATAATTTTACTCCATTCATCCGCAAACACATTCCATTAAGGGTTGGCAGTCAGTACATCATCATCATCTGCCTAGCCTTTTCCCAACTGTGTTGGGGTCGGCTTACATTCTAACTAGATGCAGCTGAATACCAGTACCTATTCAGTCAGTACATACCTACCAATATTATGTCTTTACTAAATACACAAAAGACTCTTTAGTATAACGACGAGATAATTGTCTTGAAGATAACTGTTAATCTTAAATCGTACTCTAAGTTTATCTGTCTGTAAACCTGTGAGTACTTTTGGTTTATATCCTCAAGATACAAATCTTGTGGTCGATATGGTTTTAACCCAAGAATTTAGGCTAGATAGGTACCTACCTACCTTATCAAACCAAATAACGACAAGTTGAAACTCGTTGAAAAATTCGTTCATTACTTGCATTTAATGCGTCGTTAGAGTCGCGAACTCATTAGCAGCACGATAACACTTTCTTAAAGCCTCCCACTGCCTGCGCTCGTGATTCTCATTCGTTTGATACTGAACCTCACATCATGTCAATAAGTCATCTAATCGCGAATGTTCTTTAATTACTGAAAAAATAACACGGTATTGTCGCCTGCATCAATGATAATTATTGTTATAATAAAAAGACATCCTCTTTCGTAAGATAATGTGTCTGTCGCAGCCAGATTGTATAAAACGCCGTATTACAAAACGCTTCGCCGAAATATCAGGTTGGCGCAAAAATATTGCAAAAGAAATTGTAAATTACTAGAATTTTCCGGAATATTTAGTATTATTGATCTGGGATACGTAAGAATATCGTAGAAGGTTCTCGAAGCTATCACATCAAGGATACGCTTGCGGGAAGGCGTGCTAGTGAGGATTTGGTTAGTTTGTGAAAATGATTAGTGAACATCAACTTCGAACGATCATCTTTTACAAGTGGCGTCAGGGACACAACGTGAGTGTGGCTACCGCTAATATCAGCAAAGCGTTCGGTGAAGGTGTTGTATCGCGATGTAAGATAAGCCACTGGTTTGCTCGCTTTGCATCGAGAGATATAACTCTTGAAGATCACGAGCGATCTGGGCGACCATCCACCTTCGACGATGAGGAATTACTCCGCTGTTTAAAGGCTAATTCTGAAATAAATACGCGTGATTTGGCAGAGACTTTTGGCAGTCATCATTCGACCGTCGAGGCTCATTTACACAAACTCGGATATCGTAAAGTAATGGCACGATGGATTCCACATCAAATAACTGACAGTCATAGTCAAGTCAGAGTTAGTATTTGTGAATCGCTTCTTTTTCAGCCACATCGGAAAGAGTTTCTTGAAGATCTGGTAACCGGCGATGAGAGCTGGATTCTCTATGATAACAATAACCTGTTAAGATAGTGTAAGATTGTATTAATAAATAAATAATAAATAAATAACACACGTCACGCCGTCTGGCTTCCTTACGACGGAGAACCACCAACGCAGCCAAAGCCGAACCGTCACTCACGCAAGCATCTTCTCTCCTTTTGGTAGGAGGAAGGGCCCACTCTATTACAAGCTTCTCCCTGCGAGAAGGATGATTACGACTTCCATTTATACTGAACAGCTTCAGAAACTGGCTGACGCAATAAGCGAAAAACGACCGAGACGATCACTTACTCCATAATAATGCGCGACCTCATGTCGCTTCGGGGACTCGACAAAAAATCGTAGAGCTTGGATGGCACCCGGTTGCCCACCCACCGTACTCACCGGATCTCGCGCCATTCGACTATCACTTGTTCCGACCACTAAAGCTTTATTTGCGTGAGAAAAATTTTCAAAACTACGAAGACCTCAAAATGGCAGTGGACAATTTCTTTTCTGCACAGCCTCCGGAATTCTGGGCGCAGGGTATCAACAATCTACCAACTAGATAGGCCAGAGAAATTTGGGGATTACATTACTGAATAATTATTGTAAATAACAAAGTTATCAATAAATTCATTAAGTCTTATATCTTGGTGCAAGACTGGATAACTGCTGTCATTTATGGATCTTTGACAGTCGTTACGGGTCGTCAGAAGCCCAAAAGTCTGACAATCAGTCTTACCAAGGGGTATCGAATTACCCAATAACTGGGTTGTGGAGGTCAGATAGGCAGTCGCTCCATGTAAAATACTGGTATTCAGCTGCATCCGGTTAGACTGGATGCCGACCCCAACATAGTTGGGAAAAGGCTAGGCAGATTGATTGATCTTGGTGCAAGACTTTTCCGCCAACCTGATACATAATGGCGCTGTTTTGTAATACGGCTGTTTGACGTTCAGCCAAAATGTCGTAGTGATAAATTTGACAAAACGGCGGCCAACCTTTAGCCCTATTGCAAAATATAAGGTAACCAAGCCAAGTAACCGCGACCAACTTGGAAGTAGCGCTCGCTCGGCTCGTGCGTGGTTGGTCGCAGTTCTAACCTAACCTAACCTAAAAATTTTGGAACTAAAAACTACAAAGCGGCGCACAAAATTATATTATGGCGGAACGTTGATCGGCTGCTTTGACGAACGCGAAGTGCTCATACAATGCGGCGTACTGTATTTCAGCCGAATTGAAATCCGGCTGAACGAAAGGTATTTCAAAACAGCGACATTTTTAATTGGGCGCGCCTATTCGTAATACGGCGTGTTATATTTTTTTTTTTTTTTTTTTTTTTTTTTTATTTGTGATGGGTTTGCTCTTGACTCTAGTCTAGGTCAGAGGTGACAGAGACAAAGTCGACGATGGAGTGAGCTTACCCAGAAGAAGCCTGTTCACTCTCACTTTGAAGAGATTAGGGTTGTATACGTTCGGAAACACAGACGCAGGTAGTGAGTTCCACTCTTTTGCTGTGCGCATTATAAAAGACATTTGGAAGCGCTTAGTGCGAATTGGTGGAATAGCAACCAGGTAGGGATGGTAACTGGCAGTGCGTCTAGATGTCCGGTGGTAGAAGGGGGCCGGTGGAATGAGGTCGTGGAGTTCTCGGGCACACTCTCCGAAGTACAATCTGTAGAAGACCGACAAGCAGGCAACCTTGCGGCGATGAGCCAAGCTATGAAGCTTGGCATCCACCAGTTTTACGTCGCCAATGAGCCTCTTAGCTCTGCGTTCCACCGAGTCAAGCGCGGCTAGTTGGTACTTAGCTGATCCATCCCAAAGGTGACTGCAATACTCCATGCAGGATCGGACTTGCGCTTTGTAAAGGGTTAAAAGCTGTCCAGGCGTAAAGTATCGCTTCACCCTATTTAGGATGCCCAGTTTCTTGGCCGCAGTTTGGGCCTTGTACTCGATGGTGGCGCCGAAGTTGAGACCAGATGTCAACTCCATGCCTAGGAGCTCAAGTCGATCAGTTACAGGAACAGATGTACCCCGAAAAGTAGGAGTTTGGGCGAAACGACTCTTTTTAGCGGTAAAAAGACACGCCTGCGTTTTGGTGGCGTTAAAAGAGACCAGATTATCATCACCCCATTGGGAGACAAAGCTTAAGGTCAAATCTGTCCGCTCTACCATGGCCTCTCTCAAAGAACGAACTTCGGCCCCGCTGGTTTTTGCGCTGGACAAGTATCTCTCTGAAACTGTACTGTCATCTGCGTACCCAACAATACCAGGCCGAAGCAGGTCATTGATGTGCAGCAGGAAAAGAGTCGCAGAGAGAACAGACCCCTGAGGAACTCCGGCATCAATAGCCATAAGGTCAGAAGAGCAGCCGTCAACAACTACTCTGATCGACCGTTCACTAAGGAAATCTGATATCCAGCCACAAAAATCAGCTGGGATGCCATAAGCAGGAAGCTTGCTGAGCAGAGCAGCGTGCCAGACCCTGTCAAAGGCCTTCGAGATGTCAAGCGATACAGCCAGTGCTTCGCCGTGTTTCTCGATGGCTTCGCCACAGCAGTGCGTGACATACACAAGAAGATCGCCAGTTGACCGTCCCCGGCGAAAGCCATATTGACGGTCACTGAGGAGATCATTGTCTTCAAGGTAGTTCAGCAACTTATTGTTCAGTACCCTTTCCAAAACTTTGCACAGAATGGAGGTAATGGCGATCGGACGGTAATGGGCAGGGTCTGCACGGTCGCCTTTTTTGGGCACTGGTTGTACATTTGCAAGCTTCCAGGATTTCGGCACCGTTCTTTTTTCAAGAGAGAGGCGGAACAAACGTGTCAATACAGGAGACAGTTCAGGCGCACACTGCCTCAACACTCTCGCTGGAATGCCGTCAGGCCCGCTGGCCTTGTTCACGTCTAGACTGCACAATACTCTTCGGACCTCTTTAATGTGAACTGCGATCTCCGGCATCGAGGAGTCACAATGAGGTACAGTAGGTGGTTGCTTTGAGCCAGCGTCCAGACGTGAATTGCTTGCGAAGAGAGATGCAAATAAATTTGCCTTCTCAGTTGCAGAGTGAGCCAGCGACCCATCAGGTTTCATCATAGGAGGTAAAGTGGGACGACAGAAATTCGTTTCAACCGCTTTAGACAGGGACCAGAACTGTTTACTACCCGGAGGGTGCGAAGCCAGCCTGGCCCCGATATGTCCGACATGGTCAAAACGTGCCCTACGCAAAACCCGCTTGCAGAACTTGGCGGCAGAATTAAAGGCCCTCTTCTTCGCGCGAACCCTGCGCGCTCTAACTTTGCGGTCGCGGGCCTTGACCCAGGCTTGGTAGGCAGTTTCTTTTCGGGCCTCAGCGTGGGCACATTCTGCATTATACCAAGGCCGGGATTTGTGACCGAGCGGGATGTCGGAGAATGGAATAAAATACTCCATCCCCTGCCGAATCACGTCCGCAACCGCGTCAGCACAGCGCGAGGGGTCACCCGAGGAAAAGCACACTTGCCGCCATGGATAAGACGCAAAAAAGTGCCGCATCTCATCCCAGTCTGCTGACCCGTATCGCCATACTCGCCTCGTGCCTCTAGGGCTCTCATCTGGAGGAGAGCAGGTTGATATGGATTTCACCAGACAGTGGTCAGACGTTCCCAGCGGGGCTGAGACCGATACTGAATGACTGTCCGGATCAGATGCCAGCAGAAGGTCCAAGCAATTGGGTGTATGGCCGTCAACATCCGGTACCCGCGTTGCCACATTCACCATCTGGGTCAGATCTAGCGTTAAAGCAAAATTGCGCGCCTCCAACCCAGCATGGTCAGTTTTCTGGTATGGGAACAACCATTCTTTATGATGGGCGTTGAAGTCCCCCAGAAAAATGAGCTTCGCCGTTGGGTACCGTTGCTGGGCTACGTCAGTCGACTCCACGAGGAAATTAAAGAGCGCTGTTGTCTCCTGGTCACCGCTATGCGATCGGTAGATGCCGATGTAGAGAGATTTCTCCACGCCAGTATCCACAAGTAGCCATATGGCAGAGAAACCCGATTTCTCAAAGCAACGGAGACGACGACAACAAATGTCATCGCGGACGTACACACAGACCCCAGCTTGCCTCTTGAACTTGTGTTCAAGAGAGTACCCCGGGTAGTTGAGGTACGCCACGTCCGACGGGGTTGTTATCTTCGTCTCCGTTAGGAAAAACAGGTGCGGCTTCTCGGTCTCAAGGTGGTGATGGACCGAATCGAGATTGGAGTGCAACCCCCTGATGTTAGTGAGGTGCACTTTTAGTGGGAGGAAGTGCAGCCGTTGTTTTAACCTATTTTTCTTCGCTTTGTGTGTCATTGAGTGGAGTTGTTGGGGAAAAAGTCGACTTGTCGAGGCGCCGCTCAGTGATCCAAGTGGAACACTAGAGCCAACCACACCTACGGGGAACTCATCTGGAGACTGCGGGGACGCCCGAACCCCCCCGGATATGGCCACCGGGTCCTCCCATCCAGTCGCCGGCTGGCACGGTGGAGCATACCGGGATTTTTCGCGAGTTGGCGGGGCAGCCTTTGGCACGTGGCTGGCGTGCTACTTGGGCCCCCTACTGACTGCGGTCGGCCAACGGCTGGCACCGTGCTTCGGATCCCGCTACCCTCCAAAATGAGTTACCCGGCTAGCTGACTCAGAGACCACAACCGGTTCCAAACAGCGCAACTGACAATCTCCTTCTCCCCCAAAGGCACTGGCACTCCCACACACCGACGGAACACAGCAAGCTGCTTGGCGCCGGACTCCGGTGGGATGGTGGTCGCGAGCCAGGCGGCCCCTTGCGGAGCCTACCACCGCTAAGTGGGATCGTTCAGCCGTACCACAGGCGAGCCTGTGGTGCCGTTGCCCGGGGTGGACCACTAGGAGGTAGATCCCAACACCACCCCAATATACGATATGGCTGCGACATAATACCTATTAAGGCCTATTCAAACCTAAGCGGTATTCGCTGCCGCTATGGGTAGAGGTACATACCGCGCGGGTTTCGCTTAGGTATTTAGTATTATGTTCCGCGGCAAAAGCGGTACAGATGAATGAACAGTAATATTACCGCATACCCACTCGGTTTTATTTAGTATTATGTTTCGCGGCAAGAGCGGTACAGATGAATGAACAGTAACATTACCGCATACCCACTCGGTTTTATTTAGTATTATGTTTCGCGGCAAGAGCGGTACAGATGAATGAACAGTAATATTACCGCATACCCACTCGGTTTTATTTAGTATTATGTTTCGCGGCAAGAGCGGTACAGATGAATGAACAGTAATATTACCGCATACCCACTCGGTTTTATTTAGTATTATGTTTCGCGGCAAGAGCGGTACAGATGAATGAACAGTAATATTACCGCATACCCACTCGGTTTTATTTAGTATTATGTTTCGCGGCAAGAGCGGTACAGATGAATGAACAGTAATATTACCGCATACCCACTCGGTTTTATTTAGTATTATGTTTCGCGGCAAGAGCGGTACAGATGAATGAACAGTAATATTACCGCATACCCACTCGGTTTTATTTAGTATTATGTTTCGCGGCAAGAGCGGTACAGATGAATGAACAGTAATATTACCGCATACCCACTCGGTTTTATTTAGTATTATGTTTCGCGGCAAGAGCGGTACAGATGAATGAACAGTAATATTACCGCATACCCACTCGGTTTTATTTAGTATTATGTTTCGCGGCAAGAGCGGTACAGATGAATGAACAGTAATATTACCGCATACCCACTCGGTTTTATTTAGTATTATGTTTCGCGGCAAGAGCGGTACAGATGAATGAACAGTAATATTACCGCATACCCACTCGGTTTTCTCTACCGCAGACGGTAGCGAATACCGCTTAGGTTTGAATAGGCCTTTACATGTATCATACGATTTTTATGAATGTTGTTAGATTAGTCAACTAGTTTTGCGTCGTAAGGTACATAGAACTGTAATAGGCAACATGCATGCAAGTAGTTTGTATGTATATATTTTAATATTTTTTTTAACCGACTTCTAAAAAGGAGGAGGTTCTCAATTCGGATGTTTGTATTTTTTTTATGTTTGTTCGCGCATAACTCCGTCGCTTGCCAATCGATTTGAAAAATTATTTTTTTGTTGGAAAGGGTATACTTCCCAAATGGTCCCATGAAAATTTTATCGAAATCAGACAAATGGTTTTTGAAATATCAAAAAAAATCTAAAAATTTATTTACATTGTCTACATTAACGATCTTTTCGTTTACACTGCATTGCGGTTTTTGTTCGCGCATAACTCCGTCATTTACGAACCGATTTGGAAAATTGTTTTTTTATTCCAAAGCCTATGCTTTCCAATTGTTCCCATAGTCACCAAGTCGGGATTTGATGATGAAATCTTGGCGAAATCGAGGGAACTCTTCAAATTTTATAGGAAAACGTACAGCGATTTTGGTATTTTCTACAACAAGTAAAGCATTTGCGTTCAATAAGAACCATTCTACCATCAGATCCGATGATGAATCCAAGATCCTTATTCCGGTAGTTCCGGTGCCTGACCACCGGAACTCCATAATAAGACTATGTATTTTAGCTGTGTTTGAGCTTGTTGGAATTGTAACGGTATGCACTTTCCAGGTGTACCACTAATAATTAAAAAAAAGAATTAGAAAACTTTTTCTTTTTTTCATTCAAAATTTCATTCTCCAGATGTATTATTAATGTTTGTTCGGGCATAACTCCGTCATTTATGGATGGATTTTGATGTTTTTAACGGACTTCTAAAAAAGAAGGAGGTTTTCAATTCAGATCTGGGTTCAGAAATAGACAACGGAACTTTTCAATAAGTGGAAGGCAGACCTCGTGAATGCAGCGCGAATTCGTTGGATGCGAGATGCGCGGGAGTAGATTTCGTTTGACGGAAATGATCATGAGGATGATGAAGACGACGATTATAACCTTCTTGACTTTTCTTATTCAACCTACGTAACATGTAGGTCCTCTGCTTTGATAGTCTGTTTTCGCGCTGGTCAGGGTTCTCATTCGAAATGCGTTGAGCATTTCTTTCTCTAATTTCTTTTAATCGATTTCCTTTTTCATTCTCAGTTTCAGTTCGACGCCATTTTCTCATACGAGAAGCATCTTTACTAGGCCTTCCCTTATTTTATTAGGTTAAAAATATGTCACAAAAAATTAAGAAATAAAAAATTAAAAACCGACTTCAAAAAACCCTGAAAGCACTAAAAAGTTAAAAATAATATTATACTATAACCTACCTATATTAATAAACCTAATCTAACCTACAATTAATCTATACTAAAATTTAACCATCTTTTGGAGTCGGTGCCAAGCTAAGTAATGAAACGACAGATACAGTTCTATTCAAACTGGTACTCGTATATTGCTTGGCACCGACTCCAAAAAATTGTTAAATTTTAGTATAGATTAATTGTAGGTTAGGTTAGGTTTATTAATATAGGTAGGTTATAGTATTATTTTTAACCTTTTAGGGTTTTTTGAAGTCGGTTTTTTTTTGCAAATTTTTTTTTATTCGATGGTAGCTTTTATCGCCATATAGGAGTAAAAAAATATTTAACGCCAAAAAAGAGATTGAAAGTACTTACTTAAAACCCGTCACATCGGACCTCGAAGGACGGGATGGAATTTTGGACGACATCGTATCAAGCGGCTCTTCACCGGTTAATTGAATCACATGCGTTATATTTATAACGCAGCTTACGTGTTCTGTGCTGAGCTCACGCAACGCGTCGTACGTCCAGCCAGTACCTAAGGCACCGTCCTATTGCTACCGCTCGTACGATGATGCGTGCGTCCGACGAAAATGATCGTGTGACCGTGCGTTCAAACATACTGATACCTACTGAATGTCCAATTGAAGATCGCGCGATCATGCAAAAACTGTACATCTCTGAGAGCCATTTCGAGTGTGATCGCATCGCTCCAAAACAGGACACACAATTTCTTATCGTGCGAGCGGTTTCATCGTACGATGAAATCGCATCGGATCATCGCACGAGCGATGACAATAGGACGGCGCCTAATAAGACTCGCCCGTCAATGAGCGCTACCTATCCCAAATTTAGACGCATTATTAATTTATTACACATAAATCAAGAGGTATTATGTTAAAAGATAGCTAATTATATAGATTAAGAACATGCTCTAATTAACATATATTTTTTCTAAATCATTAACACTACTCGTTAACACGTGATCTTCAGTATAAAATCATTAAAAGTCTTTGACGAAAAAATCAATTTGTAATTTATGATGTTTACCATCTTTATTGAAAACGAAGGAAACACCGACTATTAGGTACTAGGATAAGTCATAGGGGAGCGTGGTGATAATTGAATCAATTGATTGCGTGCTCCTTGGAGGTATGAGAACTTGATCATCGCAAGGCTAGGTTACGTAAGAGAGTGTCAAGACACCCATAAGCCGCTTTCAGGACATAAGGAGTTTGGGATCTTCCGCGAGATTCCGAAACTGCTTAGGTATTTGTTTCTAGAACTTGTTTATTTTTGACACGTGGCTACAGTAAGTGGCGCACCTGTCGAGGTTCCGGGGTGTCAAAACAAAATGAGGCCCCATCAGTCTTCTCAGTTTATGTACGCATTTCCATTAACATTTTACAAGAAATATGCCGTACCTAACGTCTGACAACCAGTCTTATCAAGGGGTATCGTGTTACCCAGTAACTGGGTTGTGGAGGTCAGATAGGCAGTCGCTTCATTTAAAATACTGGTATTCAGCTGTAGCCGGTTAGACTGCAATGAGAGTTCACCCCAACTTAGTTGCGAAAACGGCTAGGCAGATTGATTTTACATGAAATTAATAATAACAAAAACACATCAAGAATAATTTCCGTAATTATACTACGCTACCTAGGTACACGATGAGCCCCGCACCCGGAAGGATTGTTTTTTCAGGAAGGTGCATTTTCATCTCCTCATTATGCTATTCACGAAAAGCAAGAATGTAGGATGAAAGAGCGAGCGAGACGACCTCGATATTTTTTGCACCCCGCCTCAGAATTATTGGTTAGGTGAATTTTTTGCACCCCGCCTCAGAATTATTGGTTACGTGTATTTTTTGCACCCCGCCTCAGAATTATTGGTTACGTGTATTTTTTGCACCCCGCCTCAGAATTATTGGTTACGTGTATTTTTTGCACCCCGCCTCAGAATTATTGGTTACGTGTATTTTTTGCACCCCGCCTCAGAATTATTGGTTACGTGTATTTTTTGCACCCCGCCTCAGAATTATTGGTTACGTGTATTTTTTGCACCCCGCCTCAGAATTATTGGTTACGTGTATTTTTTGCACCCCGCCTCAGAATTATTGGTTACGTGTATTTTTTGCACCCCGCCTCAGAATTATTGGTTACGTGTATTTTTTGCACCCCGCCTCAGAATTATTGGTTACGTGTATTTTTTGCACCCCGCCTCAGAATTATTGGTTACGTGTATTTTTTGCACCCCGCCTCAGAATTATTGGTTAGGTGTATTATTGGATAGTTCAGGAATCGAGTCCCGCAGTGTTTTCCGAGCTTTTCCTGAAATTCAGTTTCCAAAACCTATAATTACTTATATTATTGTTTTTTTACATCATAAAAATAATTAAAAATCTGTTTAAGCTTGTGCCAATGAAGCCTTTTCATACGATACCCCACATGACACGGTTAACTCACTTGGACCCTCGTTCCTTTCATAAAGACCCAGTTTTTTTTGTGATTTAATTAAAAATATACGGCTTTAAGATTTTTTTCTTCGGTCCAAATTAGTAAAAGTTTTAAAAAATATACAAAAAGATTTTGTCACCCATACTTTCACCGGTCTTGAGATTACATCTTCTCAAGACCGGTGAGTCAAGTACCTCTGCCGTGCAAAGATACCTAGTAATTAGTTCCTAATCAAAGAAAACTGAATGCGTAACATAAGGCCTACCGAGTAAGCGATGTATGGCAGACTTACGGACTGACTTGACATGTAAGTGTGTAGGTTCATCAGTAGAGTACATCAATTTTATTCGATTAAGTACTTATATTAAATCTCTTTGATCGATCGCTTCAATCTAATCGGCATAGGATGATGGTGTCATGACCAGCTGCGGTATTGCTTTTATCTATAAATATATACGTATAAATCTACAATTACCAATACCTACCCATGATTGATTGAATTATATGGGCCACTGAATCTGATGACGACAATCTAGTTTTGACGAAAAGCTTGATCCCCTAAAAAATGTTGCTGCTCCAAAATTTTCTGAGAAATATCCGGATAATAATAATAATAAATTATTTAATAATTTATTATTTTGTACTGAATACATTTTTATTTGTTTATTGGTAGCTGTTGTACAGCCAAAACATACAAAAATAATAAACCAAAGATAATGGAGTGTCCTTAAGATTTGAGCTGTAGTTTGGAAGGATCTCCAACAAACGATGACAACATCGAGTATAGATATTCTTCATAAAGGAACTTAATTGCATATTAGGTAATTACCTACTTCTGGTTTACCGGATTAGTCATGATATTAATCGTGGTCTGTCTTACAAAGAGCTGTTCTTTCAGTTGTTTGTCACTCACACCACTCACCTGTTTTTTTTTTTATCCTACTTAATGACAGTTAAGAGTTAATAATAAATTGAATATCAATGATAAGTATTTAAAAGAAAGATGTATGTACACTAGATCTTTTAAAAGTAAATTGAAAACATTTTTACTAAATAAGTGTCTCTATGATGTCGATGAACTGTATTTTATTAATCCACGAATGATGTTATTTTTATTGTATCTTATTATTATTTTATTAATTACTGAACAATTTATTTAATTTATTATACCATCAGATGCCGTTAATGAATTGTAAATTTTACTGATGCCAAAATTTTATTGAATTATAAATATTATTAATGCCAAAATGTTAATTATGATTATATTGTATTTCATTATTTTATTATTGTTAAATTATACTTACTATTATTATTATAAGATTACTGATATTGTGTAAATTCAGATACAAATTATTGTTAATGAATAAATGACTAATGACTAATGATGTGGCCTACCTATCTTCAAACGTTATAGAAGGCTTTCGCACTACTGTAGTAGCATTTTTTAAGTGGCACTACCCCTATGCCACGGTAATGAGCACTGTAGTGCTATTCTGTAAAATGTCAAGGTAAAAACTTAGGTGAAGTGAGCGTGAAGTGAGCTGTCATTCCTCCAGATGCCAGGGATTGACAGCTCGCTTAAAGCTAACTTCACCTAAGTTTTCACGGTGAGATTTTTACAGAATAGCACTGCTGCACCTACGTGCCACATAGACAACAACTAGCCTGATAGCGCCGTCATCCTCTTAATAGCTACTAACTACAATTACCGTTCATTAGTAGTAAACAACTCGATTAGAATCAAGAAGCGCCAAAACCGCTTATCGACCTCAGAGGAGACTTACTATTATTTATTTATTTATTACATCAGAACACGCCCCCCGGCGGTGAACACGCGACGTGAGATATTTTGATAATAACACACAGATCTAAAAAAAAAAAAAATCCACGGGTCACGTGATTATTTGGGTTCGTCTGCGGCCTACGTCTCAGCGGTAAAAATCCGCTGATGAAACTGTACCAAAAATAGACCCTGCTTAGTAAAGTTGGTGCGTGGTGTCGTAAGCTTATCTTTATTTAGTTTGCGTGTATATTTTTGGCGTGTAAGATGATAATTTCTTGATATATTTTACTCTATGAATGAAGTGTTTGTGGCTGGCCGCGTGGTCGTCACGCGATTTTTCGTAAACATAACGATATCGAGTTATCGAATGATAGATTCTGTTCGGAAAGAGAGCCTTCACTGTCGTGGCCAAAATGAGAACTAACGTTAGCTACGTTGCGTAATAAAGACCAGGGTCAATTTTAACATGTAATTTTTTCTCATTTCGGTGTATTTTTTTTTATTTTAAGGTTTTATTTCTTTTTTTAACTTTAAATTGTCCTGCGATCTATTTTGATGAATGTATGTTAAATGGGATCGAAATATCGTATGGAACCTACTAGATATTTGATATTAATTTTAAATGCCACCGAAATGATAAAGCGATCCACCGAAATTATATAAACTCCTTTGCAAAAAAACAAAACGGGCACCTTACAGTCATTGGCTTTTCTATGGATAATATTAATATTTTAGTATGTCATTAGCATAAATGACTAGACTTATTATCAATGAGAATATAGTTTTTAACACTTAAATCCTTTAATCGATGTTTTAGCCAATGTAAATAGAGAGCCGTATCAAAATGGAAATTTTTACGGGTATAATGAAATTAAGACTATGAGTATTTGTATGGTATTTTAATAAATAAAAGACATTAAAAAATAAAAATTAATAACGAGTATGACCTCCCCTTGCAGCGATTCCGGCATGTAATTTTCTTGGCATGCTTTCCACCAGGCTTTTGATCGTGTCCTGTGGAATGTGTTCCCCCTCAGCCGAGATCACACGTTTAATAAGCTCCCTGATGTTTTCTGGAAGAGGTTAAACAGATTATACTCTCCTTTTTAAGAGGTCCCAGACGTGCTCAATGGGTTTAAGGTTGGGTCTCCGCGCTGGCCAATCCAAACAAGGAATACCGACCTCTTATATATATCTAAGCATCTACGTCGCCAGAACGGTGGGCCCGAGCATTATTGTCAATGTAAATGTAAATGTTCTGTTATGTAGCTTTGCACATAGTGAGCCATTTTCAATTACTACTATCTCGGTACGATAGCTGGAAGTTACGCCCGCCCAAAATATAACGGACCCACCACCATAAGGGGTGATTTCTTCAAAATACACGTCAGTATAGCGTTCCCCTGGTCTTCATAATACTCGCCCACATCAGTCCTCACCATTCAGACAAATTCGAGGCTCAACGGAGAAGAGTACGCTGCTCCAGGTCCAAGAAAGGCAATTTCTAGCGAACCTCAATCGAGCAATCCGGTGCTCACGGAGACTTAACTTGGGGGCCCACGCTGGTCGTCGCCGCTAAAAGCCTCCTCCTCACTGCCCATCGGCTAACTTGTGCTCCTCATACCTCTTCAAGGTTTCTTTTGAGGACAATATAACTGCATTTGCGGTTCCTCAGCGCCTGAGTCACTAAAAAGCGGTCGTCTCGTGGTTGTGTGCAACGTTTTCTCCCAGAACCTTACCTTCACTGAACGGAACCTGTCTCTTGGTATCGAGTCCAGGTTCTTTGGACGGATGAACGACTCATGTTTAACCACTGTGAGATAATTTTACTTGCTCTTATTGCTTTTCTGCCATTACAATCGACACAAATACATATATCTTTTCTAAGTCACAATAAGGTAAGATTATGCGACAAACATATGGTTTTATTTTTTATTTAAGATGGGTTTGCTCTTGACTCTAGTCTAGGTCGGAGGCGTCAGAGATAGAGTCGACGATGGAGTGAGCTTACCCAGAAGAAGCCTGTTTACTCTCATTTTGGAGAGATTAGGGTTGTATGCGCTCGGAAACACAGACGCAGGTAGTGAGTTCCACTGTTTTGCTGTGCGCATTGTAAAAGACATTTGGAACCGCTTAGTGCGAATTGGTGGAATAGCAACTAGGTAGGGATGGTAACTGGCAGTACGTCTATATGTCCGATGGTAGAAGGGGTCCGGTGGAATGAGGTCGTGGAGTTCTTGAGCAACTAGGTAAGTATAATCTGTAGAAGACCGACAAGCAGGCAACCTTGTGGCGATGAGCCAAGCTATGAAGCTTGGCATCCACCAGTTTTACGTCGCCAATGAGCCTCTTAGCTCTGTGTTCCACCGAGTCAAGCGCGGCTAGTTGGTACTTAGCTGATCTATCCCAAAGGTGGCTGCAATACTCCATGCAGGAGGGGACTTGCGCTTTGTAAAGAGTTAAAAGCTGTCCAGGCGTACAGTATCGCTTCACCCTGTTTAGGATGCCCAGTTTCTTGGCCGCAGTTTGGGCTTTGTACTTGATGGTAGCGCCAAAGTTGAGACCAGATGTCAACTCCATGCCTAGGAGCTCAAGCCGATCTGTTACAGGAACAGATGTACCTCGAAAAGTAGGAGTTTGGTCGATACAACTCCTTTTAGCGGTGAAAACACACGCTTGTGTTTTGGTGGCGTTAAAACAGACCAGATTATTATCACCCCACTGGGAGACAAGGCTTAAGGTCAAATCTGTCCGCTCTACCATGGCCTCTCTCAAGGAACGAACTTCGGCCCCACTGGTTTTTGCGCTGGACAAGTATCTCTCTGAAACTGTATTGTCATCTGCGTACCCAACAATATCTGGCTGAAGCAGGTCATTGATGTGCAGCAGGAAAAGAGTTGCAGAGAGAACAGACCCCTGAGCTGATACAGCAAGTGCTTCGCCGTGTTTCTCGATGGCTCCGCCACAGCAGTACGTGAAATACACAAGAAGATCGCCAGTTGACCGTCCCCAGCGACGGAATATTGACGGTCACTGAGGAGATCATTGTCTTCAAAGTAGGTCAGCAGCTTATTGTTCAGTACCCTTTCCATACATAACTTTGCATAAATCGGACGGTAATGGGCAGGGTCTGCACGGTCGCCCTTTTTGGGCACTGGTTGTACATTTGCAAGCTTCCAGGATTTCGGCACCGTTCTTTTTTCAAGAGAGAGGCGGAACAAACGTGTCAACACAGGAAACAGTTCAGGCGCACACTGCCTCAACACAACACTATATTCTACTAAAAATAACAAAAAAATACTTTTAGTTGCCTGATAACCTTTTAAACGCAAACCTGCGAAAAGTAAGTAAAAAGTCACAAACTGAAAAAGGGATTGTTTTTTTTTTAACAAAAGTTTCGAATTTGGAATCAACTTTTTTCAGACCCAGACTCTTTATTAAGTGCCAGTAACATAGTTTAGCTATTAAAACCTCTCTAGAACTAAATGATTACCAATAATTTAGAAAAAAATTGCCACCGAAATTAGATTTGGGTCACTGAAATGGCACAATATCAGGCACAAGTTTTTTTATGAATCACGCTTACTTTTGAACCACCACCTCGACCATTTGCGAATGGGACCGACTGCAAATAAGACCATTTGCGAAAGAGGAACTGCTTAAGAATGGGACCGTCTGCTACTCATCAACCACATCGTCACCTGGGCCTCAAGACGTCCACTGCTGAACATAGGACTCCCCCCATGGATTTAAAGAGTAACGGGTTGTAGGTGGCCTGCATCCAGCGACTTCCTGCGACCTTTAATAGGTCTTCTATACACCTTGTGGGTGGACATCCTGTGATGGGCTTGTTGGTACGTGGTATCCATTCGACAACTCTTCAGCCCTATCGGCCATCAGTTCTACGCGGTATGTTACCTGCCCAATGCCACTTCAACTTGCTAATACGTTGGTTTATGTCGGCAACCTTCGTTCGTTTGTGTATCTTCTCGATTCGATCTCGCAGAGATAGCCCTTTTCATAGCTCGTTGTGTGACCTTGAAGAGTATAGTATCGACTAATAAGATAACTAAGAAGCTGGTTCTTTCCTCTTATTTCCTGTGACTTTTCCTTTAACAATAATATTTCAATAACTAGCTTCGGCCCGCGGCTTCACCCGTGTGGTATGTGGATAAATAGTAACCTATGTCCTTCCCCAGGCTTCAGACTATCCATATCAAATTTCATCACACGTGTATCTTGTGAATGTTTGACATCGCTATGCTGCCCTTTCAGTAACAGCGCGTCTGCGAGATTCAGCCGCTTTAAAGGTTTCTGTGGCTCTTGGAGGCGCCATATAAGTCACTTGGGGCTGACGTCGAGCTTGTGACTGTTCTGGTGTCTCAGCAGCCCGTTGAGACACCAGATACTCAACGTGCTCTTGACGCCGATTTTAGGACTGTTCTGGTGTCTCTAAAGACCGTTGAAATGCTAGATACTCAGCATGCTATTGACGCCAATCTTAGTACTATTTTGGAGTCTCAGCAGCTCGATGGGACGCCAAATACTCAGCATGCAGTTAACGTCGAGTTTGGGACTGTACTGATGTCTTTGCAGACCGTTGAAACGCTAGATACTCAGCGTGGTATTGACGCCAATCTTGGTACTGTTCTGGAGTCTCAGCAGCTCGGTGAGACGCCAGATACTCAGCATGCCATTGACGTCGATCTTAAGACTGTTCTGGTGTACAGTCCGCCATAATCCACCACGCTGTCACAGGGCGGGTTGGAGGATGGCTCGGATACGGTGAAACATAGCTAATCCTTACCAGTTAGCAGCATACCATGCTTACATACATTGCTGACATTACAAACAATTAAGAGACGGAATGATTTAGTATGCATGTCGAATGTAACCTCAAAAAATGTCTTTGTAGAAAGATTTTTTACATTCTAAAGCGGGTTGGTTGTAGTGGGTTGGGTTAGCGTCCCCGAGTGACGTACCCTGCGGATGACTCGGATCGTCCAGGGGGTACGTCGCTCGAGGAGGCTCCTTTCAAGCATCCCAGTACGGTTCTATTTTGATTGAAGTAGAAGTATTGTTAATTATTGGTAACGATTATTGCAGTATATTGGAAAAAAGCAGGAGTTTGGCCGAATAAAATTCTTGAATACTGTTAACACAACCGGTATAATATTGAACAGAGTCACGTTCTCCAATTTGGTGATGTTTACGGCTGGGATGATACATACTGAACCTTCGATGTGCAAGTTCGGTTATGTGGTTCTGCAAGATAACGTTACTACAATCTCGACAACTACAACCGTACGTGGGACGAATGGAAGGAAGTCTACGAGGAGGAGAGGTATAGCTGGCAACACATCGAACGGGACATCCAACTCAATTGCTCCAGCCCAAGATATGCTCCATGTGGTGTTGGCCAAACTACAGCTTCGTTACATTATCTTTGAAATGATGAAATAATTAACATTGGTATTCACTATAAAGTCAAACACCTAGCTAATTGGCATACCAAGAATTGATAACCTTTAGGTATAAGCCAATCATCAGGCTACCAGTGAACACGTGCCCCCGTGTCAAACCGACATTTGTTACTCACACTCAACATACCGCTACATTGCATCATACAAGTCGAAAACCTTTATCAGATTTCGTCATGAATTCATGAACACCGTTTTTTTAAACCAATCATGTTAACTGCGTAGTAAAAAGTTTGGAGAATTGTTAAAATTGTTATTTCCTCTTAGATTAACGGCGGGCGTCTGAATCACTGGCGTTATTAAATAAATGTTTCGATAATATTGATAACATCTTAGTCTGGGGATAATTATTATTTAATTATAGATTGATGTCTGATGTTTATATTTTGATTGGTTGGGTTACTCCACTTTTTAAAAGGTTAGGGTCTCTTTACTTTTAAAACAACTGACGTCCAAAAAAACACTACAAGTGAAAACTAACTTTAATTTCGGAAGTTGGTGTCTTTAGTTTTGTATTTTCGTTCTTCGCCTTTGCCCTACCTAGATGTTTTGAAACCTACCTATATTTTCTATATTTACTTTGATAAATAAGTCATTGAGCCGTCTTGGGACGCCTTGCAGTTGTGAAACATCGAAATTATTTTATAATTTATTATTTATTACATTTAAACTTAAAGAATGTACCTATATGCAATAAGTGGGCTCGCCCCCTATCACATGGGACTTAAACATAACTAGCGAAATGTGAGCTAAGGTACTATAGGTACACCTCTGCCTGACCCTTCGGAATTTGGGTGTACTATATGTAGATACACCTCTGCCTGACCCTTCGGAATGTGGGTGTACTATGTGTAGATACACCTCTGCCTGACCCTTCGGAATGTGGGTGTACTATATGTAGATACACCTCTGCCTGACCCTTCGGAATGTGGGTGTACTATGTGTAGATACACCTCTGCCTGACCCTTCGGAATGTGGGTGTACTATGTGTAGATACACCTCTGCCTGACCCTTCGGAATGTGGGTGTACTATATGTAGATACACCTCTGCCTGACCCTTCGGAATGTGGGTGTACTATGTGTAGATACACCTCTGCCTGACCCTTCGGAATGTGGGTGTACTATATGTAGATACACCTCTGCCTGACCCTTCGGAATGTGGGTGTACTATGTGTAGATACACTTCTGCCTGGCCCTTCGGAATGTGGGTGTACTATATGTAGATACACCTCTGCCGGACCCTTCGGAATGTGGGTGTACTATGTGTAGATACACCTCTGCCTGACCCTTCGGAATGTGGGTGTACTATATGTAGATACACCTCTGCCTGACCCTTCGGAATGTGGGTGTACTATGTGTAGATACACCTCTGCCTGGAAACATTGGGGGACTCTGCTCCTCCATATTCCACAGTTGCACGCTAGGCGAAGGAGTTTAAACTGGGCAGAACATCCACGGAAGATGAACATCGCGAAAGACGCCCATCCACGTCCCTCACTGAAGATAATGTGAAAAAAGTCGAAGATGTCGTGTTGGCAGATTGGAGAGTAACCATCAGACATATAGTTGAGGTCACAGGAATCTCATATGGCAGTGTTCAAAGAATCTTCACGAACGAATTGCATATGAAAAAGGTCTCCGCGCGTTCGGTGCCGAGAATGTTAACCGACGAGCAAAAGTTAAAACGAGTCGACATTTCGAGAGTGAATTTCGAAAAGTTCCAAGCAGATCAGGAAAATTTTTTGCGACGTTTCGTGACCATGGACACGAACTGGGTTCACCATTTTGATCCTGAAACCAAACAGCAATCAATGACCTAGAAGCGAGCTTCCTCAGCGACGCCGAAGAAATTCAAAGTGTCAAGTTCAGTGGGAAAGATTATGGCGTCCGTTTTTTGGGACGCTGAAGGAATAATTATGGTGGAATATTTAGAAAAGGGAGCCACTATTTCGGGCTCTTACTACACAGACCAAATAAGAATATTGCGGGAACCCATTAAGCAAAAAAGACGCGGCAAACTGCGAGCTGGAGTGCTGTTTCACCAAGACAACGCACCAGCTCACAAAGCCGCAGTTGCGATGGCTGCCATTCAAGAATCGGGATTCGAACTGCTCGTACATCCGCCCTATTCGCCAGATCTAGCTCCTAGTGACTTCTATATCTTTTCTCGGCTCAAGGAACATCTCCGGGGCAAGAAATTTGAAGACGATAGCGAAGTGATGACCGCTGTTGAGGGGTTTTTGGAGGGTCAAGACAAAGATTTTTTTTCTAAGGGAGTTCTGGGTTTAGAAAAAAGATGGACTAAATGTATTGACTTGTTAGGAGACTATGTAGAGAAATATTTTTTTTTAACTATAAACACCGTGTTTAATATAATAATAAGGTTATTAGTTACTTGGTTCGGGTTAAGTTGAGGGAAATTAATGAAAATGGTCTACATTTACAGGCCTGTATAATCACGGCAGTATTGCATGAATTGCGGTTACTAGTAAGACTGTATTTGGTGCTATACGGACGGTCCGTATGGACGACCTTCCTCCGTCCTAACGGTTAAGTGTTCCACGGACCAACGTACGGCTCGGACGAGTACAGTCGCGTACAAATGTATCCGTTTGGTTTTACGACCTAGCGCATCCTGATAAGGACATATAGTTCGCGTCAAATACCTTTTGCCGTTCTGAAGCTCGCGCAAATGACTGCGCAGTAGTCAATTTCTATACTAAAACAGCAGCGCGCCATGCCATGCACATCGGAAAGCCTGGTTTCAGAGCGGCAAAGTTATTTGACGCGAACTATACAGAGCACGGACGCGCTCTACGACCAATCCTCGTACGGATAGACGGACGGTCGGTCCGCGGTCCGTGCGCTAGTAAACGCAATAGTTGATTTCTTTAAGATAGCTCCGGAAGACGCGGCGACGGTCAACGTATAGCACTAAATACAGCCTAAATACAGCCATAGCCATAGGCCTGGTTTAAGAAGTAGCACATCTTTCACCTTCTCATAATTATTCGAACCTAGCTTGAAGAAGGTGAAGCGGTTTATGGAAATTGAAATCAATACTTTCACAGCTTACAAACAACACAGATTTGGAAGTTTTATTCTGCATCTCATTCAAACACCCAAAAACATAGTTAGTTAATATTTTTTATCTGAGTAAACCTTTCAACAATTGCATTTATTTCGGCATCCAGCACGGCAAAATAAAATTTTATTTTGAACTTGTCTTTCTCATCATGTAGGTATAGGCTCGTCTTCCGCTTCATAACAAAACTGCATTTTCTTTTTCTTAAGCGGACTTGCTTCGATTCTGATGCGAATGATCAGGGAATGTTGGCTTCTTCTGAAACTCTTGCTCCTAACCTATTTTTTCGTAACCTTTCACTTCTACAACTTTCGAAGTCCATATTGCTAAGAGGGATGTGTGGTGTTACACGAATTGATAGAATAAGAAATAAGTACGAGTACTCGTATGAGTAAGAATAAGAAGTCTAAAACTGGCACCGGTGACTGAAAAGTTGTACGGAAATCGGTTGTCATGGTATGGGCATGTGATGCGGAGGAATGAGGAAAATATCGTGAGGAAAGTTTTGAGTATGAATGTCGATGGCTACAAGAGTAGGGGAAGGGGAACCAATGAAACGATGGATGGAGTGTGTGAAAGATGATATGGCTTGGAAGGGGTGGTTACCAAGATGACGTCTAATAGGATATGGAAAAAGGGACATGTTGCGCCGACCTCAAATAGATTGGGAAAAGGACAGGAGGATGATGATGATGGCAACAAGCGCAGCAATAAACTTAAAATCCGCGATTTCTTAGCAATCGACTGAGCCTCAACTCACGTTTGCTTTCTTTAGCAATCGACTGAGCCTCAACTCGCGTTTGATTTGTTTAGCAATCGACTGAGCCTCAACTAGCGTTTGATTTCTTTAGCAATCGACTGAGCCTCAACTCGCGTTTGATTTCTTTAGCAATCGACTGAGCCTCAACTAGCGTTTGATTTCTTTAGCAATCGACTGAGCCTCAACTCGCGTTTGATTTCTTTAGCAATCGACTGAGCCTCAACTAGCGTTTGATTTCTTTAGCAATCGACTGAGCCTCAACTCGCGTTCGATTTCTTTAGCAATCGAGTGAGCCTCAACTCGCGTTTGATTTCTTTAGCAATCGACTGAGCCTCAACTCGCATTTGATTTCTTTAGCAATCGACTGCGCCTCAATTCACGTTTGATGTCTTTAGCAATCGACTGAGCCTCAACTCGCGTTTGATTTCTTTAGCAATCGACTGAGCCTCAACTCGCATTTAATTTCTTTAGTAATCGACTGCGCCTCAATTCGCGTTTGATTTCTTTAGCAATCGACTGAGCCTCAACTCGCGTTTGATTTCTTTATCAATCGACTGAGCCTCAACTCGCGTTTGATTTCTTTAGCAATTGACTGAGCCTTAACTCGCTTTTGATTTCTGTAGCAATCGACTGGGCCTCAACTCGCGTTTGTATTCTTTAGCAATCGACTGAGCCTCAACTCGCGTTCGTATTCTTTAGCAATCGACTGAGCCTCAACTCTCGTTTGATTTCTTTAGCAATCGACTGAGCCTCAACTCGCGTTTGATTTCTGTAGCAATCGACTGGGCCTCAACTCGCGTTTGTATTCTTTAGCAATCGACTGAGCCTCAACTCGCGTTTGATTTCTTTAGCAATCGACTGAGCCTCAACTCGCGTTTGATTTCCAGATGTGTTGGGGCGTAACTCCCAACAGTGATAATGTTATGTTGATGTTGTGTATTAGGATGCTATGTTGAATGTTATGTTGAGAGAGTAGACAACCGATTGGTATAAAGGTTTTATTGCTACTAAAAATAACATGTTATAATGTAATAATGTACAATATTGTTGGATTAAACAAAGTGCAACGTTTCACTGTAAGTAGGACGAGTTAGTTAGGGTCGATGTACAGCGTAGCTCGTACATATTGCCCACTCACAAAGGTAACTTAAATGTACATCGGAAATTGTTTAAAAATTAAGTTAAAATGTAAAAAGATAAGTAAAAACTAAGTCATAAGTTGTTATGGTAACTCACAACGCGCAATAGGCGACGTTGCTTTGTTGAGTGTGCGTGCACTCGATAAGTGCGTTGCGCTACTGTCGTCTGTGACGTCAAATAAGGCGTTGTCCACGATGCTCGCTGTCGACCTTCTTCGGGGCATCGGGTTGGGAACAGATGGAGCTTCTGGTTTCTGTCGACTTGCGCAATGCTTGCGTAGGCGGTTGTAAGCGTAAATTACGCCCGCGAATGCTGTCGCGGCAGCTAATAGGTAGATGACAACGTATTGGTGGACATCGTGGTATGTTGCATGATCTGACAGAATGTCTTCTGATGTTGCGGCTTTCATTTGCTCTATTTGTTTGCTTAGTTCTTGCAGTAATGCTCTCTGCTCTGTTACCGTCTCATTCTCGTGAAGATGTTTTAAAACCGGTACAGGTAGGTTTATTATATTGTTGATTGAAGGAATTTCTGCAGGACCTGCGTCGACCTGGGCTTGGATTTTGTTCATTTGTTGCGTTTGAGGATAAACAGCAAAAGTTTCACTACTAATTATGCAATCTTCATTGAGTGTTATGACACCAGCCTTGTGTAGTAGCTGCGTTGAAACTTGATGCCCACAAATAATACGTATTTTGCATTGTTGACAGCAAAAATATACGTAATTATTTACATTGTTTAATTCCAACCACTTGTCTCGGCAGTTTTCATGTTTGGTTTCGCAGTGAAGAGATTCCTTGTTCTTCATGCAGAGGCTTTCGTCAGACTTCATGCGGTATACGGGTTTCTGTAGTGCACATAATCGTGTTGTCGCGTCATGTTGCACGCATTGATGTATTTCGGATTCCGTCATTGGTATATACGAATCCTTTTGAATGTTTATTGCTAACATTTCAGCAATAGGTATTAGGGTGACCATATTCACGTCATTGTTTTTCGGTATTGGTATTGTTCGGTAGATCTCGAAGTTATCTCTGCTAATTAAGGGTACCTTTACCTCAATTATAAGGTATCGTTCAGTCATTTTCGCCTTTACTTGTAGAAGATGATACAGGCGAAACAACTCTGTTTGAATGTTGTTGATGGGTAGGACTAAATCCTTGGACAATTGACCCGAGATTATGTTCAATTCATCCCGAAGCTGTTCCGGTGCGATGAGATGTAAGTTCATCTTGCCGTTATATATGTTAGTTACAGTATCGATGAGGGTCTCCTGGACGTTTCTGAGATGCTCAATCAGGCTATTTGCCGTAATAGCGGACATCACAAATTCGATGGACAGTTCTTGAGAATCCAGTTCCTTTTTGATTGAGTTCGTAAACTTGTCAAGGTTTAGCAGATGTTGGTTAAACAGTTTGTACTGTTTTTCAACTGCATCTTCCGACCTTTTCAGTAAATTATATTCTGCTTCGATCACGGATGTTTGATTTCTTAACAACATTGTCAGGTGTTTCTCGTTGGCCTTGACCAGGTCAATGTCTTCTTGATATTGTTTTGCGAATTCGTCATCTAATACTCCGAACAGGGAGCGCGCGATGGAACCGACACCGTTGATAAGCCCACGTTTGCTTCTCGTATTCACTCGGCCTTGCGGATTCAGCAACATATGATTGTAGTGTCTTATTTCGTCGGTCGAGTGCTGCAATTGTGTTAAAATTACGTTACATTGTGTTTTCTGTTTTATTTTCTCGCAGATGTTTTCTAGATGATTGGTAAATTTACTGGATACTGCTATACCGTGCCAGTAGGGCTTGACGTCATAGTACACGATAATCTTCCACTCGCCGCGTATTAGTTGCATATTGGTCACTTTATCAAAGTATAGACCTTGTTGAAGCTCGACAATGTTAGTTGTGTTAGCGGCCGCGACAGGATTTAGCAAATACAGCAGTGCCATGACCAGTCCAATGAAGTTTATTTTTCTGTTTGTTGTTTTGCATCGTCGCGGACTTTGCGAATCGCTGTTTATTTGTAGGTATGACACCTTTTCGTTTGTTTTTGAAGTATTTTGCTGTTCGGCAGTTTCGTCTCCGTTGATAGGTAAGACGGATAGCTTTGTAACAGGTCTTTTCATATGTCCATTTCTTGTTTTTAGGCTAACGACCCGAACATATCCATCGTTCCCAGGGTGAAGCTCTGTTATTCTGCCCATAAGCCATTTTCCGGCTGGTATATGATCATCATGAATAACCACCAGATCGCCTATCTTCAGATTTTTCTGTGGTTCCTGCCACTTTGATCTGGATACTAGTTGGCACAAGTATTCGTTCCTCCATCTCTTCCAAATTTCTACGAAGATCTTTCTTGTTAGTTCCCATCTTGTTCTTGCATCTTCCTTTGTTTCGATGATTGTTAGCCCCGGTCTACCCGATAAAAAGTGTGCAGGCGTTAGACAGTCTAGATCGTCTGTGTTTTCACTTAGTGGACACAGAGGTCTGGAGTTCAAACAGGCCTCCAGTTTTGTTAGGATGGTGGTAAACTCCTCAAATGTTAGTTTTTGTTCTCCTACTACACGTTTCAAATGGTGTTTTAGGCTTCTGACTGCTCGTTCCCACAATCCTCCCGCTGATGGCCAAGCGGGGGCATTAAAATGCCACTCAATCTTCATCTCCGCGATTACCTTTTGTAGTTGGTCGCTTTTGTATGTTTGTTCGATTTCCTCGTATTGCTCCACGAGTTGGCGGTTTGCGCCGACAAAGTTTGTTCCGTTATCACTGTATAAGTGACGAGGGGCACCTCTTCTTGCTGCCATCCTGTTTAGGGCTGCCAAAAATGCTGAACTGGTGAGATTTGATACCAGTTCTATATGCACAGCTTTGGTCACCATGCATATAAAGACTGCTATGTAGCCCTTGGTTGTTTTTGCTCCTCTGCCTTTGTTCATTTTGACGTCCACAAATCCAGTGTAATCAACCCCTGTATGGTAAAAGGGCGGCGCTTGATTTGCTCTTGCGCTCGGTAGGTTACCCATCAGCTGGTGTTCCTTTATTGGGTTGTTCTTGCGGCACGTCACACATTTTCTGATTTGCATCTTCGTTGTTCGGTTTCCACCGACGATCCAATATTTCTCACGTAAGTGTGATAGGGTGAGTCTCGGGCCGCCGTGGAACGTCATTCGATGAGCTTGATCGATGAGAAGATGTGTTAATCGACTGTCGTGTGGAATGATCATCGGATGTTTCATGTTTTCGGTTAGCAAGGTGTTTTTCAATCTTCCTCCCACTCGTAAGATGCCTTGATCGTCAATGAACGGAGTAAATGCTTTTAATTTACTGTTAGACTGCACCGTGTTATGTTTTTGTAAATAGCAAATATCTGTGTCAAATAATTTTTGTTGAGTTTGTTTTACGAGCACCTTCGTTGCGTTATCCAATTCGTGCAACGTCAGATATCGCGGTAGTTGTCGCCGTTTCGGGTTCAATGGTCTGAGTATCCATGCGACAATGCGAATAATATGTTCGATAGAGCTGTGATTTTGCAGTAATTTTTCCACAATGCTCGGATTGTCTATGTTGTGTTGGGATACATTGGCTTGTTTCCGGACTGTTTTTTCTTCTTGGTCTGTGCTATAATTATATTTTTCTATGTTCTTTGTTTTAAGCGATGGTAGCCATGTAGGCCCTTGCCACCACAGTTGATTTTCTTTCAGCTGACTAGCGTATTGGCCTCTGCTTGCGGCGTCAGCGGGATTTTCCTTTGTTTTGACGTAGTTCCACAACGATCGTGGTATGACGTCAGTAATACTTCGTACTCTGTTTCCCACGTATGCTTTCCAGCGGGATGGGTCTCCTTGTAACCAACCGAGGACCACCATGGAATCAGTCCAGCCGTAGACGTGTACTTCATATTGATTCAATGAATGTTTGACTTTGCGCATTAGTTGTGATAGTAGGTGCGCTCCATTCAATTCCAGTCTAGGCAATGTTGTTGTTTTTCGATGTGGTACAATCTTTGACTTCGCGGCTACAAGCATTGTTGATGAGTGGACCCGTGCGTAGATGACACAGGCATAAGCATCCAGAGAGGCGTCACTGAACCCATGTAGCTCCATTATCTGCTTTTCGCCACACTTAAGCCATCTAGGTATTTCGCAAGAGTTTATTGCCCTTACGTCCGCTTGTATCTTGCACCACTCCGCATGTATGTTTTCGGACACTTCGTCGTCCCATTGTAAGTTTCCATCCCACAGTTTTTGAAATAATAATTTCAATTTTGTTGACACAGGAGCCAGCCAGCCGAGTGGGTCAAATAGTTTAGATATTTCGGCTAGTAGGCTGCGTTTAGTCTGTTTCTTGTTGACGTCCGAAATTGTGCATTGAAAGGTGAATTTATCCTCTCTTGAGTTCCAGCATAAGCCTAATGTTTTTTGTGTATTTTCCGTTTTGAAGTTGAAGACAATCTTATCGTTGTTGTGTTGTTCGGAGATGTCTTCCAAAAGTTTGTGATTGTTTGCGGACCATTTTCGAAGATTAAACCCTCCGTTTTTTAATAATTGTTTTAGGTCAGCGATCAATTTCTTCCCTTGTTCGATTGTATGTGTTCCATGGACAAGGTCATCCATGTAGAATGATTCTTCCAGCACCTTTGAAGCATCAGGGAACTGTTCTCGTTCATCTGTCGCCAATCTCCTGAGTGTCATCATGGCTAGGAACGGCGCTGCTTTGGTACCGTATGTTACGGTTGTTAGTTGATATGAGCGGATAGGTTGGTCCAGTGATTCCCGCCATACAATTTGTTGCAGTTGTTGATCTGCAGGGGCTACCCAAATAGCACGAAACATCTTCTCAATGTCTGCTGTAAACGCATATTTGTATTGCCTCCATTTCATCAATAATGTTTGTAGGTCCTGTTGAAGATTGGGGCCTTTGTACATGAGGTCGTTCAAACTGCATCCTGTAGATGTTTTTGCTGACGCATTAAACACCACTCTGTACTTTGTTGTTGTTGATTCAGCGCGTTGTACGCCGTGGTGAGGTAAGTAACACTCGAGTTTTTTGTTACTGACTGTTGATTGCTTCATATGACCTAGATCAATATATTCAGCCATGAAGTCTTTATAGGCCTTTGCCAAATGTGTTTGTTTTTCCAATTTTCTTTCCAAAGTTTTTAATTGGGCGATAGCCATTGGCTTAGACGACCCCAGTCTGCTCTCAACTTCATTCTTCATCGGCAGTCTGACTTCATATTTCCCACTCTCCAAGCGTTGCGTAGTGTTGGTGTAGTATTCAATGCATGTTTCATTTTCCATCGATAGGTTGGATTGATCCGTGATGTCTTCAATTTCCCAGAACTGTTTGATATCTTCCAGATTGTTTATGACTACATTGCAGTGAAAAGTTTTGACATTGCCACATAAAAGCCAACCTAGGTAGGTTTGTTGTGCGATAGGTTGAGTGACGTCATCGCCTTTTATTATTCCTCCTAGCATGATTTGCGAATAAATGTCTGCTCCGAAAAGTAAATCCACCTGACGGCTGCTATGGAAGTCTGGATCTGCTAGGCGGATGTTCTGTATGTGGGACCAACATGGTTTTGCAAAGGTCTTATTTGGCAGGTTCTTAATCAAGTTGTTCATAATGAAGACAGACGTTTGGAACTTGAATTCGTTATAGACAGAACTGCAAGTAATTGTTGTCATTCCTTTGCAGTGGTTTTTCTTCTGTCCAACTCCAAAGATGACTCCTTTGCATCTCTCGCGCTTGACACCGAGAAGTTGAGCGGCATGTTCTGTGATCAAAGAGATCTGAGACCCTTGATCGATGAGGGCTCGCAACTTGATTTGAGTCCCATCAGCTGTTTCTATGTTTACTACAGCAGTCGCTAGTAGTATCTCCGAAGTATCCTCATCCTTTGATACATGGGAAGAGTTTGCTTGTTTTTCTGTTTTGTTCTTAATACATGCATCGTGTAGCAATGTATTATGTTGACCCGCGCACTTGCGACATCGGTGAGCGGATGTACATATTTTTCCGTTATGGCTGAACAGGCAATTTACACAAAGGTTCATTTTATTTACTGTGCTAAGTTTTAAGTGATTCGGCATTTCTAAAAACTTTGCACAATTGTACATGCCATGTTCGTCATCGCAAAGAGGGCATCGAAATGTTATCGTCTGGAATGATTTCGTACTTTTCTTGTTGCTAGTTGCTTGATTACTGCTGTATTGTTTTTTAGAGGAATTTTGATGTTGACTCGATGACGTATTTGGTTTTTGATTGTTTTCTTGTTTGCGGCGCGACGCTTCCAATGATGTAAACTTCGCTTCTAGGAAATCTAACAGATCTTTCAGTATTGGCAGCTTTCGGCAATTCTGCAGGGAGTCGTTGTACTCTGAATGTGTGTCTGCGTCTAATTTCTGCGATAAGATGTGTACAAGAATCGGATCCCAAGTGTCGACATTCACACCTAAATTCTTTATCGCATGTAGGCATTCTATGCTGACGTCGTGGATTTTCTTTATTTGTGCCACTGATTGTTGTTGCATGTTTGGAAGATTGAAAAGCATGTTGATGTGCGATGTGAAGATAAGTTTTTCATTATTATATCGGTGATTGAGGATATCCCAACACACGAGGTAGTTATCCGAACTTATCTGTAGGTGTTGAATCAAGCGTTCCGCTTCTCCCTGCACTTTACTCTTCAGAAACTGCATCTTCTGAGCCGATGAAAGGGAATTGTTGTTGTGTATTGCTTCCGTGAAAAGGTCCTTAAATGGGATCCACTGGTTGTATTTACCGTAGAAGACTGGTATCTCTAATTTCGGTGTTGTTTTTTCACGATGAGCGCCGGACCACATTTTGGTATTCAAAGCCTTCTTCAGTTCATGGAACTGGTTTTCATACCTGGTGTAGCGTTCTTCGTACACTATCATCTTCTCTCCGTTGGTTTCACATTCTATCTCCCAGTGAAGGTTGTCAATAGCTAACCAGCGCGTTTGTAGTGTTTGCAGAGCGTCTTGAAATTCCCATTTTTCAGATAGAAACTCCACGTGTATGTTCGAAACTGCTCTCATGAAGGCTTTAAAGTTTGCCGTCTGTTTGCGCATCATGTCGTCCAGCTTGCTATTGGATCCCGTATCCTTTTTCACAGTGTTCTGTTGTTCTTGCCGAGTACTCGTAGGAGGAAGTGATTGTTCTCTGTTTTGTTTATCTTGATTAGCATCCCTAGCTTGTTCTGCTACCTCACTCTTCAAGGCTTCTTGTTCTTGTCTTGTTTGATCTGAGGAACCTTCCCCTGTTTGTTGGTTGGCACCTCCCAATGTTTTTGTTTGCAGCGATTGCTCCCTTGGAGAACGAGCGAGGGTCGTGAGTTGTTGGTGTTGTTGAAGAATAAGCTCCTTTACTTCATTATAGCACTGCAGCGTTAGATTATAGCACTCATTCGTAAAGTAGGGATGACTTACACTTTGTTCCGTAGACAAGCGGTCATGATTGAATTGGAATTCTGACCACAAGTTTTCCAACATTGCCTTACGGCGTTTGAAATAGTCGGCGTTTTTTCTGTCCCAACCATCTTTCTTGATATTTATTCCGATCTTCTTTATGCTGTCGTAGAGTTCGTTCTGATTCTGGTATAAATCAGCTGACGACATGTTGTTTTCTTGTTGACTTCAAGATGAACTCTTCTGTTTCGAGCGTCGACTGTTGCTCCACACTCCTGGTACTTTGTGTTGATGTAAATCACACACCACTAAGTTGCTCGAAGGACCATATGTTGGGGCGTAACTCCCAACAGTGATAATGTTATGTTGATGTTGTGTATTAGGATGCTATGTTGAATGTTATGTTGAGAGAGTAGACAACCGATTGGTATAAAGGTTTTATTGCTACTAAAAATAACATGTTATAATGTAATAATGTACAATATTGTTGGATTAAACAAAGTGCAACGTTTCACTGTAAGTAGGACGAGTTAGTTAGGGTCGATGTACAGCGTAGCTCGTACAAGATGAATCAATCAGAGTATGATCTTCGTAAATGTCCATGAGCGCATCATGCACGACAGCTAATTGGTAACGTAAAGAAAAATATTTTGGTAGAAAAATGTGTAAAAAATTGGGTTTTTCAAGTTCTGTATTATAATTACTACTGTATTATTTTTCAAAATGCCGCCGATTGCCGCGCTCCTAATACGAGCACCCTAGGCCGTCGCCTAGTTCGCCTATATGAACGGGCCGACCTGATGCTTACAAAATAATAGTTACAGCATTAAGTTAAGTTATGTGTCAGTCATTCGTATCTGCCGGCTGATCTAGTGAAAACAGTTGTGGTGCCCGTCCCTAAGAATAAGACCGGTGATATGTCTGATGTTAATAATTACAGACCGATTTCCTTGGCAACGGTTACAGCGAAAGTTTTTGATTGTTTACTTGACCGTTGTCTGGGTAAACAATTAAAAATTAACGACAGACAATTTGGTTTTAGGGATGGGTTATCAACTGAGACTGCAATCATGACCCTAAAGAGTACAGTGCAATATTACACTGGGAGGAGGACACCTGTGTATGCTTGCTTCCTGGACTTATCTTGTGCTTTCGACCTTGTCTCATATGACATCTTGTGGAAAAAGTTGACTAATGAAGCTAACCTGCCGCCAGAAGTAGTTAATGTGCTAAAGTTCTGGTACGATAACCAACTCAACGCTGTGAGGTGGGCAGGCGCATACTCAGATGTATACAGGTTAGAGTGCGGGGTGAGGCAAGGAGGGCTGACCTCGCCCAAGTTGTTTAACATCTATGTGAATAAGCTGATCGAGGAACTCAGCAGCACTGGCATCGGATGCACGATAGATGGTGTGTCCTTCAACAACATCAGTTATGCTGACGATATGGTGCTGCTGAGTCCGTCGATCAGTGCTCTTAGGAAACTGTTAAATATATGTGAGACCTATGCTGGAGCCCATGGACTAAGGTATAATGCCAAGAAGAGCGAGCTGTTAGTTTTTATGCCACAAAACAAGACCTATGAAGTGGTACCACCAGTTTCGCTGTGTGGTGCCACTCTAAACAGAGTCAAATAGTTTAAGTACCTTGGTCACTGGGTTACAGAGGATGGCACTGATAACTGTGACATTGAGAGGGAGCGTAGGGCATTGGCCGTAAGATGCAACATGCTGGCCCGCAGATTTGCAAAGTGCGATGACAATGTCAAGATAACTCTGTTCAGGGCTTATTGCCAGACCTTTTATACATGCAGTTTGTGGACCAGATACACGCAGAAAACGTTTAATGCCCTGCGTGTGCAATACAACAACGCTTTTAGGATATTGCTGGCGCTACCTCGTTTCTGTAGCGCATCAGGGATGTTCGCAGCAGCGCGTACAGACGACTTCTTTGCGATTATTCGTAAAAGATCCGCTTCGCTGCTGCGTCGGATGCGGGGTGGCGACAACAGTCTCCTGAGCGTTGTTGCTAGTAAGACTGAAGGCGGCATTATGGGGCACCTGTGCGCAGTGCATGTACTGTTGCCAGGTGTAGCCGTGAGGTGGCGAAATTGCGTATTATTAGTTGTGTAGTTTAGTTGTGTGTTAAAGTCTTATACTAACATAGGTTAAGGAATACTAACAATGTTATGGGTTCTACCTGAATTAAAGATTAATAAATAAATAAATAAAATTAATATTTATCAATAATCTGTTACTATCCGGAAAACGGATCATAAATTGAGACCCTGATAGTCTCTAGTTTATTTTGATCGGCGGCACCGTTGTTAACCCAGATAGATAAACAGATACAGGGGTCTAAATGTTCACGTTATTGACTGTAAAACGAACCAAGGTTTTTAAATCTCATTGACCTAATTAGCCCGGCGAGGTAGGTACAAGAGTTTGCTTATATGTGTTCTAAGACCAGCCACGACACGGCGACGGTCTCGTGATGCCTCCATGATCTTTCCTTGTTTACAGATGTTGTTCTACAAATAAATAGTTGATTGTGTCTCATTACGATAATCGTAAATGAGATACATAATTATGTGGTACTCATAGTGTATCCGCAAGTGAAAATGAGCAAATGATCGACTGGTACACCTTTTTTTTTTGTTCCGAGGTGGAAAATCCTCAAGGGATCTGTCAGTCTGTCAGACTCTTACTGACTAAAAACTACCCCGGTGTTCCCTTCCCACACTTGGATCGGGGATCATGGGAACTTGTGCGTCTGCCTTCCACGATCCCCGGCCGGTGCCAGCCTGCCATGCAGGCCACTTCAGGCCCGCGGGGGGAATGAGGTGTGAGGCTCCCCCCGCAAAGTCCATTAGGGGCGCGCGTGGAACACACGCTTCACCGCCGCGGGTCCTGCTGGATGAGGAGCGGCGGACGTCTCCGAGTCCGCCGTCCATCTGGACCGGAAGAGGGCATTGTCCAACCTCTGTCGACGCCTAGTCCGCCTGCTGCGGGTTGGGAAAATGGTCTCAATCTCCCTCTCCCTTTCCACAGCCTCCTTCTGCGAAGCGACGGTTTCTCAGGAGGAGATTACCGCATCCCACGACTCGCCGCTCCCGACCATTGAACGACGTCCGTCGGCTCCGACGAGGACTCGGCGCGGCTCCTCCCATGCGGCACACTCTGCCATTGTATGCCACGCCGTGTCCGACTGGTACACCATGGGGCAACCTTCTGATGCTGACGGGCTCTTTTTATTAAGGCCGCTGTAATATTTCGACGGTGATTTTGCGTTAAATGGCCAACTTTGGCGTTCTTATTCTGAGAAACTGAAAGACGACAACTTTGACTTATTGAGTGGTGTACAATAATTATTAGGATAGTTCACAGCAGTTCATAGCGAGCTAGCTCTTTGCATGTTTTGCTTATCTATTTATACAGGGTGTAAGGGTAAACAGTGTCAATCTTTTAAGGGGTCATTACACAACATTTACTATACACAATTAACAACTTTTACTATGGGACCAAACCTGAAATCGCGAAAAAAAATCAGGTGTCCATTTTGACGAATTATGAGAACATAAATGTACTGAACAGCAGATTTAGGGTTCCGTACCTCAAAAGGAAAAAACTCGTGAGTTTGTCTGTCCGTCTGTCACAGCCAATTTGCTCCGAATCTAATGGACCGATTAAGTTGAAATTTAGTACACATATGGATTTCTGTGATCCAAACACGGACGTGTAACGTAAATAAATGAATTTTAAAAATGAAGACCAATTTTGGGGGAAAATAAGAAAATTAAAAAGAAGTTTTGCAAAATGTACCGTGTGATATATCAAATGAAAGGGCTTACTGTGAAGATTTTAAATATATTTTTTATAATTTTAAAATAAATCGTTTTAAAGTTATTTAAGAAAATAGACGAAAACTGACCATTCCCCCTTATCTCCGAAACTACTGAGCCTAAATTTTGTAAAAAATACTGAAAATAGTTCTATACTTACAGATTACAAGAAATTTCTTCTTTCTTGTCACGCCACAGAGATGTGTAAACACATACATACGCGAAGTTATCACATGAAAGGCAATCTATTCACAAACTACAGTAATGTGTAATTCCGACCTCATTATATTTTCGTTCATATCTGCCTGAAACCAGCAAAAAACATTACCTAATATATAATCTGGTTTCATCCGGTTTATACCACACAAGATAAATCATTATGAAGATTTTAATTAAAATAATCTTGCCCACTTCAATGTTCTTACCTACCTATTTTTTTTTTCAATGTTCCGTGCCAAAGATAACAGGAGCTTGTGCTACCATATCGTGTACCTATACTTACACAATTTTATTTATACCTATGTTGTCATTGTGTTATGCATATTTTAACAAAAAAAGTTACGAAATCTATAGTTTTGGTTTCCTAGGAAAACGGTCATCTGAAAACCTGTAATGTTTACCAGTGTTTGACATTAAGTCATCGTTATATTTGCCCTCACCGTACTGTCTGTCCTGTGTGTGGTCTGCTTTTTAATATTAATCAATTTAGTTTCCAAAAAGTGTCCATACTGAAAGAAAAGAGTGAGTGCATACATTATTAAACAGCGTTTCCATGACAATCTAGTCAAGTCACTGCGTCATTATGTGTGAGAGTCCTATATTTTGACGTAGTAGGGCGAATCTAACGATTTAAATCTTTGCCGCTGGCATCATTTTCATGACAGCCGCCACTGCAAATGTTAAGTGCAGCCACCGCTCTTATATGAAACCGTAGCTTTTATGGAAAATTTTCTCTAAAGTTTTTTTTTAATGTTTATAAAAAATATGGCACGGGCCAAGCATGACGCAAGCCAGGCCTGGAATTTTTTTTTTAAATCGGAAATGAGCTGCCACAGATAACGTATCATGAAGTAATAAGAAAATGGCGACGCCCTACTTTGGCGGGAGAAGACAGCGAATGACTGGCATCTCGTGTTTGCTTTGTTTCTTTTAATTTAACTGATTAAATTAGTGGGTTTATACGGTTTAGGTTTTTTACTTTGTATTTCATAAAATTATGACGTGTAAGGACCTATTTTTCATATTATTATTTTTTTAGTTACAAATATGCAGTTGAAACTATAAACTATCATGAAAGATGTATCTATCCACTTTACTTAAGATGTACCTAACATTTAAAAATCTGTTATCAGTGATGATGCAATCTCAATACCATGTTGCAAGCAACCACGCAACCAGGTTGGTATTTCTGGATTTCAGGAATAAAAAAATTGACATCGGTAATTCCCCAATTTCCTGTTTCATCATACAGCGGATGTAGTGGGGTAATACGTACCTACATAGTTATTTTTTTCGCAAAAAAAAAAAACAATTTACCTCGTTACAAAAAACAATAGGATTTTAATAAGCAATTTTTTCATGAACCTACCACTTGCCTAAAGAACTGTGTACGGTCATGAGCACTAATATAATAATAATAATAATATCCTGGGACACTATTCACACACGGTCATCTGATCCCAAAGCTTGATGTGTTGGCGTCTGTACAAGCTCTGCTTAAGAGCTTGTACAGACGCCAACACATCAAGCTACTACAAACTGTCAAATTTCTTTAATAGATTTTCAACTTAATCGCTAAAGCATTAGGTTCAAGGTTGAATGGAAAAATTTGACAGTTTCGGGTTGCTTGACCTGCTGGCGTCTGTACTATGGAAACCAGGTAACTGATATACTACATATACTACTTTTTTTAATATAGATTTTATTTTTATAGATTATTTTTGTGATCATTGATATTTTTTTATAGATTTTTTTTTAATATAGATAATTACACCCAGACTCAGAACAAACAGACATGTTCATGCACACAAATGTTTGTCCTGGATGGGAATCGAACCCACGACCTGCGGCATGACAGGTGATATCTTAACCAACAACGCCAACTGGCCTATATCTATGGTATACACTAATCTACATTTGAAAGTGATTTTCCCCTACTGTGTTGTTATATAATATTATTATTATAAATAGGTCTTATCTCAATGTTTGCAGTCGTTATTATACGAGAAAATCGCTTTTGAATTTTGCTGCTTTTTTTGAAATGCATATTAATGCTCGTGACTGTACCTACCAAAAGGTTAAAAATAATTTATTGCTAAAAACCTACATCTTATCAAGTGAAGAAAGCCAAAGGAAAGGCTTGCTTAGCGTGTAGGCAAATTATACTCGGTGACATTGAATTACATGGGCATCCTTTTATTGAACTCATCATTAAGAACAACTTTTACTACGGGGCCAAAACCAAATTTGAAATCGCGAAAAAAAATCAGCCGTTCCCTGCATTTTGACGAGTTATGCAAACATAAATGTAGGGAACAGCTGCTTTTTCCGCAATTTCAGGTTTGGTCTCATAGTAAAAGTTGTTCATAATGATGAGTACAATGACCCCTTAAAAAGATGCCCATGAATTCAATTTCACTCTGTTTAACATGTATTTATTATTTATTTAAATCACAATGATAACACCTTTACAGTCTCATCCAAGGCGATGTTATAGTATCATATATTATAATATGTCTACACTTTCCAAAAAAAAAATAATATGACCTGTAAGCGAAATTACAAAGAATAATAATATAGGTACCTAACTAATAACAATAATAAACATGACAACGTTTATTTAAAATACCAAACCTTTTACAATCATTATTCAACATAACTGGAGCTAGTTATGCAGAAAGCAGCCATATGGCACTTTTTCCAAAAATGAGTTATCACACAGCCATACTAATTTCGACATACCAAGATTTTTGCAAAAACAGCCATGTCAATATCTCTATTTATCACCGAGATATGAGCCGTCAAATGCAGCCTTGTCCATGCATCTATGATGCAACCATCAACAGAAAAATGCTTATAACTCTGTTTGTACTTTTCCCGACATGGCTGCCTTCTGCATAACACGGTCCAACTGCATCTATCTCATGATTCTACGAGAATGAGATGATAAGTATCAAATATAAACTCTCGTAAGAAATTGAAGTAGGTTGTACCCACCCCTATGATTCACTAATATTCACTATTAGCCTATTACTGTTTGTACTTTTCCCGACATGGCTGCCTTCTGCATAACACGGTCCAACTGCATCTATCTCATGATTCTACGAGAATGAGATGATAAGTATCAAAGATAAACTCTCGTAAGAAATTGAAGTAGGTTGTACCCACCCCTATGATTCACTAATAGGCTAATAGTGAACTATGGATGGTGATCCATAGTTCACTATTAGCCTATTACTGTTTGTACTTTTCCCGACATGGCTGCCTTCTGCATAACACGGTCCAACTGCATCTATCTCATGATTCTACGAGAATGAGATGATAAGTATCAAAGATAAACTCTCGTAAGAAATTGAAGTAGGTTGTACCCACCCCCATGACTCACTATAGGGCTAATAGGCTAATAGTGAACTATGGATCACCGCTTCACTAAACGGAATCGATATCAGTTCAAGTATCTAGTATGTTTATGGATGACAGATGTAGGTATCTTTGTTACGTACCTAATGACGCTTTGTCATGCATGACAGACTTGAAGAAAGGGGTAAATAAGACGTAGGCAATAATGTATTACGTTTGTTAGCAGCTACCATATCTATTGATGTTTATGTTTTTTTTTTCTTTCATAATAGACAAATGTTATGCTGAATCCGATCCCAACATAGTTGGGAAAAGGCTAGGCAGTCTTTAAAAGTTGCAACACTCCGTTGCAAATACGTACCTAATTAAATACATTGTTGTATTGTGTAATAATAAATAATGTTTAGATCAATAAGGTCAACATCAGAAGACCTTCCTGTCATCAGTGCGAAAAATTTATCACGTCAACACCGCTCGTAAAAAGATTTTTTAATTAGGTCTAGGCAAGTTTTGGCAGTGACGGTTTACCTAGTTATGATAATTTTACTACAATACCTATCACACGAGTGACATTGAGGCGCAGTCATCGAACCTCGCCGCTATCGGCTATTTCATTTCGGCGGGTTATCAGCCACGCGCGAGATAACGCGCGCGCGCCGCCTATATATAACCTGCGAATCTTAACGCAATCATCAGTACACAACCAAGCGTCCTACGATAAACACCAAACAGCTACATTCACTGTGCTTTTGGAAATTATATACAAGCTTTTACGAGTACATTTTTGAGTGTAAACCAATAATTAATCAAATCCAATCAAGATGCGTTTCCTGTACTTCATTGTTGCCATCGTGAGCGTGCTGCTACTGGCGTCGGTGGGGGAGGCTCGTCCGCACCAGAGGAACCACAAACAGAAAAGGGCATCGTTCTGCATGCTGAAACTCTGCAGCTACATGCCGAAATCGTACCAAGTGCAGAGACTGCGCTAGTGCACCTCGAGCTGTACCGGCCGCCAGCCGCATGCCCCGCTACCGGCGAGTCGCCGATCACAGACTGATCACACAGTTTTCAGCTAAGAAGAACCATGGACAATTAACTCGAATGTCACCGTCCATAACGTAGAATGATCTAAGATGGAAGTGTGAAGAAAAGAAAGTTATCCAAGTGAAAAGAAGAAGTTAAGCGTCGTGAAATCTGGAGCTGAACGCAGCACGGGTATTCTACTAATACGAGTACCTACCAGAAAATTAATAGTTTACTATTTTTATTATCCGAGACGATCCGACTCGATCCATTAGCCTATATTAGGCTGCCGCCTAACAGAAGTATTCTGTACTTAACCTTGAAAATGTAGTATTTTAAATTATGCTCAGGGCTTAAAGTCAAAATAGTGTTAGTAAAGAATCAGTACTTTGTAGAATGTTCCTGATATCATAGACTTATATAACGCTAGTATTGTTTTGTAATTAGTGTTCAGTAAATTAAATATTTTTGTTTAGTTTAAGATAATGATTTTGTAGGCGATATAATAAATTGGTTTCTCATTAAATATGTTTCGTTATTGCATCATGTCCTCACCCTCGTAAACTTTAAATGTGATAAACTTTACACAAAGTAATGCTTTACAAAAAAAATAACAATCAATCCCAAATTGATGCGTCGATATATTGGCAGATTAATACACGACCTTGACTCACCTATTACATCACACTTAATTATTTGATAACAGTCTTTGGCACAAAATATAATATAAGGTGTTAAAAACTAACTTTACAAACTTGGAGTTGCTTTAGACCATCGAACTGTTAACTTTTACTATGGAACCAACTTTGAAATCGCGAAAATGAAAATCTGCTGTTCCATACTAAAGTTTAATACCTACTAAACAAAAACTACACTAAACTAACAAATATAAACTGTATGGGACAGATGTATTTTTTTTTTGTTTGCGATTTCAAAGTTGGTCCCAAAGTAAAAGTTATTCATTTCGATGGTATGAAGCATATCTTAAAGTTTCTAAAGTTAATTTTTAACACCTTACCAGTATCTCTAAAAATAAAACATACTTACTGCTATGATTAAAGACGACACACCTCTAAAGCTAATCAGGTGAGACAAGTTACAACTCAGAAGGTGTAGTGAAGACGCTTGAATGAATTAGTTGACAGTAGGTAACTGATAACATGCTTAACGAATAGGTACAATAATTCGGACATCGAAGTTCATGTTATCGTGCTAAAGCGTGCCCCTTTTAATTATCTGGGACATATTTTTTAATTAGTCACTGACACTTTTTTATTGAGCATTTAGTTTCTATGAATAAATAAATGATTTATTTATTTATTTATTTATTATTCGACCTTTAAGATCCAGCTGGGGTTCGCTCGAACATACTCCACGATCTCCTCAACCTTCGTGGTGTGATGTAGCTGAGACACATAGAGCTGCGTCGCCGTCGTAGGTATTGCCGGACGCAGCATATTCCCAATATGCTGCCAGCGTGGTCCCGCACTGGTTTCGACTAGGAGGCTTCTTCCCCTGCTTCCTCTCCACCTTCACGAAGTCATCCTTGTCACACGTGCCCACAGCCGGGCCTTGCTGTTTCTAACCCCTGTCGGCATGTTCACAGCAGCTCTCAAGCTTCAAGTATCTCTCTGCAACTGTACCCAACAATACCAGGTCATTGATGTGCAGTAGGAAAAGAGTTGCGGAGAGAACAGACCCCTGAGGAACTCCGGCATCAATAGCCACTCTAAGTCAACGCCATCGAAAGATATGACCGTTTATGTTGCATATTTTCGCGTATTTTGCGATTTCACAAGAGAATCTAAACCTATAGGGTACTTCCCGTTGACCTAAAATCATGAAGTTTGCCAAGAAGCAAGGTCTCACTGCACAAGTAAAGGAAAATGTCTGAAAATTGCCGATTTGTAGTTTTATCACATAAAAAAAATGTTTTTTTTTGTGATTAGACAATTTTGCAGTTGGAGAATTGACCGTGTCGTATATCGATGTTTTTCAACTACAATGTTAAGTTTGTTCTTGGGATAAATTTATCCCAACTACGGAACCCTTCATTGTGCGTGGTCCAACACGCACTTGGCCGGTTTTTTTATATGCTTGGATATATTTTTTTTATTTTTAGGGTTCCGTACCTCAAAAGGAACCCTTATAGGATCACTCGTGTGTCTATCTGTCTGTCTGTCCGTCTGTCACAGTCAATTTGCTCTGAATATAATGGACTGATTAAGTTGAAATTTGGTACACGTATGTACTTCTGTGACCCAAACACGGACGTGTAACGTAAATAAATAAATTTTGAATATGGGGGTCGACTTTGGGGGCAAATAAGAAAAAAAAAAAAAGTTTTGCAAACTGTTCTGTGTGACATCAAATAAAAAGGCTTACTGTGAGGGCCTCAAATTTATATTTTTTTTAAATTTTAAAGTAAACTATTTTAAAGTTATTTAAGAAAATAGACGAAAATTGACCATTCCCCTTTAAAAGTACTGAGCCAAACATTTTGAAAAAAAAAAAATACAGAAAATAGTTCCAATACCTATAGATTACAGGACAATCTATAAGAAGTCGATGGTCTTAAGACAACATGGTAAATCTTTCAATATTGTGCACACAAACTTACATTTGTCCATAGTTAAACAAAAAGGATCCAAGCCACATTGGGTGTAATGTGGGTTGGATCTTTTTCGTTTAACTATGGACATTTTGTAGTTGGAATGTATGGGAGAACATGTTTTTCAACTACAATGTTAATTTTGCTCTTGGGATAAATTCATCCCAACTACGGAACCCTTCATTGTGCGTGGTCCGACACGCACTTGACCATTTTTTTTTTATTTGCGATGGGTTTGCTCTTGACTTTAGTCTAGGTCTGAGGCAACAGAGACAAGTCTACGATGGAGTGAGCTTACCCAGAAGAAGCCTGTTCACTCTCACTTTGAAGAGATTGGGTTGTATGCGTTCGGGTAAACAGACGCAGGTAGTGAGTTCCACTCTTGTTTAAAATTATTATTATGATTATTTTATGGCTGTAAGCTTTTAAATTATGTAAATATAGCAAAATAATAACAAAGAGATTCTAAATGAATAAAGGTATAAAATACTTAGGTAATTAATGTAATAGAGCCTAAAAGAGCTGCATTTATACAGTGTTTATTGCATTATAAGAAAATGTGCAACATAGATTTACACACATAAGTTTCTCTTAGCATGTTTCGCTTGGATTATAATACATAGAAAGAGAGCGTAGGGCTCTCTCAGTGAGGAGTAACATGCTCGCGCGCAAATTTGTGAAGTGCACCAAAGACGTAAAGAACACTCTATTCAGAGCTTATTGCTTGTCAATGTACACCTGCCAACTTTGGTGCAACTTCACAAAAAAGATGTACAGTTCACTAAGGTTTCAGTACAATGATACTTACCGAACCCTTATGAAACTACCAAGGTACTGCAGTGCCTCGAGCATGTTTGCCGAAGCGAGAGTCCAGGATTTTTACGCCATCATGAGGTCGAGGGTTGCGTCTTTTTGGCAAAGTTTGAGACGCTCCAGCAACAGCATATTGAGGGTTATCTCATGCAACCTAGCAAGCACCATATTTGTGCACTGGATTTCTGTTCACCAAAGCGAGAACAAAAAATGACAAAAAGACTATATTGTGGAAGACTATGGGTACCTATATATACCTCTAAGTTTAATTTTATTGTTTACTTTTATTATGTTTTTTGTATATGGGTATTTTACCTGAAATAAAATACTATTATATTACTATTACTATATTGTTATTTAGAAGGCGTATTGTATTGTATGTAGATTTAGAACATAACTATCTTCATAATAACACATATGTGGTCGGCGTAAATCAAGACTACATGAATTCGCACACATGCCTTACGTAAATGTGACGTTATTAAACTGCAGAGTTATCTCTGAATAACTGCCATTTGTCAGCCAGAACTACAATGTTATACAATAAGCGTGTGCGTCCCTTTATGCTAAGAAAGCGTCAGCAATGATTTATATGATATTATGTTATTGTATGTAACTCAAAATATTATTGATTTAACTTCGATTGATTGTCTTATGACTTTTTAATTCATAATATCAGAAGGTCACTCAGGACAAAGGCTTGTAGAGCTACTTGGTAAAGTTAACGTTCGCCTCTGATATTCTAAACTAAGTATAGGAAGCTTTTCGATTTTGGTGGAGCTTAAAAAAATCGACGACGATTTTGCAGGAGTAGTAAAGAAGACAGACACACAAAACAAAACACAACAATACATGAAGCAACTTACTATTTTGGTAGTCGTAGAGATCCGAATCAGAATTTTGCTTAGCATGATCTTATTAATTTTAGATAATTATGTACGCGTAACCAGACCTGCCTAGATGGAGTAGGATCTTGTTGGAATGATGGCCCTCAGGGACACACAAAGGACTTCATGACACGATAGGTCGATAACATGAAGCGCTTCGTGACGGGTAAGTCATTAAAGTTTCTGGAGCGTTGATCCAGAAATTTTGTATTGTCTCAAAACTACAATAATAATGTCATTTGAACCTCGAACAAGTTATTTTGCAATCCATCAGACTAAAGCCACGGGCCTAATCTGAGTAGCAATAGCGATTTCTTTTTGTTTATAGGTGGCATGACGTCCAGCCTATCCAAGATTCGCTCTCTGCTTGAGTAAATTAGGGGCCACGCCAACCCTTATTTCAGGGCCCTAATTCAGTGTACTCGTAGTGTAATACCCACTTTACAAATTTATGAACTAGAAACTAACCTATCACTTGGCGAATTGCAAGCACGTAGATACATTATGGTGCGATATCAATATCACACAAGTAACAATAGGTCCTTATACCAAGCTAATATGCACCCTATCCCATTGTAATAAAAGTTACAAACGGTCTCTGTTTACGGTAGTTGGATTGATTGTCATAAAGTGACCCCGCTGACCTGCGGCAGTTTTCAGAGTCGTAAAGATAGGCGACGTGGGTGGGACACACTGATAAATAGATAGTGCAAATGTGTTATAAGTTTATAACTTATAAAACAATGTTATTTATGTTATTTTATATTTATCTTGAAGAAAGAAAAGAGTTTATCTGTAATTTTTTAGGGTTCCGTACCTCAAAAGGAAAAAAAAGGAATCCTTATAGGATCACTCATGTGTCTGTCTGTCTATCCGTCTGTCAAAGCCAATTTGCTCCGACCGATTAAGTTGAAATTTGGTACACGTATGTATTCCTGTGACCAATAAAGTTGTGTGTATTTCTGTGGGGTCAATTTTGGGGGGCAAATAAGAAAATAAAAATAAAGTTTTGCAAACTGTGCCGTGTGACATATCAAATGAAAGGGCTTACTGTGAGGGTTTAAATATTTTTTTTTAATAATTTTAAAATAAACTGTTTTAAAGTTATTTAAGAAAATAGACAAAAATGGACCATTTCCCCCTCTTTATCTCCGAAACTACTGAGCTTAAAATGTTGAAAAAATACCTACAGAAAATACTTCTATACCTGTAGGTTACAGGAGAACAACATCAGCATCATCATCATCAGCATCATCATCAACATCAGCATCATAATCAGCATCATCATCAGTATCATCATCATCATCATCAGCATCATCATCAGCATCATCATCAGCATCATCATCAGCATCATCATCAGCATCATCATCAGCATCATCAGGATCATCATCAGCATCATCATCAGTATCGGCATCGTCATCAGGCTCATCAACATTTGGCTAGAGTAAGGTTAAGTTGCTCCTAATGCCCGTCGGGTATCTGACCCAAACATTTAGCTATAGTAAAGTAAAGTTGCCTCTAATGCCCGTCGGGTATCTGACACAAACATTTAGCTAAAGTAAAGTAAAGTTGCCTCTAATGCCCGTCGGGTATCTGACCCAAACATTTAGCTATAGTAAAGTTATGTTGCCCCTAATGCCCATCGAGCATCTGACCCAAACATTTAGCTGTAGTAAAGTTGCCGCTAATGCCCGTCGGGTATCTGACCCAAACATTTAGCTACAATAAAGTTGAGTTGCTCCTAATGCCCATAGGATATCAGACCCAAACATTTAGCTGTAGTAAAGTTAAGTTGCCCCTAATGCCCATCGAGTATCTGACCTAAACATTTAGCTATAGTAAAGTTAAGTTGCCCCAAATGCCCATCGGGTATCTGACCCAAACATTTAGCTATAGTAAAGTTATGTTGCCCCTAATGCCCGTCAGGTATCTGACCCAAACATTTAGCTATAGTAAAGTTGAGTTGTAGGAGCAACTCAACTTTACTATAGCTAAATGTTTGCCTATAGTAAAGTTGAGTTGTAGGAGCAACTCAACTTTACTATAGCTAAATGTTTGGGTCAGATACCTGACGGGCATTAGGGGCAACATAACTTTACTATAGCTACATGTTTGGGTCAGATACTCGATGGGCATTAGGGGCAACTTAACTTTACTATAGTACTATCGGGTATCTGATCCAAACATTCAGCTATAGTAAAATTGCCGCTAATGCCCGTCGGGTATCTGACCCAAACATTTAGCTATAGTAAAGTTGAGTTGCTCCTAATGCCCATAGGGTATCTGACACAAACTTGTAGCTATAGTAAAGTTAAGTTGCCCCTAATGCCCGTCGGGTGTCTGACCCAAACATGTAGCTATAGTAAAGTTATGTTGCCCCTAATGCCCATCGGGTATCTGACCCAAACATCTAGCTATAGTAAAGTTATGTTGCCCCTAATGCCCGTCGGGTATCTGACCCAAACATGTAGCTATAGTAAAGTTATGTTGCCCCTAATGCCCGTCGGGTATCTGACCCAAACATCTAGCTATAGTAAAGTTATGTTGCCCCTAATGCCCGTCGGGTATCTGACCCAAACATCTAGCTATAGTAAAGTTATGTTGCCCCTAATGCCCGTCGGGTGTCTGACCCAAACATGTAGCTATAGTAAAGTTATGTTGCCCCTAATGCCCGTCGGGTATCTGACCCAAACATGTAGCTATAGTAAAGTTATGTTGCCCCTAATGCCCGTCGAGTATCTGACCCAAACATCTAGCTATAGTAAAGTTATGTTGCCCCTAATGCCCGTCGGGTATCTGACCCAAACATCTAGCTATAGTAAAGTTATGTTGCCCCTAATGCCCGTCGGGTATCTGACCCAAACATGTAGCTATAGTAAAGTTATGTTGCCCCTAATGCCCGTCGAGTATCTGACCCAAACATCTAGCTATAGTAAAGTTATGTTGCCCCTAATGCCCGTCGGGTATCTGACCCAAACATCTAGCTATAGTAAAGTTATGTTGCCCCTAATGCCCGTCGGGTATCTGACCCAAACATCAAATGACCTTCGATTCGTTGTGGCATGTTCTCCACAATTCTAATAACAGATGTTGTGGACGCATATCTAGGCGCACATACGTCAAGATCACCAGGTCAGATCACGTTATAAGATAAGCCGCTTTGTTCAATTTTAATTCTACAACCGTAATCTCAAAACACGTAGAAAGTTATCAATATAATTATAATATTATGCGTTACTGAGTTAGCCTTGGTTGTGGTGTGGTTGCACTAGACGAGTGCGCGTGCACTTGCGGGGTCTGTACGCACACAAGTATCGTGTCCAGGGCTGGGCCAAATACATGCTAAGTATACATAATACTCTTTTATGATGTATTGAAATTACAAAATTCCTCAATTATTTAATTAAAATATAAATAAACAAAATACATCTTTGCAGACAAGTCTTTGATTACAAACTATGCTTACCTATGCAAAAAAAAAATAGGACCGAACAGTGGTCAGTTAAATTGCCATCTTGCGCTCGTAACTATTTTAATATTTTTTAAAGCAGAACTTGCCTTTTAAGTAACGTAAATTTTTAAAAACGCTGTCTCAAACGTACTGATACTGTATTTTAAAATACAATTTTAATTCAAACTACCCAGCCCTGAGCGTGCGAGGCGAGTTCATAGCACGCACACAGAGGTCGTGGACGTCCAAGGCGTGTGTCATACGTCATGTACTGGCTTGCTCGGTAAATGCGCGGGGTGTAGGTATATTGTGTATAGCGTCCGAACGAGTAGCTAGGAACGTACCTAACATTAGATACACGTGCACTTGGATTTTGTTATAGGTACATCAATATGGACGCACGTTGCGTTCTGGAAACTTAAGCGATACGTGCGAATGTAAATGTCAATAATTGTCACACAATATGATTACTTTCCTGTTGTTACATGACCTTGACATAATGTATGGGCTTTTCAGACGCTTGAGGGGTTAAAGAACCGAACTTGTTGAAGATTTAAAAAAAAACCAAAAAATAAAACTCTGCACATACTATAAACTGAATGTCATTCTTATTTTACGATCACAGTGTACAAACTCACAATGAAAAACTACTTAACAACCAACACAGATTAAAATGTTTACAAAAACAATCGCCGAGATATAATGTAAATACACAAAACTATGAGTATTGACATCGACTTTCATAACGAAAACAAATTTTGTTTAAGTTTATATAGAAATATAGTTTTAGTAGCTCGTCAATTGAAGCTATCTGGCTAAGACGGGGCTGGGCTGGTTGGCACTCGGGAATAAGTAGTATGTCTTTACGGTTTACAGATTGTAAAATAATGTCACTACCAAACAGAATCCTAGTGGCCAGAAAGGAATAAAATCTAAAAAAGTATTGTCACAAAACCACCGATGATAAATAAATCAATCCGTGGCTCTGTTTTAAATTCGGAATGTTCTCAAAAACTGCTTCGAGAGTGTGATGGCTGCCTAATCAGATGAAAGCATTTTAGAATGACATCTTTCCTGAATACCAATCAGCCTCGAAGTTCCCAAATAACATCAGTTTGCAGCGTTTTAAATAAACATTCACATTTATTTTTTTAAATATTTTTCTGTAGTATTTTTTTATGAATTTAGTATTTATACTTTAGAAAATCAGAAGAGCACTAAAAGATTCGGAGTACATTATGCTCGTTTAATTAAAATTAAAATATACTTTCCATGATTAAACTACTCGCAAATTAATTTGGTGATGTTAAGAAAAACCGCTTTTATCCAAGCTGAAGAATGTGGGGATATCTAGGTAGAGTGCTCGTTGAACAGCCCTGCCTCATCACAGGCGAAGTGACCCGCGCGTACTTCTCCACGACACATCGCATCGCCACTGTCGCATGACGTCATCTGCTGGCCAGCGGGCCGCACATCAGCAGATGGTCGTACTTCTTCATCTGTCGGGATGCCAGGTCCACGTCCACGTCCGTCAGATAATACGCCTCAAAGTTTGACAGCGGACGCAGCATCGAGTATAGACGTTCAGCGTACTTTCTACGAAGACAACTGGTGATGAAGGCTTTTCAACTACCTACATGATTTTTTCAAGCTTTTATTTAACTTGCAATGTTTGTATGTATGTATGTTCGGGTCAAATCTTGCAACTAAAGGAGCTGGCCCAAGCCCCATACAAAAAATACCCAGGCCCGGCGCAAAAGTTTTGTGTTCCAGATTTTAGAGGATATTTAAAAATAATATTCCATAATATCACTATCCCTGTATCGGGTGGCTAACATTATTTTTTTTGCTCTATAAGTTTTGTAGGCGTTCCTATTCAAATCTCATTTGTGTGGACCAAAATATGTATAATTATTTGCAATTATTGTGTAATCAAAATCGTATTCAAGATTATCTCAAAACCACAGGGGTAGGCATACATAAACAAAGTAATATAAGTATTAAATTGATCAAAATAGATCAAAATCAATTAGATGAAATTGTAATACACAGCAAAGTATACATCAAACGCTAGCGGATGACTGCGACACAGAACATATATTATAAACCCTGACGACATGCGACTGTAATAATAATTGGTGGCTGAAAAGAAAACAAACTTGAAAAAAAAGTAAAAAATGACGTTACGAAAATTAAATACCGCGCGGATTCTTTACGTGTCAAGTTACCGACGCTTCATCGTTAAGACTTTACGTTATGTACTATACTATGACTAAAGAGTTAAATTATAATAATAACCTGTACCTATGCTTATTATAGGTTTTGTATCAGTATGCTTGTTTGTAAACAATTAACTAACTATAGCATAATAAATATTTTGGTCGGTAAATGAGTTTTTAATAAGAACGCCTACAAAACATTTCGAGCAAAAGAGAAAAGAATGTTAGCCACCCTTAAAGGCCTATTCAAACCTAAGCGGTATTCGCTGCCGCTATGGGTAGAGGTACATACCGAGCGGGTTTCGCTTAGGTATTTAGTATTATGTTTCGCGGCAAAAGCGGTACAGATGAATGAACAGTAATATTACCGCATACCCACTCGGTTTTCTCTACCGCAGACGGTAGCGAATACCGCTTAGGTTTGAATAGGCCTTTAGAGAGATAGTGATAGTTTTAAATATTATTTTTAAATATTCTCTAAAATCTGAGATACAAAACTTTTGCGCCGGGCCTGGGTTTTTTTTGGGCCATCGCTTTTAAAGCAGTTATCCTCTTGAAATGAAATTTTGCATACACGTTTAGTTTGGACGACAATGCATGGTGACGTCATTCTAAATCCAATATGGCGGACCGCCCAAGACGGCGGACTAATTATTTATTATGCACTCCCATGGTATAAAATGAAAGGGTTTGGCGAGAAGAATATTTTTTTTTTAAAACAAGCTTTTATTGAACTAGAAGTACTAAATAAAATTTACGTAAACATAGAACTTTAATATTCTCTTAAAAGCTTGAGGCTTATTTTTAAGTGAAAGAAGCTTTTAAGAGAATATTAAAGTTACTTTTAGTTCAATAAAAGATTGTTTTTAAAAAGATTTTTACTTATATTTTATTTTTGTTCAGAACTGAATAATAAATAATAATAATAATAATATCCTGGGACATTTTTCACACACGGTCATCTGATCCCAAACTAAGCAGAGCTTGTACTATGGAAACCAGATAACTGATATACTACCTACATACACTACTTTTTTTTTGTAAATACATACTTATATAGATAATTACACCCAGACTCAGAACAAACAGACATGTTCATGCACACAAATGTTTGTCCTGGATGGGAATCGAACCCACGACTAGCGGCATGATAGGCGGTATCTTAACCAACCACGCCAACCGGCCCGTCAAATGGAATGCCTCGGAATGCCTCGTGAGTTTAGAAGTAATCACGAACGCGACTACGCATGGTGTACTGGAGTAAACCCAGTAACACTGCCCGAGCTGGGAATAAACGATTCTTAGGTCGTGTCAAGTGTTGCTCAGCTTTTCTATTAGGAATTTCTCAGTGGCAGCCTGGAGACTGGCTTTGGGCCCGGTGATGTCAATAGGCTCATGCCCAACTATATGAGACTTACATAACACGCGATACGTAGGTGTACTGACTCCTCAGCTCCGCTCCCCCTCGGGAATGCATGACGTTACATTTTATTATGCTACAGTGTTATAATTTCCTCACCATACCTGGCATCAGTGCTCTTATCGTCGAGCAGCGCAGCGAGCGAGCGCAGCGCGTGCTTGCGTGCGCATGCGGCGGTGGGAGGGCGCGCGCGCAGCAGGTCCCGCCCTCCGCCCCCCAGCGCACAGCACACCACTAGCAGGCGAGCTGAGGCGCACCGCACAAGCGGGCTTTTGTGACTGGCGGAACAGAAAAGCCATACGGTAAAACCAGAAGAAAATAAAAATAATGTGTATAAGGTGTATCTATTCATACACGAAATCTCTTAACAGGTCATTGTACTCATCATTACGAACAACTTTTACTATGGGACCAAACATGAAATCGCAAAAAAAAATCAGCTGTTCAGTACATTTTGTCGAATAATGCGAACATAAATGTATACTGAACAGCTGATTTTTTTTTCGCGATTTTAGGTTAGGTCCCATAGAAAAAGTTGTTCATAATGATGAGTACAATGACCCCTTTAGAGATTTCGTGTATGAATAGATACACCTTATATAGCGCTAGAAGGTTATTGGGGCGCGTGGCCAAAATAGGAACCAATGCCGCCATCTTGTTTATTTTAATACATTGCAAGTGACATTTCACAAATGTTTACCAACAGCGCCCCCTCCCTGATAACGTCATTCGAGCGCCAAAAGATACTATAGCACTGTACATACAGAACGCACGTCGCACACATTACAGTAAAAAATATACATACATCGTCTGTGAACCAATGTACTAAGAACGGAAAGTTCAAGTGTACAGTTTTGCCGATTATATAACAAAACAAAAAATATAAATCGGCCAGGTATAATAACCTCATGGAAGAGCTACGGGCGACGAGCTACGCGCTACGAGCTACAGCTACGAGCTTCATGCTACGAGCTACTTGCTACGAGAGTCTACGATCATCAAACTTTTTTGCGATGTTTTTATACTTTTTATCACCGTCTCAAAAATCATGCATGGTTATTTTAATTACCACATAGAAGAGTTATGGGCTACGGTTTACGAGCTACGGCCACGGTAAAAAACAATATGAACGAGCATCAAAATTTCTATTTTTTAATGAGATCTGTATCTACTTTTTGTGCAAAATTTGGGCTATTTTAGTCTCGTTATATACGGGCTATGAATTACACGCTACGGCTATGGTTAAGAATGAGCATGAAACTTTCTGTTTCTACGATGTTTTGTTTTACCTTTGTCTGAAAAATTTGGGCTATTTTAGGCATCTTATAAATAGATTTCGAGTTACGCGCTACGGGCTACCATGCTACAAGTGTCTACGCGCATCAAAAGAATGTTTTTGTTTTTGTTTCTCACCTCATAGAAGAGCTACAAGCTACGCGCTACGGGCTACTTGCTACGAGAGTCTACGAGAGTTTAGCTTTCTTTATTGCGTGTTTTCGTTCACGACTTTAAGTGATTGGTAAAGTCAACTCACCAAGAGCCATGTATACATAGGGCAGTGACAGAATGACTCAAGTCTACACTGCAGACGATATCATCTAACGCCATGTTGGCGGCTCGTCTGACCGGGCGGCTGAAGCTGCCAGTCTTGATCAACAGGATCGTCACGGCTTCGTAGAAGTCCTATTAAACAACGGTGTTATTGTAAGGTGGAGTTTAGAATAGTTTTTACTCGACTGCGCGTCACAAAACACAGGGCTCCAAGGATACCGGATGGGTTTGAATACCTGAGGTGTCTATCGACTCGTCTAGATCGAGAAAGTTGTAGGCTAGGCTAGGTTTTGTTTTTATAAAATCATTGTGGCGGATTTTAGACGGCATGGCTTGAGAAAAGAAGTCGGGAGGCGTCGTGGGACACTCCGGTTGGAACGAAGTTCCTTTTGCTGTGTATACAGAGCCATCTAGTACATATGGTCTCAAGTTTCAAGTGTCAAACTTTTGACACTTGATACCACTGACTTATAAACCTACTTCCGCGGCTTCACCCACGTGTTATGTAAATAAAAAGTAGCCTATGTCCTACCCGTGTGCCAGTTTCATCCGAACCCGTTCAGCCGTTTTAGCGTGAAAGCGTAATCAACAAACAAACAAAAAAAATCACTTTCGCGTTTATAATATTAGTTACAATAGTTAGAAGGTCTACCGGTCTATCGACACTCTAGTTTCACAAAATGTATTAGGTAAATTAAAAAAAGAAACTCTTAACACTACTAAAGTTTCAATAATAATGTAATTCAATCATGATTCCAAAGACACGTGGCGCCATCTATGATCATAAGAACGTTGTTGTTGTTTTCCTCGGGAACAGTACTTTTTTTGAGGATGAAATAATAATATTAATATCCTGGGACATTTCACACACGGTCATCGATCCCAGACTAAGCAGAGTTTGTACTATGGAAACCAGATAACTGATATACTACATATAGGTACTACTTTTTTTTTTTGTAAATACATACTTATATAGATAATTACACCCAGACTCAGAACAAACAGACATACACACAAATGTTTGTCCTGGTACCCTATGTCCGTTTCTGTACACGTGACAATGTATATACAAAATTTCGTGATGATCGTTTCAGTAGTTTAGGCGTGAAAAGGTAACAAACAAACAAACTTACTTTCGCATTTATAATATTAGTTAGAATAGTTAGGATGGACTTGCCATACCTTATTTATTTATTTGTTTAATGCACAATGTACCCAACCATAGTTACACGTTAGGCTTAAACTATTGATCATCTGACCCTGTTAGTTCGCAGCAAGATAAAAACTAATAATATTGTTGTGAGTATACATTATCTAATATCACGTAGATTAGGCATTTTTACTATTAATATATTATATTAATTAAACTTATATCTAGCTTTATACATAATGTCATATAATAATTAACACACAGATGTATATTTTAACATTTTATCTTCCATAAATTCTTCGATTCTGTAGTAACATTTTTTTAAGAGCAAAGCCTTTACCCTAACTTTAAATACACAATAGTGTTTTCGTGGACCGTATATTTTCTACGAAATTAGTGTGGCCGCCTTTCGTAGGGTTTGTTACTGTGAGTGCAAGAGAGAGAGAGAGAGAGCAAGCAACCGTTTGACAGCACATCTACCAATCATCTACTACAAAACTCGGCACTCAACATGGCGACCGGTCACACATAGACAAGATTTTGACGTCACACAAAACTGTTGCCTGACAAACATTTAAATGTCTCTGTTTTCATACGCAGCTCTTGATTAGTTAAAAAGAAACAAAACGCTTTTTGACATGTGCGTGTCGTTAAAATAGATATTTGTATAACTATTCTTCCTATAGTAGAATATGCCACATCTCCATAGTTTTCTTATATCAATGCTTGAGACTGACGTCATAACGCCTTTTCGTTACGTCACAATTTCGGCCAGTTTACTCCTATCACAAGCCGTGTTAAAGAACTTCGTTCCATAAAATAGTGTCATGACCATGTGGGATATCAAATCAAAGCTTGAAGGAGACGATTCCGAAAATAACTGCCAACTGCGTCAGACTGCTTGAAAATTGAGTTTCTTTTTAAATATTTAAACGGCATGCGTTTATGACCAGGAAGCAAAAAGAGTATGTAAGGATCATAGCAGGTGGCGTTCTGTAGTCTCTGCCTATCACCATGTGAAGAAGGCGTTAGTTACCTACTAATATTGTAAATGTGAAAGTTTGTATGTTTGGATGTTTTTTAGGGTCCCGTACCTCAAAAGGAAAAAACGGAACCTTTATAGGATCACTTCGTTTTCCGTCCTGCTGGCTGTCTGTCAAGACGATTTTTTCAGCAACGCGTGTAGGTATCAAGTTGAAATATCAAATACGTAAGTCTACGGTATTTCGGAGCTCTAAAAAATCAAGCTTCTAAGTCACCGCAATAAAAAAATACGGCCATTTATGCGACAAATATTAATACTCGCAAATAAATCAAAACCTATAGGGTACTTCCCGTTGACCTAGAATCATGAAAGGCAAGAAGCAAGGTCTCACAGCTTGTATAGCACGTAAAGAAAACGTCCGAAAATTGTTATTTGTTGTTGTTAGGGAGCACAACAAGCCACTTACCTTGTATGTAGTACCTAGCCCATCACCTATGTACCTAATATGATAATAAAGAACTGATTTGCATTGTAATAATAGAATAGATCGCCTCCTAAAGGATTCATTTTTGTTATTAAATACCGCTTCACGGTGACGTAATTTGAAAGTAATATTGCATCATCTTTCGTATTAGTACATCGTTATCGTATAGTTTCGTATTATCAGTACATTTTTGAAAATCTTTTATATGCCCATAAAAACATTAAATTGTTTAAAAAATACAGTGATATCCACAATATAAATACTAGGAACAAACACAAATTTGTTGTACCTCCAACAAGGCTCAAGAAAATAGGTGGGTCATTCAGGTGTCAATGTATACGCTTTTATAATAAACTTCCAAGCCACGTTCAAGATCTGAGCCTTTATAAATTCAAATCATTCATTAAACGCAAGTTGTGTCAGAAAGCTTATTATACCGTTAAAGATTATATTGAGGACAAAAAGGCTTGGGATTGAACTGCTCCAAATTTTATTTTATTCTTTTATTTTTGCATACTGAATGTTGATATGACTATTTACTTTGTACAGTATTATATTATTTTAATTTATTGTGAATGTGAAGACTGTGTAGGTCATTGCTTTTTTTGTTTGTTTTATTTTTTCTCTCATTTATTTTTAATCATCGTCTGGCAGTTTTAGTAATTTATGCGGCCTACCCCAATGTCCTTTCTTTGGTATTGTTCGTCGAATCGTTGAGCTCCTTAAGTTCTGGGTTGAGCTGCGCGATTACTGACAAATGCGTGCACTGACTGGACAGGTCCTCTCAATCTGTGTGGTTCTTTCCTCAAAAGTCCATTTCATACACCAATCTACATGGTCTTCACATGAAGTGACCAAGATTATGTCTGGACTTTATAAGAGACTGTGACCTCTGAGTTTGTTTCGGCCTTTCTTCTCAGAGTAGTCAGATAGGAAACGCCGACCTCATCTAGTTAAAAAAAAAAACATGATTGACTTGTAAAAGTGTTTGTACAAACCTACTTACAGAAATAAAAATCATTTATCATTAAAACGGACAGGTTCGTGCCTGCCCCCGGGAAGCTCGAGAAGCAGCGACCTGATCCCTAGACGAAAAATGGGCGAGTCCATATTATAATCCCCGCTCATTGGCTAATAATTGTAAATAATGCAAAGGTATAAATATACCCCACTCTGGAATTATGAGTGAGTCGTAAAATATCACCGGTCGGTCGAGCAAGACGTCACGAAAGCTATGCTCGACTCCCGGGTCTACACGCGGTACTTTCCTTAGAATCCAGTCTTAACGTGTATTAGTCTCATAAGTTATTGTGTAAAACTCCTTTGCGTATGTTACGCTATTGTTTTCCTTGTGTTTATGTGTGTCCGTCGTACTAATTGATTATAAGTGCATTTTACCTATGAAATTCACTTGTCTCATTTCACTGGTCTCATTTCACTGATCACTACACCTTATCCACCCTTGCGCCTATATATCGAATAGTAGTTTTATCACATAAAAAAATATCTTTTTTGCGATAACAAACTTAAATTTGCAGTAGAAGAATGGCCCGTGACGTACCTATATCCATGTATGGGAGAACATTTTTTCAACTACAAAAAGTTTGTTCTTGGGACAAATTCACAATTACGGAACCCTTGGTCCAACGCGCACTTGGCCGGTTTTTATAATAATAATAATAATAACACATTTATTATCAGGCTACAATGGCCCATAGATACATACCTTACAAACTAACATATATAAAGTATAAAACAAAACTTGTATCAATACAGATTTGGATGAAATAAGCACACAGGTAGACCATGACCTGCATTAGAACATAGAATTCGATACTCTTTATCCCGGTAGTACGTTCCTGTAGGATAATATTCAACTGCCACGCGGGTGAAGTCACAGGCAGAAGCTAGTAAAACCATAAATTAAAAGCTTGACCAACCGGCTTTTTAGTGTAGTTGGTATTCTTGAGTATCATAGCGAGAGCGTTGCACGCGAGGCGCGCCACTTGCGTTCTCGGAGATTCCACGTGTCCAGTCACCTTTATAGAAAATCAACCGATTCAGCTTAGATTCCCTAAAATAGCTGTGTCGCCATATAACGGCCGCAAAATGGCGGCAGTCATGAAGATGACGGCCGGGTGTTTGACATATCGCACCTTTATTTCTAAACGAAATTTTAATTATAAAAAAAGTATTTATAGAAAATATTAAATTATATGACCACACACCTTAAAATGAAACCAATAATAGATAATAAATAATCACAGAAATATCTCTTATGAGTAGTTATGAGTTCATCACTTTTTCATTAGGAGGTAAATAATAATGCAAAAATCGTAAGTTAATTCTCCAGTAAAATTTCGAAATGAAAGTGCGATATATGTATGTCATAAAAAAACCGCTCTCTTTTTAAGGGAACCCAAGCTTTTTGAAATAAAATAATGCATATTTTCGTGTCTAAATTTACAAGAGAAACTGATATTCAACTAAGGAAAGAAAATGGTACGAAATAACAGTAATCAGTGGAGCAGTGGTAGCCCCGTGGTAACGACCGCGACTTAGGAGTTGTAGGTCGTAGGTTCGAACCCAGGCAGGCCCTTTACTTTGTGTAAATAATTTCATCAGCACTGCTCTCAAAACGGCGAAGGAAAACATCGTGCACCAAAACTTCGAACGGTGCATATGCTAGGTACAGTCAACCGCACGTCCATTCAACGATTTGACATTGACAGCGTCTTCATGTCGTTGTATTAAGGCCGGTTTTCGCAGTTACAAGTTTTGACAGTGACCGTAAACCGAATTCAGAATACGAGAAATAATGTTTACTTGTCTTATTAGGTCTGCGATTCTATGTTCCGCCATAACGCCCCAAAACTTGTCCAAAGCACGAGGCAGACTGTCCAACGCATCTGCTATATCAAACCTGTGAACGAATAGCACTTTAGGTGGATGCGTGGATGTGACGCATATTTCCCTCAACTTGTACTTTTTTGTGTCTGTGTTTTTATTTTTTTGCGTCATGTTTAATAAACGAATTTCCTCTTTTTTATTTTAGGCTGAGAGAGTATTGCGCGCCCCTACATTCATATCCACACACACTGCCTATATGATGCTGCGGTCCCACGGCCCACTTTCTCACAGGCCAGTTCGCGCCAGGCCAGGCCCACAGGCCGTGGGAAACGTCGTACCCGGTGAGGCCTGCGGTGCAGTGGCTTGTCGTCGCCCGTCCGATCCGTCGGGAGTTGGTAAGTCCAAAGGCACGTCGTGGCGCGGCGCGAGGGCGTCTGACGCGACCTATACGGGCGCGTTTCTTCTGCTTTATTGTTGATTTGTTTATCAAATGTTGACCACTGAATAAATCCACATTGGCTGTATACGCAGCCATGCAGGTCGACACACGCTACGGGAATACTCGGCACGGGCCGCTACTGGCGTTAGCAAAGCCTGGCACAGCGTATCAGCAAACGGGTCGTGGGACCGCGGCTTTAGACGTAAAGTATGTGTGGATAGACGCAACTAAATACGCGTGTGGGAATTCTGAAATTGGCGCAATTAAATACAGGCCTACCGGTTAACTGAGGCGACGCCTGAGGTAGGCCTGTGGTAGTTACCTACTTGATTTCAAAGATTGAAAAAAAAAGTAGAACATAGTACTGGGAACTAGTTTCGCTATCTTATACCCTGATACCAAGACACTAACCAAGAATGTGAGCGCAGTCTCTTGAGTAGCTCGACGCAGAGGAGTTCACATCCTCGCTCCGTGGCGTCTGTCAGTCTGTCTGGAGACACCGAGCTCGGGGAGATACTTCTGCTTTCTGACACGCTCCTTTAGTAAAAGAAGGTAATTCTTTTTTAAAACGAAGTCATCATCTGCCTAGCCTTTTCCCAACTTTGTTGGGGTCTGCTTCCAGTCTTACCGGATGCAGCTGAATACCAGTATTTTATATGGAGCGACTGCCTATCTGACCTCCACAACCCATTAACTGGGTAATACGGTACCTCTTAGTTAGTACCGGTTGTCAGACTTTTGGGCTTCTGACTACCCATAACAATTGTTAAAAATCTACAAATGACAGCCGGGACCAACGGTTTAACGTGCTTCTCGGAGGGGTCTCGATATGTAATGGATGATCGCCTATCCACGGGCCGACCTCGGCGACCTTCGATCGACCCGTGCGGCTGTTATTATTTAGACATAAGCCCCTTTTTTAGTTCATTAGAAATAGTAGGCATATTACATGCCCAAAACGCACTGAAATCGCATATGTTTAGGCTACGATCTAAAGTATAAGGAGTTCCTTCAACTGCCAAATCAGACACACTTGTGAAGATTTTTTTGCCGGAATCATGTATTTTTACGATACTTACCTTGTTTGCGAAGTTTTTAGTTGTTAGTGAATTAATGACCGCCTACATTCCTGCATATACTATCTAATGGCAAAACACTGATACATTGACTAATGAATTCTTACAGATTATTCCTGACGAACGGCGCTTACATAATCAGTACATTGTAAACAAATATATAAATAATCAGTAGGTTGTTACTTAGATAAGTATTCGTGCCAAGTTTCAAGTTTATTGACTCAAGGAATAAGATTTTTCATAGAAACAAAATCCCCCCTTTTCACCCCCTTAAAGGTCGAATTACCAAAAAAAATCCTTCTTAGTGCTCCTCTACATTATAAAAGGAAGCCGTGTGCAAACTTTCAAGTTCATAGACGATTACGACGTTCGATTCCCGAGTGTGGCAAGCGAATTTTCGAAAATATTTGAATGCAGATTTGTTTTTTTTTATAAATAACGGAATGTTTCCTTTGAGTAAAATTTGCTATATAAAGTATTTTGCCTCCAGGTGAGGTTAAAAAATCCATCCTGTATATATATATACCCACAGTCCTGGACCCAATCTATATAGATTGGGTCCAAGACTGTCTTGCCGGGATCTTGTAGTTCTACGATACTTACTTCATGTATTTAGATTGGGTCCAAGACTTTCTTGGCCTGTAGCTCAACTTCAGTTCTCTGATTTTATCCTTGATACTGATGGCGCAAGCCGGCTCCGACAAATTCTCCGTATTGTCCAAGATGGACGCGTGGTGGTCGGTTCTGCTGGAGTTACTGGTGACGCATCCCTCCGCGAGGATTGGAGGCAGCTGGACGCTCGCGTGCGATGCCTTCTCAGGCTCTGGGTAGTAAGTTATCAGGAAAGCTTGATATTGTCATAATTATGTTAAATTGTTTGCCTATTATGTGTATTTATTACATTTCGTCATAATGTGCCGTTATTTCTTAACTATTAAATTATAACCAACTTTAAACTTACCACTTCTTCCACTGATAAGTGCACTTTCTCCTGCTGCTAGATTCTTTCCTCCCATCTCCCACCTATCCAAACTCCTTTCCTTCCGTTCTTCATAAACGCACGGCAGGTTGCCAGTCCTGGTCACCAATTTATTGTGACTTAAGTTGAACAAAAAATTTAACTTGTCTGAACAATTGGCGTTACTTTGTATTGGAGGTAATTTAAAGATTGCAGGTTCATTACTACTATCTGCGTTTGGAAACAACTTGACTTTTATTCCAGCATTATTAGTAAACAACACCTCATCAGCTTCTTCGTTTTGACTTGCATGTTTGTTAGCAGGCGCACCAGCTGTTACATTGCCTGTACTATCTTTTCTTGCGACTGACTCTTCAGTCAAAGGAGTTAAATATCCGAAACGGTTTCTTTCATGTTCATAAGGCATGTGCACGCAGAACTCCATGCTTTCAGACAACTTAGTGTACAGTTCGGTTATATCATCATCAACAGACACGGGCGTACGGGTGCCATCACTTTGGTTTTCACTTTTGTTAACTTTACGCTTAGGTTCCATGAGTGAATCATCTTCTATATCGGTGATGTCTGCTGATTGATCAACGTCGCTTGTGTTCTCGTACTCGTTTTGATCTTCACACAATAGCATATTATCTTTCGAATCGGCATTTGCTAAGCTTGTCGTTTTGGGGTTGGTGGTGGAACTATTGTCACTGATGCATTCGTATTTATCGTTTTCAGTGTCAGATATCACGAATTTAGAAGAACCGTCATCGATAGAATTAGGAGATATATGATGGCAAGAAATTGCATTGGAGTTTTCTCTACAAACGCCTATCATTTCATTTGTAGTATAGTTTTGTGTGGACCCTGATAGTTCTATTCTATACTCTACAGTTTTGTTTTCTGTTATTGATATGAAGGAGGTTTGCGTCTCTAATGTGTTGCAATCGACAGGTCTCCTGACTGCGCCGTCTATTTCAGCTAGCTCTATTATTGTTTTGCTGGTCTGGGTGAAAATTTCTTGTGCAAATATGGAACATTCATTGAAAATGGTGGAAGAAGCTCTATTGATTTTCTTTGCAACTTCACATTGCGCGTCTTTGTTGATTAGAACCGGTTCGGCAGATTTATCTTTCATGCTGACGATGCTTACGCAGTCTCGTAGAGCTGAGGCTTCACTGTCTTCGCTGTCCCACTCTATCACGTATGTATCCATTCCTGAGGAGTTATGTTTCTCTGAGCCACTGTCTGTGAATTCCATTGAATATACATTCGAAACGGTTATACTTTTTTGTGACTCTGTGAGCTTTACATCGCCTACGACGTCTTCTATTTCATCATCCTGAAACATAATTGGTACAGTTAATGGGGAAATTTTTAAATCAGTTTAACAACTATTTTAGACGTTATTGTGTATAATTTCAACTTTCCCCTTGATACCTATTCGTATTTTAAGTTTAGCTTATTGAGCATTTGGTGATGTAATAAGTACCTACCTGCATTCGTGAAATTATAATAATAATAATACCATTTATTTCAGGCGACATAGGCCCATAGAAAAATACCTTAACCTAAACATACATATTTTTATAAACAAAATCTTGTGTTAATAAATAAGGCTTAAGACTATGTTAGTAGCACTTCACTTTGCACTAGATTGACTTTGTGCTGTCCTGTGGAACTTGTCCGCGGAAGCGACGGAACACCACGTCCTGGGGGCAAAAGTCTTCTTCCAAGACGAGTGGCAGATAACAGTTCGGTACACGCACGACGAACGCCTTGAAGTTGACGTTCCGGCGTGATGCCAGTAACTGCACCCAATTATACGTGTGTATATATAATTCGTGAAATTATATATATATATATATATATGATTTTGATAATCGCAACTCGACTTTGTTATCTGAGAAAATTGCGACTCTTTGACTACTTGCTGACTTCACTAAGGAAACGTGAATCCCAGGGTACTAATAATACTTTAGTGACTTACCATATTTGATCAATTTAGAACAAAAATAATATAAACTATAATATCCACCACTAATAGAACCACATATATGAGTATTTTAAGTATTTACAAATATTTCAGTGCAATTCTGACAGGCCATGACAACTTTGAACTGAGAAACTGTCACTTCATGTTTTGTTTTATTTTAGAAAACTATGGTTTTCTGTATACATAGTCTAAGATCCCAGATCTTACCTATTTCTTGATTAACAAAATGTGTGGGATAATGTATGTACCTAGTACTAAAGTTACGTAAAAATATTACTCACTTTTCAGTCTGACTGCTGATTTTTATGTATGTTTTATAGAATACTAGCAGCGCCCCGCGGTTTCACCCACGTAAGTCTCTAACCCGTAGGAATAACGGGATAAAAAGTATCCTATGTGTTAATCCAGGTTAGAAACTATCTGTGACCAAATTTCATCACTATCCGGTCAGTAGTTTTTGCGTGAAAGAGTAACAAACATCCATCCATCCTCACAAACTTTCGCATTTATAATATTACTAGCTTTTGCCAGCGGCTTCGCCCGCGTGGATGTTGGGAATGATCACAATGGGACCCGTACATTTTTCCGGTATAAACAGTATCCTATGTGCTATTCCAGACTATAATCTATCTCTGTGCTAAATTTCATCCAGATCCGTTCAGCCGTTCTGGCGTGATTGAGTAACAAACATCCAAACTTTTACATGTATAATATTAAGTAGGATTGTTAATAATTAAAAATCAATATTGCCAGACGATTTAAAGCTTGCATAAAATGATGTCATCTTACTTATAGTATAATGATACTCGGAGAACTATTTCAATACTATTTGTAAGCAGCCAGCCCAATCGTAGCCGCCAAACATCCCCCAGACACAATTAAAAGGCCGCTGTTAGTATGAGCGCGAGCGTGATAATTTGATGGTTTGTGTCTGCGGGATGTTTGACCGCTACGATTGGTCTGGCTGCTTACAACAAATAGTATTAAAATAGTTAAATTTGTTAATAAGTTAGATTTGTTCTCTCTAAGTTTGTAATAGTAATAGTCCATTTATTTGTAAGAATACTGTTACAGAGTTGTTAAATACTTTTAAAAGTTCATTATATTCTGCCGTTTCCGGCGTACAAATACATTATCAGTGATGTGGTTAGTGTAATAAGTAGGTATAACATTGAATCAAATACATTAGTATATCATTCAAATTGCAAATTAGTCAAAATTAAATATAAATTGTGGAGATGTCAAAAAGATTAAATTGAGTCAAAGAGATAGAAGAGAATAAAATTATTTCCTAATATTTACGTCAACTTTTCATTCATAAAATCATTAGTCGAGTAGTAGCATTTACCTAAGAGATAATTGAATAATTTGCATTTAAATGTCCTAAAGTTAAGGTTTTAAAACAATCTGGTAGTTTATTATAAATTTTGATCGCCATACAAAATACATTATTTGAAAATAGTTTATTATTTCGTCTAGGTACACGAAGCATGTGTACTTTACGGCTAGGTCTGGATACAACATCATTATGTAGCTGAAATTCATGCTTATTTTGGTACACAAAAATACAAATTTAGAAAATATACAGTGCTGGAAGTGGTAATATTTTTAATTTTTTGAATATTAGAACACAGCTGTCCATTGGCTGCGCTCCACATATTGAGCGAATGCACTTTTTTTGAGCTCGAAACACTCTGTTAAGTTCTACAGAATTACCCCATATTATTATGCCATAACGCAAAATTGATGAAACATAGCCATGGTATGCACATAGTGCCGCATCAACACTAGCCACACGTGTTAATCTGTACAGAACGAATACGAATCTATCTACCTTTGTGCAGAGTTCGTCAATATGAGTTTTCCAGCTACATTGTGATGACAGGCCAGTTGGCGTGGTTGGGTAAGATACCACCTATCATGCCGCAGGTCGTGGGTTCGATTCCCATCCAGGACAAACATTTGTGTGCATGAACATGTCTGTTTGTCCTGAGTCTGGGTGTAATTATCTATATAAGTATGTATTTACAAAAAAAAAAAAAGTAGTATATTATATGTAGTATATCAGTTATCTGGTTTCCATAGTACAAGCTCTGCTTAGTTTGGGATCAGGTGACCGTGTGTGAATAATGTCCCATATATTATAAAAAAAAAAAAAAAAAAAAATTGTTTTTTGATTTCGGAAATCATGACATTGAACAAATCTAAGATGTATTAATGATTCTTATGGTTATAATTACGTAAATATGTATTTGTTATTGTCGCGAATCATATTTTGATCAACATACCTACCTACAACTTGACTGACTTGCAAATTGCAAAAAAAAACACGTAACAAATTTCAAATTTCGCGGGCTACTTTTGCGCATCCAAAACGTCTTAGTATTCATCTACATTCCCACAAACTTATGTAGCCCGGTGACTGTTATCGCATTTGGTATCGCTAGTAAAAATAAATTTTGCAATAAAGTGGGTAAGCATGTCGATGTAACAAAAACATTTTGGTCCAAATCTTGAATACTACTGAACCGACTTTTCAATCCGGTTAATAGTTTCGGAGAAATGCGTGGACAAACATACATACTGTAGAACTATTCATTCTACAAAGTCGGTTCAGTGATTTTTTTTTTTACATTAAGTACTTTTTAACTGAGTCAGATGTAGGATCTGCATAGTTTTTCTTCCCCGGATTTTTTATAAACTTTGAAATCGGAATAGTGAGTTTTTGTTTCGACTTTGACGTTTTGATGTTTTTGTCATTCGACCTTGGATTTCCTCTCCGGAATATTATATTTTTTTTAAGTACTTCGTTTAATGGAAATAAACACCTAAATTCTCCTAAAGTTTTTGTCATGAATCCTTTTTTCTCCGCATTATCTAATCGATATGATCTTGTTCTTCTCTCTATAGAACGCGAGTCTGTACCTGTAGCTCAGGGAGCTTTCTGCATGGGAACGTCTCGTTACCGGCAACATGTAAGTTTAGATCTTTCATGTCAACTACTTTATATAAATAAACGAATCCTGGCGAATAATTCCTATCTATAACAGTTTTTTTTTCGTGTAGGAAATTATTTAAGCCAGCATTCTGGCTTTTCCGGCACGGGGAACACAAACACAGCTTCCAACTGTTTGCTCCGTCAGCTATACCAGCGGCGGGCCGTCCCCATCAGCTCAAGTACCTCATCTTCGCCGACTACACGACGGGCGATTCAGCGGCCGTTGCATTCAGAAAACCATTTTACTATCCTATTGATTTCATTTAAGGTTTAGCTTGTAGTTTGCTTAAACATAAGAAATAACGTATTTCCGTCTGGGCCGTCGGTTATGATTCTGCTTGAATGTTACTGTTGATCTGAGTCGCGTATTCCTGGGATACGTTGCATACCCGCATGGTTTAGGCGGTCTCGCTCTGTGGGATTCGAATTCAATAGGATAGGACGCTTAGATCCAATATAGGTGCTGTCTCTCTTCACATTTAAGCATAACCTTATACGGTCACCGTTTCAAATAAATACCTAAATTATCTCCATGTTCTACCGTTGACAAAGAAAAATTCGGGATTTTTTTTCTATAATTGTTTTTTTTTATACTTTAGTATGTTCGATACCTTTATAATCCGCGTTTTATTAAGTTTCTGGAAAATTATACGTATTTAAAGTGGTAAATTTGGATTTTATTTTTTTACAATACTACAATACATACAAACGTACATACATACCAATAAAAATAATTATATTTGTTTGGAAGTCTTAATAGACTATTATATTCAAATCAGTCCTCTTTTTGAGCATTAAACATGTCAAACGTCATTAATCAGTCAAAATGACAGTTTACCCCCATGACGGGATTATGTTGTTGCAATTTCAAGTGGTTTGCCAGAAAACAAAGCCATTTTAAAGTAATTGGACAGTTGAGACATGTTTTAAATATATTTCCCTATTTTTATGTATAGTGTACACGTACCTGGCTCAAGGTCCATACGTTTTGGAACATCTCCCTTTGTTAGTTTCCTAAAAATTCAAATATTTGAGCAGTATTATGATCAGAGAGATATAGTGGGTGAACTGTTCCATTAGCGTCAACATGGTTGATTGCTATAAGGTCTCTAAGCAGTTGTTTTGACGTGAGGTTCATTGTGTAGCTAATATTAATTATTATTTATTTATTTATCAGACATCTGAGGTCCATGGGCTGGTTACAGAACACTTATTAACTTTGTCAGTAAAACACACAAATCTACAAAATAAAATTATTCTAGCCTCACCAGTATTCGCATAAAGTGTTGCAGAAAAGGTGAGTCAAGTTTATCCTCAATGTAATGTTAAGTTAAAAGATAGTATGTTTTTAATCCTATATTTAATTCGCCTGTTATAACTTTTTTATTTACAGTTTTATATAACAGCTTATGTACCGTAAGCGGTCATAAGTGCAGTAGCACGCTAAGGATTGTATTGCTGTGAACACACGATACAGGCCGTACCTACGTTGTGTGTATAAGTGATGTGATGTGTCAACACATAACGCACACCTCAGAATTCTCACACTGGCATAGAACGAAACAAAATCATAACCGTCGCTTTTTCACACACGCCGACGTAATTACGTATAACCTTGGTCAGTTCATACTATTGCGAAAAAATCGCTATTTTACACCAATAGTACCGATAGCTATTAGCGTATTGTCAGTGGTATTGCACTGGTACATTCCTACAGCTCGCGACAACGCGGTGTTGTCAGTCAAGGTCTATAACATTATTTTTAGTATATTATGCGAAATCTGAATATAGTTTGTTCAGAATAAGTAACTGAATCGATTCCAATAATTTTTACACCATGTTATATTTTGTGCCAAATATATTTAAAAAGGTAACAAGTTGGACACCGAGCTATATAAGTCAATGACCGAGCAACACTAAGTACCTATCGGCAATCACGGGTATTAGTGTTCTGTGGCAATCACGCGCACACCACAGGCACCTAGGCGCGGGCGCACAGCGGGGTGGGGGTAAAACCACCCCTTCAGTCGCCCGGATGCTCATAGTGTTCTGTGCAGATGCTACAGATTGACGCGCAAGTGTTGACGTCGCGCTCCCCGCGAGTGCGCGGCTGCCGTGGGCCTTCAGTTGTTTTGGTTGAACGTGTATGTACCTATCTATGTAAAAAGTATTGTATAACTGTGTTTTCCTCATACACAAACGTCCAGTACACAAAAATGGTAAATACACTAGCAGTTTGTGGTGTTGCGGTACTAGGAGCAATTCGGCATCAGAGTATCGTGGAATAAATACACAATGCTTTCCGTCACACAAAGATCTAGGGACTACGGTACCTTTCGGCCTCCGACAGACGCTAATCGTGATAACTCAGACGCCAATCAATCGGAAATAGTGATTAAGTCAATAATTGTAAATAGTGATGATTAACATTATTAAACGCCAAGATGGTTAATTGTAGAAAGTTATTAATTTTGTACCTACAGCCTGCTGTGGTTAAATAATGCGATAATTAACACTTTTCATCCACTTTGAACTTTAAGGGGTTGGCATAAGGTACAACAAATCGCATTGACTTCATTTTATCACTTACGGCTGCATTTACGAATAAAATACATAATAATATCTACCTACACTTGACCATTACAACAGTCCAAAGCCTGCAAGTGTGATGGAAAACTACAATACAACCGCCGTACGGTTAGTACTTACTGCCAAATTAATTATCAATGAGCGAGCGTACCGTGATGCTGGAGGCACGGCGGGCGGCCCGGAGCGCATGGTGACCTTGTTTTTGTACGGACAACCAGGTAACATAACATGCTTATAACTTTGTCATTTTTCATGATAGTTTTGAAATTTTGTACATAGGTTCTTTACATAAAAATAAAAGACACGTGTTTCGGGTTTCGCATATACTAAAAATAATGTTGTATACGCGCTCAGCGAGACACGTACGACGTGATCACCGTTTTAGTCGACATTTGACAGATTCTACATTGTGATTCGAAAATGCGCGCGCGGCTCGTCTCGTGATAAAAAAATAGGCACGAGCTCTCCTCAAAGGGCACCGCTATGCACTGACTGACCTACTTAGCGAGAGTCCCGAGACTTTTTGCCGAAAAATTACGTTCACACGCACACTCGCAATTGTCTATGCACCGCTAATGCATAATTAGCTTAAGTAATATTTCTTTACCTTTCTAATTTCCTGTGGCTAAAGTATTATTTGGATTTGATTCTTTTTTTTTTTTGTATACGGGTAAAGAACATAATACTCTTTACGTGGTTTATAGAAATATCAATCGTCCTGTTCCACATTGTATGTATATATTATCAACTATAGTTGTCGGCATTTAACTTGAGCTCTAGGCGGAGGTTTGGGGGTTTTATGCGCGTTGTGTTGTCTCAGGAGTAAGCTCAGGTCTAGGTCACCGCGCGTGACTCTCGAACTCTATACACTCAAATACGACAACCGCTAAGCTATCATGCCTTATACTAAGTTAAAATTATGATCTATTGTCAGTTCCAGACAAAGTGCGTGTGTGTGCGTGTACAATACATACTATAGAAACCAGTTATAGAATAGGTCGTAACACGTAAGTCGAACCGAAGCGTCAATCTATTGCTTTGTGAGATTGGTACTCCACTTATGACCGCTACTGAACCTAATAGCATTCCTAATTTATTGAAGGAAGAATTTTAACTACATGATGGTATTCTGTATAAACATATAATAATAATGTTCGTACTAGGAATTTCTATTCCGCAACATTCAAAAATATTATCACAAGAGTGTTCCTTTGCAAACTATTGGCTTACAATCAATTCCACTACCTAAGCTAAAATTGTAATGTAGTTCGTATAAACACATGCGTGTTTGAATAGCTCAATGGCCCGATTCCCTTGTTCACAAACTAAACTAAATTAAAGTTCACCGCATCTTTTTCTTTCTATTTCAATAAGAAAATGACAAACGATAAATATTAGTTTAGTCCTGTCAAATTAAGATACACCATAGACAAGTATAGACGTGATTAAAAAATTGCCTACTAAAAATACGTCAATTTACGTCAGGCGCTGATTAATTTGACAGGAATAAATTAATATTTACCTTCTGTCCTTTTCTTAATGAAATAGAAAGAAAAAGATGCCTTGAACTTAAATTTAGTTTAGTCTATGAACAAGGGAAATCAGCGTCAAATAGAAAAAACTAAAGCCGGCACCAGACACAGCAACAATACTTGAACACTAAAAGATAGTATGTACGGCAATCGTCCCACCTGTACAATCTGATTAACAAAGAATTAAGCATATACTCTCTGAGGCTGCATGATTGTAAAAAGAGTGTATTAAATTGGCTTAAGACTAAAAGCTATGATGAAGTCGAGTCCATGGTATCAACGAATCAATAGAATACCTACTATTTATTGTTCACCATAAAAATTACAGATACCTACAATTGTAGAAATTTAACTTAGGTTGATACAATACAACATAATTCGATAAATATGATCATTGATAAAATAACCTTTACTCAATTCCTGACTGTAATTATTACGCGGTGTTTACGGTTAATGGAAGAGGCCTATGACTTCTTCCGATCCCAAGACACTGTCGCAGGGTTAACCAAATAACTAAATTATTCAATTCACACTCATTACTGTGCACCTTCAGTCATCCTCACACACACACACACACACACACACACACACGCATACCTTACACTACACCTCACTCAAGCGCGCTTCTTTTTTCCTTTTAGTTTATTGTTTTTCTACTAAATACATGTATTTCAGTTTTATATAAATCGGTTAATGATAAGGGGAAGAGCGGAGACTCCTAACACAAGCATTTCCTTGCTTAAAAGGAGTCTCCAAACCATATAATGTAAGAAATATTATGTTAACTGAAATAAACATTTTTATTTTTATTTTATTTATTTTTTAACACTTGTGAGGCATGGGTATTTGTTCAAAGTTTGATCATCACATAAACTTACTACTCACATCACATATACTTACTTATACTTTGCCATTCGGTGTCGGTTTTTCGAGTGCACAACAAAGCGTTCAAAGTTCAAATCACTGAGCGGAACGGTCGCTTTGTTCAGTCGCAAGATGGACTGGAGCAACGAGATTGTCCTGAATTTATTGAGTTGCTTGAAGGAGATCCACGTTTAAGGAACTCTAAATTTAAACATCGTAATAATTGTCTAAATTTAAACATCGTAATAATTGTTTTTTTTTGCAAAAAAAGTCACATTCATAACGGCAAAACAGCCGATTATGCTGCTATGAATGTGTGTGTCTTACTGACCATGAAATAAGGACTATTTTGCATTTGGCTGTGTTATAAACCAGTAATTTCAAAATTTTGGTTTGTGCGGTATTCATGCAAAGCAGCAACATGTAATAATAATTACATGAGTGAGCAGTCTTTCAGTCTTTGTTCAAATAGACCGTATCTGTCTGTATCTGGCGCCCTCAGCTCTCCACTACTGAGAGACCATGAGAAGTTAAAAAATACAGTCACAGTGGCCGAATTCGGTGAGATAACTTCAATTCTTCATCGTCATCAGACATAAAATTAAAATAACTGTATAACTGTCCGTCAGCACGCCTACCATCGCAGGCCACATCAGTCTGAACGAAACAGTTTCAAATAGCAACAGTTTCCCACAAACTCGCAACATCAAAATAATGTTGCCGTCGACGTCACTCTACTATACAGCGGGGAAACGAGCAAACTTGGGTAAAAGAAACACTGTAAGAAGTAAAGAGAATTTGTGGAATTTTATTAGAATATTTTGGATTCAAAACTATAACGCTTGCTTTCCTCAGTTGGGTTGGACATCAAGAGCCACAGCACAAGCAAAGACAATTTTGTATCCCACTGATAATATCCGAACGTGAATTTTCCCGCGTATTTGCAACAATCTGTCAACTGGTCAACCAAGCGCTCGCTCACGCTCAGATTCACACACAAAATCACAATCAATCCGAAAAAACGGTCGTTAGTTGAACTTTTTTTTTTTTATTGTTTCGATCGAGTACATGACAACTATTGAAAACGTCTCTTCAAATCAAATCGTATAACAATTTAATAATCTTATCATGCCTGTGAAGCCAGTGAATAAAAATGGTGAGTATTGTTCTAGTATCATAGGTCACGTTCAAGATTTCGGTTTGGCGCGGCGTCAATTTGAACCAAACTTGTAATTTCCTATGACTTTGAAAACTTATTAAGAACAGCTTTTACAGATAACAACCCAGCTAAGATGAGGGCAAAGGCCAAAACTCGCAGTTCTCGCGCAGGTTTGACCCTACCTGTGGGCAGAATCCATAGGATTCTTAAAGACGGCAACTACTCATCTCGTATTGGAGAAAGCGCGGCCGTGTACATGACTGCCGTGCTTGAGTACTTATCTGCTGAGATATTGGAGTTGGCTGCAAAAGCAGCTGAAGACAATCACAAAAACAGGTGAGTTACATAAATTATGATGAACCTTGCACCTACCCACATCCATTATTTTAAATTGGCTCGAGCAAAAAGTTCCATTCCATCCATTCAGGACCTACATACATACTATGTATGTACAAGAGATTGGTCTAAAATAAATCATTTATTTATTTATTTTATTTATGAACTAGCTTTTGTCAGCGGCTTCGCCCGCGTGGATGTTGGAAATTATCCCACGGGAACCTTGCATTTTTCCGGGATAAAAAGTATCCTATCTGCTATTCCAGACTATAATCTAACTCTGTGCCAAATTTCATCCAGATTCGTTCAGCCTTTCTGGCGTGATTGAGTAACAAACATCCATCCATCCATCCAAACTTTCACATTTATAATATTATATTATAGTAGGATGTTTCCAAAACGTTATGTGCTTTCATTGATGGAATATCCATTCTTCTTGTTCTGGTTATGAGACCTGAGGAGTCCCACTCACATAAAACAATATTGTAAGTGTTGAAGACAGCCACATTTTATTCAGACTACCTTCAGTTTTTTAAAAAATTGTGTGATTTTTGCTAACAATACCGAGTAGATAAATAGCTACCAACTAATATTGTTCTTTTAATATGATACTGTTTATATGTTTCTAGAATATCACCTCGACACATTTTGCTGGCTATCCGCAATGACGAAGAACTATCCAAAATGCTGGAAGGTGTGACCATATCACAGGGTGGTGTGATACCACATATTGAATCAAAGCTCTTACCAAAGAAGACAATGAAGAGTCAACAACCCACTAAAAATTAATCACAAGAATACTAATGTCAATATTCCAAGTTATCTAAAGTGTATGTCATTTTGTTGTAACAATGCCTTGAGCTTTAGAATAGAAAGAACATCATTCTATATACTGATTGATGAAGCGTAACCTCCCTAGATCTCTAGTTAGTTAAGTTTGAACGTTTGAGTAGGTTGGCTTCCAAAGCTAATCATGTTAAATTATAATAAGTAAATTGTTGGATAATGCATGTAACGGTTATTTTTAAATAATATTATAAAATAAAAATAATTATGAAATACCTATCAGCATTTTCAATCACATCCTTGAAACATCTTGCAGGCCCTCACTGATGTCACCGTAAGGGTGTGTCTTGGGCGTGTCCAGAACTGGCAAATGCGCCATCTGCGACCCGCTCATGAGCTGTGTGCGCGCATTTCAAGTTCGCGTGCCAGCTACGCGCCGTGCGCGAACGGCGCAAGGGCCGCGCGCTGCACGTACTTTCTCCCGCTCGGTTCCTTTCCGATTGCCGGAGGCTGAATACAGTATGAAAGCGAATGGAACTACATGCGCGCGCCCACTGTGCAAGCCATACGTCAGCTGCGCTAAAGAGGTGCACCAAACAATTGCAGTCACTGCACGCGTGCAGCGCGTGAGCGGGTCACAAGCGGCGCATTCGCCAGATGTGGATGCACTCTAAGATTGTGAGCACTGTTAGTTGCTAATCTATCTCGTGACATAGTAAACTGTCGATAAATTGTGAACTGTACCGTACTGCTTACAATCATAACGTATTAATTTTCGACAAACCTGAAATTGCAAAAAAAAAAAATCAGCTGTTCCCTATATTTTGGCGAGTTATGCGAACACAAATGTAGGGAACGGCTGACTTTTTTTCGCAACTTCAGGTTTGGTCCCATAGAAAAGTTGTTCACAATGATGAGTACAATGATCCCATAAGAGGTTGTGCGTTATCAACTTATCACACACATCTTGTATAGATAACATCACTATCTATCTATTACGGGTACCTACCTACATTTCGCCAGTTATGATCAAGTCCCATGTAGGTAACAGGGGGCGAGCCTACTGCCAGCAACCAGCCACAAATCCAGATTCGGGGCTGCCACTGAGAAAACCCAATAAAACTGTCCGATCTGGGAATCGAACCCAGAACCTCATGCTCAGCAATATCGTTGCGACTACTCACTAACGAGGCAATTCAACTGCAGCACGACACAGCACAGCATGTACCTACTGGAAATTGTTATATTCCGTATCTATTGACCACAGATCTTAAAAACACAGGAGATATGGCAAGAAGGCATGGCGCTTGCGAACGCGTCTGGCCGCAAAGCGGCTTGATGCCAGTTTCAGTCATTAGCCGAATGTCAACTTGTGACGGCTGCGCTGCTTATGATTTTTGACAAAATGCCGCGTTGTTCAGTGATTGTTTGTAAAAATAACAGCAGTATTGTGAATTACATGAAAGATGGCATCTCATTTCACACATTAGTACTAAAATATTATAGTTTTTCTTATTAAATTCAATAAAACATTACTTAGTGATACTAGAAACACGATGAAGTACCAAAAACGATTATTTTCATTAGCAACAAAAACCATTGCTTGCTTAGTACAAATCGATCAATGAATCGGCTGGTCTAATAACGCAATGGATAAGTGTTTTACTGATACTCTCACTCACACGATAGTTTCGTGAAGCGGCCGCTGCCAGCTTTTGTCAGTTTGAGATGTGATGTGAGGTTTGTGGTAGTCGATATTTTATACGATGCTACTTAGTACGAATGATTATATGTATGATACAATTAATTATTGAAAAATACAATTTGTTACTATTTCTTCATTACTCGACTTATCTTTTATTGAATCAATAGCTAATGGGAATATAGCTAACTAGGAATTTTAGAAAACTTTTATTTCCATCCAATGACGTAATAACCATAATTATGTAAACAGATGGAAGTAATAATAAAATTGTTTATTATTTCACATGATAACACGAAAATTACATTAAAAAATATTAGACAGGAGCTCATGTCAAAATCCTTATCGCATTTTATAGGTGTGAATCTATTTGAAAAAATATTTTTTCACCAATACAATCAATTGCCAATGAATAACCATTTATTAATACTTATAAAAGCCCTAATGGAAAAATACACATAAGTATATAAACGTAAGATTACACTATTTAACCAAGATCGCAACACCTAAACTGTCTAAACGGAAAGTTTTAAATAAATATTTGCATTTTACTGGCCAATAAAATCTATATCAATAAAAATCTTGAAATTTTACTTGTGTTTTCCTAGTCCAGATTCGAGTTGTATTAAATTTCACTAACTTTAGTTAGTTAATATTCCAATTCTGATCAAACTTGACTTGTATAGAGTAGGTATATTGAGGGAAACTCCTGTACCATTTTATTTTCTCAGTCAATAGCAGAGCAGATATTATAGGTAACTGAATTTCATCGACATTTTTCTATGATTACACTACCTAACATCACTAGTTGAGTAATTTGCGCATGTGTGTTTATTCTGAGTCCGTAGCTACAGGTAGATGCGCCGCCCTCTTTTTGCGTGTTTTGTTAGTGAGTTTATTAGTGTTGCTGTAAGTTTCTTTGTGTGCGGGAGAAATATGAGGTTGTGTGCCGTTGTTATAGTTTTTGCTTATGTGTTAGTAAATTAAGTGGGGGCAACGTGGAGACATCTGGAACAGGAATAATTTTGTGAACAAAGCATATCTCCTGTGTTTTTAAAATCTGTGCTACTGACATAAAGCATTTCAAGCAGAAAGAAGGATTCTATAAAATAAGTTTTAATGTAAAAGTTACCTTGGCACTAAACTCAACTCAAAAGTTAGCTAACACACTGTCAAGCAGAAAAAAGGATTCTATATAATAAGTTTTAATGTAACAGTTACCTTGGCACTAAACTCAACTCAAAAGTTAGCTAACACACTGTCAAGCATAAAGAAGGATTCTATTATAATAGTTTTAATGTTACAGTTACCTAGGCACTAAACTCAACTCAAAAGTTAGCTAACACACTGTCAAACGGATGTCAACTGGTGTGATTGGTTGACTGAATAATAATAATAATAATCAACAAACAGCCAATCAGATCACTTCACACATCGTTAATCAGGGTGCGTTTCCGCTGACGCGGAGTGAAGCGGAGAAGAGCAGTGAAAAGTCAGTGGCAAGTGTATCCACTGAAGTGGAGCGGACCGGGCGGAGCTGTATTGACCCGTGTTCCTATCAGTCAAATTCAATCTCTTGGAGAGATCATACGGCATGTTGTCGGTAAAAAACAAAGCAATGTCGATGACTTGTGAAGCTTATGACTTAATAATTAGTATCTTAAACTAAAATGCAACGCGAGTCCTGTGCTGACAAGTCCACCGCGCCGCACGGCCCCGGCCGCTACCCTCCGCTCGACACTCACAATCACAGTGATCGAATTCTCCACTCTGCTTCAGTGGAACACTTGCCACTTTTCACTGCTCTTCTCCGCTCCGCCCAGCTCTGCGTCGCGTTAGTGGAAACGCACCCTTATCGTTCCAGAAACGGGTGGAAGACCCCGTGCTCTGTTTGTCATCCATCACCATCACAACATTCACAACTGAGACAAATAAAAGTTGTTTAAACCTACACAACTAGGAACTGGCATATAAGAATGTATTTATAAAATATTTACAGTTATATACTTGGTATGTCTTTTTAAAATCACACTAAACCTTAAAATTGTGTTTTGACTCCATACAGAATATGAGATTGTTTTTTTAAGTGACTTAACATGCCTTCGATAGCTCAGTTGGTAGAGCGGTGGACTGTAGAGGTTGATCGATTGTTATCCATAGGTCGCTGGTTCAAATCCGGCTCGAAGGAATATTTTGTTTTTGAAGATGTTTTTTACACTCCGTAACTCTGTACAATAATGACGCATTACACGAGGGTTTAATTGGGTTCATTATCTCGCAATGAGTATTATAACATATGGTCAACTTTTCATCTTCCAACTTTTATAAATTGACTCCGTGCCCGACGTCGCCCGGGTGAATTTCATGTCTCTACTACATTGGTTTAGGCTGCGTGTTATCTGTTTTCATACTAAAATACCAAAAAAAAAAACGACTATTCCGGTGAATTTTCCAAAAAATATGTAATAATTACAAACATTAAAAAAAACCGGCCCTGTACAAGTTGTACTCGCGCACGAAGGGTTCCGTACCATTATCTATAAAAACGAGCAAAAAAATCACGTTTGTTGCATGGGAGCCCCCTTAAATATTTATTTTATTCTGTTTTTTTAGTATTTGTTGTTTCTGCAGTGATTCCACTAAAATCTTGTGGACAGATGAGTCCAAGTTTGATCGCGATGGTGTTACGAATTTCCACAACAGCCACTATTGGGCACCTAAACGTTCAAACCCAAAAAAGAAAAAAGAAAAATCTCATCAACATCGATTTTCTTTGAATGTGTGGATGGGAGTCATTAATGACTGCCTCATCGGACCCCATTTTTTCCCCAAAATTTGAATGGCGAAACGTACGAGAATTTTTTACGAAACGAAGTGGCATTATTGCTGGCAGACGTGCCTCTTGCGTTAAGAAGGGGGATGATTTACCAGCACGACGGCTGCCCAGCCCACTACCGCCGGGAAGTGCGAGAGTGGCTCGACCAAAATTATCCTCGACGTTGGATTGGTCGAGGAGGGCCGATCCCTTGGCCGGCAAGGTGTCCAGATTTGACACCTTGCGATTTTTACATTTGGGGCCTTATGAAGGAACTTTTTTACACAGCAAACAGTACAATAAACAACGTGGAAGAGCTCAGGGAGAGAATATTAAATGCAGCGCAGCAAATAAGAGAAGATTTAACCTCTCGTATAACAAAACCTGAAGTGCGGAAGAGACTACGTGCCTGCATTAGGAACCGCGGCTCTCATTTTGAACAGGACTTGTGATTTTATGTTTTTAATAAATGTTTTGTACATAAAGCCAGTTTTTCAGTTTTTCTTCCAATTAAAAAACAATAATAACTGATAAAATTAACAAAATGTACTGTTACCCTGAATGTTTCTTTAGAACTTCAACTTTTTTAATTTAAGCTTACCTACTGCAAACTTTTTATACCATTTTAGATAGCTAGTGTAATAAGGAAGTTTTTTCAGTGATTTGTACGCTACATTCCATAATTATTTTTTTTACAAATTCACGCTAACTTTACAAACAAATAATTTTTGGACATTATTTTTTGCATTTTCGATACCACAACATGAAATTTATTGGTATTTCTTCAATTTTATGCTATCTCGAGGAAGTGTCAAAATGTTAGCCGTCTGAAAATGTACAAAAAATAAATTAAAAAAGTACGATATTTTGGGTACATAGCGTTTTTTGCCGAAAATCGGCATTTTGAAGTAAAAACAAAAAAAAAAAAATTTGCTCAAAAACTAGCCGTTATCGGATAGGGTAGCATATGATCAAATCTGCTGCAAATGGGCTCTACTTTAACCCCTCCAAGGGAATATATCGAATTTCCCATAACGTATGTCATACTTAATCTATTCATCATGTCCTTAAACATAGCATAGTTAAATATAGAATTATGAATAGGTACTTCTAGCCCTAATAAATCCTAATTTTTGCAGTTTGTCAATTTCTTTAGACAAATTATTTATATTGTCTCCTAATATCATTAGTAACTATGCCAAATGAGCGTATTAATTAATAGTATCTGTTTCATGTCTAACATTGCTAGCTAAAATAGAACTGATAATTTTACCTTGGATTTCTACTATTATAACGGTCGAGCTATGCGAAACCCACTGCTTACTTAAACTTATTTGGTGATTCATTTCCGCAACTAAATTATTTTCATTCTGTTTTAAGATTGCAATGGCATTGTAATGCATCAGTGTAATCTAAATTACCTGAAATGCTCTTTATCACTGAGCCAAGACCATCTATGAGACCTCTTTTAACGCGCTTTATCTCAAGTGTTTTTAACTGTTCTGATATATCTTCTAATTTAGTACCCGGATATTTAAGTAAGATTTTGCTATTGGTCGTTAACCGTCTCTAAACATTATGTATATCATCAAGGTTTATAATTTGGAGAAAGGAGTGGTAATGTTAGTAGTATTTTCTGTGTCCTGTAACAAACGAGCGCTATTAGGTACCCGTTTTAGGCGTGGCACGGCGCCTCCTTTCTTTTTGGTATAGATAGATATGAATAGGCAAATCCGCTTATATCGTATCATGCGTATATCGAACTGGAATTTTTTTTTTTAATATAAATCCCTTTTAGCTTCTATAGTAGTTTTTAATAGGCCATGTAAAGAAACGTATGTCATTTTTGTACTAAAAAGATTCTGGCAGCGCTCATAGAACTCTTGCGGAGTGTTCACAAGGGTCTACCCTGTGTTAAAAGTGATAAATAACTATAAAGAGCGGTCTCGTCCCTTTGGTCAGTAAAGTTATTTATTAAGCACATTAGGGTTCCCGTCAAACTCGGGTGACTTTGGATTTAGATACCGTTTTTAAAGCATTACGCTTTAAAAACGGTATCTAAATCCAAAGTCATTTTCCCAGAAAACGATTCTGTGTCCTCGTAGGTATAATGTATCTAAACTAATATCTTTTCTAGAATCTATTACTAATTCTCTACTACTTCTAACTATCCTAGTATTCCTGGATTTTCTTGGAAAGAAAATTTTGGAAGGCTAGGTATATTAGTATAGGCTAGGAGAAAGCGGTCACTAGAAATATTCTAATGTAGGTACTTACATGAACAACATATCAGCCCCTTTGCGTAATCAATGTCTGGATTCCTCGATATAGCACAACATGTAGATTCTGGATACTCTGGAACGACTGGATAGCCGTACGGGCGGCTTTATGATTGCGGAAATCTTCCTATTTACCTACGCGAAACCGACCGCGAGTATCCTACCGAATTATGTTCGGCTGCAATCGAGGATACAAAGAAAACCGATATATTTTACTTAAAATAGTTTAATTAATGTAATTATTACAATTAGAACGGTAAAACTAAGGTACGCGACAATTGTCCGATGTGAGAAACAAAAGTGATCTACCAATGCACTAAGTTAATATTAGTCACTGCTGTTACACGATCCTCGGTCCCACGTCAACGGATTGCTGAGAAGGCGAATCTCACGCGCGCGATGCGGTGTTAGTCACCGTCTCAGGAATTTAGGGTTCCGCGAGTAGCAACATAACACTTTCACAATCAATGTACGAAAACAAGCACTGGGTATTCCAGCAGGATTCTGCGCCGGCTCATAAGGCGAAAAGTACCTAAAACTGGTTCACGACCCGTGGAATCGACTTTATCAGGCATGAGGATTGGCCCTCATCCAGTCCAGAATTGAATCCCTTGGATTACAAAATATAGCAGCACTTAGAGGAGATAGTCTGCGCTAAACCCCATACCTAGCAACTTGGAGTCACTTAAAGCATCCCTGATTAAAGCAGTCGCCGATATTGACATGAACGTCGTGCGTGCTTCGATTGATGACTGGCCTTGCAGATTGAAGGCTTGTATCGAAGCAAGAGGAGGACATTTCGAATAATTTTAATGTGGTGTAAATCTGTATTTTATACCCGAAATTTTATAGTAATGATCAGCAGAATCCATTTCTAGCCAAAAAAGTACCCTTCAAAATTCAAGTCTCTATGTCTTTGAAAGGCGATTTTCAGCCTACCGTGCGACGTGGTGGCGGCGCGGCGCGGGCGCGTCTCCTATACACAGCGCAGAGGTGCGGAGTCGGCAACGTGTACACGAGCGCTTAGGGTTGCTATACAAAGAGGGCGGGCATTAATCGGCACAGCCAGGCGGTAAAATCGAATATAATATGTAGATGAATGTTCGAGCAAGAAGTGCACAAATTGCTTCGGGTTGGCTTTGTTGTACCCCTGAAGCTATATTTACGGCCGGCTGCTGTATGCACGATTAATCTTATAAACCCCTCAGACCAAATAAAAAACCAAGACAGCGCTGTCAACAGTCGTGAGGCCGGTTTCGTAAACATGTGTGCACTTAGCGAGGTGTAGTTTTGCGCATGCTTCAATGCAAATTCGCAGCGCTATGTCTTGGTTTTTTTTTAGGTCTGAACTAAAAACATTGAACCGGTACCTAGTTTGGAAAGTAAAGTGAAATAAAACAAGTTTTACATTAAAATATGCCAAAGTATTTAATCCACGTGTAGTAAAGTCTCCATGTGTTGCAGACACAGTACAATATCACAACGTCAGATACCCATGTTATAGATAAACAGTAGAATATGGAACTGTAGGCACAATACTAAGGTCCAGTTAGCGTCATTTAAGTTTGCCGCTCCGAAAAAACCGGGCTTTCCGATGCGCATGGCATGGTGCGCTGCTGCCTTAGTACAGATGTTGATTTCGCGGTCATTTGTAGGCTACTTCAGAGCGGCAAAATTGTGACGCAAACTGTAGGTGAGAATAGTGCTTTCGTCGTCTTAACCCCATGTCCTAACCGAATGAGATCGTCGCGCGAGTACGCGATCGACGCGATTACATACTCACGCCTTCTTACCATAGAGGTAGGCCAAAACTACAGAAGGCCACGTGCTACAATCCTTACATACTCCTTTTGCCTCGATGCGATTGTTTGTATGAATTATGATGTAAGTAGATACAAACGCGATTTGATTGATCGCGCGAGTACGTCATCCTAACTAATATTATAAATGCGAAAGTGAGTTTGTTTGTTACGCTTTCACGTTAAAATGGCTGAACGATTTGGATGAAATTTGGCACATGGGTAGACCATGACCTGGAGAAGGACATAGGCTACTTTTCATGTTGGATCGCAGACGAAAAAAGCGCGACAATCGCGCATTCACGCGAACTACGGTTCGGTTAGGACGCGGCCAAAGAGGTCCTCTACTCGTCAATTTTAAAAACAGATTAATATTTCGCTCATCCAATAGAACAATGACGTAATTACGTTTATATTATAAACGTAATTACGTCATTGATCTATTGGATGAGCGATTTGGTGTTTCAAATTTAAAGTTGTTACATAGGTACTCATGAACGAACGAAAGCATTATTTCTCATACAAATGTTTTTGTAGCGTGAGAACACAATGTATCTAAGAAATTATACCTAGTTCATATTAGGTATATCCACCTAATGTTGTTTTTATTTTATTTCTTAGTCTTTACTAGTTGTATTCAAAACATCATGTAGATAAATAACAGTGTTCTTCAGTCTGAACTTAATTCCGTCTCCCCTCGTTAATAGAGTATCGCGACCCACGCTACAGACATGTCTGGAAGTAAATCTAGCTCTCCTGTATTGTACTGCTAAAGCAGAGCCATTGTGAAAAAGTCCGCAACTGCATAATCTATTGAATGGAGAGTTAAGGGTAATAGCAACACATTTGGCTTTTCATGAGATCCATAACATTTTATTACGAAACAGTCGTGAGATTTCGAGGATATTCAGTTTTTACTAATCATTGGTTATAACTAATCTGCAACGCAATAATAATTATCATCAAGCGCGTAGGACGATGTCACACAAAAACAATTGACAAGCTCGCATTATGCAGATATGACTTTTTCACTAACAGCGAAGTATAGTTTGACCGATGCCGCTGTACCGCGGGTGGCGGGACGTCGTGAGCGTTGACGAATGAGCAGCCTGCACTGCCCCCTGTCTTGCCACGCACATACTTAAGGCGCGGTACAGCTGTATCGGTCAAACTGTATGATTTGTTAAAATTGTACCTTATTATCAAATACATAAGGATGATATTAGAACATACAGATAGTACAACTAGATACTTAGAATATTTTGATTGAATACTTGAAGAACACGGGAACTGCTTGCACACATATCAACGTTCCATAAAATATGATAATATAATAGTTATAAAACATGATATATAATACACTTACACAATCAACGTGTGCATGTGTTGCTGTAGTTTTTCTTTTAATTTTATCGATTTAATTATAAGCATTCCCAGAGGTTGTAAAAAGAGGTCTATATACATTCACCTCCATAATTTAATTCCAGTACCTTGTGAGAGGAGCTCGTGGCTAAGTAATAACAGCCGCACGGGTCGATCCATCAGCTTAAGCTACGCTTGCCGGGGTTGGTCCGTGGATGGGTGACCATCTTTTCATACCGAGACTCCTCCGTCCCTCGGAAAGCACGTTAAGCCGTTGGTCCCGGCTGTCATTCGAGAATCTTTGACAGTCGTTACGAGTCTGACAACCAGTCTTACCAAGTATCGTATTACCCAGTAAGTGGGTTGTGGAGGTCAGATAGGCAGTCGCTCCATGTAAAATACTGGTATTCAGCTGCATCCGGTTAGACTGGAAGCCGACCCCAACATAGTTGGGAAAAGGCTAGGCAGAATGAAAAAATGAATTTAATTCCAGTACCTTACCTACCCTTACTTTTCGCCAGTTATGTTTAGTCCCATCACAGGGTGCGAGCCCATTGCCATCAAACGGGCATCGATCTAGGTACTTCGGGCTGTCACTGATAAATTGCTTATGGAAAACCCAACAAGCCAGTTTTATTTGGGAAGAGTATTATATAAATGCACCAGTAGTGGCCCAGTGGTAACGGTCGCGACCTGCCTAGCCTTTTCCCAACTATATTGGGTTCGGCTTCCAGTCTAACCGGATGCAGATGAATACCAGTATTTTACATGGAGCGACTGCCTATCTGACCTCCACAACCCAGTTACAGGGTAATACGATACCCCTTGGTAAGACTGGTTGTCAGACTTTCGGGCTTCTGACAACCCGTAACGACTGTCAAAGATCCTCGAATGACAGCCGGGACCAACGGCTTAACGTGCTTTCCGAGGCACGGAGGAGTCTCGGTATGAAAAGATGGTCACCCATCCACAGACCAACCCTGGCAAGCGTAGCTTAACCTGATGGATCGACCCGTGCGGCTGTTATTACTTAGCCACGAGCTCCTCTAACGGTCGCGACCTACGAGGTGTAAATCGTAGGTTCGAAGCCAAACAGACGCTTTACTTCGTGTAAATTATTTCATCACCACTGCTCTCAAAACATCGTGAGGAAACCGGCAGACTTGATATACAGTATGTTAACCAACAGAGGGCGTTCCCGTTAACCCGCAATAGTATAGCATCCATACATGCTAAAAAAAATATTACCATTCGAAAACAAAATGGTTTTTTTTTTTTTTTAATATTAAAATATTCACTAAAAATGCTAAAAATATTCACTAAAATATTCAAAAAAATATAAAAATATTCACTAAACATAAAAACTAAATTGCGATGTTTCCGTCCTTCAAGTACGCGTGTACAGAGTGTTTCTTTTACGTATCAATTTAACATTTTTAGTGAAAAAAAAAAATAAAAACCATTTTGTTTTCGAATGGTAATATTTTTTTAGCATGTATGGATGCTATACTATTGCGGGTTAACGGGAACGCCCTCTGTTGGTTAACATACTGTATACTAAGCCGCACTGGGCCCGCGCAGTGGTTTAATGCCTACTCCCTCTCACCGAGAGGCCTGTGTCCTATAATGAGGAAAAGAGAACATACTAATATAATTATGTAAATAACTAATTAGTGCCTCAGGCAATCAATCTGCCTAGCCTTTTCCCAACTATGTTGGGGTCGACTTCCAGTCTAACCGGATGTAGCTGAATACCAGTATTTTACATGGAGCGACTGCCTATCTGACCTCCACAACCCAGTTATTGGGTAATACGATACTCCTTGATAAGACTGATTGTCAGACTTTCGGGCTTCTGACGACCCGTAACGACTGTCAAAGATCCACGAATGACAGCCGGGACCAACGGCTTAACGTGCTTTCCGAGGCACGGAGGAGTCTCGGTAGGTAAAGATGGTCACCCATCCACAGACCAACCCCGGTAAGCGTAGCTTAACCTGATGGATCGAACCGTGCGGCTGTTATTACTTAGCCACGAGCTCCTCCTAGTGCCTCAGGCAATATCAAGTGATTATTTGTGATCGCGATTACCCCTGCAAAAAAAGTGTTTGATGTTCAAAATATTTCTTGAAATTGAGAAAAACCACACCCACACATGCAACACATACACAGGTAAGTATAATATAATGTATCTACATAGAACATTCTATAAGTCTGATATAAACAACACTCCGGCACAACATCTATATGATAAATACCCTTTATATCCAAATACACCACATTTACTTATTATTTAAACACAGCATTTAATATATTTTCCAAACAAAATACTTTAAGCAAGTAAAACAATAAATAAGTTCCAATATAACGAAAATAATTTGAAGTATACATAATTCTCTAATATCAATTACAGTTCAAAAACAAAAGCGAATATTCTTTGTGAATATAACTTAAAAATGTCTCTTTTGATCACGATTTCGCAATTATTTATTATTTATTGGGTACTTATAGCAGACTGCAGCGAGAGCAATACGAAATTATTGTTCACCTATTTTTAATAAGATTATCTGCTTCCGATTGCTGTGTGCCAGGGTAGCCCTCATACTTTATCAACATACAACCTAATACTGACTTGCAAATTGCAAAAAAACGTAAGAAAAATTTAACTTCCCGGGCTACTCTGGCGTTTTCGCCTCACAAAATGGTTTCATTTTATTTATGCAGTCTCTAGCTTGGCTGCAAAATCGTGAGATACATAGAAGACGTTATTTTAATTTAGGCTCATACATAATCGATCAAAACATTTTCCACCTTTTCTACTACTGTATAAGTAAATAATAATTTAATAAAATTAATTTTGACAATATCCAACACTTTGATGTTTCCCTACTTACCTTGCTTTGGAGTGTGAAACTATCTCATGATTCCTATACAAAATGGCCAGTTTTAGTATTAAGAACTTCCATCAGAAATAAATAAATTAAAAATCATGCCAATTTTTTCCAAAAATAGACTCTAAACCATTCTGTATAGAAGTCATTATACCTAGACTTTATCTAAAATATATTTAATAAACATGATACCACTAAATTGATTAAAACCTTCGAATAAACAACTATGATTTTATAAAAGACCATTCACCGATATATTAAGTATTTCTAAAAAATACAGAGATGTCCATGGGAGCACCTTATATGATAAAATTCACTCATTCTACGAAAAATTTTAGCAAAATTATTTTGTTAATTTCGGTACTTTTAAGGCGAAGTAGCTTTATAAACTGGTTTCGCCTAAAAAAATACAGGATGTTTAGAAGCTGGGTGCAAAACCTTACGGGGGTGATAGTTGACAGATTATTTTTGCCCCAGTTAAAGTTGGCATGTTATTTTTTACTAAATGTTTCCAGTTAATATTAAAATCAAAATAAGAAACATACTTCGTCTAAGACATGTATGGCTGAAAATACTCTAAATGGTGTCAACTATCATCCCATTCCAAACACCCTATATAGCGCCATGGTGCTAGAGCCCACATTGTAAAGTCGGGAACCCATATATGCCCATTGATTCGAAAACGACACAAGAAGTAGTACTTTCATAAAAGCATCATAAATATTTGTTAGCGCAGTAAAATGTAAAAAACGCCATCTATCGCAAGGCTATGTAAGTAGGTTCTTTTGGATATTTAGAATGAGTAAATAATAATTTATAAATAAAATATTTATAAATTATAATTTATAATAAATAAAGTAGTTCTGGGCTTATATGGGCTAAGCAAGAAACAGATGAAACTTACAATGTATAACGCTATCTATGTCTACCTGTATCTCAGAATGTTGTGAATTGATAAACTTACATAAAAGTATAGGTCCCTGCCAGTGAACTATTTCAATAACAAAGTTATATAAGACCACTGGTATAACTTGATCAAACCGGTCCCTAGCTATCTATATCTTTTTAGTTTATCAGCAAAATTAATTGTGTTAAAATTATCAGTAGAATGATTAACGCACGAAATAATAGCTGAACGCTTGAAAAATAAAATAAACAATAATTTCAAACGGTCCACGTACGGCGAACTATTCTGTGCTTGTGATATGTACAACTCTTCAATTTATACTTTCAAATAAATATCAATTACCATAAAATATCAAAATTTCAACAACAAAACAATCAAAACGTTATTTTTTAATAACTAACAATCTACAAGAAATGCTTTTTAAACTATACACTAATGAGTTCCGAAATAAGGCATTTGAAAATAAGGCTTTAATTCGCGATTTTGCGCTTAATCGATTTTTCGATAAATTGTGAAGCCGTGTCTGTTTAAAGTCGAATGCTATCTTACATTTTGCATCTTATAAAGTCCTGGTCCAGAGGAATACACTTAGTTAGAAATAGAAACATAAGCTCTAATCACTATGCTCGACACAACATTTAATCTTATTTGAGAAATATAACACCTTCATTAAAATATTGTTACGTAATTAAATATTATAATTAAGTAAAACCTTAATTAGTTGTAGTTAAAAGGAAACTAATAAAGATCATTTCGCATATTATAAGTTTAGAGATTTAAAAATTAAATCAGTTATTAAAATGTCTGCAAATAAAATGCGAAATAATCTGTACAGTTGATCAGTTTATTTCTGTAATACCAAATATGTTGACAATATACACAGGTGCAGGGGAATCTTTGGTCAATACAACTTTCGATCAAAGTGATTTTAAAATGATTGAGTTCTAAATCCCCATCGTGCTATATACTCCTACAACTATTAGTTCTGCGAATAGTACTGCCGTCGTAAGCAAAAAGGGCACAACCAACATTAAAAAAAAAATTGAGTTACATACATATTTAGAATCAGAAAAAAAGGCTAATCTGCTCAATTTTTTGTAGATTTTTTTTTTAAATGTTAGTTGTGCCCTTTTTTTTTACGACGGCAGAGTAGACCTTGCCAGCACAAACTCTTTCGCATCAACTAATATACAACTAAGTTAATTAAAACGGGATATTTACCATGTTTTCTTTTGTTTTTCATCAGATCATCACTAATATTAATGAGACCAACTTAAAGTTACTACCTTTGAAATAATAAAAAAAAATCAAAATCGGATCTCATAAGGCGGAGATATCCAGTAGCCCCTTAATTTGTCCCCTTCGGAGGAATTTCCCCTCCAATCAAAAATCCCCGACGACAAAAAAATTCTATAAACTCGTAAAAAGTTTCGTCCAGATCGGTTGTAAAATACGACCTGTTGAGGAGTAGCAACAAACTGACAGACGAAAGCAAATTTTGCCATACATGAAGCAGAGATGCTTCGCTCGCTCAGTCAATTAATACAGATTATGTAAAATTCTATCCACATTTTTCTATTTGGGGCATCCAACTGTGGTTCACGTTTAGGCCCACCTGCACCTAAGGCCTATCGTACTTAACACAAATTTATCCTCTTTAACACTAATATCTGAGATTAATCTACACATCAATCCATTTACTAATAACTAAAACATTTCTGTTAACAGCAAAAACGGATTTATTCTATTTACCGACTTGATTTTATAACTGGCACTTTCCCCGCGACTTCGCGTGAATTTCGTATTTTCTCCTACAAATTCCAACACCCCTCCCACCCCTATAAAATGAATATTTACGATCATAATCTTAATTATTATATATTTAGATGGATCGCCCGCCCGCGTATTATTACTTCGTTTACGCTTAGCGTTCTTTCTGACTTTTCTTTTTGTTCTGCTCCTTTATATTGTAACGTGTTGTCAAATAATCTGCCTCAAGAATTGGGCATATATGCAAAAGTAATTTTTGAAATCCAACTGGTAGTTCCAGAGTGATTAGCGCGTTCAAAAAAAAAAAAACAAACTCTTCAGCTTGCGGAATTTTCTTGAACTAAGTTTTTACGTTCCATTTTATGAAGGTGAAAAGTTGTAACGTATTGTGTACCTTTTAATAAATTAAATTGTGATATTTCATTCGTTTTTGTTATTAACAGTGTTGCCTATGACAAAATACTATAATAAATATTACAGTTATGATATATTTTTTTTATAATTTATTATAGAATAAACATTTAAAATTCTATTGGAAGTTCATGATAGATATATTTTGAATATTATATCCGTATGTACACTCTACACTATATTACTCTTAGATATAAGTTCATACTTAGTTAAACGTATTTAGTACTCAATGTTATAGACATATAAAATCTAGTCGTAGAAGATACTGGGGCACATAGAAAGGTAATATCTAAAATGTTTATTCCTCTGATAAAAACACATGGTATTTCTTATAGCAAAAAGTATGTATTCAATAACTTTTTTTTTATTAAGCGATATTTTGTTAGCTTTTAATTTTCTGGTCTGGTAACATTGTTAGCATATCAGCATTTGTAATCTGTTTCATACTGTTTCATCAGCCAAATTATTCGTTTTACAGAACCGATAGGGGTACCCAAATACATGCGTAAATGACCTTAAATTGGCCAAGGGCTATCGTATCAAATGATTTGACCCACAAACGATATAATATTATGAGCGGTCAACGAACCACGTGTCTGTCTGTGATTTGATTCTTTGATACCGACTACATCATAGTGTTTCACACATTAAATTATTATATCTGCCGGTTAAATACTTCCTTAAATCGATTTATTCATGTGTTTATATAAGAAAAACCAAGATAAGTACGCAAGATTAATATCGATACAAATAGTGTTGTACTTCTGTCTAAATTTAGACGTATTCCAACTAGAACTATTTTACACATTTGATTTGTAACAATTTGTATCAATACAAATTACCCTAGGTATCAGCAATTCGAAACTGCACAATCGTACCTAAAAAGTCAATATCGATAAAATATTACATCGATAACGACACCTCTATGCAATATTCATAGTTACAACAGTAGAAAAATTATAACAATATCATCGATATACAGTTACATATACAGCTGCTTCAGGGATATTTGTTATTTATTCACTCTGACAGCCCAGAAGGTAATACAGATTTTATTAAAGACATAAAACGACACGATTTCGCAGTCGACATTAAAATACACTTTAGTGTATACTTATGCACATGGTTGAAACGTCAGAATAAAGTGTTCACAATCATTTTATGATTACGTGCCGAACGTGCGACAATTCACACTTTGGAGCTGTTACACGCGCGTTTGCTCGCGAACATGTTAGCGCGTTTTTTTCACATCACTGACGCTTTCCTCGCCCCTTAGTACCATAGCGGTAGCATGACAATAAATCTGTGATAAAATATCGCCTATTGCGGTAGCCTGTGATGTTGTACAAACCGCGCGCGCATTTTCGAAACGTGCTTATTTTTATACGACACGCGTGTCGGCGCCATCTATAAGAAACGCGCGACTGCTCGCTTGCAAAGAACACGTCTGTAGAAGTTTTTATCGCACAAAATCACTTTTGAAACACGTACAGAGTAAGAAAGACAGTGTAAACAGTTAATAAACACACTTGAGACACAAATAGCAGTGAGTGTGCAGGCGGCGGTACAGCACTACCTACTCGTTGGTGAGGTAGAGGCGGCGCCGCGCGCGCGCACATCAGCGCGGCGAGCGCGGCGGGCTGATGGCCTCGCCCGCCAGCCTCATGTGCAGCGCGTGCACGCGCACGATCTCGCACACTATTGACGATTCGATGTCTACGCCTGCACAAAGTAATAAGGAATATTATAACCCCTACAGCCCGCATAAGGTTTATTCAAATCCTTATTTTCAATTGAAGCTATTTCCACTTAAGGGGCAAGCGTCAGGTTAGCCCGCGAAATTCAAATTTTCTTACGTTTTTTGCAATTTACAAGTCGATATTATATTGTACGTTGATCAAATTATAATTTGCGGTCGTAACAAGTATCTATTTACATAATTAGAATCATTAAAGTGACCAATACAACTCTTTAAGACCAGGTAATCCCAAAAAAGAACTATTGCATGAAATCTTGACATTTTAGGATTATACTAACTTAAGGAGTTGTATTACTGATTCTATTGTATATAATTATGTAAAAAAATATTTGTTACGGCCGCAAATCATACAACTTAATACTGACTTGCAAATTGCAAAAAAACGTAAAAAAATTGAATTTCGCGGGCTACCCTGACGCTTTCTCCTTAAGGAGATTTGCTAAGATAGCCCGCGAAATTTTAAATTGTGTAAATGTCACAGCCAACTATACTCTGTCTACTACACGGTTTCGTAAAGTGGGGTGCATGTGTATCAGGGGTCCGTAGTAGGTCACGTCGCATGCGCCTTGCCTTGTCGAAGACAATCCCACAATTTAATGTTCTCATCGAGTGAGACCATTAACTTCTACTAAGTTAATGAGAAAGATGCTGCTGTTTGGCCTATAAGTAATGACCAATAAAAGGGATTTTTAGCGTTTCGTACCTCAAAAAAAAAAAAGAACCCTTATCTTACTCCTGTGTCTGTCTGTCCGTCTGTCAAAGCCACTTTTCTCCGAATCTAATAGACCAATTAAGTTGAAATTTAGTACACGTATGAATTTCTGTAACCCAAACACGGACGTGTCACGTAAGTAAGTTAAATTTCAATATGGGGGTCAATTTTGAGGGCAACTAAGTAAAACGAAAAAAAAAATTCAAACTGTACTGCCGAGTGACATATCAAATGAAAGGGCTTACTGTAAGGGCAAATAAACTGTTTTAAAGTTATTTAAGAAAATAGACGTAAATTGACCCCCCCCCCCCGCCCCTCCTTATCTCTCCGAATCTACTTGTAACGTTAAAATACGTGGGTCAACGACAGACTGATATATTCACAACAGAAAACTAATTAGCCACCATAGATTATACAATTATGCCACATCTCTCCTCATCAAGTCCACTGACCACAAAAGATACATCTTACAAGTAACAATTTTGTATAACTACTTAGACAACTATTGTGGCAAATTATTGACAGCTTGTGTAGCTCGGTTGTACGCACGCAGTGCGCGAGCTGACGTGCTGATTTTAAATTCGGGTAAGTCCATTTGGAAAGATTTTTGCGATTTATTCCGGTAATTACAATAGGACGGCGCCTTAGAAGTGTTCTCGTAGTCTGTTTCCTTGTAATGTTTCCCACATAACTTTAATCTCCAATATAAAGTTCTAATGAGTAATTTGAAGTATTTTCAAAGTATCGCAAAACAAAATTAATAAAAACAAAAAAAAAAAAAAATTAACTTTGACATTATAAAATTGAATTAAAATACGTTTTTACATATAAATACAAATACATTTCACGATCAAACTCTTAAACACTCCCATAACACAACTTAGCGCCATTACCATTTGCTCCCCGAAATTACGCCACACAAAGGGCACCCTCCTGCCTAACTATTAGTGATACAGAGATCCGGTTTTTTTTTTAAATGTACCCAAACGGAATACCCCGAGGGCTTTCTTCATTTTTTTCGATATCGCATTTAGTTTTTGAGATATAGTTGATTTTATGACAAAAGACCCTAAAAAATTGATCAAATTTTTCACATTGCAATTTTCAAAAAAAGTTTTTGACTTTGAAATCTTTTTTTTCACAATATTGTAGCCCTTGTTGATACGCGTCTTTTGAAACCTCAACCATTCATGTAGCCCTAAAACTCACGCCACCAAGACGATGTCACACTCTGAGCAAAAATGGGGGCTATACTGAAGCGATCGAAAAAACATCTTCAATGTTAAAACCCAAAATATTGTTTAATTTCTATGGAGTTTGACTGTTTATTTGTGATAAACCCTCAGCGCCATCTACGCTGAACTAATTGACAGTTTTCTTCCCCATTGAATGCGATTTTTTATTGTATGACGTGCTGTTTACACCTTTTCCAGTTTTAAACAGCAACTAACTTACCCGTATCGTGCAACAATCGTCCGTGTTGTTTAGACGGTGTTAGCCATTTGCTTCAATTTTATGGTATGCACACACAGGCAATAAACTCGCACGTGCAAATGGGGCTTTATGGTTTTATAATTCGAAAATCGTTTTTTTTTTTTACTAAAGATATTTTATCAAAATAATACTATATCAATCAAAATTAAGACAACAACAACAATTTTGTTACTTTTATTAGGTTGGGGAAAAAGTCTTTTCGCATTATAGTATGTATGAACTTGTAATAAAATCTCTTTGGCTATTTGTATCTGGCTGGTTTTGGTATCATTGAAAGTTTAAATTTTAAAGAACATAATTCCAAATTCAAATTAGGAAAATGTGTGATTTTCATTTGTTTTTCATACCGTCAAGATGAGTGAATCTAATGAAGAAATTCGATACATTTTAAAATTTTACTACAAAAAAGGTAAAAATGCAACGCAAGCCGCGAAAAAATTTTGCGATGTTTATGGACCTAGTGTAGTGTCTGTGAGAGTAGCACAAATTTGATTTAAGCGTTTTCAATCCGGAAATTTTGATTTCAAAGATGCACGTCGCTCTGGTCGCCCTATTACGGATAAAATGGATGCCATTTTTGAAAAAGTGGAGCAAGATCGGCATATCAGTAGTTACGACGTAGCTGAAGAACTGGAAATTGACCACAAAACAGTTTTGGCGCATTTGAAAAAAACTGGGTAAACAAAAAAGCTCGACATTTGGGTACCTCACGAGCTCACTGAAAGAAACCTAATGAACCGTGTACTCATTTGTGATTCTTTATTACGACGTAATGAAACCGAACCATTTTTGAAGAAGCTGATAACTGGTGATGAAAAGTGGATCACGTATGACAAGAACGTGCGAAAAAGGTCGTGGTCAAAGGCCGGTCAGGCTTCACAGACTGTGGCGAAACCCGGGTTAACTCGCAACAAGGTGATGCTGTGTGTGTGGTGGGATTGGAAGGGCATTATTCATTATGAGCTGTTACCACCAGGCAGGACCATCGATTCTGAACTCTACTGCGAACAACTGATGAGATTAAAGCAAGAAGTTGAGAGAAAGCGGCCGGAATTAATCAACAGAAGGGGTGTGGTTTTTCATTATGATAACGCTAGACCTCACACATCTTTAGCCACTCAGCAAAAATTAAGAGAGTTTGGCTGGGAGGTGTTAATGCATCCACCTTATAGTCCTGACCTTGCACCTTCAGATTTCCACCTGTTTCGGTCTCTTCAGAATTCTTTAGGCAGTGTCAGGTTAACATCACGAGAGGACTGCCAAAACCACTTGTCGCGGTATTTTGACCAGAAGTCCCAAAATTTCTATAGCAATGGGATCATGTCCCTACCTACAAGATGGCAAAAAGTTATCGAACAAAATGGTACCTACATACTTTAGTTAAATGTAAATAAACTATATTAATAACTGTTTTGAATTTTCTTAAAAAATGCGAAGAAACTTTTTCGCCAACCTATTATTATATTGTGGTTATATTTTGTTTTTATTAAAATTTAACTATTTAATCCATCACCTGTTTTTTTTTTAAATTCCGAATGAATATCGATGTCTATAAAAAAAATCGATGATACGGACATCTCATTGCGGGCAAGAGTAGCTACCGCGTCCCCGGCCGAATGTGACAAACATTTTTGTTCCAGAATATTGCCGTTATGCCTTCTCCAGTGTTATATTCTATAAGATATCAAGTGACATTTCACAAAACCACGGGGAAGAAAACTGTCTAATTAGTTCCGCGTAGATGGCGCTAAGTGTTTGTTACTTTCATTCACCTGCCAATGGGGTACTCTTACCTAAGTTTTTAAACCGACATGGTCACTAACAATATTATTAGAACTTAAAACGGGAATTTTATCACGTATATTAACTTATTAATATATTATTAATATACATGGTAAATATCCCGTTTTAAGTTCTAATAATAATGGGATAGCTTGCTGAAAACTTTGCCGCGAGATGGTGCTAAATGTTTTTTCTTGTCACTTTTGTTTTGTCATTGGTCACTTTGTCTTCAAGATGACTTCGACCAGTGACAAACACACAGCGCTCTCTCGCGGCGAAGCTTCCGGGAAACAACCCTATTGCACAAATGTTTACCAACAGCGCCCTCGTGACAACGTCATTCGAGAGACAAAAGATACTTGTAGTAGTGTAAATTGATCTGCAAGACAGACCAATCCGTGCAATCTATACAAATAAAATAAATAAAATTGAAGTGTCTGTCAAAATAACAGCTTTTTACCAAATGCCTATGAAAGTATCCAGGACGTGGTAGTGGTAGTAGATAGTGAGTCATGTTAAAAACTCCGCGACTTATGATATGACCTGGTCATGACGACCTGGGTGTCTAACGTGTGATGGATGTCTGGGAGGTTAGAAAGTACTAGGATGGCCTAGACCAGTTAATTAATTCGATTATCACACAATTTTTAAATATTTTATCAATTTAAAATTCGACCATTGCCAGCATTATCGACTGTTTCATCGGCACATATAAATATTTGTTTAACTTTTATACCTCGTTAGATAACTGATTAAATGAAGATGGCTTCCCCGTAATGCTTAATGTAATAGTAAATTTTAGACATAACTGGTGTCAAAGTTTATGTACAGTCAAGTACCGGGATTGTTGAGTGACTAGCTTATCATCTCAACTTGGTTGTGTTACACGAATGCCGCGCGTTAAATTTGACATGTGACATTTCAATAACGAAAAACGAGCGGCATTCGTGTAACACAACCAAGTTAAGATGATAAGCTAGTGACTCAACAATCCCGGTACGTGACTGTACGTAGATGATTTTCAAAACTTGGTTAATAAACTCTGCCTTTAGATTTTAACTGTTTGATGTTTTACATAATTTGGTTGCATCGAAAGGTTTGTTAAAGTATTAGGTACCCAATCAGGCAATGGCAATGCAGGCCATTCAATTTGAGAGTTAAAGAGAAAAGTGATATTTAGTGACAAATTCTAGGCTTTATGGGGTGCATATTTGTTGCAAATACGTCAAACTACAAGTCATCCTGTATACGGTACTTAAAAAAAAAAAATATTCCGGCTAATCTCCGAAACGGCTGGACCGATTTTGACGGGACTTTCACCAGTAGATAGCTCATGTTATAAGGAGTTAAGTTTAACTTAGGCTTTATTTATTTTAGAAAAAGAGTTAGGGTTCCGCTCAAAAAAATTAAAACCCATGAAATTGTGAACAAAATCCGATTCAAATAGGGAAGTATTGACATCCACGCGGGCAAAACCGCGGACAACAGCTAGGTTAGGGATAAATAAAAAGAACTGTGTATTCTTACCCGCGTGCACTTCTTCCCTGGTGAGCACGATTTCCTGCGAGATGTCGGGCGACACCAGGATCACGCGGTGGTGACGCGTCTGGAGCAAGTTCGCTACCACCATCTGCCAAATAATTACATTATTGCTAACGACCTAGCCAACCACCACCTTTTAAAGCAGTGTTATTTTAATGTTACTGCATTGTGAGAAAGAGATGGAGCTATACAGAACGTATAGTTCCATCTCTTTCCCACACTCAAGTAAGATTAAAATAATACTGCTTTAAGAGATGGTGGTCTAGCTTACTAAGCTAGACCACCATCTCTTAAAGCAGTATTATTAAGCTAGACCACCTAGACCGAGAGGTAGTATCTGAGAAAGGACATTACAAAAGGACATTAGGTAATAAGGTTGAAAAGTGGTTCGTGGGTGGACGCAAATGTCCGCGATGGTACAGAAAAATGCAAATACAGACAATATATTCAAATAGAATAGAAAATGGTTATCTGCATAGAATGTAGGTGAACAAAAAGTAGTAGGTAAACAGGTGAGTTGTTACAAAATAATGTTTGGTTCCAGATACATTCTACCATTCGGGATGCAAAAATTGGTACTTACTAGCACGTTATCAAATGGGCATTGTTCATATTTTTTATATGTTGTAATTGAAAAACCATTTCGAGGAATAGCGTTACTCTAATCATTACGGACTAACTAATCATGAAAAATATTCAAATTTTATTGATATTTTCGATAAAATACGATTGACCTTGTTTGCCCTTCAAATTGCGTTAGCTTTGGCCATACACTTTTGTATCGTTGCGTCAGAAAATAAAAAAAAGTAAGTGGCAAATATATTCTACAAGTGTCAATGTCAAAAATATAAACATATTATTTACAGTATAATTTTTTTACAATATTATTATTTTTGCGTCTTACCTCATAATCTGGTATTATCTCAACACTCGACAATTAATATATTGGAAGAGTTATGGAATACAGGAAGTGCTTTGTTCCAACTTGCAGCAATAATAGTAATAATAGTCCAAACAAAATTTTTGTTACTATAATAATTTTTGGTATTAAGACTTGCGACTTGCGGGAAAAGTGGTGTCGTGATGTAGGCGTGGAATATTACAAGGTTTATACAATGTATTGTTGCTAAAATCATCTTCAAAAACCACTTTCCGTTTAAAAGCTACTGTTTCGGTCGAAATTTCGAAAAATAAGATTGTATTTGTAAATAAGATAGATTCCATTAAGTATGACTTTGACAGATGTGAGATGGATGATGTTGTGTTGACATATTTAAAATTTTAATTATGTACTAGCGAGGCAACGGCACAAATTTTTGTGCCTCTGATAACGCCACCTACCTTAAAAATATAAAATATTTAAATATAAAAAAAAAAATCTATTAACATTTGTGTTGCATGTCGTGGCGTAACTGTACCATACACGTGACGATTGTTCATCTCTCATCAATAAAATAGAACACTGCGAGTCATCACAAAATAAGCGCTTACCTGTAAATGGGGCGCGCACACTGATGAGAATGATTAAAACTTTATTTTTAGTGTTCTCTTCCGTCTAAGACTATGCTTTGATAACCAAAAATAAAAATAATTTTACTAAAAAAGTCCTAACATAATGAATAAAATAATAAAAAGTCACATAATGTTATTGCTTATATCTCCGAATGGTTACGTTTTGAGGCAGAGTTTTCATAGTAACTTTTGTTTGTGTTAACATCCTCTATAAAGCCTGACAAGTTTTGTTTGTGCGCAGTGATTTTGAAAAAAGCGATCTTTCCGGGCATCGGCATTTGGTACATGGGTAGACCATGACCTGGATTAGGATATAGGATACTTTTTATCCTGGTAGTACGTTCCCGTGGGATAATTTCCAACCTTCACGCGGGCGAAGCCGCAGGCAAAAGCTAGTTATGTTATAAATTACAGCGAATGAAGCCGACAGCGAAGTAACCAGGTTGTGTATTAGCACAGATTAATACAGATGGGACACTCCGCAGTTTAGGTATGTAGCTACAAGTACGCGGCGGGCCTATCTCACTGGGCCAATTCAGTAGGACGGCCAGAAGGAATAAGAGTTACGCGTTAGAAAGAGAGGCAACATGTAGGTGAATATAACTGTAGGCAATAAGCGTTGTGCGACCAGAATTGAACTTTATTGTGTCTTAGCAAGAGTCGCTTTTTATTTAAATGATTTTACAGAGTGTCCCATCTATATTAATCTGTGGTATTAGTCACAAACTGGTTGCCATTGATGCTATTCAACTTTTGCCACAAGCCAGAAGCGGTTGGATGGCTTACTCCTGGCACCAGCTTACCTTATGCCTATACTTCTCAAGTGCGGCCCTCGCTTTGGGGATGAGTAGGTTCTCGTCGGTCTCCAGCTTGAAGGACACGACGTAGGCCTCTGGGACCCACAGGCTCACTAGAGGGGCCAACATCTTGGGCACCAGGTGCAGTTGGATGATGGGCGCTCCGCAAGCGGACTGCAACTTGTGGGTAGGCTGAGGATAATAAAAATTTCGGTCATGGTGTGTTTTCTCAATAAACTTATGATTTATCTGAGCCAAACATCGGCAATAACTGGTACTTTAGAGATTGTCCCCTACCAAACGTCACATTAGCATGTCGCATGACGCATGACCATAAGATATTCCCCTACCACACGTCACATTAGCATGTCGTATGACGCGTGACCATAAGATATTCCCCTACCACACGTCACATTAGCATGTCGTATGACGCGTGACCATAAGATATTCCCCTACCAAACGTCACATTAGCATGTCGTATGACGCGTGACCATAAGATATTCCCCTACCACACGTCACATTAGCATGTCGTATGACGCGTGACCATAAGATATTCCCCTACCAAACGTCACATTAGCATGTCGTATGACGCGTGACCATAAGATATTCCCCTACCACACGTCACATTAGCATGTCGTATGACGCGTGACCATAAGATATTCCCCTACCAAACGTCACATTAGCATGTCGCATGACGCGTGACGCGAACTCATACAATTTTCCCCTACCAAACGTCACATTAGCATGTCGCATGACGCGTGACGCGAACTCATACAATTTTCCCCTACCAAACGTCACATTAGCTTGTCGCATGACGCGTGACGCGAACTCATACAATTTTCCCCTACCAAACGTCACATTAGCATGTCGCATGACGCGTGACGCGAACTCATACAATTTTCCCCTACCAAACGTCACATTAGCATGTCGTATGACGCGTGACCATAAGATATTCCCCTACCACACGTCACATTAGCATGTCGTATGACGCATGACCATAAGATATTCCCCTACCAAACGTCACATTAGCATGTCGCATGACGCGTTACGCGAACTCATGCAATTTTCCCCAACCAAACCTCACATTAGCATGTCGCATGACGCGTGACGCGAACTCATACAATTTTCCCCTACCAAACGTCACATTAGCATGTCGCATGACGCGTGACGCGAACTCATAAGATTCCCCTTACAAAAATCGCTCAACGCGCCCAAGGAAGTTTTCACTTCAATAAATTATAATTACATTTAAACAAGGTGCACGCCACTGATCAAATAAGCCAATGCAATCAAATACCAAAGTTTCTAATATGATATCCTTGAGTTTGCGCACGTAATATTTTACTGGCAGTGCCGCCTACTTCACCGGTGTTCCATGCATTTAGTTAGTGTAACGGGCAGAGATTGAACTCTCGCTTACCAGTCAACAGCACAATATTAGGAGATTTGGCCACCAAACTAAGAGGATACCACGATAGTATGAGTACTCGTACTCACCACTCGATCCTTAGGTATATAGAAGTCGGACACCGCAGCGGCTAGATACAGCATGGCCCTCGCTCCCAGGTTGGCTAGACACTCACAAGCGGCGCGCAGTAGCCAGAAGTATTCGGACACCGTCGTGAAGGACACGTGCAAGATGGCGCCCGCCGCGTGCGCAGCCTTGTAGCGCAGCAGGACGGGAGCTAGCACGTCCACGCTGTCGGGTTTCACTGGGGAATTTAAGAGGACTAATAACTTAATTTTATCGTACCTTCGGTTTTGGACTGCTAACTGTGAGTTGCTTTAGCTGCCTTATTTATGTATTTTGTGTAAAGTGAAGGCTGTCCTTCACTACTTCTGGTAATTTTTGAAGAAGGCATCAAATAAATTAGTGATATATAGAGGGTGAAATTGAATTCATGGGCAATATTTTAAGGGGTCATTGTACTCAACATTATGAACGACTTTTACTATGGGAATAAACCTGAAATCTAAAAAAAAATCAGCTGTTCCACACATTTATGTTCGCATAACTCGTCAGAATGTAGGGAACAACTGATATTTTTGTCGCGATTTAAGGTTTGACCCCATAGTAAAAGTTAAGTCATAAAGATGAGTACAATGACCCCTTAAAATATTGCCCATGAATTCAACTTCACCTGTATATGAAATTCTGGTTATGTGAATGGTAGCACTTAAGATATCATCGAAAAGATGTGTGTCTTTCGGAGACTGGAAACCTAACCTAATAACACATGTAGCTTTTATAAGATTTAGGGGCACAAATAAAGCGCAGGCCACCCTGGGAACGAAGCTAAGATCATTTAGCTTCGCTCATGTAGCTACCGCGTGATTTCATACTTCCGTTCACACCGCGGACTATGAGACGAAGTATGAAAACACGCGGTAGCTACATGAACGAAGCTGAACTAACTTAGCTTCGTTCCCAGTGTGGCCTGCGCTTAAGGCATATAGATATCAGAATTAATCAACCTAAAGGCAGTGTCGTTTGCAAATAAATAAAGCCATCAACCAATCTACTCACCAGAAATAGAAGTATTAGGTCCTCGATCTTGGATCTCGAGCATGTCCAACAGCTTCTGTCCAGTAAAGTGCCTGGTGAAGGGCTCGAGCGACTTCTGGCGGTGCATGAAGATGACCGCATAGCCCTGCTCAAGGAAGTACTCGGCAGAGGACGCGCCGCGCGTGCCCGCACTGAAGTTGTCCACGAAACGGACCGTGTTGTGTTCCAGCGGGACTGTCGTGCCGCCAGACTGTAAGGAAGATGTGGAGAAATCTTTGTGTCGTAGATTGTATAAGGCATAATAAATACTCTTCGGCTTATTCTTCTCGAGTCGATGCTAAATCTATGTCTTTGGACACGCCAACATAATGGTACATGATTTTGTCAGGAGCACCGCATTCGCACTGGGTATCGGTGGGATTTATAATCCCCCATTTTGGTAGTTTGTGCTTGCAGAGGCCTGCATGGGTCCGCAGTCGATTGATTGCTTTCCATATAGGCCACTGCAGGTCATGTCCGGGTGGCAGGTGCTCCTGGGGCTGAACGAAGTCGGGTAGTGCCGTGTGCTGTTTTCCCCACAGGTCTCTTCTCACCATAGGCGGTTGGTCTTGGATTGTTAATGGCGTAGCACAAATATACTTTCCCTACCTACTCCAAGACACTTAGCAAAGTCAAAAGTATCCGTAAGGTATGTCCAAAAATGTGGAAGAACGCGGTGCATTGGAAAGGAAGGATCTTCTAGCCTTACTTATTAAATTGCCATTTTAAGAAGAGGTTTCTGATTGGAATTGTGTTATTAGACCTGTGTTTACGAGTAGATACTTGGCACAGGCCAGATGGCGTGGTTGGATAAGACCTACCTATCATGCCGCTGGTCGTGGGTTCGATTCCCATCCAGGACAAACATTTGTGTGCATGAACATGTCTGTTTGTCCTGAGTCTGGGTGTAATTATCTATATAAGTATGTGTTTACAAATAAAAAGTAGTGTATGTAGTATATCAGTTATCTGGTTTCCATAGTACAAGCTCTGCTTAGTTTGGGATCAGATAACCGTGTGTGAATAATGTTCCAGGATATTATATTATAATATTATACTTCGCCATTGTTATAAACTAGTACTGAAGTACCTAATAAATAAATCCGTGCGTCACGGTATTAATAGCTTGCAGCTCGTCGCCGCTTTATTCAGCATACAAGCGCCACTACCGTTAGCGCTTTACGTCTCAGGGGACTCCTTATTAACTGTGTCTAAACATGCAACGCAGTCGCGTTACCACCTGAATGGCAAATAAAATGTCCGATGGGACTTGCGGGTTAAACGCATACGCTCTAATACGCGGCTGTACTTCTTTTATTTACTAGCTGACCCGATAAACGTTGTCCTGTCAAAATTTCAATAATTCATCCAAAATTCCCATAGAAACTGCATTTTCAGTTTTCCCGAATATTCCAATTAACCCGGCAGTTTTTCAAACATTTTCTTTCATACAAACCTTGTCCAGACAATTACAAACACAACAAAAAGAATTAGGTGCGACCGTTCCGAAGTGATGCGCGTACATAATATATATTCGGCGATGGATTTTTATTTATTTAGAATTAGATATTTTTGGTATCCGACAAAACAACTTCTAAAAAAACTATAGGTATAGATATGATCTATTCTTACCCAACTGGAGCGAAGATCAAAAGGAGAGTAATGTTTTTATTACTAGGTTTTACTTTCTGTTTTTTATACAATTTTTCTAGGTGAATTTAGGTCACACCAGTCAAATGTTAACTCATTACTAAAGTACTAGTCTAGACTTCCAACCGTGACATATTTCGGCCATTTTGCGAGCAATTCCCTGATGTCTATCGGCAGAATCTCGCGCTAACGTCGTTAAGGTATAACCGTACGTGTAGGTCAAGGCTGACATCAACCACCTAACGTAGTTACTTAATTGCCTCTACCGTACTTCACGGCCGGAAGATTTAGAAAGAAAATTACCTTCGGATATTTAAATATTGTAGGATGTGCGTCAAAGTAGCACATTTAGGTATTAAGGCCTATTCAAACCTAAGCGGTAATCGCTACCGTCTGCGGTAGAGAAAACCGAGTGGGTATGCGGTAATATTACTGTTCATTCATCTGTACCGCTTTTGCCGCGAAACATAATACTAAATACCTAAGCGAAACCCGCGCGGTATGTACCTCTACCCATAGCGGCAGCGAATACCGCTTAGGTTTGAATAGGCCTTTATTATGTAAATTAGGTCAACAAAAGAATTAAGAACACGTACGCAAATAAATACATTTACTTTAAAAAAAGTAAAAACCTAAACGAATAAAATAACTTTCATAAGTCGGTGCCAAGCTACGGTGCATTGAAGAATTGAAGACACCGACTTCAGGAAGCTGTAGTTTTTTTATGAAAGTTATTTTATTCGTTTTAGGTTTTGAAGTCGGTTTTTACTTTTTTAAAAGTAAATTTATTTTTCCATTTTTAGTTGAATATACAATTACATAAGCCCAAGACAAACGAAAAAAAGAAACATCGAAATCCGCTTAGAAAAGCCGGAGATACAGTACATTTATGCATATAACTTCGTAAATAATTACCTAATGTATTATATGTATACTAAAACCTTCCTGAAAGTATGTAGATCACGTTAGTGATAGAAGCATCAAAATTGGTTCATTAATTTTTGAGAAAATCGCGGACATACAAACATAGCTACATACTTACGGGTCGAATACAAGAACCTCCTTTTTCAAAGTCGGTTAAAAAGTAACATAAGGCTGCTTATTAATTGTTATTTTGGGCGTAATAACTTTACTTTTAAACGACACACACTGAAGAGTGATGTGTTGAATACTCAGTACAGCCATAGCATGAATTAATTATAGTTGCAAGTCAGCTGTCTGTGTCCTTGTCTATTTTGTTGACTGTACCTGAATCTGTAAATCATCAGACAAAAATAAACGTGTCATAATTTGTTATTGTAATATTCAGCTGCTTTTCAAAATATTGTGCTGAATTATAGCAAGAAGGTGTATAAACTGGCCGAACTAGCTTAGAAAATTTAATATGATTAACCTACTTTTGTGAGATCACACTATTATGTTAAGTGCTTGGCAGAATGATGTAGGTAGAAATAAATGTGGAATATGTACCTACAAATAGTGGGTTTAAATTGGGAACATAATAAATAATCAAGAAAGTAAAAACCTACCCACTAATTTTGCAAGTTGTGCTACATCATTTAAATACAGGTTGCTCGGATATTCGACCTGTTCCTTGAAAAGGATTATACTAGAGGTCATTTCCAACAAATAAAGCCCTACCATTTTATTTGTTTTTCTACGTGTTTTTTTTTTAAGTTAAACACGTCTAAATTTCAAAAATTATAAAATATAGGTTTTCTTTCCATTTATTACTGAAATTATGGGAATTTAGGGTATTTTTTTTTAATAAATCGTCACTGATTTATCATCAGTTAGAAACACAGCACAAATACGTGCCGAGAGAAAACTAGATATTTTTAAATTATTTGTTTTTGGTAACCAGTTTGAAAATTAGAACAATAGTCTAAAAACCTCCGTAACTCGGAAACCATTCATTTTCGACCCCTAATTGGCGGGGCTTCATTTGTTGGAAATGACCTCTAGTATAACCCCTTTCAAGGCACCCTGTATAAGGTGAAAAAGAAATATTTCCATAATGATATCAAAAATTAAGTGAAAAAATATTATTTGAAAACCGAATAGGCGCCGCGCCTCTTTATTTTTATTCTGTATAATATGTATGTTGAATGTGTACTGTATAGACATCAAGACCAGCGGTGTTCTGGGATAAAACCTCCTCGGGTATAAACAATAGATTAAGAGACAAACATTGTCTCTGAAAAACAATTGATAGTTTTTGATATGTCAGAGAGACGGCCCGGGCCAAAAAGGCTAATTTAAAGTGTTAAAAATATATTAGAGTTCTATGTAAATAGTTTATTATTTATTTAGTGTACATCTCAAAGGAAGTAAAGGTCCCTCAGGCCTTTCACAGTAACCACAGGCCAAGGATGTCACACATTGGGCGCCTAGAACAGTTGCTGAGAGGCCTAGGATATGATATTCATGACTTGGATCAGTTCATAACAGATTGGCCAGCAAAGGCAACCCATAGGCATTATGCAGAAGACTATGAGAGCTGGGGAACACGCTCAACCAGCAACAGGACAGCATAATCGTATGCAGAAATAATTAAAAGCCTTTGTTTCTCGCGTAGATCTACATTCCATACGAAGGGTAATAAATAAAAAAAAATGTACTCACCGTGACAAGCACAATTTTGTTCCCATACTGGTCATGCCTCTCACAGAACTCCTTCAGCAATGACCGGTTGTCCTCAAAGTCTGGGGGTGGGAGGTGGACAGCAAAGAATTCTTCCCATGTACTACTCGCCATGTTGATGTAATAACTTGTGCCGTTTTGTATAACTGTGGGAAAATGAAATGTGTTCTATGTTTATTGTGCAGGATATACTGGTGATATTTTTTACCGTCTTGAAAAAAATAGGGTACAATAGGTGAACGGAGTAGAAGCCTATGGCATACCTTGTTTTTTCAATAGCTTAGACAGAAATTGCTCTATCAATAAACACTACACATTTGAAGTAAACTAGAACAAAAAAAAACTGAAATTTTGAAATGCGTAATGCGTATGATTTGAATTTCGATATTGCTTTTTTTTTTTTTTCAAAAAAAGAACTAGGTATGCCATAGGCTTTTATTCCGTTCACCTATTATACAATATTTTTTTCAAGACGGTAAAAAAGTCACCCAGTATATTGATGAGTTTGTTGCTTGTTATTAGAGTCATAAATATCTTGGCATTATTACATGTTAAAAAAAACTGAAAGGATGTTTTCTAACATTTAATATTTTATCGAATGTTTAAGAGTACATTGTAGACTCAAACAAAAATAATTAATATAGTTGTGCCATCAAAAGTAAGTGATGGCTTGATGCTGAGAATTTGTAACAGTCAATTTTGAACTTTTTGGTACAAAACCTCAAAAATCCCCTAATGATGGTGTTATGTTTTTAATTGTCACGTGTAACATTTTGTGGGTAATAAGGAATAAAAACAGTTTGCTTTCTGATCTCGACTTGGTTGTATCTTTTATTGGCGACTGCGGAAAATAAGTTGGATTTCGGTGAAAATGACGGCAGATGTGACGAATATGTGTTTCCCGGACAATTTAACCCAAAAACTGATAAGTGGTGTATTTTAATTATGAATAATAAGTATGTTAATTTTTTATATTCTGAATTTTGTTAACCTATTAGTTACTGTAAGTACCTACTGCTTTCTTTAAATTTCTTTTTAATTTTCTAGGTTTTGCTTCTAACTAATTTCGATTTCAGACTTATATTAGGTATATATCTTGACTCTAACCATTTTGTAAATTTAACTTGTCCTATCTAAAAGAGCCGGGTGATCTGTAACTCAGGACCCTCTTACCTCAGACACCTTTCTCTATTTAAGATTGTGCATTCTAATAAATTGTGCCTGTAATATGATGTCGAGATAAATTAAGATTTATGATTATGATTATGTAATTGCTCCAAAACGTCCTAAGTTCCTTTAGTGGACATTTTTAGTGTTTTGGATAAGTTTTAAGAACCCGAGGTTAACGAAATTTTGCAAGCGGGAAAATTTTACAAACGTCAACAAGTGAAACGTGAAAGCGTGCAAGATTTTGTGGCGGCTATAAGTTTGCTAGCTACAAAATGCAATTTCATGGACTTGAAACGCCAGTTGAGAGACCGATTAGTGCTGGGAGTGCGGGACGATCGCTTACGACGCGACTTGTTGAAAAAGAAAGACTTTACGTATATGAGGTCGTATTACAGATGTGTCTGGACTATCAAGTGACGTTCCCTGGTTTGTACCCTGCGTGTGGCTAGTGAGTCTAAGCAAACTCCATCCAGTGTCACGGAGACTGAAACTATGGACATTGGTAATGTTAACTCGAACGAGTGTCGACGGTGTGCACGCGCACACAAGCCGGGCAACGCTTGCCCGGGCAAGTGCTTCTACTGCAAAGAGGTTGGGCACATTGCAACAACACGGACGCGTTGAGCAGGTGGACCGCTCCGGCCACGTCAAGTGTGCAGGAAAATGTGCTGCGCGACGTGCTGCTGCTGGAGGAGAAGCCGAGCGGCTGGGAGAAGGACGCTGCTAAGATAGCCGCGGAGACCAATAAAGATGTGGTATTGCCAAAAGTAATGTTTCACGTTTTCCACGGATGGCCACGAAGGAACATAGACCCGAGCTTGCAAGCTTATTGGACACGGAGAGAGTCTCTTACACATAATAAAGATTGTTTATTGTGGAGGAACAGAGTCATAATACCTTCGTCCTTACTGGACAAAGTGCGGGCATTGTCCAGACAAAAGCATATGCAAGAAGCTACGTGTGGTGGGTCGACATGGATCGGCAGATTGAGAGTGTGGGGGCCGCGTGTCCGCAGATTTGGATGGTTCCAGAGAAACCGTGGAGCCGTGTGCATGTGGATTTTGCGGGACCCTTTCAGGGAAAATCGTTTCTAGTCCTAGTAGACAGCTACAGCAAATGGTTTGAGGCTGAAATCATACCAGCGATGAACAGTGGTACGGTGATAATGTTATGAGAAAAATTTTCACTTCACCAGGGCTGCCCGACGTGTTGGTGTCCGATAATGAAGGTGCGTTCACCTCGGATGAATTTAATAATTTTCTTAAAAAGAATGGACTTAAACATTGGTATTCACAGCCCTACCCAGAGACTAATGGTCAGATTGAACGCATGATTCAACCTTTTAAGAATAAAATAAAGAAACTAGAGAACCTGGACATGAATGGCAGGAGAAACTTTGCAAAGTTCTATAGTATTTACGGACTGTGCCTAATAGCACTACTAACAAGACATCTGCTGAGTTACTGAATGGGCGAAGATACAGGACTGCAGTATCGAGCTTACACCCCGACTCAACGCCGAGCCACGCCGAGCAGCAACTGGAGGCGGCGACGCAGCACCCGCCCGCTCGGACTTTTACGGACGGCCCGGGAACAGGTGGTGTCGGGCCACCGTGCAGACGGTGGAGGGTCCGGCCACTTATGTGGTGAGGATGAAAGATGGAGAGCTACATCGGCGACACACATACCAAATACTGGCCAGACCGCCGGACACATCTGCTAATGGGTCATCTATCATTGACAGTCAGCCAGCCAATGATATGGACTGAATTAACACAGGATTCGCCGATTGTGATTCCGTCGCCTGAATTATGGCCAGATATTATAGGAATTCCTAATGAATGACTTGAGTGAGAGACTATGTTAGAAGTAGAGATTTTTGTTAAATTGATTTTGTTGATCTACTGTTGAATTTATTATTGTCTTTACCAATCATTATAAGAGAAAGGTAAGTTATTTTATTAGGGTTTCGTACCAAAACGGTAAAAGGAACCCTTATGGTGCGACTCACTCTGTCTGTCCGTCTGTCACAGTTGGATATCTCAAGAACTACTAATGCTATCAACTTGAATTTTGGAATAGTTTTAGATGGCGTTTGTCCAACTATCATTTAAATAAAAAAGAAATAAAACTATATTCTTTTTTTTTTTTTGCAACGGGTACTGAAAAGTGGTCTTAAAAACTCGAAGTGGGGCTACTAGGTCATGTGGGTGTATCATATGATAGAGCTCTGTTAGCATATTCTCAATATTTTTTCTTTTTTTTTAGGCCGCATAGTTTTCGACTTTTGATGAAAAATGTAAAAAAAAATAACGTTCTCTGCCCCTTATCTCCGAAGTTTGCTTAGAGAAAAATTTGAAATTATTCTATGGGATAGAAGTTTATGTCGTTCATCGTTTTATTTTTCCTGTAATCTTTATTACAGGAAAAATAAAACGATGTCTCTAAATAGTACACTTTTTTATATATACTAGCTGACCCGAAAAACGTTTTCCTGTCAAAATTTCAATAATTCATACAAAATTCTCATAGAAAATGCACTTTCACCTTCCCGAATTTTCCAATTTTCCCGGCAACTTTTCAAACATTTTCTTTCATACAAACCTTGTCCTGACAATTACAAACACAACAAAAACGAATTATGCAATTTGGTGCAGTCGTTCGGAAGTTATGGGCGTACATACATTTCGGCGATTCATTTTTATATATTAGGTTGCGGAAAAAGTCTTTTCGCATTATAGTATGTATGAACTTGTAATAAAATCTCTTTGGTTATACTATTTGTATCTGGCTGGTTTTGGTATCATTGAAAGTTTAAATTTTAAAGAACATAATTCCAAATTCAAATTAGGAAAATGTGTGATTTTCATTTGTTTTCGTACCGTCAAGATGAGTGAATCTAATGAAGAAATTCGATACATTTTAAAATTTTACTACAAAAAAGGTAAAAATGCAACGGAAGCCGCGAAAAAAATTTGCGATGTTTATGGACCTAGTGTAGTGTCTGTGAGAGTAGCACAAATTTGGTTTAAGCGTTTTCAATCCGGAAATTTTGATGTCAAAGATGCACGTCGCTCTGGTCGCCCTATTACGGATAAAATGGATGCCATTTTTGAAAAGTGGAGCAAGATCGGCATATCAGTAGTTACGACGTAGCTGAAGAACTGGAAATTGACCACAAAACAGTTTTGGCGCATTTGAAAAAAACTGGGTAGGTACACAAAAAAGCTCGACATTTGGGTACCTCACGAGCTCACTGAAAGAAACCTAATGAACCGTGTACTCATTTGTGATTCTTTATTACGACGTAATGAAACCGAACCATTTTTGAAGAAGCTGATAACTAGTGATGAAAATTGGATCACGTATGACAAGAACGTGCGAAAAAGGTCGTGGTCAAAGGCCGGTCAGACTTCACAGACTGTGGCGAAACCCGGGTTAACTCGCAACAAGGTGATGCTGTGTGTGTGGTGGGATTGGAAGGGCATTATTCATTATGAGCTGTTACCACCAGGCAGGACCATCGATTCTGAACTCTACTGCGAACAACTGATGCAATTAAAGCAAGAAGTTGAGAGAAAGCGGCCGGAATTAATCAACAGAAGGGGTGTGGTTTTTCATCATGATAACGCTAGACCTCACACATCTTTAGCCACTCAGCAAAAATTAAGAGAGTTTGGCTGGGAGGTGTTAATGCATCCGCCGTATAGTCCTGACCATGTACCTTCAGATTTCCACCTGTTTCGGTCTCTTCAGAATTCTTTAGGCAGTGTCAGGTTAACATCACGAGAGGACTGCCAAAACCACTTGTCGCGGTATTTTAACCAGAAGTCCCAAAATTTCTATAGCAATGGGATCATGTCCCTACCTACAAGATGGCAAAAAGTTATCGAACAAAATGGTACCTACATACTTTAGTTAAATGTAAATAAACTATATTAAAAAATGTTTTGAATTTTCTTAAAAATTGCGAATAAACTTTTTCCCCAACCTATTATATAGATGTATAAATGATGGTACAGAACCCTCGGTGCGCGAGTCTCGCTCTTGACCGGTTTTTTTTTTATTTTATTTTACTTTATTGGGGCATAAAACTGTTGCGTTATGTTTGAACCTTGTGATTGTTTTCTTCAGTTATCAAGTGTAACATTTTGTGAATGAGGGTAATAAGGAATAAAACAGTTTACTTTCTGATCTCGACTTGGTTGGACTATCCTTTAGATAGAAGAATAATAAAATTGACTCCTCTCTTACTAACAAAACAACAAGTCTTGATAGGTAGTTAATAAGCAAAGGGAGACAACACAATTCACTTTCAGTTATTTCTTCTCTTGTCCGTATACTATTACCAGACCTCGTTATCTTCGGGGCATAAAGAACTCATAGACTAATTAAACCGAAGTGTCAATTGAATAAAAACAGACTTTCCGATATGTACTAGTTTTTACCTACATGATCATTGCCTACATAATGAAAATAATGAACCAATGAACCAATTCCCATGTTGTTTTATTAATAAGTACATACCTAAGTGTACCTACTTATAATAACTAATTGGACATGTCTTCCAATGAGCTGTCGCCACCGTATGAATTGTTTGTGGTCTTCTGACTATATGATAGTGTACATATGACATTTCATAGTGTTTCAATTCAAAACAGGCTACTGTCACGTTTCTGACTATGTTAAAAATGTGAATAATTTTTATTTCTTATGTTCATAAAGCACGTCTCTGGGAGTGTATAATTTGATAGGCACTAAACCTGAAAATAGCTGTATGTGTCACATATTCTTTGTTTTGCCTCGACGATAATGAGGTCTGACTATTAGACAATTGCTTCACCAAAAACAACCACCAACATTATAATTATGTTACACACACAATAAGAAGGAACAAATGCATGTAAACTCTGTTATATAGCTATACTGCATGAGTAGTATGGTAACAGGATTACCTAAATTTAAATGGATCATCAGTCACTTGATATACGCTGATTACGCTCTTGTGGGATTTCATGTTAGACAAACAATAGATTTTGTATTACACTGTTTATTTAGTTTAGTATGTTAATTTTCATACACATGATATTATAATTTACACCAAAAAAATAATTTTGTAAGCCTCGGAAAGTACATTAAGCCGTTTGTCCCGGCTGTCATTTGTGGATCTTTGACAGTTGTCTTACCAAGAGGTATCGTATTACCCAGTAACTGGGTTGTAGAGGTCAGATAGGCAATCGCTTCATGTAACATACTGGTATTCAGCTGCATCCGGTTAGACTGGAAGCCGACTACCACATAGTTGGGAAAAGGCTATGATGATGATGATGATTGAACAGTTTTTCAGCTTTCTAGCTCTTCTAGCGCCTCTAAATCTATGTTTTGTCTATTTGAGAACAAATTTCACAAGTAAATATTCAGTCATTTAAATTATTTTAACTTTTGTGCTAAATAAACTCACATAACTTTAGCAGTACTACAAAGCCAGACCCTGTTTTATGTTACATGGTCCTGACTTAATTCAGAGCAGAAGGACCTAAAGAAAAATTCTATTCAAATAATGCTAAAAAAATTAAATTAAAAGACACATCATATTTACCTACTGTGCAAATTTTGATTCATATAGTGTGATCTTATCATAACATTTTTATCAAAACAATCACGATTCAGACTACTTTATACAAATCTGATACTTTTGATTAGATCTAATAGGCACCAATAAAAATAGCTATAGTTTAATTCTGATGTATCAAAATAAGTAGGCACTTAATTATAATTATATGCCTTCATATCCTGACCCATATCTTCATAATCTGTAATTAGTTTAATTATCCGCTTACCTCTAATTATCACGGTTTATTCTTGATAACGTTTCGTACGGCTGATACTTTCGATTACTTCTCACAGTGAAGGAGATTAGCTGAACACTTATGTGCCTCCGCCGCACACGACCAATTTTTATACGGCCGACACCGTTAACCTCTAAGACATCTTATACTGATTAACGAGCGTTAACCAATATTTACTAGCTCGGTTTATAGAAAAATCAATGCGATAGCCCACCTCGTCGCGACAATGTTACAAGGACGAGTATATTATCAAGTAATTGTCACCTTTGTAAACAGCTGAGTGTCCTTGGACGTTGCTCTGCGGGGTACAGCCGCCGCCCGCGATCGATGTTTTTAATTTAGAGTATAATTCACTTCCAACTGATAGAAATCTTTATCACGACGACTTTTTGATAACCGAGTGTGACAAGCACTGTGAGCGCGTTTACGAAAGCAGCTAATATGTTGACTATGTCAGAAATGTCTTGACATTCCGTGCATTTAGCTATCTTCGTGAACAGTTTACTTTTTTGGAAGGACCCGTCTGCGTAGACAGAGAGAATTCTCTGATTCTTTGCGTCCCGTCTCCGTCTCACAGATCATAGATTATACACTATATTATAGATAACTATAATATATAAGTCAGAGGCCCGTCTGTCTAGGGCAGGGATGGCGAACCTCTTAAATTCTCAAGTCTATACACCGTGCCATTTTTCCAAAAAAAAAAAATAATGTGACCAAAGAGTATGTAATTTTAAATGTGGCCATGACGTGCCATCAAACAATCATAACTTAGTGACTACTGGAAAAAAAAATAGAAGATCCATCTATCTATACATAATTTGTGTACACGAATCACTTTTACTATGGGACCAAACATGAAATCGCGAAAAAAATCTGCAGTTCCGTATATTTTCACGAGTTTTACGAACATAAATGTGATTCTTTTGAGGGAACAGCTGATTGTTTTTTCGCGATTTCAGGTTTGGTCCCATAGTAAAAGTTGTTCATAAGCATGAGTACAATGACTCCTTTGTATGAAACCGTCATGTACCTTATATTATTCACAATAATACCCAGTTTTATATTTATTTAAATGAAGGAACAAATTAGCGCGACTTCTGCTTTTGCAAACTAGATGTAAGGATGTAAGGTAGGAAGTACATACCTAAATTCTTGAAGTCATGCCGTGCCCAACCAGACCCAACCCGACCAGGGATGGCGTAGCAATGGCAGGCGTGCCATTGCTACGCCATCCCTGGTCTGGTTCTGTGGAAGGACTGGCCTAGGTTTTGAAAGCAAATAAATTGGTATAAATATTTACAAAAGTTTTTAATTGTTTTAAAATAAATTAAACGGGATTTTGTTAGGTAGTTAGTGCCTTAACATGTTAAATCCTTAATTCTAAACATAAGTAACTATCTAAATAAAATATTTACATCTTAGAGATTTAAGTAGGTAGGTAGATACCTACCTACATTACAAACAAGTATTAGCTTGTAGGTAGTAAAATAATTTTTCACTGATTCTTCTGAATATCTTCTTCTGTGATTGCTGGTGGAGCTGCTTTTTGTAGGCGACGGTCGTCGGGCAGGAACGATGCAACAATCGCCGATGCTGAAATATTTGAAAATGTTGACAGAGTTGTTTTCGCATTTATAAATAAATAAAATAAATTTATAAAATTAACATGGATTGGTCCTTTTGCAAACACTGAATGAAACCTTGAAAAAAGTGGACTGTTATTACCTGCAAAGAGAGACGAAAAGAGGTAGAATCCGGCCTCGCAGCTGCTCGACAACATCAGGTTGAGGATCTGGATGGAAGCGAAAGTGCCGATACGTCCACCAGTCATGGGAAGTGCGATGGCTAAAGCCCTGAAAAATAAGTAATATCTACGTTTTAAAAAGCAAAATAAAAAAAAATAATGTTGATCACCAAGTTCGCTTTCCTCAGAAAAGAAAGAACTTTTTTTTTATTATTTCTGATGGGTTTGCTCTTGACTGTAGTCTAGGTCAGAGTTGACAGAGACAAAGTCTGCGATAGAGTGAGCTTACCCAGAAGAAGCCTGTTCACTCTAACTTTGAAGAGATTCGAGTTGTAAGCGTTCAGGAACACAGACGCAGGTAGTAAGTTCCACGTTTTTGCTGTGCGCATTATATATATATACCTATATATTTAAATTATGGATGTTTGGAAGCGCTTAGTGTGAATTGGTGGAATAGCAACTAGTTATGGAAGGTAACTTGCAGTGCGTCTAGATGATGGTAGAAGAGGGGCGGTGGAATGAGGTTGTGGAGTTCCTGAGCACACTCACCGAAGTACAGTCTATAGAAGACCGACAAGCAGGCAACCTTGCGGCGATGAGCCAAGCTGTGAAGCTTAGCATCCACCAGTTTCACGTCACCAATGAGCCTCTTAGCTCTGTGTTCCACTGAGTCAAGCGCAGCAAGTTGGTATTTAGCTGAGCCATCCCAAAGGTGGCTGCAATACTCCATGCAGGATCGGACTTGCGCTTTATAGAGGGTCAAAAGCTGTCCAGGCGTGAAGTATCGCTTCACTCTGTTTAGGATGCCCAGTTTTTTGGCCGCAATTTGGGCTTTGTGCTCGATGGTAGCGCCGAAGTTAAGACTGGATATAAATTCCATGCCTAGGAGCTCGAGCCGATCTGTTACAGGAACAGATGTACCTCGAAAAGTAGGAGTTTGGTCGAAACAACTCCTTTTAGCGGTGAAAAGACACGCTTGTGTTTTGGTGGCGTTAAAAGAGACCAGATTATCATCACCCCACTGGGAGACAAGGCTTAAGGTCAAATCTGTCAGCTCTACCATGGCCTCTCTCAAGGAGCGAATTTCGGCCCCGCTGATTTTTGCGCTGAACAAGTATCTCTCTGAAACTGTACTGTCATCTGCTTACCCAACAACACCGGGCTGAAGCAGGTCATTGATGTGCAGCAGGAAAAGAGTTGCAGAGAGAACAGACCCCTGAGGAACTCCGGCAGTGAGGAATCCCCTGAGGATGCCGGACATCAAGCCAGACAGACTCAGAGGAGCAGCCGTGAACGACTACTCTGATCGACAGTTCACTAAGAAAGTCTGATATCCAGTTACTAAAACCAACTGGGATGCCGTAAGCAGGAAGCTTACTGAGAAGACTTGCGTGCCATACCTTGTCAAAGGCCATCGAGATATCAAGCGATACAGCAAGTGTTTCGCCGTGTTTCTCGATGGCTTAGCCCCAGCAGTGCGTGACATACACAAGAAGATTGCCAGTTGACTGACCCCGGCGAAAGCCATATTGACGGTCACTGAGGAGATCGTTATCTTCAAGAACTCTGGCAAGTTTTTGGAATGCTTATTGAAACATCTATAACTTCGTGATTGAAACCCTGAACATAGAGTTCTACTACTATAATAACCTGTAGTGCTACCTTTTGACTCCTGAATGACATTGACAGGGGGGCGTTCTTGTTAAACATTTGTGAAATGGGAGAGAAAACTGTGAAATTAGTTGCGCGTAGATGGCGCTAAATGTCTGTTACTTTCATTCATCTTTTGTTACTTTCATTCAGCTTTCAATGGAGTTCCTTGCTGAAAACTTTGTCGCGAGATGGCGCTGTTTTTCTTTTCGCCGATTGGCCGCTTTGTCTTTCTTCTTCAATTCGTCAAGTGACAAACACACAGCGCTCTCTCGCGGCGAAGCTTCCGGTAAACCACCCCATTGTCACAGAAATTGTATTGACAAAACAAGATCGTGGCTTTAATTCCAATTTTGGCCACGCGCCAAAATAACCATGTAGCTGTAAGTTTAGATCAAAGATCTGTCATGTATTTTCTTAAAAACTCGTAGATAGGTAGGTACTCATTTTACCTCAAATGCGTAGGGAACAGCGCCACAATGATGGCCGTGTACAAGCCAAGGACGACGACGCCCATGACCAGCACCACGAAGAGTACGGCGCTGCCGATGGCGTTGGGCACCAGGTTCACCAGGATACCGCTTACGCCGCACAGCGCTGTCACCACTAGCACCATGTTACGACGACCCGTTACGCCTAACAACTGGAGATAAAAGTACAGTTCATTTTTATCACGTTCTTGTAGCAGTTTATTAGCAGGAACTCACATACACTGGTAGGGAGTACCTATTGTTAGGGCTATAGGTATATTATATATTTCGTTTTCAGGATGGAAACGGTTCGTAAACATACCGATAAAAAAAATATTGACAGTCATGGGGACCCATAAGCTTTCCCCCTACCAAAAATATTGACAGTCATGGGGACCCATAAGCTTTCCCCCTACCAAAAATATTGACAGTCATGGGGACCCATAAGATATCCCCCTACCAAAAATATTGACAGTCATGGGGACCCATAAGATGTCCCCCTACCAAAAATATTGACAGTCATGGTGACCCATAAGATATCCCCCTACCAAAAATATTGACAGTCATGGGAACCCATAAGCTTTCCCCCTACCAAAAATATTGACAGTCATGGGGACCCATAAGATGTCCCCCTACCAAAAATATTGACAGTCATGGGGACCCTTAAGATTTCCCTCTACCAAAAATCGTTGAATACGCCTAAAGAAGTTTTCACTTCAAAATCCGTTGTCAATGCTGAGGCGTCTTTACTAGGATATTTCAAGCGCATGGACATTTTCCATTTTCCCGGCGTGGTCTCGGCTTACAAATGTTGACACACGAGTGCAGACATACCACTAGCCCATACGGTTCTTGCTCATAGCTACGTTCAAGATGCAGACTCAAGAAGAAAGTCGCTAGGTAGTTCTCACTCGTCGCGCTTCAACTTTAAGATCGAGAACTCTACGTAAAGCTATATAGGTAAACACTTACAATACTGATGATGATGTTGACCACAGACTGCATCGCCGCCACACCCAGCACCATCACCAGGGCCGATTCGTTCAGGGCACAAGGCACCGCATTACTCTGAAGAGAAATTACTGGTTATTTAGTTTGTCAATAGACGGCTTCCAGCATTCCTATACTGGAAAAAAGACGAATCATACATTTTTTTAGAAATAGAGTTATTTACATATTCAGAATCAGCAAAAAAAGACGCATCTACCAGTATTTTTATATTGGCGTAAACTTAACAAAAACCTAATCACTTTTACTATTAAAATACGCATCTGCCTTTGTATCTTGTACTTTAAACAGGACAAAATACATTTTTCTCCATTTTATTATTTCTGTAAATACGTCATTTTTCCTGACGACGACGCCAGTATAGCAGTGTAGTTCACACATTGACGCTACACACTGAAAGAAGAGAAGAACAAAGTGTACCAATTTCGCAGCTTTTAACAGTGATCGCATCAATCCATAAAAAATTAATAAGTATCACCACACTTGTAACCTCTGAAGGGTAAGGTAGAGGTGTACCCACTCACATTTTGCCCGTTATATTTAAGTCCCCGAGTTTGTTTCGGTCTTGCTTCTCAGAGTACTCAGTTAGGAAACCCCGAACTCATCTACGAGTTCTCTCATCTAGTAGTTTTAAAACATAATCAAAAATTTAGCTTGCAAAAGTGTTTTTTTTTTAAATCGTATTACCCAGTAAACTGGATTGTGGAGGTCAGATTGGCAGTCGCTCCATGTAAAATACTGGTATTCAGCTACATCTGGTTAGACTGAAGGCCGACCCCAACATAGTTGGGAAAAGGCAGATGATGAAAAGTGTTTGTTAACCAATTGAATTTACAGAAATAAATATAATTATTTTATAATCATTTATCCCATTTAACAGGGGGCGAGCTTATTGCCATCGTCCGGGCGCAAATCCAGACTCCGGGCTGCTAAGTACCTACTGCGAAATTCCTGATATGACCCAATAACACTTTGGCCAACCTAGGAATCGAATCCAGGCAGCAGTGGCTGAGCATGAGCGCTAGATAGACTCTAGAGTATAAACTATGGCCTAAATCGAGACAGATGTTTAGCGTCATTAAATCCACACCAAGTTCTGCAAGTACGCGTCTATATCGCCATTTATTAGTTACCGAAAGACATACGACGTTCGGTTCTGTGGTCGCGACACTTCGGGCAGTACCTAACATAGTCTCGGTTTGGGTCAAAATTACGCCCTAGGGCAAAGTAACCCTCCTTTACTATAGACAGATAGATTGTATGGTGAACCCACACATTGCGTAAAGTAGGTTAAGCTACATCAGCGTTTGCATTTACGCGATCATTTAGTGAACAGGGCCTGCAGTCTCGACATAGATGACGATCGCTTTACGACCGAATTCGGTCGCAAAGTCTTAGTGGGGTACCTAGACGGTCTAACTTGCTCGACAATCATATGATTTTTTCGTGTTTGTCATGCAATTTTAACCGTCTAGGGACCCTAGGGAGGAGTTTGCGATCGAATTCGGTCGAAAAGCGATCGCTATCTATGTCGAGACTGCAGCCCCGGGCCATCCCCTGGCTAAGTAAAATAAATCAGTGATTTTAGCACAATCAACACGGGTGGTTTAATTCTTCATCCCCGGGTTTCCATCATCACAAGTTTATAGAATAATCATCGTAGCTTGAAAAAAGTGTATAGACTATCGTCGTACCTAAATAGATAGATAGAACACTCTTTATTAAGCTCACTATAAAAATGACAGCTTTAAATGTTGAAATTTTATTAAATTGCTACTGCGCTTGCGACTAGACAGGCAGATCAGTGACGCAGAAGGCAAAAATTTAAATCCCTATTTTCGTTTAGCGAGACCATATACCTCAGACGAGTAAGTTAGGTAGGTAACCATTATTTCTTTGAGCCAATGTTTTTTCATTGATTGGTTTTGTTTGCTTGAATGAACAAGGAGTCAGTTCATGAAAACCGTAAAGGTCACGGAAGTACTAACATCAGGAGGAGTATCCATGGTGATGATGCCGCACATGGTGAGGTCTGAGTTTTCGCCAGTCTGCAGGATGCGCACGAACTGGTCTGCGATGGTCGGCAGCCATACTAGGAAGGCTCCCACCCTGGAACACGATGGTGACAGTTTAGTTAACTAATGCGTAATAATGGGTTTAACTACTTCAGCAGCATCATCACTGTGCTGACAGCCTTGTTCCTCCCGTTACTGAGTATAGTTCCCCCTCCTTTTTCGGCTGCCCCATTTCAAAACCCTGTGTTTTTAAGATCTGTGTGAAAACCGTAACACAGATCTTAAAAACACAGCTAAGAACGAAATTTTACAGGAGAGTGCAAAAACGTGAAGTGGTCACGGGGCAGTGAATGGGCTTACTAGGTTAGGTTGGTAGGTCTAGGCTTAAATATATCTGCTTATTTGTGAGCTTTTAACGCTGTGTTTTTGTATTTGGTAGGGACTTACTAGGTTAGCAAGATTATGCAATAAAACGATTTTTGTAAAAAGTGTCCCTTACTAGCTTTTGAAATGGGGCAGCCGTTTTGTACCATGGTTACCTGTTCCAGTCTCATCCAGGCTTCCCTGCGATTTTCAACCGTAGATAATCAAGTGTTTTTTTACCATTGAACAACCAGACTCATATTATTTAATGGCACCAACGGCAGTTTTATTCCCGTTCGTCCCACTAATAAAACCAGCGGGACGAATGGGAATTTAATATTTATTAAGTTCCCGTTCGTCCCACCAGTGGCACGACGGTAGTGGGATACACGGGAATACATGTCTTCAACGGCTCAACTACTTACATTCAAACACAAAAACATTGGAATTCGTCGGTGACACAGCAATTAATCAAGTTGTGACTGTTTACTTTCTAAATTCCAGTATTGGCGATACCCATCATTCCTCTAAGTTTCTCGTACGACCTTCCCGCTCTGGGCATCAAGTGGAACTCTTGGCGCACCCTGCTGGTGGTATACTCCGTCCCCAGGTTTATTTAATTAACTCTCTCTGCTTATAAAAACCAAGTAGGGCTAGTCGTGGGTGCCTGCCTACGCACATCTTTTATAGTCGTCCAACGTTTTGATTCGTCGCATTTTGAATTTAACGAACATTGTACTAAAAGACAACATTTGTTTAGAACATAAAAATAAATAGAAATGGTTGAAAAATACTATCTATGATGATGATGACAGAAATAGTATTTGAAGGTTATACCTAATAAAATATACTCACTGTTGGAATACGAAGAGTGTGATCATGATAATAGTGAGCTTCAGCAGTGGATGCTTGAACAGCGGCACAATCTGGTCTTTGGGAGATCCTCCTGATGCACCTTGTGCGTTGCCTTCTTGTAGCAATCCTTTCACCTGAAAAAAAAAGTTGGTTCAGCACTGCTATTCTGTACAAATCTCACCGTGAAAACTTAGGTGAAGTGAGCGTGGAGTGAGCTGTCAATTGTGTCAATCCCTAGCATCAGGTGGAATGACAGCTCACTTCACGCTCACTTCACCTAACTTTTCACGGTGAGATTTGTACAGAATAGACCGGCAACATCTAGTCTGTAATTTAGCGTGAAAACCTTCTTGTAATAATGTTTGCACGTTTTGCATTTCAGTCGAATCCCTGACTTTGCTGGGAGTTATAATACTCAATAGTCCATGCGGTGAACAGTTCAAGAAGACTTTTATATTTATCCTTAGAATACTAAACTTATTTTATCAGCGCTTAATACTAATGATCGCCTGGGAGGCTATATTTTATAAATAAATCAAAGTTATGTTTTAAAACGTTTACAGAAAAGAAGAAATAGTCATTTTCTCGGTAACGGTGTATATACCTATGCTAGCCAGGCGCGGGATCACGCTATAACGCGTTGCGTGTTACCTCCCGGAGTTGGCACAAACGATGCGTCCCTGCAATTACAAATAAAAAAAAATATCGACTGCAGGGGACCTGGGGAGCGATGATTAGTACTCTAGGGTTAGAGTGCTTCCTTCAATAAGGTAATTAATACGTAGTAGGCAAGATCCTCAAGGTCTATTACCTGTAATTCTTCCTTGGATCTAATATGATTGATTCTGTGGATGGTCCTCAATATATCCATGGCTCGGTCTTCATCTCCCTTAACGAAGACGAACTTGGGGCTCTCCTTCATGAAGAACAACCAGATGGTAGTGATGATGCTGGGGACGGAGTACACCACCAGCAGGGTGCGCCAAGAGTTCCACTTGATGCCCAGAGCGGGAAGGTCGTAGGAGAAACTTAGAGGAATGATGGGTATCGCCAATACTGGAATTTAGAAAGTAAACTGTCACACGATGAATGACTCCCAGCTAAAATAGTGGGTCCTTACGCAACAAGACTCAATAGAAGTGCGTGAAGTAAATTTTGCGAGATATTTTCTAACCCTGGTGCGTCCTGAGTTTTGCTCACTGAACTTTAAGGCCGGGATCTATAAACGTTACTTAGCTCTTGCTTTATATTAGACATGCACACTTTCGCTTGTAGTTTCACTAACGCTTAGCCTAAGTACCTACGTGCGTACTTTTATACAGGACCAAATTAAATTAGCTAGCGAAACTTTGCAGATGTGTTGGTTATCGATGTCAAACACGTTAAATAAAAACTGGCCAATTGTGTGTCAGACCACGCACAATGAAGAATTTATCCCAAGAACAAACTCAACATTGTAGTTAAAAAAACATGTTCTCCATACATTCCAACTGCAAATCTAATTTTTTACGCACACTATTGAGAGATTTACCATTTATTTATTTATTTATTTTACCATTTATGTACACACAGAAAAATACATAATAAAATACATAATTATAATTAGGAGTACCATGTTATTTTAAGATCATAGAGTTCTTATAAGTTTTCCTGTAATCTATCGGTATTGAACTATTTTCTGTATTGTTTTCAAAATTTTAGGCTCAGTATAGTTTCGGAGATAAGAAAGAAAGAAGAAAGAAAATACGTTTATTTGCGGTAAACATGACGCAAAGAAATAACACAACAAAATATAAAATAATAAAAGAACAAGTTTGGGGAAAATATGCGTCACATTCCCGCAAAATGGCCGTCGCTCAGCATAATGTCGCGAGGGGTCTGCACAAGGGTTGGAATGGTCAATATTCGTCTATTTTCATAAATGACTTTAAAACTATTTATTTTTAAATTAAAAAAAGATATATATATATATATATATTTGAGCTCCTCACAGTAAGCCCTTTCATTTGATATGTCACCCTACAGTTTGCAAAACTTTTTTTTAAATTTTCTTATTTGACCCCCATTATTTACGTTACACATCCGTGTTTGGGTCACAGAAATTCATACGTGTATCAAATTTCAACTTAATCGGTCCATTAGATTCGGAGCAAATTGGCTGATTGGCTGTGACAGACGGACGGACCGACAGACAGACAGACCCACGAGTGATCCTGGGTTCCGTTTTTTCCTTTTGAGGTACGGAACCTTAAAGAAAATAGATTTCATGTTTTTTTTTTTTATTTTGAGGGTCATTATCTTGTTTAGATTTTGGTATTATCCATCTCGTCTGTGAAGTTTACACAAAAAAAAAACGGATTTTTAATTGTTTTTCAATTAACTACTTACACTAACTGCGGTCAATGACCGCACAAAAAAAAACAAAATTAATTTATGTTTTAGATATCAACCCGTCACGTCTGCGGAGTTTCGCTAGCTAATTTAATATGACCCTGTAGATCGCGGCCTAAGTCTACTTCTATTCATTTCCTGGATTTGGAGAGTTTGCACCAGTTACTAGTTAGTGTTATATTCCCTCACCTGCCATGATACCCTGTGAGAGCAGGAAGATGCTAGACACCAGTAACACGACGAGATTTCTTTTCGCCATCGGAACACTTTCACTAAGTAGGGACATCGACATCGAGTACAAGCCTGATGCGCTGGAAAATTGAAGATGTAACTTGTAAGATTTTATGAGTTAAGGTAAGGTAATGCCGCGGTCCCACGTCGTCGAGGCCTGTCGCGGCCCGTGCCGAGCATCGCCACAGATCATCCCATAGGTACATTCGGTCGGTCGGGCGACGACAAAAGCCACCGCAGGCTGACTGTTCTCACGGCCTGTCGGCCTTTCCTGGCGCAGTCTGGCCTGTGAGAAAGCGGGACGTACCGTAAGACCGCGGCAATACAAGTATTAAAAAAAAAAACTTAAATTCTTGTTAATCTGTTTGAAATGGTTTTAGAACTTCCCATTACCTGCCTATAAGTACATAGTCATATTAATAATAATAATATCCTGGGACATTTTCATACACGGTCTTCTGGTCTCAAACTAAGCAAAGCTTGTACTACGGAAACTAGATAACTGATATACTACATATTTACTCATTATTTTTTTGTAAATACATACTTATATAGATAATTACACCCAGACTCAGGACAAACAGACATGTTCATGCACACAAATGTTTGTCCTGGATGGGAATCGAACCCACGACCTGCGGCGTGACAGGTGGTATCTTAACCAACCACGCCACCTGGCCTGTCAAAAAAAATTAAAAATTTAAAACAAAAAAAAAGTCAATTTAAGTGCTATCGAGTCCCTTATTGCAATCCCTCACTTGTCAGTCGTCAGATTATTTAATTAGCCAGATATGTAGTACTTCCAAACACCATTTTTTTAAAATACTATTCAATTAGCAGATAAATGAGTTTTATCAATAATTCATATCTACCTAGCAGGTACTACCTACCTACCTACTCGTGCGTTTGTTGATAAAATCATTCATTGTTAAAAAAGATTAAGAATAATTTTCTATTTTTATTACTAATCGTGTGTTTGTTAATAACTACTCATTGTTTGGTATATTAGGTTAGGTGCACCTACGGTAATATTTTGACCACAGACCTTTATCTGTTCTGTGATTTTGACGGAGGCCGTGGATGGGATCTTTACATACCGAGACTATTCCGTGCCTCGGAAAGCACTTTAAGCCGTGGGTCCCGGCTGTCATTCGTGGATCTTTGACAGTCGTTACTAGTCATCAGAAGCCCGAAAGTCTGACAACCAGTCTTACCAAGGGCTATCGTATTACCCAGTTACTGGGTTCTGGAGTTCAGATAGGCAGTCGCTCCATGTAAAATACTGGTATTCAGTTGCATCCGATTTGACTGGAAGCCGACCCCCAGCGTAGTTGGGAAAAGGATATGCAGACTGGCAGATTGATTGTTATTATTTAAGTATAATTAATCTTTTACCTTGCCTTACCTTTTTAGAGCCGTTTAAAAAAGATATGAATGAAATAATTACCAGGATTACTACGTAGACCACAGAACAGATAACTCTTTTATTTGTTCTGTGACGTAGACTTCTTTTTCAAAGTACCTACTTACTCTATAACTAATCATTGCCCGATTTTAGACGAAATAAGTACGGAGGTATTTTATTTAATTAAAAATCTACGCATTAGTTATAGTTTTTTTTTAAATTCTCTACCGATTATTCGGAACTCAGAACCAATATCAGATGTCGATCATTCTGCTGGGAGTAGCCGAGACAAACATAATGAGAAGAAGGTAGGTACTCGTAGGTACTACGAACGCAATTCATTTGACACACCACCAAATTATATAAAATAAAACTTTGTAGGTAATATTTTACCTTGTGGTTATCTTTTTAGCACGTCTAAATAATAAATTATTAATTAAAAGTATTATTTATTTTCAGGATGTCTACACTTTATTTTCAATATAATATTATTATTGCTTGATTTTAGCAAAAATAAGTAGGTATTTAAACTCATTAAAAATCTACGCATTTGCAGTTTTCCAATTCTCTACCGCATCTGGTGTGCCTCGATTATTCGGATGCTAAGACCAGTTTCATATTGGTTCTGGTGGGCGTCTGAGACACATAATGAGAAGAAGGTAGATAGGACAACAAAGGTTTTTTTACTGATACCTGAGATACAGGACATGTCCTAGTTCAGGTGTCAGGAGTTCCACAAAATGGAGCATGTACTTAGTCTAATTAATATAAGGGTCTAAGTTACTGAAGTAATGCATTGAAACTCATTTTCTCTCATTATGTATTATGCCGCGATCCCACGGCCTGCTTTCCCACTGGCCAGGACGCGCTAGGCCATGCCGTCAGCCCGTGAGAACAGACGGCCTGCGGTGGCCTATCGTCGCCCGTCCGATCCGTGAAACGCTCGGTACGGGCCGCGACAGGTCTCGATGGGCCGTGAGAACGCGGTATTTATAATAGAGACACATCCGCCAAATGACACAATATCCCGCCTCTAATCCGCGAAGGTTTAGGTAGTGGTGTAGGTAGTTTTTATTTGCACCAACGACAACACCATTAGAAGTCCAGACAATTACTGTCCATTTCAAGGTTGCCTGGAAGAGATCGCAGAAAGTGCTAAGGCCGCCCATTGTAGTATTTTTTTTTTTGTGTACAGTAATAAATCTGCCTCGTGGCCTAGCCAACTATGTTGGGGTCGGCTTCCAGTCTAACCGGATGCAGCTGAATACCAGTATTTTTCATGGAGCGACTGCCAATCTGACCTCCGCAATCCCAGTAACTGGGTAATACGATACCCCTTGGTAAGACTGGTTGGTAGTCAGACTTACGGGCTTCTGACAACTCGTAACGACTGACAAAAATCCACGAATGACAGCCGAGACCAACGACTTAACGTGCTTTCCGTGGCACGGAGGAGTCTCGGTATGTATGTCTCACCCATCCACGGACCAACCCCGGCAAGTAACCTGATGGATCTAATCGTGTACAATATCTAAAGTATACCTATATAAATAAATAAAAAAAGATAAATAGATAGTGCACTAACAAATTAAAAGAGAAAAAAAATCTTACAAAAGGGAAGCGATAAACTGGAAGATCATAAGCATGACCCAGTTGACTGAGATGCTGGCCACCAGGTTGAAGATGATGCCCCCTATGAGGGAGGCCAGCAGCATCTTGCGTCTGCCGCGCGTGTCAGCCAGGTAGCCCCACAGGATACCGCCCAGCATTGATCCTGGACAAGAACCATTTATAAACATAGGATAGGTGGTATTTAGTAGGAATAGTAGGTATTCTTTACTAGAAGCTATGTTTATAGATGTTTATTCTCAAAAAGACACAAATTAGAACATTGTTTAAAATCCTAATCCTAATCCTACTAATATTATAAATGCGAAAGTTTGGATGGATGTTTGTTACTCAATCATGCCAGAAAGGCTGAACGCATCTGGATGAAATTTGGCACAGAGAAAGATTATAGTCTAGAATAGCATACAGGATACTTTTTATCCCTGAACAACAGTTCCGTTTCCAAAATCCACGCGGGCGAAGCAGCTGGTAAAGACTAGTATTACAAAATGCGAAAGTGAGTTTGTTTGTTTGTTACGATTTCACACTAAAACGGCTGAACGGATTTGGATGAAATTTGACACATGGGTAGACCATGACCTGGATTACGACGTGGGATAATTTCTGACATCCACTCTTGCGAAGCCGCGGGCTAAAGCTAGATAAAGTATTATGTAACTTGACCATTTTTGACATAATTATTCTGACCTACACAGCACACATGCCTACAGCTGTAACAGTAGGCACTATACAGCTGTTGCCGTTACTCACTACGTGACCAAAACAATTAGGCGCATGACAGCTATGAAGTTATTGGAACTAGGGAGGGAACACCGGAACGGTGATTGATATTGGTCGTGTTATCATCACTGCCGAAAGCGAGTATACGACTGTACGTCACTACGGGACGCGCGGGGATAGGTGCGGGGTGCGGGCGCCGAAACCAAAGTCCTGTCATGCGCCTAATTGTTTTGGTCAAGTAGTACCGACCTATACACCAGTTTTCGACTCTTAGGACGCCTGCAGGCCTAGACAAAGTAACATTCGATTAGCGATGACGCTATTAGAAAACCCAAAAAAAAGTTTAGTAAGCGCAGTTCGAGTCGCGCCGTTTATTTTCGTGAAAACATACCGATGGCTCCTGAGTATACTGAGTCAATTGTACTTCTAATAACTTTAAAGGCAGGCGATAAAAAGAGCGAATTGTTATATTTCAAATGTTAATACAATCAAGAAAAATAGCTAATCATAGTGAATTGAATATAATAAGGCCTAATATCAGTGCAAAATAAATTTAATATTATTTTATTAATAACCATTCTCGCTCTTTTTATCGCCTTGCTTTAAATTTATTAGAAGTACAGTTGACTCAGTGGAGCTATCGATACACTACGGTTTCCGATACTACCGTAGTCATTGTATTTACTCGACACTAGACTTAGTAGGCTCATTGCATTCCTTATAAAGTAAGCTTTCACCGATTATAATATTTTCAGTTCTAAGCAGATTTACGGCCGATATTAGACGACATCTGACATTATTTTGCTATTGTTAACTTCATATTAATGTTTAACCCTATTTTGGCCAATATTTCTGTTGTTTCTCTTTAGGTGTCAACTCTTGACAAAGCCACCAAAATAATTGATCTAGCTAAACACGTTTTTGCGCTATACGGATTGATAATTCGACACATAGTGAAAAGTAGAGAGAGACTCGCGCGCATATCACATTGCGAGTGCATGGGGCACTCGCAATATGACGTCATAGGCAAATTATCAGGTTGGCGGAAAAGTCTTGCACCAAGATATAAGACTTAATGAATTTATTGATAACTTTGTTATTTACAACAATTAATCATTAATGTAATCCCCAAATAAGTACTCTGGCCCATCTAGTTGGTAGATTGTTGATACCCTGCGCCCAGAATTCCGGAGGCTGTGCAGAAAAGAAATTGTCCACTGACGACGGACGATTGTGAGTGACGGTTCGGCTTTGGCTGCGTTGGTGGCTCTGCGTCGTAAGGAAGCCAGACGGTGTGCCGTGTGTTGTTATCATAGAGAATCTAGCTCTCATCGCCGGTTACCAGATCTTCAAGAAACTCTTTCCAATGTGGCTGAAAAAGAAGCGATTCACAAATACTAACTCTGACTTGACGATGACTGTCAGTTAGTTGATGTGGAATCCATCATGCCATTACTTTACGATAGCCGAGTTTGTGTAAATGATCCTCGACGATCGAATGATGACAGCCAAGAGTCTCTGCGTCACGTGTATTTATTTCTGGATTGGCCTTTAAACAGCGGAGTAATTCCTCATCGACGATGGTGGATGGTCGCCCAGATCGCTCGTGATCTTCAAGAGTTATATCTCCCGATGCAAAGCGAGCAAACCGGCGGCTTATCTTCCATCGCGTTACAATACCTTCACCGAACGTTTTGCTGATATTAGCGGTAGCCACACTCACGTTGTCTCCCTGACGCCACTCGAAAAAGATGATCGTTTGAAGTTGATGTTCACTAATCATTTTCACAAGCTAACCAAATCCTACCTAGCGCGCCTTTATATACCCTTGATGTGATAGCTTCGAGAACCTTCTACAATATTCTTACGGATCCCAGATCAATACTAAATATTCCGGAAAATTCTAGTAATTTACAATTTCTTGTGCAATATTTTTCCGCCAACCTGATATTATAGATTATAAAGTCTAGTTTATTAGCGGTTGAAATCTTACCCACATGTTTTTGTCGGTCAAAAATATTGAACGTACCACCAGTACACAGAGCGAAAAGACGTTTTCACATCAAAAATGTATGGGGTTGACACAAGTGATTATAGGTCAACGAATTGATTGCGTCCAACGATGGCTTCCATAGATATGCGTCGATAGCGATTGTAGAAATAGAATCGATCCGAAGCGAATGCCATTTGTCTAGGCCTACTAGTGTTAAGGTTCGGAAACTCAGCATTTACTACAGTTCTTTCAATGAACTTACCCACGACAGGTCCAGCGGCCAACAACCCCTGTTGGCTGCCTGTGGTCTCCAGCTCACAGGCACTAGTGGGTACGATGATGGTGCTGGCATACACGATGCAGGCGAAGGAGATGATCGCCACACCGGTCAAGCTGGTCATTATGTAGCTGTATAGTCCAAAACCTAAATAATAATAAAGTTAAAACTATAGTAAATTAGGTACATATTAGATACAGCCTGGTGTCAGAAGGACAGATAGACGGACAGTGGAGTCTTAGTAATAGGGTCCCGTTTTACTCTTTGGGTACGGAACCCTAAAAACGAATTAATCTTGAACGTTTTACTTATATAATGAAAATATATTAAATTCTCGACCAACTCTATATCCAATCATGTCGGATATCTCATTTTTTATAGTTCGGAGAGACCATAGAAAATAAAATGCATGCTCTTGACCCGAATGACTAACATTTTTTTTTAAAATAAATCATATTGTTTTATAACAGGTAAATTAACGTCATATTTATATTGTTTGTGAATGTTTCTCTTAGAATCAGATCTGAAATTTAAAATGGCGTATTATTTTTAATAAATAATCATAATTCAAGATAAGAAATCATACTATTTGACATTGGTACTAAAAAGATTAAAATATTGCGGTAGGTTCTGTATATAGGGTTATTGGTAAAACATTAACAACCTCTTAAGGGGTCGTTGTACTCATCATTATGAACAAATTTTACTATGGGTCCAAACCTGAAATCGCAAAAAAGAATCACACAGCTGATTTTTTTTCATGATTTCAGGTTTGGTCCCATAGTAAAAGTTGTTCATAATTATGAGTACAAAGACCCCTTAAGAGGTTGTTGGTGTTTTACCAATAACCCTGTATAAAAACCGATGTCAGTAGGTAAAATACCCTAATCAAACACGGCTTTTGAGTGTTACAAAGAATAAACTTAAATCAGCACCTCAATTGCGAAACACACTATCAATGAATCTGAATCATTTTGAAGCAAATTGCTAATCCATTGCTTCATATGTTCGAAAAATTTGTCTGCTCGACAACGTAAATAACGCAATGAATGTTGTTGAACTGACAAATGAGACAGATTCCGATTGATACAGTTGCTCCGCTGAGTAGCATAAAGCGCAGGCCACACTGGGAGCGAAGCGTATCGAAGCTAAGTTCGTTTCGCTTCGTTTTCTTGTCTTTTCATACTTCGTTTTTGTTTCGCTTAGTACGCGGTGTGAAGTATGAAAAGACGCGGAACGAAGTGAAACGAACTTAGCTTCGTTTCGCTTCGCTCCCGGTGTGGCGTGAAATATAAGACGTTATCTTACCTACACCACGTTTTAATAAGTGGGTACATGACTGATTTCTAATGGGCCAGATTTTTTTCTCGAAACCTATTAGGATAGCTAAGCTTTCTACTTTCGTAAGAGTCTTTGTTAGGTAACTATAAAAGCTCTTTCTACAATAGAAAAATTAAACAATATGCAAGAAAAATAATTTAAAAATGATTTCAGAGCAGCTCATGGCTAAGTAATAACAGCCGCACGGGTCGATTCATCAGGTTAAGCTACGCTTGCCGGGGTTAGTCCGTGGATGGTTGACCATCTTTTCATACCGAGACTCCTCCGTGCCTCGGAAAGCACGTTAAGCCGTTGGTCCCGGCTGTCATTCGTGGATCTTTGACAGTCGTTACGGGTCGTCAGAAGCCCGAAAGTTTAAAAAACTTAACTTACCTGCTTGATCAATCGCCGCCTCAAATGACAGCTTTTCAGAGGAATCATTGCTTTTGTCCGCCATCTTCACTTTCCACTTATTAATTATAAACAAATGAGTTTAAAAAATCAAAATAAATTTCAATTTATAATCACAATATTTATAACCATTTATTACTAAATATAATTAAATAAATATAATATTTCTAGACCTCAACTCCTCACGTGTTCACGCAAGGAGAGTCCTACTAAGATTAAAAATCGCAGGTACTTACGTAATATTGATAGTGTTAAATATGAAGATAATAGCATTCTTCCGATACGATACTACTAATTTGCAAATTATCTACAAAGTTACTTATTTAATTAAGTGTTTCAGAGATCTAATGATGCCTTCTTTGCTATTACATACAACTTTCATAAAGCTAATAGGAAGTCTAAAATACCTACTGAACTGTTATTATTTTTTTTTATTTAAGAAAAAAGGAAAAAAAAATACATAAATGGCTCTTTGAAAAACCTTTAAGAGTTCGTGGTTGATTGTTTCATTGCAAATAGATCGTCTACCAAATGCAATTATGCAATTGAAGCGATATTGTCAATATTACTATAGAAATTGATGGCAATTGATCATTTCGGGGACCCCTTAGGTAAGCAATTCTGTTTCAAATGTGGCTGGTAGTTTGCTAAACCGTGCTAGCAAGGCATAGAGCATGTTTTTACCATTACCACAGACCAGTCATGGTTGCGAGTACACGCACATACACAAAAAAATATTTAAATTGCGCATTATAATCGAACACTTAAGAGACGAAATTCTCCACATGCCAACTTATCTAAAGACTTCACACAGAAAGTCTGAATTAAATTCAAGGCCTCCGATTAGCACGCGAGTCGACGTTTCGATTGAACATCGATTTCTTGTTCAATGAATTATGTTTTTGCGCAATTCTTTTTGCGAACTAGGTGAAAATACAGATATGTACGTATGTACAAGTTAGTAGGTAGGTAAGTGGTAATGTGATATAGGTAAGATTTTAATAGTAGGTACAACATTTGTTATATCTTATTCCATTTTTAGGGTTCCATACCTTAAAAGGAAAAACGGAACCCTTATAAGATCACATCGTTATCCTTGTGTCTGACTGTTTGTCAAGACCCTTTTTCTTAGGAACGCGTGGAGGTCTACAGTACCTTGGAGCTCTACAAAATTCAAGCTTCTATGTCGACGCAATAAAAAATACGGCCGTTTATGCGACTATAAGGCATGGTAATAAAATCAAGGGTATTTTTCCCGTTGACCTAGAATCATGAAATTTGGCAAGAAGCAATATCTCACAGCACAAGTAAAGAAAAAAGTCCGAAAATCAATAATTTGTAGATTTAACACATTGCGATTACTAACATACATTTTCAGTTGAAAAATTTATCGTGACGTATACCTATCGAAGTATGAAGAACATATAGAACATGTTCGTATGTAGAACATGTTTTTCCACTGCAATGTTAAGTTTTTTCTAGAGACAAATTAATCCCAGCTACGGAACCCTTCATTGTGCGTGGTCCGACATGTATTCCGCCGGTTTATGGTCCTTATACTCGGTAACATTTTTTTTTTAGTAGTTCAATAAATAATTGAGTGTTCAGCTTTCGTTGCAATAGTAATTTATTTCATTTTATTATTAGCCTATGTCTTCCTACTCTCCTTTCCACTTTAGTGTCTCACTGTTTTGATCTAGTGTAGACCAATCCAATGTTATAGTAATTTGCTATAATGTTCGTATGCCAGAAATATATGGAAACATTTGCACGTTATTTGTGATATTTTCGTACATATCTCTCGATAAAAAATATTTGCTATCAGCGCCAAATTATCTGCCATTAAATAATAATTTAATCTTATCAATTAAAGGCCAATGTGCAGTACAAAAGCGGGCCAAAGGTGTGTTGTGGATTCCCTTAGTCTATTTCTTTTAACACGATACTAAGGAGAAAATTTAAGCTTACCAATTATCTAATAGCTTTGTTTATTTGACACTTCCATATTTGGCCATCCACAAAATTCGTTAAATGTTAAGGGAGAGGGAGGGAGTCAACAAAGTGTGACATCATGTGGCAAGGGGGACGAGTCATAAGCATCGAGAGTTCACTTGTAAAAAACGAAAGTATTTCTCGAATTTCGGCCCAAACTTTAACTCTAACGAAAAATAAAATATAACTCTATCAATATGAATCTAAAGTTAAATTGCAAAATATGTTACATGTGACAAGGACAGTTGAGTCCAAAAATCATGACATTCGTGTGACGTAATATTTATGGATGGCCCCTTACGAGTCTACAATTGATGAGATAAACATTCCTTTTTCAGACCTGTCCAAGATGTAAAGTCTGCAAATACTAACATTAACCTATCGAAGGATACTATTACAGGTACCGTTGAGTTACGAAAACCTCAACCATACTTAGAACATGCCTAACTATTATTAAAGGGAAAATATTTACGAAAAAAAAGTAGTATATGTAGTATATCAGTTATCTGGTTTCCATAGTACAAGCTCTGCTTAGTTTGGGGCCAGATGACCGTGTGTGAAAATGTTCAGGATATTATTATATTAACTATTCTATAAAAAAATCTCATCGTGAAAACTTAGGTGAAGTGAGCTTGACAGAGCTGTCGTTCCACCTGACGCTAGGGAATGACACTATTGACAGGTCACTTCACTAAGTTATCACTATCAGTATCACGGTGCGTTTTTTAAAGAATCGAGCGGCTTGTCATATTGTACGATGCGATTGCCGACGTCAAAAAACGATGTTTGACGTCAATTGACAATACGATGGTCCCTATTAACAATATCGGATACCAATATTCACTTTTTTACATAAATCGAATTACAATTAAAAAAAATTCTTCACTGTCAGAACAAACTTTGAGCTGAGCTGGGCAGTTCAAAGTATGCCCTAACGATAAAAAAAAAAATCTTTATGATATTAACAATGTCAGTTCTGCGAAAAAGACCACTGTTCAGTAGGGACTAAACAGTAGTCTCCCTGCAGAACCGACATTGTTAATAGGGACTATCGAAAAGTGTGCTGTGCTGGCGCCAGAGGCGGCCCTAGCAAGATTTTAAAGTGGTGCGAGATCTCAAAGTCGCGCCCCTCTAAATACAAAACCTTAGTGTTCCTACGCTATACAGTTGTTTATCCGTGATCATAAACAGTATTAGACTTTCCAAATAACTCCGCAGCAGCAGGGCCAGCCTGGCGTTGCTAAAACCTCAAGCGGTGAAAGTATATTATATATCAGATTGGCGGACTTTCTACGATGAGGAATTACTCCGCTGTTTAAAGGCTAATTCAGAAATAAATACGCGTGATTTGGCAGAGACTCTTGGCTATCATCTTTAGACCGTCGAGGCTCATTTACACAAACTCGGCTATCGTAAAGTAATGGCACGTTGGATTCCACATCAACTAACTGACAGTCATCGTCAAGTCAGAGTTAGTATTTGTGAATCGCTTCTTTTTCAGCCACATCGGAAAGAGTTTCTTGAAGAACTGGTAACCGGCGATGAGAGCTGGATTCTCTCTGATAACAACACACGGCACGCGTCTGGCTTCCTTACGATGCAGAGTCACCAACGCAGCCAAAGCCGAACCGTCACTCACGCAAGCATCTTCTCTCCGTTTGGTAGGAGGAAGGGCCCACTCTATTACGAGCTTCTCCCTGCGAGAAGGACGATTACGACTTCCATTTATACTGAACAGCTTCAGAAACTGGCTGACGCAATAAGAGAAAAACGACCGAGACGTGTAAATATTCACTTACTCCATGATAATGCGCGACCTCATGTCGCTTCGGAGACTCGATAAAAAATCGTAGATCTTGGATGGCACCCGGTTGTCCACCCACCGTACTCACCGGATCTCGTGCCATCCGACTATCACTTGTTCCGACCACTAAAGCTTTATTTGCGTGAGAAAAATTTTCAAAACTACGAAGACCTCAAAATGGCAGTGGACAATTTCTTTTCTGCACAGCCTCCGGAATTCTGGGCGCAGGGCATCAACAATCTACCAACTGGATGGGCCGGAGTAATAGAATTATTTGGGGATTACATTAGGTACTGATTAATTATTGTAAATAACAAAGTTATCAACAAATTCATTAATTCTTATATCTTGGTGCAAGACTTTTTCGCCAACCTGATATAATTATAACCTTATCAGTAATTATATTTTCGCGCCATTTGGGTTGAAATCCTCGGGCCGTGGGGTCCGAGTGCTCATGGTTTGACCCAAAGGCAGCTTTTACCTTGGCCAGAGACTAAGCAATCATAACAACGTGGAAATGCCGCCGCCAGTCTCTACAGCGATGCGGAGGAATTTTTTGACGCGATATATTAGTTTATTATTAGTTTTAGTTAGGTTAGGATATTATATTTTTATTTTTTTATCTGTTAGATATTAAACAGTAAATAAACTGTAAACAATCCTATCGGTGTACATACTGGGTGGGGCAAAAGTAAAGTCATAATGTGAATTGGCTGCCATTTTGTTGAAAATGAAATAATCGGTTAAAGTGAAACTTGAAATCTGAGTGATCCAAATCTGGGGGAACCACGGTTAGGGAAAGTAACCGTGGTACCACTGGTGGTTCTACTGGGAGTATAGATAAACCATTCTAAAAATGAACGCCCCTCCACAACGGTTACGCTCACATGCAAAGAATCACGCAATACACATAATTGGTCTTTGTCATTGGTTGCTCATTCACTGGAGAGACATGAAAGTGGGACACGCGTCGATTTCGCCGCAAAAGTACGGTCAACATGTCAACGCAAGGAACTACCTGGCTACAAAAAAATGTTGAACAAAACATGTCTATAATGGCTCTAATAAAGGAACGAATTGAAATGATTGATTGACATGTGGGGAAATGCATGTATAGACATCTTGGTGATATCGAAAAACAATATATGACAAATTTTGACATGGATTTTGAATTAATTATTAATGTTGAGTCTGATTCTGATGAATGTCGTTAGGTATAGGAATTAATAAATTAATAATTGGTTAATTAATACTGTATTTAATAACGTTTGGTTGTATTGCATAATGTTTTATTACGCATTGCATTATAAAATTAGTTATAAATCAATAAATGCTTGAAATAATAATAATTTCATCATTTATTTTAAGGCAAGAATTCACATAATTTATGCAGTGGGTACTTATACAGTAAATGTAATGACCCATATTAAATAAATACCTTAGAAACATAGGTACATAAAAATTTAAACAATAACACTGATTTCTTTTTTTTATGCGAACGGTACCTACCGACTAACCAAACGGCAAACAGCCGGATTTGTTGGCCAACTAGTGTATAAATGAAACGAACGCGCAACAGAGCGAACGTGTCGTGCCATACAAAGCGCACGCTCCCCGCCGTACAATGCTAATACCTTGACTGATCGCACGATTAGTTGACCTCTAAGTGCGGCGACGTGTCCATATTTACAGTAAAATCGTCGCACGCACACAAGTAAAGTATTGGAATAAATATTTCCTCTCTATTGTCTCACACATTAGTATTGTGGAGGGGCGTTCATTTTTAGAATGGTGTATCTTTACCACGGTTAACAAACGAAAATTTTAGGGTAAGTCTATTTTCACACGTTTGGGAAGAAGATGCTTTTGAGTTTTGGAATCTGGCTGACAGGATATTATACGTGAAGGATTAGAAAGAAGTAAACTCGAATTTGATTCGCGCTGTTTTTACATAATAGGTGACGTTTTTGATATGTTTCCAAAGTTGCTTGCTATCGTTTCCCGCTCTATTTAATACATTTTATCGTGATTTTTCTTTAAATCCTTTAAGTTCCTGTATCTGGCATAGGTGACTTTAAAGATGTAATTATCTGCGTCCCTCCTATGTCTTTGATGAAGTTTATCTCTCTGTCTTATGCACCGAATTAAGCCAGGAGTAATCCAAGATTTAATATTATAATTTTTCTTGTTTACTGTAATAACAGTCGTGTTGCGTAATATAGCCGATTGAACATGTTTTACTAAGTACGGTAAAGCAAAATTAGCGTCAGGTGTATTGAAAACTGGACTAAAATCAATGTTACATGAATCACATTCAAGTTTGCTTGTGTTTAGTTGAGTTTTGGTCTGCGGGCGATTTTGCTTAGGCAGCGACAAGGTTCAGTAAAACTGCGTAATGGTCGGTAATTGAAGAGTTAGTAACCAGCGTAATAAACGAAAAACTAGATTTGATTATCATATGATCGAGGCAGGAATCGCTTTGATGAGTAGGCAGATGTGCGGACAAAAACCAAAAAGCAGGTATTAAGACAGTATCGGATCCCTGCATTGCAGTTATCAGAGTTATTATATTTATATCTCCTGTTAGTATAACATTCTTAAAGGTGCATACCTACTGCTTGAATAATTGGTTTAAGGAAGCATGAAAAGCATCCAAGTTTCTAGTAGAAGGGGATGTATACAGGCTGTCCGGTAAAGAATCCTTGAAATAGCATATAATAGACCTTTTGGTCGTTCTAAAAAAAATACAAAAATACATCCTAGGAAGTACATAAGATTTTTTAGAAAATATTTGTAACTTTTTTTGTTGTCGTTGGTTATTTGTTGTTACAATACTCGTATTGTACGTTGACTAGGCCGACAGCAGGCAGTAAATAGTGTGACTAGAAAATGCACAGTATTAAAAAAAAAAGGTTTTTAGGTACTACTTGGGATATACCTGTTTTTCGTCGTTTTTTTAAACAGCCATAAGGTCTTTTATATGCTATTTCAAGGTTATCCATTCTTTACCAGACACGCTGTCACACATATCAATTATTGCTGCGGTTGTACCAATTTTGATAATTAAGCAATTATTCTTACAGTCGTGTAGATAAGTTTCCTTGACTGTGACCATTAAATAATCTTTTGAAGAGATATGGCAGCATAAATACCCTATTAAATAGATACCTAGTAGATATCCTAGATAAAAATGTAATTAATTTAGACATTTTAAATCACTGTCGTGTTTTCAGCATAATTATGACCATTTTAAAAGCAGTTTTTTTGGTTTGTAGCGTAATTATTATTATTATATTGAGTTCTTTATTATTCTTATCTATAAAAGAGAGTTACTTTACACACGGGCCGGAAACAAGTGTATAAGCAGTGCCGGATGCCCTGGGCGAGATTTCTGTGGCGTTCCTCTCCACTTTTTGGAGAGCAGAGGGGCAAAAAATGCAAAAAGTTCGAGAGTTAGGAAAATATAGCGAGCGAAGCGAGCTCAATTATTTTTGCACGCCGCCTCGGCTAGGTTAATTTTTCTAAGCCAACAAACTGGCTTTTATTTACTAAACATATTTTTGGTCCTTGTTAAGGATTTGATTAAAAAAGTGCTCTGCAGACGCCAGAGGTGAAGCGGAACCTCATCAAGGTGCAGAGGCACTGTTGCAATGTCTGCATGTGTCAGTCGGCTGATTGGTATTGTTTATTTATTTAAGAGGAATCTCCAGTTCTCCATAACAGAAGAACAAAAAAATCATAGATTAATATTAGTGTGTTAGTAATGTGAGTGAAATATAGATACCTATTTAAAAAAACATTTTTCATATTTTTTAGACCTGGAAACTTCAGCAGTTGTCAGCAGTCATTTTAGTTCTAGACATTTTATTTTTTAGGAAAACAAAGAAAATGTTTTTTTTTTTTAATATTAATTATGTACATTTATTACAATATTCTTATTACCTACTTATTACTACTACTAAATATGTACCTATTAGTTACCTAATTACTTGTCTAATATTTTATTTTAAGACAATTTTAAAATTAATAATACCTATTTAAACATTTGACAATGGCTTTATCAGATACATTTTGATTTAGAAATTGCTTTCTTTACATGGTTGAATCATTAGCAAATATATTTCAAGAAAAATAATTGTAAACTCTCTTTTAAAAATGTTTACCCTGTATACAATCTTTTGAATGACTGCTAACAGGATCATTTATTTATGTAAGTACCTTATTAACTTAATTCTTTGATTAGCAGGTAATCCTCTTTCACTGTACGGTTTACTTTATGAAACTACCGTTAGAAAAAAATTGGCACCGATTCCCTTGTTCACAAAGTAAACTAAATTTAAGTTCAGCGCATCTTTTTCTTTCTATTTCATTAAGAAAAGGACAGAAGATAAATATAAGTATAGTCCTGTCAAATTAGACAGCAGTTAATTGACGTATTTTTAGTAGCCAATTTTTTAATGACGTCTAAACTGGTTTATGGAGTACTTATCTTAATTTGACAGAACTTAACTAATATTTATCTCTTCTGTCCTTTTTATAATGAAATGGAAAGAAAAAGATGCACTGAACTTAAATTTAGTTTCATTTGTGAACTAGGGAATCGGCGCCAGTATTGTTTTTACAAAACACAAACTATAAACAAATGCTCAATAAAATTATCAGTCAGTCAATAGCATTTACATAGCGCTCGGACTCATTCAAACATTATGTACAACTAAGAATTCAGTCTTCAGTAGCTCCTGTCATATTTTAGCTAGATGAATCTTTACTTCTTAGGAGCTTTGTCTTTAGGCAGAAACCATGCTACTGCTATTGCACCTGAAAAGAACAAAAAGTTTTGTTAGAAAAATCATCATCTGCCTAGCCTTTTCCCAACTACGTTGGGGTCGGCTTCCAGTCTAACCGGATGCAGCTGAATACCAGTATTTTACATGGAGCGACTGCCTATCTGACCTCCACAACCCAGTTATTGGGTAATACGATACCCCTTGGTAAGACTGGTTGTCAGACTTTCGGGCTTCTGACGACCCGTAACAACTGCCAAAGATCTACAAATGACAGCCGGGACCAACGGCTTAACGTGCTTTCCGAGGCACGCAGGAGTCTCGGTATGTACATATGGTCACCCATCTACGGACCAACCCCGGCAAGCGTAGCTTAAGCTGATGGATCGACCCTTACGGCTGTTATTATTTAGCCACGAGTTCCTTTGTTAGAAAAATAAACAAGAATAATATCTAATAATATACCGTGCTGGCTCGCTTCTTCGTCCCAGATATTACTGCCGCGGCAGAAAACACAGGCTGAGTGTTGTATCCCCTTGCCACAGAATACAGAATAAAAAAAAATGCAGGCGCAGTTCGAGCCCGCGCCGTTTTTTTTTTAAACAGATTTAAATTTTACTACGGTTTCTGATAACGCCACCGTAGTCATTGTATTTACTCGACACTAGACTTAGTAGGCTTATTGCATTCCTTATAAAGTAAGCTTTCACCGATTATGATATTTTACAGTTCGGAGATTTACGGCCGATACGAGACGAGATCTGACATTATTTTGCTATTGTCAACTTCATATTCATTTTTAACCCTATTTTGGCCAATACTTCTGTTGTTTCTCTTTAGATCCTGGTGGTGCTTTGTGAACTCTTGACAAAGACACCAGAATAGTTGATCTAGCTAAACACGTTTTTGCGCTATACGAATTGATATTTCGACACAATCAACGTGAAAAGTATAGGGTCATGCGCATGCGCGTGCCTTCGCAGTGTGACGTCATAGGCAAATTATATCCTGTTTTAAAATTGTTATGAATATAGCCCAAACTCAACCATTACTCTAGCATTAGAAGTCTCGTAGTTATTAGCGGTTGAAATCTTACTCTTAATCTCTAAACTTAGCACAATCTCTACACTTAGCGGTTGATTTTGTCGGTCACACACTACACACACTATCGATCGGAATTTGAATCATTTTGAAGCAAATTGCTAATCCATTACATTTAGTGTTCGAAAAATTTGCTTGACATCGTAAATAACGCAATGAATGTTATTCAACTGTCAAAATGAAACTGATTCCGATTGATAGTGTGTTACACAATTGCCCCGCAGTACACTGAGCAAAAAGACGTTTTCACATCAATAAGCTAATTATCCGTTACGCGTGCTAAGTCCCCAGTACCTCGCACTCTGGAGCTAGACGACCACCTCTTAAAGCAGTATTATTTTAATCTTATTTGAGTGTGGGAAAGTGATGGAGCTAGACGTCCTGTACCTATAGCTCCATGTCGTTCTCACACTGAAGTAATATTAAAATAATGCTGCTTCAAGAGGTGGTGGTTGATGGTGGTGGTACTTAATGATCTCTTGGATTCTAATCCAACAAACGATCTGTTTGCGGATGAATGGACGAAGATTTTATTGGCATGTCAGAAGTAGTGTAAGAGGAATTCATGAAAGTATTGTTGCTTTATGTTTTTACCTGAATTATATAATTTCATATTTTCTTATCTCTGCTTTTAATGATTGTAATTGGTTTTTAACCGTCTTAATTAAAGTCAAATAAATAAATAGCATCGCGCCTTTATTCCTTGAAGGGTTAGGCAGAGCACCTATCTGCATATCGACGGTCGACGTTCATAACTTTACTGTCACAAATATCCATTTTAAAACGATCTGTGAAGCTTTTGGGTTTTGGTTTACATTTCTATTTGTAGTAGTGGAACGATTTATAAAAAAATAAAAGTTTCTATAGCTGGTTGCTATAAAAACTTTTATACTATATTGTAGCACTCTTTTATGATACAGGGGGGTTTATTGCATGATATTATTTTTATCGACAATAAGATAGAAGAATATAAACATTATTAGGTGTAATCAATTATGTAACTTGTTTTTTATACGGCTTCCTAATCAGACGTGAACACGTTGTCTTTATTGCCACCTTGTCAATTTCATAATTTCTGAAATATGTATTCACACACACTCAATTGACAAAGAGTAGTTTGAAGCAAGCTTAGTTTGGTTTATAAGTTTATATAGTTTACCTACGATAATTATTGTCCTCATTGATGGTCTGTGCTAGATATGAGTCTAATAGAAATGGTATGTTTAGGGTATTGACTCTGTCTGCGTGTATGAACAGGCTTCTTCTGGGTAAGCTCACTCCATCGTAGACTTTGTCTCTGTCACCTCTGACCTAGACTATAGTCAAGAGCAAACCCATCTCAAATAAAAATAAAAAATAAGAAAAATTGAGGTTGAGCCGACTTGAAATAGGCACATTCCATAAAATTCTATCTCAACCAAATGGTGATGATGCGAAGAGTCTCATGTTTAGGTCCATCGCCCCAATGTAATCCGTAGCAAATGTTGTCCGTGTGTTTAGAGTACGACAGGACTGTCATACGCAGTGCGATTATAAAAATCTCTAATTATATAAAGAATAAAAAGAAAAATATTGTCCTCGTTGGTCTAGTAGTCGCAAGTGCTACTGCTGATCATGAGGTCCAGGGTTCGATTCTAGGGTCGGGTAAAGTGTTATTGGGTTAACTGTATTACAAACAACAAAACATCGCCTGGATGGTGGATGTTATAGATAGGCCAGCATTAGCTGTAGTCAATACCCCAAGAAAAAACTTGAGGAAGGCTAAAATAATAAAAGTTAAGGGTAAACTTACTTAGCAACAACAAGGACCAGCCATAGAAGGTGGCTTCGCAGCTGGTTGAAATCAGGGCTCCTATCGCGTTTACCCCCAGGAATGCGCTGAGTCTTCCCAGCATCACTGATAAACAGGATACCATCCCTCTGCAAAAGAACGTTACAATGAAATTTATAGAACTGGAAAGTGTAGGTTATACAGAGCTCATATGAGCCCTGGACATCATATCCATCTGCATAGCCTTCTTAGGTAGAAGAGAACATCTTAGCTTCAATAAATCAGTAAACTTTTCAATAGCGGAACATCATCCTTAACTTGCTATTCGGACAAATTTATACTTGGCACAAATTAGTGTGACTCAATGAGCACATAGGAATACAGCTGTCTACACATATAGATGGTTGGGGCTACTGCCCATCTCATGATTAAAGCTATTTGCGAGTTCTCCTAGGTTGTGAGAACCCGTAAGAGACTTTTTAAGTCGCCTAGGAAAAGTAATAAAATGTTACCTGTAAAGTGTTTCATTACTAAGGTACACGACGCTATATAACTATAAAGAGAATTCAGCTGCCAAGCTTCTAATGATAATGATAAATGATTTTTATTTCTGTAAGTAGGTTTGTACAAACACTTTTACAAGTCAATCATGTTTTTTTTTTTTTAAACTATATGAGGTCGGCGTTTCCTATCTGACTACTCTGAGAAGAAAGGCCGAAACAAACTCAGAGGTCACAGTCTCTTGTAAAGTCCAGACATAATCTTGGTCACTTCATGTGAAGACCACGTAGATTGGTGTCTGAAATGGTCTTTTGAGGAAAGAACCACACAGATTGAGAGGACCTGTCCAGTCAGTGCACGCATTTGTCAGTAATCGCGCAGCTCAACTCAGAACTTAAGGAGCTCAACGATTCGACGAACAATACCAAAGAAAGGACATTGGGGTAGGCCGCATAAATTACTCAAACTGCCAGACGATGATTAAAAATAACTGAGAGAAAAAATAAAACAAACAAAAAAGCAATGACCTACATAGTCTTCACATTCACAATAAATTAAAATAATATAATACCTTCCTACCTATACTTATTCCATAGTCCTTCCTTACTTCCTATACCTAGGTATAACTTTATTTAATCTGCCTAGCCGGATGCAGCTGAATACCAGTATTTTACATGGAGCGACTGCCTATCTGACTTCGACAACCCAGTTACTCCTTGGTAAGATTTGAGCCCTGGTACCGGAAGGAATACGACGTTGCCGCTAAATATGAAATACTAAATTTTAGCTATTTACTTCAAGAAGAGTTCACCTATACCCGCCTAACGCAATAATGTTTTATTTTAAAACCAACGTGTTTTTAAAATTTTGAAACTGATTCTAAATTCGCTTGAGTGATCGAATGCAACCAGAATCATCGCCTTTTGGCTGACATGATATGTTGTTTATTAAATTTTAAAAGTCATGCACAATTTAATCGCTGGTGTTTTCGCGATCCATTTCCCGATCGCATTGCGAGCGGTAATTAAGGGATTAGTTCATTTATGGCGCACAATTTAAGTGCCTGTAGAGATACAATAGCAGCTTTATTGTAATAAATGCGTTGCTCATACAATTTATTAACGCTTTCGCTGGCGCTTGACGTCTATAGACGTCGTGTCATAACAATAAAACGTCTATTGTCTCTGATTTATTTGTTACTGTCGGTTTGCAAGTACGCACGTATTGCACGCATTATGTTTAAAATCTGCTCGTGACACAACGTTTAGTTTTGACGCCCGTACTAAAGACAAAACGACCCCATTAGGACGCTAGAAACATATCTGCCTCTTTTCTTATTATATATAATTATCATTGTACGTACGTATTATTTGAGGGGTTTAGAGTGTGGGTTCTAAACCTAAGCTAATTATATGTGCGTGCAATGCGTAAGTACTTGCAAACCGACAGTAACAAATAAATCAGAGACAACAGACGTTTTATTGTTATTATGACGCAACGTCTATAGACGTCAAGCGCCAGCGAAAGCGTTAAGATTGTTAGTGTGGAAATTAATTCATAGTAGGGTGGTACAATACGACAACGTTCAAAGGTCCATTGTTTATCTTCAAAAAAAACGGAAAATGTGACTATCGACTAATAGAAATTGATTTATATTTCCACCCAAATTATTATTAATAGATTGAAGCACTAATTCCTTCACTCCAATATCGGACCAGACCCATTTAAATCGACAAAGTTCGGTTTTTCCGAAGATAAACGATGGAACCTAGTTGTACGACGTTGTACTGTTGTACTCACGGAATATAGAAAAAACCAGTGGAAGTGCCCACGCAACTATCCGGCGCGTGTCACAATTATGCGGAAAAAAATATGTAAAATAATGACAACCTTCGCCAGTTGTAATAAGTCTTAATTTTGTATGAACAAAAAATTCAACTTGGACGAAAAGCTTATTTGTTGTTCATACAAAATTAAGACTTATTACAACTGACGAAGGTTGCAATTATTTTACATTTTTTCCGCATAATTGTGACACGCCGGATAGCTGCGTGGGCACCTCCACTTGTTTTTTTTATTCCGTGGTTGTACTGCACCTTCATGAATGGCCTTCTCTCTTTTATTGTTCCATTCTATTATTTATTTATTATTTCTATTATTTATTCTCATTCATTACCATCCCTACCTAGTTGCTATTCCACCAATTCGCACTAAGCGCTTCCAAGTCTTTTATAATGCGCACAGCAAAAGAGTGGAACTCACTACCTGCGTCTGTGTTTCCGAACGTATACAACCCTAATCTCTTCAAAGTGAGAGTGAACAGGCTTCTTCTGGGTAAGCTCACTCCATCGTCGACTTTGTCTCTGTCACCTCTGACCTAGACTAAAGTCTAGAGCAAACCCATCTTAAATAAATAAATTCTAATTTGACTTCTTGTAAAATAAGAAGTGTTTAAGCTTTGTGGTTTTTGTGTGAGGTCTGGAAAACGGAAAAAAATACACAGACCGACTGATCGCTTACCTTAAAGAAGTAGGATAAAGCTCCACAAAATACACACTCAAGATCCCCATGGACAGTGCGCACATTAGGAAGAAGAAGAAGAATATTCCTCCCGCCAATGGTACGGCTACCACGTTCAACAAGATGGCGGCGATGGCCGACATGGCCATGATGCAGATCATAGCCATGCGCTTACGACTACCACAGGTGAGGGAAAGGACTACGTTGGAACAGCTGGCCATGGCACCGTATGTCATCGCAGAGAAGAGGGTCGTGTCCTGGATTGTGTCGTCGCAGATTTCTATGTCCTGAAATAAATAGAAATATCATAAGAAGAATATGTCAGAATGGGAGCGAATAAAGACTTTTACATCTAATATTTTGCCAACTTGATATTGTCCCACATTGCAGGGCAAAAGCCTCTCCATGCGTGAACATTAATCACCGCGCTTGCTCAAAAATACTTTTGGATCTCTTTAATGATTTGGAGGGTGCCAGGTTATATAACAGTTTACCAACTAAGTTAAAAGGGACAAAATCTGTAAAATTATTTAAAATTAAACTAAAATGTATTTAACACAATCGTTATAGGTTTATAGTAATATATATGAACAAAAAAAAAAACGACCCACAGACATAGACACATATATGTACAATACTGCCGTCGTAAGAAAAAAGGGCACCACTAACATTTAAAAAAAAATTCTAAAAAAAAGTGAGCAGATGTGCCTTTTATTCTGATTCTAAATATGTATGTAACTCAATTTTTTTTTAAATGTTAGTTGTGCCCTTTTTTCTTACGACGGCAGAATATTCCACACAACTAACTACAAACACACTTACATACTACTTTACCTACGATGTCATCAAATTTATAAGTATCGGCTTCCCTCTAATCATCATTAGAGAGAAGCCGATGAAAAAACTGTTCAGTTCACAAACCTAAACTTAGACAATATAATATATTGTAGGCATTTTTGTTTGTAATGTTTTTAATCTTGTGATTGGTATTAACAGACAGTTTCATACAAACTAGTATTTCTTAAATATCTGTAATGTGTTGTGATACACATTTACATATTATTTGGCAATAGTAGACACTAAGAAGAGTGGTTGTTCCGAAGGGAAGCCGATAGGAATCGAGTTGTATGAAGGCTGCGCCCCTGGTAGATATTACAATAAGCTCCCGATGTTGTAGATAGATTTAAGATAATATGTTTTGTTGTTTCTCTCATAAGTGAACATTGTAATGTTCTTTGGAGAAATAAATTCATAAACCGAATTTAAACAGACAGCTCTGCTATTAATACGAGAACCATTAGTGATGGTGATGATAATATAAAGAGTAGATAAAAATACATTATATTGCAGATATACATGTAATACTTACAGTCATATTTCCAGTAGCGAAGCCGGCGACAGAGGGATACTTGATGACAGCGCAGAGGTTCATGCCGTCGCCACCACCGGCCTCCAGCACGAAGAACAGGTTGTTCATGATGTAAGGCAACCAAAGGATGAACCCACTGCCACTAGAATGGAAACAGTTGTTACACTACTGTTGATTGCAAAGGATTAAAATAAAAAATAAAAACAGCCAAGTGTGCGTTAACCAAGCACAATGAAGGGTTCCGTAGTTGGGATGAATTTATCCAAACAAACTTTACACTGTAGTTGAAAAACATGCTCTCCCATATATTCCAACTGCAGATGTAAGTTTGTACGCACGATTGAGAGATTTAGTATGTTAAGACCATAGACTTCTTATAAGTTTTCCTGTAATCAGGTAGAACTAAATACTTTCTGTATTTTTTTAAATTTTAAAACAATTTATTTTAAAATTATAAAAAAAATATAATTGAGACCCTCACAGTAAGCCCTTTCATTTGATATGTACAGTTTTCATTTTTTTTTAATTTTCTTATTTGCCCCCCAAAATTGACCCCCGTATTCAAAATTCATTTATTTACGTTATACGTCGTTGTTTGAGTCACAGTAATTCATACGTGTACCAAATTTCAAGTTAACAGTCCGTTAGATTCGGAGCAAATTGTCTGTAACAGACGAACAGACAGACACACGAGTGATCTTACAAGGGTTCCGTTTTTTGCTTTTGAGGTACGGAAGTATAAAAATGAGGCATTAGACGACTTTCAATATTTTCACGTCAAAAGGATTTAAAAACCATTTTTGTGGATTGAAAATTTTAAGTGACCTGAGTCATTGGATTATAGTTTATTTTGGATTGAGAAGCTGCTTTATTGACCAAAAGCATATGGTGCTTTATAATATTACGTATATATGATTATTCGGAAATACTCACGTCATGTAAATAACTGCAACCAGATAGAACAGCCTCAGAGTCTCCTTCAGTAGCGGTGCTCTGAAGAGAGGCACTGTCTGTTGCCAGACCGACTTCAAGAAAGTCACCTTCGTTTCAGAAGACTGGTTGTCATTGTCCTCCAGGAGCTTGTGCACCTAGAATAAGGATGATAGAGCTTTAAATTAAGTCCTAACATCAGCCACAAAGTTTAACTTTACTTTTTTGAGGGACTCGTGGCTAAGTAAGCAGGGATCGATTGATTAGCTACGCTTGCCGCGGTGAGCACGTGGATGGGTGACCTTTTTTAATTTTTTCCGTCCCACGGACATCACGTTAACCCGTTGGTCCCGGCTGTCATTCGTGGATCTTTGACAGTCATTACGGGTCGTCAGAAGCCCGAAAGTCTGACAACCAGTTTTACCAAGGGGTATCGTATTACCCAGTTGTTGAGGTCAGATAGGCAGTCGCTCCATGTAAAATACTGATTAGACTGGAAGCGGACCCCAACATCAGACAGAAAAGGCAGATGATGAAATTGGCTACAATTTTTTTAATATTTTCAGGCTTTACCTATATCGAAAGTCGCTCGCCAAAAATACCAAAAAGTGTCTTTGAGTTTAATAACATTTAAAATATGACTTTTTTGCTTCGAAAATTCATTTTATTCGTTTGTTTCATAACCGATTAGACATCCATGACAACCTTGAGTGGAAGTATGATGAATGGGTTTTAAAGGCGCGTAACAAAGATCTTCCGTTGTCATTTTTCACAAATTAAGGATAAGGGGTTGAGTTTCGGTACAAATTTTGTTCTATTATTCACATATTTTAAGATTTATAAAAATACTATAAGTAGGCAGACATATTTAATTCTCAAAATTGGTAAAAAATTTTTATCAAAAGTCACCTATAGTCGCAGAAAAAATAAAAAAGCCGGACAGCGGAGTCTTAGTAATAGGGTCTCGTTTTACTCTTTGGATACGGAACCCTAAAAACGGATCTAATTTTTTCACTTATTTTGCTAATAAGGATTAAACTTTGGTTTCCGTCATATTATAACGGCCGCCATGAAAATCTGTCATTTTCACCAGTATTTGACATTAACTCCGATGTCCAAACATTTAAATCACTAGATTTGCCCTCACCATAATTAGTCACAAGCAAATGTGTCTATACTGCCGTCGTAAGAAAAAAGGGCACAACTAACATTAAAAAAAAAATCTACAAAAAATTGAGCAGATTAGCCTTTTTTTTCTGATTCTAAATATGTATGTAACTCAATTTTTTTTTAAATGTTAGTTGTGCCCTTTTTGCTTACGACGGCAGTATACTGGGAAGAGTGAACTTTATTAACAGGTATTTCCATGACAATCAAGTGTAGTCAATGCGTCATTATGTGTCGGAGGTGTAAAAACTCATCAGAAATGCGCCTCGATATTTTTTTATGCGGTAGGGCGAATCTAACGATTTAAATCTTTGCAACTGCCATCATTTTCATGACAGCCGTCACTGCAGCCGTTAAGTGCGGCTAGCGCTCTTCTGGGAAACCGTTTACCGCTTTAGTGAAGTTTATGACAGCTTGTAACAACTGTATTCCTTGGATAAAGTTATCTTAAGAGGGAAGCTCCAGGCTAGCCGGTGAAATTCATACTTTCTTACTTTTTTGCAATTTGCAAGTCAGTGCTAAGCGGTATGTTGATTATAGTATGTTATTCGCGGCCGTAACAAATATGTATTTACATAATTATAATCATTAGAACGAGTAATACGAGTACAACTCCTGAAGTTAGTATAATCCTCAAATGTCAAGATTTCATGAAATAATATTCTAATATTAATATATATCTTGGGACATGGACATCTGATCCCAAACTGAGCAGAGCTTGTACTATGGAAACCAGATAACTGATATACTACATGCACTACTTTTTTTGTAAATACATACTTATATAGATAATTACGCCCAGATTCAGGACAAACAGACATGTTCATGCACACAAATGTTTGTCCTCGATGGGAATCGAATTCACGACCTGCGGTGTGATAGGTGATATCTTAACCAACCACGCCATCTGGTCTGCCTTTCATGTGCGCGTCAACAGTATGATTATGTTCACAAAAAACACAACACATACATCCACCGCAGTATGTAAAGCTGGTAGCGGAGGCAACACGTACCTACACGCGTGGGATGCAATGCATGTGTTTAACCGCCGAAACCGTACAGGGTGCGACACTGGCGCTTCAGAGCGTAGACGACGACCATGGCGGTAACGGTCTTCCTCTTGGCGTTCTCGGTGTAAGTGACGGCGTCGCGAATGACGTTCTCTAGGAACACTTATATACACAAAAGTCATTCAATAGGATTACCTGGCCTTAAAGAGTTGTATTGATGACTTTAATGATAATAATTCTGTAAATACATACGTGTTACGGTCGCGAATCATATTTTATTCAACATACAATCGAATACTGAATTGCAAATTGTAAAAGACGTAAGAAAATTTGAATTTCGCGGGCTACCCTGACGTTTGTCAAAAACTTTATATTTTATACTTACAGGAAAACTATCAGCCTTATTGCCAGTATTAGCAGCATAGATATTCTTCAGGACTTGCAAAGCTTCATCAAGCCGTCCATGGGAGGCGAGGAACTTGGGACTCTCTTGGAAGAATTGCAGCAGACAGGCAGTGATAGCACACGGCAGGGACATGACGAGTGCCAGGAGACGCCAGGGTCTGTACGTGATGCCCAAGAAGTCGATGTGGTAGGCGAACTGCATCGGGAGAATAGGGTAGGCGAACACTGGAAGAAAATTTATTTTACTTTATGATGATCAGCTTTGGTTAACCGGTTGATTGGCGACGCTTTGGGGAGACCTTTGTCCAGCTGTAGACATGAATAAATAATGATAAATAAATAATGATGATGATGATCAGCTCTTGATTCAGGGATTGTTCTTATGCATTAAACCAAGTCTTTAGTGGATTGAGTGAAGAAGTGAAGTTAATTGGCGCAGATTCCCTTGTTTACAACCCAAACTATGATAAATTTAAATCATCTTTTTCTTTCTATTTCATCAAGAAAAGAACAGAAGATAAATATTGGTTTAGTCCAGTCAAATTAGTCAGCGCCTGACATAAATTGACGTAGGGGGTGCGAGGCGCCATGCCAGCGCCGGCGCCGCTACGACAGGATTTTTGTCGGAGTGTCGGAGTTTAGTCTTATTATATTATGTAATAGTGTGCATAAAGTTTAGCTAGAGAACTGTAACATCTGCAGTCGCGTCAACCTGAGCCAAACAGCGGCGAGTTACAGGTCGAACTTTGAATAGTAACAAAAATTGCATTGTTTGGGGTCGAAGCTGGGCATAAACAACGAGGATCGGGCCAAACGCATCCTGGACATTCTGCTGCTACTCATCGGTGCGAAGAAGAAAGGAGTCGAGAGAGCAGTTTAACCCCGCCAAAAGTTTCACCGGTGAGGCTGGACCTGGGCCAGCCGGGCGGCATCGTCGTTAGGAGATGCCCATCCATTGATTAATGTCAACCGTCTCTCCACCAATCCATTGCTGACATGACCTACTTCGACAAGACAATATTGGGATGGACGTGAATGAGGAGCGACAAGATTGAGAGGGCTACTACTGGCGAGAATTACAATAAACCTGAAACGGATGGTAGCGGGACCTCACACGAAGTCTGGAACTACACAGCATAGCAGTCACATGGAAAATGTCGGAAATGCAGCTTAATCCTGCCTAAGGATTCAATGGTGAAGCTAAACTTGAAGGAGCCTGCGGCGACGTCGTTAAAAGAGCCCATCCATATATTATAACACCCGTCTCTCCACAATTCCATTGCTTACTTTACGGTGCATACTGGGTAGGTACTAATCCTTATCCATATCCTAAGGGCCTATCTTGCCTACCATTATCGCAACCCCTGGTCTACTCTTTGATATACAATGGTCTCTGTTGCACCATGTAACATGAGGCAACAGGGGCTAGTGTGAATCTTTGGGTTCATTCGAGTAATCGAGTCTGGTCAAACCACGCTAGGGGTCGGTGCATTTCATTCATTCATTCTAAATTTGTATAAGGAGTATCTTAATTTGACAGGACTAAACTAATATTTATCGTGTTTTTTTTTTAATTTTTATTTGTGATGGGTTTGCTCTTGACTCTAGTCTAGGTCAGAGGTGACAGAGACAAAGTCGACGATGGAGTGACCTTACCCAGAAGAAGCCTGTTCACTCTCACTTTGAAGAGATTAGGGTTGTATACGTTCGGAAACACAGACGCAGGTAGTGAGTTCCACTCTTTTGCTGTGCGCATTATAAAAGACATTTGGAAGCGCTTATTGCGAATTGGTGGAATAGCAACCAGGAAGGGATGGTAACTGGCAGTGCGTCTAGATGTCCGGTGGTAGAAGGGGGCCGGTGGAATGAGGTCGTGGAGTTCTCGGGCACACTCTCCGAAGTACAATCTGTAGAAGACCGACAAGCAGGCAACCTTGCGGCGATGAGCCAAGCTATGAAGCTTGGCATCCACGAGTTTTACGTCGCCAATGAGCCTCTTAGCTCTGCGTTCCACCGAGTCAAGCGCGTGTGTCCTTTTCTTAATGAAACAGAAAGAAAAAGATGCACTGAACTTATATTTAGTTTAGTTTATGAACACGGGAATCGGCGCCAATGAGATGTTTAAAGTAATAAGTACCTATATCCTAAATACTAATATTACAAATCCGAAAGTGAGTGTGTATGTTTGTTACGCTTTACGCATGGGTAGACCATGGACCTGGATTAGGACATAGGATACTTTTCATCCCGGTTGTATGTGGGATAATTTCCTACATCCACGCGGGCAAAAGCTACGAGTAGTAGTTGATTAATAAGTGTGAACCTCATGGTTCCTACTGTCTCTTGTCCAGTTTGCATGAGCAAATTATGCAGTTATGTATGCAGCCATCTTATTTGAGTGTATGCAGTGATAATTCTATTATTTGGTGTATGCGTGCCAATTTTAAATACCTGCAACAGTAGCTTGCGAACACATGAGCGCGCACGTGCACAGCAACATGGCGCGACCACGAGCGCGTTCAGAACAGCTCTCTCCTAGCAACGTGTAGGCTCCTGAGTTGCTGGCTGAAGTGCTGGGGACAAAGGGCCAGTATTATTACTTCACAGTAACAAAAAAGCGAGGCCTGAAAATAGTCGTGTCTAAACGAATGGGTGTGATGCAAAGCAACCTACTTAATGTACTACTTACTATATATGTATGTATATGTTTATGAAGTATTGTATGTACAATAAATGTAGGCATACACACACACACACAACACCATTAATCACTCGCAATTGTAACAAGTTGATATACCGTGGAGTTCTAAAATACAGACCTAGACTCCAGATCTCCCACAAATTACAAAATGTTGTCTAAATACCCATCAACTTAAGATGTCTAGTAGGTACTATAAAAATGTAATTTGTGGAGATAAATAATCATAATTTTATTTTATTCTCTTCCCCCTCAGTGTTCTCCCAAACTCTTGTAACCTTGTGCATTTCGACTGCTTTCTACAGTTGCTTGTTATAATACTACAAAAGATATATATACGTATGTAGGTATCTTACAAGTACTTATTATTAATCGTAATAAAAATGCATTTGAAAGAAAGAAAACGTTGCATATTATGCTAATTCGCAACCAATACAACGACACGTTAAGGCGACGATACCCGACTTTTAATGATTTTAAACTGAAGATCACATCTAAACGAGTATTGTTAGTGATTTGGAAAAAAAATATGTTAAAATAGAGAATTTTTTAAACAACTTAATATGTGAATATGTTAGATTATGTTTAAATTACATAGTGTTATTAATTTAATAAGTTATGTCTAACGCGGATAAAAACTATTGAGCGTATGTTTATGAAACCTTCATCATTTTAAAGATATTTTAATTATTTATCTTTTAGTATACGTGTTTAATATAAAACCTTATAGATTAATAATGAGTCTAATTTGGGACAGCGCTCCTTGATGGGCGAGTCCTATTACTGGGTGGACGTACGGCGCATTTTGTGAGCTCAGAACAGAACACGCAAGCAAGCCCCTCAAGGCCGTTGACATATATCCGCGTCTTAATCATTGTCCTCTGCATGTTTCGGTAGGTCAGTTTTCTGTTTACAGCAAACGCATATAAAACAAATAGACATCTACGCCACCTGTTTACAAGTTACTACCAGCATATTATTGACATTCTTATAATAGAACTGTGTGTATTCAGCGGTTATCTTGTCTTTGTCTCGCCAGGGGGCTTTGTTATCTCAATCTAAATACTTACTCGGAAAAGTTTGCATAATAGATACGATAATATTATCACCACTTCCATGACGTAAATTTTCGCTACCGCGAGACGCACGACGTCACGGTTATTTGCTTTGTATCAGCTCCACATAGTATTTCTATTTTTGTACGAGGTGTCTGCGATTTTTTTTACTTGACGTAAAATCACGTGTTTACTTTGAAATAGGTTCAAGATTCCATACTGTCACGTTGTCTTTAAGAAGCAGATATATGCCAATGGCCTTGAGGGGTTAGCTTGCGTGTTCTGTGCTGAGCTGACTCAACGCGTCGTACATCCACCCAGTAATAGAGGACTCGACCATCAAGGAGCGCTGCGCTGTCCCAAATTAGACTTTGTCTTTTCATACATAAACCAAAAGGTATTATATTAAAACACGTACAGTGGATTTCGGGTATAACGACAATGAAGGGACCACTCTATTTTCGTCGTTATATCCGGAAGTCGTTACAGGCAAAGGTAAAGAGATCCAGACACGCGTCTAGCAGCCATACTTATTCAAAAGTTTACTAAACCCAGTTGCTACTCAGAATATCACTTTGTAACTGAACCATAAAAGCTCCGAAACGTACACGCTTCCCTACCTACTTAGTTGATATCTATAAACAAAAGGTAAAGGCTCCACACTTGCTGACCATCTGTGTGCAACATGGATGTAAACAAAAGATAAGAAACGTTTGTGTAAGAAAAAAATCTTTGTGTCTTTGGCGGCCGACTCCGGTCGCAATATCTGCATGGGATTTCTAGGAATTTGTTACAAATGATTCATTAAAAACAGTCGCTACACCCGAACTCGGCGTTACATCCAAAGTCGCTATAGCCACATGAATTTTGTACTAAAGTATGCTTTAAATTCAAGGGACTTAGATTTAACGTCGCTATAGGTAAATGGTCGCTACAACCAAAGTCGTAATAAATGAAATCCACTGTATACTAAAAGATAAATAATTAAATTTTCTTTAAAAAGCTGAAGGTTTCATAAAACTACGCTTGATAGTTGTTGCGTGATTCTCAGTTTTTATCCGCGTTAGACATAACTTTACAAATGTAATTATTACACCATGTAATATAAACGTAATAATAAAATATGTATATAAACAATTTAACATTTATTTTATCCAAATCATGAACACTACTCGTTTAGTCGTGATCTTCAGTTTAAAATCATTCAATGTTCGTTATCGTCGCCTTAATTAAGGTATTGGTGACAGTTGATCAACTGTCGAGAAATACTCCTTATAACCGATAAAATGAAATAAAATAAAATTAAAAGGTTTCTAAAGCACGTTTCAGTCAATCAGGTATTATACAATGTGTTGAGGAGGCATTCGGTGTAGGTACTCGTAGGTTGCATCTAATTGTCAGTCCAGAAAGATTGGTACATTTCCGTTACTTACAGTAATGTTATTTAAAGGTTTTAAAGGCGTTATTTTTATAGTGCTATCTTGTAACTGTGTTGACCTATTAATACGGTGGTGACATGCGTTTTGATTTACACGTTGTAGAACACGAAATTTTAGATAACGTGGGAAAAAACGTGGAGCTTTGTAAAAAATATTTGTGTAGCCATGTGTTGTTTCAAGTTTTATTTACAATATATATCATCTCCCAGGCACTCTTGTCTTTTATAATAATCTGGATTTCTATCAATATAGCATGACTGATAATTAGTGAGCGATACTTAAACACATGATTGTACTCATGATAACAAACAACTTTTACTATGGGACCAACCCTGAATTCACGAAAAAAAAATCAGCTGACCCATACATTCATGTTCGCATAACTCGTCAAAATGTAGGAAGCAGCTGATTTTTTCCTGATTTCCGGTTTGGTCCCATAGTAAAAGTTGTTTACTATCATGAGTACAATCATGTGTTTAAGTATCGGTCACTTACCAGTCACTAGTTACCAGTAATATAAATAAAAAACAGTTGCCGAATGTATGTACGCACATCACTTCAGAACGTCTGCACCTATTTGGCGAGTTCTTTTTTTTTTTTGTTGTGTTTATAATTTGTCAGGACAAGGTTTATATGAAAGAAAATGTTTGAAACATTGTACGAAAAGTCAAAAATTTTGGTTAATAAAATCACTTTCAGAAAAGTGAGTGAGTGAGTGAGACAAAAGACAGTAGGGAAATCTTCAATAAAATATTGACAGATTTACGCTTAGATGGTCAGTTTCTTACAATGTTATATCTGTTACATCCAAAAAAAGAAATTTGTTGTTTTGTGAAAAAAGTACCTAGTCAAAAAGTTGTAGAGCGTTATATCCACCAGCAATAGTAGTTAATAGAACTCCGTGTGTTAAATCGTTGTGAAATTATTAGTTAATTGTCACTTTATTTCATTACATGTCATACTGTAAAGGGAAGATTTGGTCTCATTTTCTTCATTAGTGCATCCATGCAAAGCCAGGGCGGGGAGCTATTTTTTATTAAGAACTACGGAAAGCTCGATTAATGTCCAACTTCTTGTTCGCTCTTTCTATATCCATTTTGGATCTGATGAATTTTGCCCGCAATAAGAAAAATGAAAACAAAATTTAGTTACATATTTGCAGATGCTCGTTCCTAATTATATTTTTCATAAATACCGGTTTATCAAAATATAAATCAAAGTTTTCAACTTACAAAGTAGATGAGATTAGTTTGAGGATTGCCATGGTCTGCCAGTTCGGGGATAAGCTGCTGAGCGCTGCGAACACGAAGCCTATTGACATGGACAGAACCAGGGTCAGCCTTCTGCCCTTGGTGTCGGATACATAGCCCCATAACTGAGCTCCTGCCACCACGCCTGGAAGAAAAGTGAATCAGAATAAGAGTGTAATTGGTTACTTCAGGGCTTAGACTTAGTTTGGCTTAATGGCTACAATAAAGCAATGTTTCAAAACAGTCGCGCAACACAGCTGTCAGCAACATTAGATGTTGCTAGATGATGTTGTTGATGTTGGTCACCATGAATATGGAACAATAACACGTTGCCAGCAACATTGATTCCCGCATTACTAAAACATATTGCTGAAACAATGTCGCGCAACTCAGTTTACCAATAAATACGCGGCAAAAAGCTTAATTGATTTTCAAGATGGCGGAAAAACCAAGTAGTAAGTAAGAAATATAAAAATCATCACGTTACCGTACTATGCATTGTGATGCTTTTGCAAGAAGAAGTGTTCCGAGTTATGCATACATACCTACTTGATTGCAGATTGCATTTATCAACTGCAGATTGGAAGTCTCTAAATGAAATCCTGCAGGTTATTTTCTTACCAAGAAGAGGCATAGCAGTGAGCAGCGCCCTCTGTTGCAGCGTCAGTTCCAGGTCGCAGACGGCTGCAGCCACCACGAAGCTGGTGCCGAACATGTCCATACCCATCGCCTGCAGGGTCCAGCTGCATACTACCAGGAGACCGAAGTTGTATTTGCCGAAACCTGAGAAGTAAATGGGTGGTTTTTATTAGGCACCAATTGAAGAAAATAATCACGAAGAAATTATAGTAATTATTCAGCGAGAAACTGTACGTTTTGAATCTACTAAAGTAGATCCGCAATGGTAGCCAGCGAAATTCAAATTTTCTTGGGTTATTTGCAATTGCAGTGTCAGGTTGTGTCTTGATCAAAATATGATTCTCGACTATAACAAATATGTATTTACATAATTATAGCTATAAGAATCAATTAATACTACCCTCTAAGTTAAATTTGTTCTCTTTTGACCTGATTCCTGAAATCAGATCAAAAGAACAAATCTATCGCAAGAAAATTTGAGGTTCACGGGCCACTCCGGATCCACGTTAAGGATGCGCCAGACACCTACGGATCTAGCTAATTCTTCTGCAAGTAGACTCAGCAAAATATTAGGATGCCTTGTATCAAAGGCATTGCACCCCAATCAAAACTGGGGCTCTTATGATGTCTAGGTACTGGCCCACATAATTATTCCTCTGAGGGCCCATTTGCAAATGAACAAATTAGGTAGGTACTCACCAGTCATAGACAAAGCTTCTTCAACAGAAGCTGAGTACAACTTCTTCTTCCCCGTCTCCACCACTCCCACTTCTTTTGTAGTAGTCTTACACATTTTGGTGTCTGCAAACAAATTACGTGATTATACTAATTATAGTCCACATCTATCTCTGTTGTCACCAGCATTATGCATTAAAATGCAATGGCTTATGAATTCCCGCGTCAGCTGATAAGGGACTTGGAAACAGTAGTTAAACTACATTGATTCCAATTATAAATTATCTTCTGTAAACGAAATCAGGGAAGTGACGATTGATATATTACACATTGTAAACATGTCAACCGAAGTCAATAAACTATCTGCAGGTAAATTTTTTGAATTACAGATTTTCAAGAGAAGTAAACTGATTCTTAGATGGAAAACTTCTCAATTATTAATTTCACATTATATCATAACATCACGCCTTCTGTCCCCGAAGGGTTAGGCAAATATGTAGCTACCTATAGTACACCCACATTTCGCAAGTTATGTTTAAGGCGAATCAAAATAAATTGGGGGCTTTACGTAGCCATTTATTTCAGTATTACAACATGTATCGATTTAAATTTTGGATATCCATTATTTATTGACTATTTGATTAATACTCTGACTGAAGGATAACGCAATTGGGTTAAATTTCCTCGAATTTAATTCCGAAAAGTTTTTATTTAATTCTATAACCCTAAGTAATTTATTTGCAAAATTGCATTTCTAAATTCAAACTGTTCCATACCACTAGAGTATTATGTAATTGAAAACTCTGGCTGAAAATATTTTTGATTGACAGCTTAATTTATTTTTAAACAATTTTTATTTGGTTTGGCGCTTTTTTGTTTGTTTCACTTGGCGCTTTTGTTTGTTGTGTTGCGCTCTCTTTTTTCACATGGGGAAGTAATTGATTCTCTTTCTTATTCCCGCTCAGTTCACCTTTTACGTAATCACTTTAAGTCCAATGTAATAGGGGGCAAGCCTATTGGCATCAACCGGACACAAAACGTTTATTGGATTTTTCCATCTGAAATTTCTCAAAATTCCAGATGGAAAAATCCAATAAACACTTTGCCCGACCACTTTTTTCACATTATATTGTCAGTAATTTCCATTTCGAATATGAAATAACATAGAAAACATTCATTTGCGTATGATGCGAGGTAAAGTTTAGTATGTTACTAAATATAATAAAATACTAAATTGGAAAGAATGTTGTTCGTAAAAAAGATCAAGCATAATAAAAGAGAGTTTAAATGTATGCATTGGGATTTGGTAGATATACTAGGTATTTTTAAACTAAACATTTATATTATTTGATATGTTTCAACTCTCTGCTATTAAAATGTATTGAGGTTTGTATGTAAGTATATTGTAAGTAGCGCAGTGGCTGTGAGCGTTGGCGTCTGCACTACAAACAAGTCAAGAATTCGATTCCGGTACGAAAAAAAAAAATTCATGGTGCTTTTGGATTTGTTTCTACACAGTTTAAGTACACAGAAGAATCCCCCCCCACTGAGGATATTTGGAAGTCAGGTCTGGACAATGCTTAAATATGACGATAATGGATTAAGTACCTACAGACGCTAGCATAGCATCAAGCTACTACAATCTGTCAAATTTCTTTAATAGATCGCAAAAGTATTAGGTTTAAGGTTGATTGGGAAAATTTGACAGTTTCGGGTAGCTTGTCCTGCTGGCATCTGTACTTAATATTGAGGGAGTGAGCAACACAAAAAGAAGTCAGTACTGTCAAGGTACTTATATTTCTTACTACACTTACTCGTAGCTAATAATAGAAGATGTAGTGAGACGGAAATTTCTGGTAATTGGAATTATGGGCTCGGAAATGCTAGTTTGATTTCATTAGTGCTTAATACTGAGCCACATATAATCAAATTTACTCGGATCTTCTTCCTTAATAAGTAAAAGTTTGGCTTTCTTCCTATTTAACAAATAAAATTTTTCATTGTTTATAAAATCAATTATCTTCATAAATTTATTAAAAAAACATTATTGCCTCATGGGACTTAAACATAACTGGCATATGTATACCTATACCTAACCCTTTGGGGATTACAGGCGTGATGTTATGTGATTTATAAAAAAAAAAATGTTTTATTTAAATTAAATTTCCATTTAACATGTGCAGCCTTACCAAAAATTATCCAATATTAATTGTTACTAAATAAAATCTTTATCAGGTTCAGGTATGTAGTTTCTGCTGCGCGCACTCAGGTAGTCTGATGTAGGTAATAGGGTATCTCCGTATAACTGTTGCTCTTCATCTCCCGTCCTTATATATTGTGTTGTATACGTCACGATTTATCTCATTTCTTACTCCGTAGTCATCGTTACGGAGCGTTGGGAGGTGTAGTTATGTTTACGTTTGTTCTAGGCTGTTTGCGAGACAGTTAAGTATAGGCGTAGATAAATAGCGTGCGAGTGTCTATTTGGTATTTTGATCCTCGGCGACAGGTGACAGCTTCTGGGTTTTTTGTTTGCTTTCTATTTTGTGAAAGAAAAAATTGGCCTCTCGGACTTTTGAGAGAATTCAAATATCATTAAGGAGGCGCAGATATACTGGATGTTTTTTTTTACCGTCTTGAAAAAAATTGGGTAGGTACAATAGGAGAATGGAGTAGAAGCCTATGGTATCCTAGTTTTTCTTTTTTCTTTTTTCAATAGCTTAGACCCAAATTGCTCTATCAATATACACTACATTTGAAGTAAACTAGAACAATAAAACCAGAAATTTTGAAAAAGCTTTATATTCGGTTGGGGAAAAAGTCTTTTCGCATTATAGGTAGTATGTATGAACTTGTAATAAAATCTCTTTGGCTATACTATTTGTATCTGGCTGGTTTTGGTATCATTGAAAGTTTAAATTTTAAAGAACATAATTCCAAATTCAAATTAGGAAAATGTGTGATTTTCATTTGTTTTTCGTACCGTCAAGATGAGTGAATCTAATGAAGAAATTCGATACATTTTAAAATTTTACTACAAAAAAGGTAAAAATGCAACGCAATCCGCGAAAAAAATTTGCGATGTTTATGGACCTAGTGTAGTGTCTGTGAGAGTAGCACAAATTTGGTTTAAGCGTTTTCAATCCGGAAATTTTGATGTCAAAGATGCACGTCGCTCTGGTCGCCCTATTACGGATAAAAACTTTTTAGCAAAAAATAAAACCGACTTCCAAAACAAAACACTACAAAGTGAAAAATAACTTTAATTTCGGTAGTCGGTGTCTTGGGTTTTGTATTTTCGTTTTTTGCCTTTTTTTTCACTTTTTAGTTGTGGAACCTACCCCACACTAATTCGAATACATAATTGAGCACAATAATTGTAGGTATAGCCATGTAAATAACAGTGATAGGAAGTTATTAAAACACCATCACATCATCCACATAAAATAAGTGGGAAATATACGCATTATTGAAGCTAACTCAAAAACTTCCCAAGCAAAGTTAATAAAATTTATATGGGACCACCTCGGAAGTATACCCTATCAAACAAAAAAAGAATTTTCTAAATCGGTCCATGCGTCTTTGAGTAATCGCGTAACAAACATACAAAAAAAAAAAAAAAAAAACATACAGACGAATTGATAACCTCCTCCTTTTGGAAGTCGGTTAAAAATGGATGCCATTTTTGAAAAAGTGGAGCAAGATCGGCATATCAGTAGTTACGACGTAGCTGAAGAACTGGAAATTGACCACAAAACAGTTTAGGCGCATTTGAAAAAAACTGGGTACACAAAAAAGCTCGACATTTGGGTACCTCACGGGCTCACTGAAAGAAACCTAATGAACCGTGTACTCATTTGTGATTCTTTATTACGACGTAATGAAACCGAACCATTTTTGAAGAAGCTGATAACTGGTGATGAAAAGTGGATCACGTATGACAAGAACGTGCGAAAAAGGTCGTGGTCAAAGGCCGGTCAGGCTTCACAGACTGTGGCGAAACCCGGGCTAACTCGCAACAAGGTGATGCTGTGTGTGTGGTGGGATTGGAAGGGCATTATTCATTATGAGCTGTTACCACCAGGCAGGACCATCGATTCTGAACTCTACTGCGAACAACTGATGAGATTAAAGCAAGAAGTTGAGAGAAAGCGGCCGGAATTAATCAACAGAAGGGGTGTGGTTTTTCATCATGATAACGCTAGACCTCACACATCTTTAGCCACTCAGCAAAAATTAAGAGAGTTTGACTGGGAGGTGTTAATGCATCCGCCGTATAGTCCTGACCTTGCACCTTCAAATTTCCACGTGTTTCGGTCTCTTCAGAATTCTTTAGGCAGTGTCAGGTTAACATCACGAGAGGACTGCCAAAACCACTTGTCGCGGTATTTTGACCAGAAGTCCCAAAATTTCTATAGCAATGGGATCATGTCCCTACCTACAAGATGGCAAAAAGTTATCGAACAAAATGGTACCTACATACTTTAGTGAAATGTAAATAAACTATATTAAAAAATGTTTTGAATTTTCTTAAAAAATACGAAGAAACTTTTTCCCCAACCTATTAGATCGTTATAAAATATCGAAATTCAAATCATACGCACTACGCAGGGCGCGTAGTGCGTATGATTACAAATAAAAAAAACAAAAACTAAATATGCAATAGGCTTCTACTCCGTTCACCTATTATGCCCTATTTTTTTCAAGACGGTACTCGTAAAAAAATCACCCAGTATATCGCGGAGAGGCATATAGATGGTTTTGCGGCCATCATACGTACAAGAAGTGCCTCTCTGTTTGCTCGTCTTCGTGGTGGTACCAACACTATCTTGACTTTATTCGCAGATGGGAGTCTCCAATGCTGCGATATTGGATGAAACTCCACACTAAATGAAAACTTGTATGTCTACTAACACTAGTTCCTAAGGCCATTGTTACTAACACTATGGGCGTAGTCCGAAGTAAATGATATAATAATAATATAACAATAGCTTTGAGTGGTTAGCTTGCGTGTTCTGTGCTGAGGTGACTCAACGCGTCGCACGTCCACCCAGTAATAGGACTCGCCCATCAAGGAGCGTGGTTCTTTGACGCATTATTAATATACATAAAATAAAAGGCGTTAAATTAAAACACGTAGGTATAATAAAAGATAATTAAATAAATTATCTTTAAAAGTGGTGAAGGTTTCATAAAAATACGCTTGAAAGGTTTTGTGTGATTCTCAGTTTTTTATCCGCGTTAGACATAACTTTACGAATTAGTTACATTATGTAGATCATTAAGAGCCCCATGAAGCACGCGTAGTTCATACAAACGACATACCAAAATAATTTGTAAATCAAACATATTCTTACGGTAGTGTGTATTTTTTCCGATTGGATTACAGAATATCTAGGTTCCCAATCATATATTTTGAAAGGACACTGACTTGAAGACGAGATATGGGAATTTAAAATTTCTATAGAAAACTTATTTTTCTTATATTTCCTGTTCAAATCAATGTTCTTATTTAATATATATTTGAGAACCTAGATATTTTGTAATCCAATCGGAATAAATAAACACTACCTTTAGAATATGTTTGATTTACAAATTATTTTGGTATTTCGTTTGTATGAACTGCGCATGCTCCGGGGGCGTCTTAATATAATTGATTATAAAAAAATGTTCTAAATTAAACAATTTTTTTCTGAATCATTAACACTACCCGTTTAGACGTGATCTTCGATTTAAAATCATTAAAAGTCGGTTATCGTCACCTTAAGGAGCTCGTGGCTAAGTAATAACAGCCGCACGGGTCGATCCATCAGGTTAAGCTACGCTTGCCGGGGTTGGTCTGTGGATAGGTGACCATCTTTTCATACCGAGACTCCTCCGTGCCTCGGAAAGCACGTTAAGCCGTTGGTCCCGGCTGTCATTCGTGGATCTTTGGCAGTCGTTACGGGTCGTAAGAAGCTCGAAAGTCTGACAACCAGTCTTACCAAGGGGTATCGTATTACCCAGTAACTGGGTTGTGGAGATCAGATAGGCAGTCGCTCCATGTGAAATACTGGTATTCAGCTGCATCTGGTTAGACTTGAAGCCGACCCCAACATAGTTGGGAAAAGGCTAGGCAGATTGATATATCGTCACCTTAACATCCAGAAAAGAAAACATGCACCCTAATTGCGTAACACACGATCGATAGGACTCTGAATCATTTTGTTTGAAGCAAATTGCTAATCCATTGCTTCATATATTCGAAAATTTGGTCTTCTCAACACCGTAAATAACGCAATTAATATTGTTGAACTGTCAAAATGAAACCGATTCCAGTTGATAGTGTTTTATTTTATTTTATTTATTATGGGACAATAAACAGCTACAATATAAAAAGTATACAAGTAACAATAATATAGGCTAATAAGTAGTATTAACAATATTGCAGCCACTACATTATCCGAATGTTAACAAAATTAAAATATTGTAAAATGTGCCACTAGATTAGCATTACTCAGATATATAAAATAAAAAATAAATGATTATTAAAATACAATACAAGTAATTAATCATTAATATATATACACACATACATACATACACACATATATACCTAGTCTTGCCATAAATATTGTCACGAAGAATAAAAAAAAATATTGCTAATAATATTTATTACTTTTACAATGTGTTAGTTTAATACATAAATATAAAACAATTTAAAATATAAAAAAGCTTATTCGAAGTGGTCTCCATTGGCTGCAATACGTTGAGGCCAGTTATCAATAGAAGCACGCACTCTTTCCATGGGAAAATTCTTCACTGCCAATCGTATGGATTGTTTTAGGGACTCCAAATTATCATGGCGTTTAGAGCAAGCCGTACTCTCTAAAACTGACCATAAATCATAATCCAGTGGATTAAGATCGGGACTAGACGGCGGCCAGTCTTCAGCTCTGATGAAGTCCGAAACGTTCACTTCCAACCAAGACTGCGTGGACCGAGCTTTATGACCCGGCGCCGAGTCTTGTTGGAAGGACCATACTTGGTTATTGAACATGGTGTTGTTAAGGGGCTTAACTACCTTCTCAAGAATGGTATCTTGATACACTTGTGCCGATGTTTTGATACCTTTTTCACAAAAATATGGCTCAGTCACTCCTTCATAGCTAACTCCCCACCAAACCATCACTGAAGTCGGATAATGCCCACGTTGCACTCTGTTGACTAATTGCGAAGCTTCGTTAGAGCTTTGAGCATAATAATATGGTCATTTTGTTTGTTAAAATGTTGCTCAATTGTAAAGATTTTCTCATCCGTAAACAAAATTTTTCTTTTTCTCCCTTTGCGTACCGCTTCAGCAGTTGTTTCGATTTTACCACCCTATTCTTTTTAAATTATCAGTTAAAAAAATACCAGTGCGTCTCTTATAAGCTGCAAGTCCTAAGTCATCTTTTAAAATAAGCGACATGGTTCTGGGTGCTATCTTCATCTTCCGAGATAAAATCTTTTGCTTTCGGACAGGATTTCTGTGAATTCTTTCCCTTACTGCTTTGACCACCTTTTTCGTATGAAAACTACGTGGACGGCCTGTTACTTTACTTTATCTTTTCCTGTCACAGACAGAGGAGGTCTCATTGTACCTATTAATAGCCCGGTACACAAACATTTGACTAATACCAAGCGTATGGAGAGTTTAAAAATTGCATTTGGCTCCATACCAACTTTGTGTAACGCAATCACAGCGATTCGGTTCTCTTTATTACCCCACTCCATTTTAATATCGCAAAATATTGTACAATGTATTGGCGCCAAAATTAGAAAACTCAATGAACAATCGTATAAAAATGACAGATTCCAAATTCAAATGTAATATCTTTCTTATTTTTAATTGTAACAGTATTTATGGCCAGACTACTGCACATGTATATACTTAATATACATGTGCATACATACATACGTATTAAAAATTTGGGATTGCCCCTTATTATCACAAATAAAAATAAATAAATAAAGGAAATATATTAAATTTTGAATAAAGGACTCGCACTATTTCTTATTATTATTAGATAAAATTTTAAAAACATTGGACTTAAATGTCGATTTGGAACATACACAAATATTAATGTCAGTGAAGATGCAATTATACGATTCCACCATATGACGAACAGGGCAACGCAGTCCTGAATTAGTCCAACAGGTATTTACAGCGAACAATGTACCTGCACGAACACTACGCTTATATACAATGCGGGGGACCACATAACATAACTTACTCGTGAGATCAATGGAATCGAAGTGATTATGAACAATACCATGTAGTATGTTGGCTTCCAGAAACTTACGTCTAGATTCTAATGTTAACATTTGCTTAGTAATTGCGAATATGACAAACATCTTTTACAGCACCTATAGAAGAAGCCGTCAGCCCATCTCATGGTAAATGTATACCGTCGGCTATCGATAGTTGTCTATCGAGACGTAGTCGATCAAGTACGACGTTATCCAGCATATGGTTACGTTGGATGACGCGTACCTGATCCGACAGTGGTTGCACCGACACGTTGACAGCTGGCTCAAGCACCTGAAACAGAGAGAGCATCCGAGTACATGGCGCGAAGGAATTTACGCTGGACCTTCTCGATCATATCTATATATTTCTTATAAAACGGTTTCCAGATTGGGACCGCATATTCGAGCTGCGAGCGTACAAGCGTCTTGTATAAGTAAAGGTAGGTGGAGGGCCGTTTGAACTCGGTAGAAGATCTCATGACAAAACCATACATCTTAAATGAATTATTAACTATATTTTCTACGTGTTGATTAAGCGATAACTTATTGTCCAGTAGAACACCAAGATCTCTTACAACAGAGGTGCTGCTCAGCACGGCATTATTTAGCCTATAATTAAAATTTGTCATAAATTTTTTTGTGAAATGTATAGTGTAGTTTGTTGTCAAGACAGTATGCTGAGAGTCTATCTAAGTCGTCTGGAAACTTTAAACAGTCTTCTATAGTAGTAGTAGTTTTAAAGGCTTTCAAATCATCAGCATACATAAGAAATTTAGTACCTAAGTAGCATTTCCCAATGTCATTTATATAAATATTAAATAGGAGTGGTCCCAGAATTGAGCCCTGTGGGACACCAGAAGTTATGGACAGTGTATCAGACTGATGGCCACTCACAACAACTTTTTGCGTTCTATTTTTAATGTAGGATGAAAACCACCGGAGCAAGTTTCCCCGAATGCCATTATATGCAATTTTATTAAGTAAAATTAGGAGACAGATTGGAGGCTGACTGGTTTAAAGATTTAATTGAGGCATCAGTAGGTAACCAAGGTACCCAAGGGAACATAATATTAATATGCTTTTCTCTTTTTAGTCCTTCTTTTCATAAAGATTTCTTATACCACGAACCACTAAATCTACTAACTTAAATAAACTTTTAATAATGTTTTGATATAATTTACTTTTAAGAGAGCATCTTGGGAAAGTGCTCTCATAAATAATGTTTTAGACAAAAATAAACCGGTGCAACAAGAGTAATAAATATACAATGTGAAATTGAATTCATGGGCATCCTTTTAAGAGATCATTGAACTCATCGCGACAAAACAGCAGTTCCCTACATTTATGTTCGCATAACTCGTCAAAATGTAGGGAACAGCACATTTTTTTTCGCTGGTTGACCCCATAGTAAAAATTGTTCATAATGGTGTCTAGAATGACCCCTTAAGTTGTTAATCGGCAATCCGCCAATCCTTTGACGGACTGCTGCCCTTAGACACGAAAACATTGAAAAGTTTTCGTCAGTGAGCAGCATCCATATCTACTTTCCTTTCCAACTGGAATTGTAACTGAGTTTGAAGTACTTGCATCTCAGAGATTTATTGAGAAAAAGAAAACCTAAAAACAAACGTTACATCTACCGACCTCAATGGAAAATTCTGTAACCAAAAATTTCGTGCCACATTTTCTCTTAGGCCACCTGTCTTGGCAACACACAGATATTGTCAAACATGTCTATTTAAATACTGCAGTAATATTTACGACGTAGATAGCGCGTCGTTACGAGCTCACATGTTTGTTGCGCAAATATGCTCAGGCATCACGTCCGGGGGGGTCTGGTGCAAATCTGTGAGTAAACAGTAAATTCTACTTTGTTGTGCGTAACCGTAAGCTATTGTCCTATGTGCGCGAGCGTTGCGATACGAGGGCATCCAATCTCGGTATACCGAGATCTCGAAATACCGGGATCCCGAATGATTGTGTAGCATATGATAATTAGTCGATGTGCTAAAAAGTAATTAATTATATGTGGGAGTTGTCTAATAGTCTGTGACATTACCACTTTCACCTCTCTATAGAAGTTTCTAAAAGTCATGGTCTATAAATAGATCGGACGAGATAAGTCCGCCCTTTTTTCTACAATAGCCGCAGAAGCATATACAATAGTTCCCCAAAATTGGGTGAATACTCATAGTGTCCTTAGGAGAATCTATATTACTATAACTGTGTTTTCTTGTGTTCATTCTACATGATTATTCTAATCTTGTAAACCACAGTGATGCTAGTTTCCTCTCCTTTGACCCTTCCTTTGTCTTGGGGCTACGGACCTTGTCTGGTTTGGAAACTACGCACATCACAGAGGCTTACCGAATCTTCCTCGTCGCTCAAGGACACGCCCTTGCGTTGCTCCAGGGATCATAGCTTGGAGATCATAGCTTGAGCTCAACTAGTCCTATCGCACTACACCTCAAACACTGCGGCTTAGAATAAATCTGCACTCGCTTTACTGCACTGGCGGCCGCTGAGCACTACATCGGCGGCTACGGCTGACGGCGACCCTACAGACTTGACGATTCAGGCGCTCCGGCCTACCCCGGCAACTACGGCTGACAGCCGAACTAAGGCTGACCACGCCGAGCCACCGCAGCGCCAGCCAGACGGTAACCCAGGGCAGTAACATTCCTGCTAACAATTCTCCAGAAAGAACTTTAAGACTTGTAAACCCACTCCCTCTAATAATAAACTCTGTATAAGTGAACAATAGACTCATTTGCTCTACCCATGAATCCGCTATGCCACAATTGTCTACTCGCGCAAGGTGCGAGATTACGTGTGCGGCATCTGCGGGATTTGCGTGATTGGGGAGCAGCATATAAAGACGTCCTTCCTTAGGCGCTAGCGCATAAGGCACACTATTACTCCACTAGGAGTAACTAGTAGTAGGACTATTCCTCCTAGCGGAGTAATATTGGTAGTCGCATGAGGAGTGCTGAGCAGAACTCAAAGTGAGAACTGAGGTCGTGCTTGCGGCTAGCGTTTGTTCGGCAAGCCGTTGAGGGGAGCACGCGTGGGCGGCAGGGTAGCGTACCGGCCGCCATTGTTTATGTTTTGATTTGTGAAGTTGCATGCATCTAATTACGTGCGTGAATACTCGTGATTTTGAGAAATGACTTCGTATGAATCGGGAGGGTGCCCATGGAGGCAAGTATTCAACATTCATATTTAATGCCCCCAAGTGTATTCCGCCCACTGGTGTGAAGCTGAAAGGGCTTTACCTGCTGCCGGCTATGTAGCATCTCATACGTATTACATGCAGTCTGGCAGACGACACCAAAGACATGTTATGTGTTCTCCGAAAATATTTTCAGCAAAAAATGGCTTTAAGTTACTAATATTTCATATTAGCTGTTGTCCGCGACTTCGTCTACGATCCAGGATGAATAGTAGCCTATGTCCATCTCCAGATCATGGTCTACCAATGTACCAAACATCCAAATCACTTTAGCATTTATAATATTAGTTAGAATAGTTAGGAGGATGAAAAACCGGTCTATCGATACTATAGATTCACAAAATGTACTACGGTACGGTGTATGTGGTACTTTAATAATAATTAAAAAAAAAACTCTTAACACACTAATAAAGTTCCTACAATAATATAATTCAATCATGATTCGAAAGACACGTGGCGCCATCTATTATCATAAGAATATTATTGTAGGAATTATTAGTTTTCTTCGGGAACAATACTTTTTCGGAATGAAAAGTATCCTATGTCCGTTTCTGTACACGTGACAACGTATATGCAAAATTTCAGGATGATCGGTTCAGTGGTTTAGGTATGATAAGGTAACAAACAAACAAACTTACTTTCGCATTTTTTAATATTATTATATTATAGTTAGGATCAAAATTATTTCGAGCATCAAACTATATTGAAAGCCTATTACTAACATTTCATATTATGTTCTCGTAAATAAAAGTAATAAATGTCTCATCATGTTACATTGTCTTTAAAACACACTCACATAATATGGGTCTGTTTCACAGACTGCTTCTATAGCTAGGCTCACACAATAGAAAATGCGGCATTTATATCATATTATGTAGATGCGGGATCTTGCAAATACCGAGATCTCGCGAGATCAAAAATCATCGGCCCTGCAAATTCCGAGATTACAAAAACCTGCGGGATTGGATGCCCTAGATACGAGGGATCATAACAACGCCTACTATACGTGTGGTTCTTCATATCGAAATGAGAGGAAAGTATGCTTAATTTTATCGACGGAAAAAAATATTAAAAAAAAAAATAAACTTTTTATAGCTTTTTTGTTAATTCTTCTTCGCTGCTGTGACTCCTGTGTAAACAAAACGTTATAGCTTTTAAATTAAACGATCTATCACAATGAAACAAACTTACTACTCTGCAGAGCGGCTCATCCCACCGTCTCTGGGAAGATGGATTGTGGGGGTGGTCTTAATTCGGGCAAGCGACTCTCCAGATAGACATAGCCTCGGTGAAACAAGGCACATCAAAATTAACCAGTGTGGAGGCTAGGATTTCCTTGATTAATTTCTCATTGCCGTGGACCGAGGATATGAAAGCCGGTAAACTAATACTAGAAATTTTGCGGAATCCATATTTTAGTTTTTTCATTTTTATTTTTATTTGTAATGGGTTTGCTCTTGACTCTAGTCTAGGTCAGAGGTGACAGAGACAAAGTCGACGATGGAGTGAGCTTACCCAGAAGAAGGCACTCTCACTTTGAAAAGATTAGGGTTGTATGCTCGGAAACACAGACGCAGACGCAATTGTTTTAGGATGAGTTTTATGTAATTTAGCGTGAATAGATTTTGTTAATGAAAGTTAATCCAGCTACATTAGTGTATTAAATTTTAGATAGGTCCCTACTTTATATATATGTGTATGCCGTCAGTGGCAAAACAGGGCGTAGTGTATCCTTACATATTTTATTGTCAAACGTCTGTTTTTACACCCACCATTGTTTACAAAAAAAAATAAAAAATTTTGAATTTGACTTTTTTAATTCGTTAAATCTAAGTACTGCACTACCATATTCGGGAATCGATTTCGTTCTACTGCTTTTGCAATCAAAAATGTTTTGCAAAAAGGTGGTACAATTTCATGAATTTACAAAGGTTGTAAGTAAATTGCCTTGCCGTGATCAGTCAGCGTAGAAAAAAAAAAACCCGGCTGCAGCTAAAACGTTCAAAACAAGCACCAACTGGAAAAAAAGCGCGGGAAACTCCAAACTTGGCGGACGCGTCCTTTTTGTGTTAGAATTTATAATTTAAAAAACCTGTAATATACGATCAGTAGTCGTAGTTTTAGTGTCCTATTTTCTTTTAGTTATTGTTTAAATTTAGTGTAGTATATTTTCTTCGATAGTGGTAAGTCTTTTTTAACTTTTTGAGAACAAAATGAACGACCCGCCTGATCCGGGGGGCTTCGTCCCCCCGGCAGGCAATTTTGTAACTATAATATCAAATGAATCGGGCATGGATACCGATGGGTCGTCTTCGGTTCGTCACCTTAAAAGAAGCCGTGTACATATTTGCAAGCACTGCAATAAACGCCGCCGTACCCGCAAAAACCACGGTTCTGAGTCGTCGGGTTGTGGTTGCGTAGAATCATGTACTTTAGAACGTCCTGCATCAGAGCCTAACTGCTCCGAAATAATAGTATCCAACAAAGTTACTGATATTCCTGCTCCTTCCTTAGATGTTCCCACTCAGATAGGTCGAAAAACCTACGACAAAACCGACAGTACGCCTTTTGTTATTCATGTTCAAAAACAATTAATTTCACCAGATGATGGAACGTCGTTGCACCCGATTACATTTGGCAAATTTTTGAAACATAACGCCTTCCAGAATATAATCAACGGTAGCGTCAAAAAAATCGGGCGCAATAAAATATCACTATCTTTTTCCAATTTTCTGGACGCAAATTCCTTTATTACCCATAATAGTCTTCAGACATATAATTACAAAGCTTTTATACCAACTTTTAACGTCACTAGAATGGGTTGAGTACGTGGTGTTCCTGCGGAATGGTCTCCGGAGGAAGTTATTGATAATATAACAGTACCAATTGGTTGTGGTCCAATTTTAAAAGTCAGACGCCTTAATTTTAAAACCACTGTTGATGGTACAACCATTTGGAAACCATCCCAATCCATAGTTGTTACATTTGATGGGCAAGTTCTACCAAAAAGAATTTTTATGTGCTATAATGCTTTACCTGTAGATCTATATATTTTCCCTACTGTACAGTGTTTTAATTGCTGTCGTTTTGATCACACTAAAATTCAGTGCAGGTCCAAACCTCGTTGTTATAAATGTGGCCAAGGCCACACTGGGGACAGTTGTGAAAGAGAACAAGAAAGTGCATCTTGTTGCCTTTGCTCTGGTTTTCACTATGCTACTAATAAGTCTTGCCCAGAATTTTCTAGGCAAAAAATAATTAAAACATATATGGCACAAAGTTCAGTATCTTATGCTGAAGCAGCAAAAGTACATCCCGCAGTAACTAAATCGTATGCCGATACACTTCTATCTTCTCCTTCCAAAAACTTTGCACATACTCCATCAATCTCTTCGCCTAATAGAATGCCTACTTCAAGTAGTTATAAAAAGACTGTCTTCCTCAAACCACGCTCCCCTCCCAAATCTATACAAGGATATAATAAAGAAGCTCACAATGCCATTATTAACGATTTCAACATTCCCCGACCAGCTAATGGTTGTGCCTTTTCTAATAATCATAATAATGAAAAAAAAGACACAAATTTTTCTATAAACAATTTTCTTTCTGCACTACACAATCTTCTTTCTCAGTTCAACATTTCACCGTCCAACATTGCCCCATCTTTCAGTGTATCTCAATCCATTCATAATGGACAACACATCCAAAATAATCCAGTGGAACTGCCGCAGTCTAGTAAACAAAAAGAGTGATGTTATATATCTTTTAAACAAATATGAGCCATTTGCCTTTGCCTTAGCAGAGACGTGGCTCAAATCTAATCATATTTTTAAAATTAACGGTTATTTAACCATTAGAGAGGATAGATCTGATGGGTATGGTGGAGTAGCTATACTTATCAAGAATTCTGTCCCTTTTTCTATCATTACATTACCTCCTCACAGTGAGGAAATTTCAATTGTAGCTATTAAAGTGCATCACACTTGTCTTGTTTCTATTTACATTCCTCACCCTTCCTCTTCTATTCTTCAAGAGATAAATAATCTCTTTTCTTTTCTTCCAAAGCCTTTCTTAATATTGGGGGACTTTAATTGCCATCACCAATCATGGGGTTGTTCAACTTCTAATTGTTATGGCGATGAATTACTAGATATAATAGACTTACATAACTTATGCATCTTGAACTCTGGAGCTGCCACACGTCGTTCAGATCCCAATCAGAACCAAAGTGCAATTGACCTTTCTATCTGTTCTCCAAACTTAGCCTCTTCATTAACTTGGCATACTCTATCCTCTACTTATGGTAGTGATCATTTTCCAATAGTTATTTCTTATCCTCTTTCCAAACCAAATGCACCATTAAGAAGATCAAACTTAAAACATAAACTACCCAATAGAAATAATAATAAAGACTGGGACAAATTTAGGAATATTGTTGACAGTAAGGTTTGCTCCTTGCCTGTCATTTCTAATGGCAATGAAAATAGTTGTGCTGAAGCTTTGGCACTCATATTAATCGCAGCGGCAGATGAAGTTTTTCCTGTAAAAAATAACAATATTAGTACAATTCCCTCGCCTCCGTGGTGGGACCAGGAGTGCACAGAATTGATTAATAAACGTAAAGAGGCTGAATACAATTATAACCTTGATGTGTCTGATATTAATTTTGAAATCGTTACTAACTTAATTAATGAAACTTACAAACCTTTTAAGAAGAAAAAATTTGAATCTTGGCGTAACTTTTGCTCATCAATTTCACCAAATACTCACCCCACGATTATCTGGCGCAATATTCGTAGATTTAGGTCCATTTATAATAACCCTTCTCTTATCCCTGACACTTTAGCCAGTAAATTTTTAGATAAATTAGCACCAGCTTGGGTTTCAGAGGTTATTAACCTTTCTCTCGTATCCAATAACCAAGACACTCAACATACGACGCTAGATCTTCCATTCAATCTCACTGAATTAAAGGGTGTTATTCATAAGACTAAGGATTCTGCACCAGGCTTTGACGGCATCCCGTATTCCTTTTTTGCTAATTTAAATGATGATGTCCTCAGTTATTATTTAGAGCTTGTTAATTCTATCATGATTACAGGAAACATCCCTGTGGAATGGAAACGTCAAATGGTGTTGCCATTTCTTAAACCGAATAAAACCCCATCTGATGTTTCTTCATACCGTCCCATAGTGTTGTCTTCAATTCTAATGAAATTAGCGGAACACTTAATTAAAAATCGCCTGGAATGGTATGTTGAAAGTAAGGGTCTTTTGGCAGAATCACAATATGGTTTTAGAAAAGGTAAAAGTACAACTGACTGTTTAAGTATTTTAACATCGGATATTCGATTATCCTTCTCTAATAACCATTCCACTATTGCAGTTTTCCTTGATATTGATGCAGCTTATGATAATGTTGTATTATCAGTTTTACAAAATAAATTAAAAGCCTTACAAGTTCCATTGAATTTGTCGAATTTCATTATTAATATTCTGACTGAACGATCTGTTAACATGATAATAGGAGATCATGAGGTATCCCATCTTGCTTGGAGAGGCCTCCCGCAGGGTTCTGTGCTCAGTCTCCTCTTATACAATATTTACACTTTCGATTTAGACTCGTCCTTAATTACTAACAATGTTAAGGTTCTTCAATATGCCGACGACGTATTATTATATTCTTCAAGCCAATCTGTTGAACAAGCCAGCTGTGCTATCAATTCTGCTTTATCTACTCTGGAGTCATGGTTACATCTAAACGGTTTGGATTTATCCACGTCTAAATGCGCGGCTGTTTTATTCACTCGGAAAAGAAATATTCCCTTGGTAAACCTCTTTTATAAGGAAATACCTATTCCAGTTACAGATAAAGTTACAGATAAAGATATCTTGGTATAATACTTGACTGTAAATTAAGTGGTGTTCCTCATTGTGATTATATCGTTAACAAATGTGAAAATCACCTAAACATGCTTAGATGCCTCTCTGGTGTATGGTGGGGTGCATATCCATTTTCTTTGAAACTTGTTTACAACGCAATTATCAGAAGCACTCTAGATTATGGATTGTTCGTTCTAGAGCCTGGTAGTGTTATGGCTTTTAAAAAATTGGATCGCATCCAGTCTAAAGCATTACGCATTATTTCGGGTGCCATGAAGTCTAGTCCCATTAATGCACTCCAAATTGAATGTGGGGAAGCTCCTTTATATCTTAGAAGACAATTCCTATCTGACAAATATTTGTTCCGGATTCTTCAGCTCTCAACTCATCCCCTCATTCCTAAACTAGACTCTTTAGTGTTACAGATTGAATCGTCAGATTACTGGTCCCATAAACGTGCTCCTTGTTTAGTTGTAAGCTATAAAAAATTCCTTTCACTTTCTTCTCCAATTCACCATTCCAATAAACTTCCCCTGTTTAACAGTAGTTATGAGAGTCTACAATTCAGCCCTATCATTAAATATAACTGTAAGTAAATCAGATCCCGATTGTCATATAAGTTTTAATAATTTTCTGGCTGAACACTCGGAGTATCACTACATATTTACTGATGCTGCCAAGCGTTCGCCGACGGGTTGTGTTGGGATAGGTACTTACCATTCTCAATACAACATTGTCCAAAAAATAAAACTGCCTCCAGAGACTTCAGTTTTTACGGGGGAATGTTTCGGTATTTTAAAAGCCATAGAATATACTCGTGTTCTTAAGCTCAAAAAAACAATAATTTTTACCGATTCTCAAAGTGCTCTTGTAGCCATCAATAAATCCCCTTTTGAACACAAATCACAGTTCCCAATCATTTATTTAAAAAGAGTTTTTGCGTTCAGAACCATTTCGGAAGGTAATACTTTGCAATTTGCATGGATTCCGGCCCATTCTGGAATCCATGGCAATGAAGTTGCTGACACACTTGCCGGTGATGCGGTGCAGTATGGGGATTTAGTTCCTTATACTAATTTTAGTAGTGACCTTGTGATGTTACCTAAGACTTTTCTTCGGGACACCTGGAAGGTAGCTTGGGATATCGGAAGTAAATTAAAGGGCCGTTATTTTTCAATTATTCAGCCCGACGTTCCGGAAAAACCGTGGTTTGGCAGGGCGAAGTTTGGCAAGGTGGAGACCTCCGTTTTAATACGTATGAGACTGGGTCATGTTTGTTCTCCAGCCCATCTTGCCAAACTTCATATCATCGACGACCCCATCTGCTCGTGTGGTACAGACGTAGGCGACCTTAACCACATTTTTTTCTCCTGTCCCTTATATGACCGTTCTTCTTTTCTCAGTAACCTCTTGTCCCTCCGTATTCCTTTTCCTACCTCAATACTTTCTTTACTTTGTACAAATAGCTTTCCTGTATATAAATGTATAGTATCATTCATCACTCTAAATAATATTAAGTTGTAAATTTTCCTCATTGTAATTTGCTCATTATTTACTATCTTCACCTTTATAAATATACTGATCATATATCCGTCCTATCCTAAATCAATTATTCATACTAATATTTTCGTTTCCCTAACTTTGAAATAATTATAAACTTGACATTGGCTAAATGCACAAACCGTGCGAAGCCAAAAAGAAAACAAAAAAAAACGCACCAACTGCATCAGAGTGCTTGAAAAAGTGATCTTGTTTTGAACTTTACACTTAGTGCCTGCGTAATTTGTCGTAAGATTTAGTTACGACTTTACGACAAATTATGTAGGTTTAATTTAGTTAGAACAGTATCGGAAATTTTCGCATCGCATCACATGAATTTATCTCGCATACACTATGGCCGACGTATCTTGGCGAGTCTGAACACAGGCTCTCCGAACTTCCGCGCATGTTCTCTCACTCACACTCGCCTCATGTCACCATTTGGTTCCTAAAAAATGTTACTGCGCAGCCTTCTGCGCGAAGTTCGGACTCACCAAGATACGTCGGCCGCATTGTACAGACGCCAGCAGGTCAACCTACCCGAAACTGTCAGATTTTCCCAATCAACTTTGAACCTAAAGTCGAAAATCTATTAAAGAAATCTGACAGATTGTAGTAGCTTGATGTGCTGGCGTCTGTACACAAAACTATTGTTTGTGTCACTGAACTTAGGAAGGAGGGGAAAATGGTGCGCAGTTAGTAAATTATACCTAAGTATGTAATGATATGTTTTGTTTTTAAAACATTTCTGTTGATGAGATGTTCTGTTGTTTTATTTGTATAATCTTTAGCGGTCATTGCAAAAGAAGGTTTATCTGCAAAACCACGCCAGGTTTAAACCAACCATACCGGTACATAGGTACGCCGTGACCGTTGACGTCACTGAAATACTATTTTCAGCCATGTTTCAGGATCATTTTACAGGAACCAATAGATTTCAGCTTTAACTGGATCCACTAAATGGTGGTGATAATATTATATTCATTGTAATATTTTTTAGATTTCTCTCTGATGGTAGAAATTGTGTGAACTAACCACATTTTGTACAGTTTGACCGATACCGCTGTACCGCACCTTAGGTATGTTTGTGGCGAGACTGGGGGGCAGTGCAGGCCGCTCATTCGTCAACGCTCACGGAGCTCCGCCGCTCGTTTGTCAACGCTCACGTCATTGCGCCCCCCGCCTCGCCGCTCATTCCTAAGGCGCGGTACAGCGGTATTGGTCAAACTATAGTTAGCAGCAGCTAGCTCGCGATCAAGACTTATGGAATGACAAGTCGTGTGCCCGATAGGATTTCCCATCGACAAAAATGACGAACTTCCATACAAACTTTCATATTATCTTAGGGGAATGAGTTTTCAAAAATCATTCCGTAGTGCTCACCTTCGTTATAAAGGGTGTATCAGAAAGGAGTGGTCAAAGGAGATTGTTCATTTTGAGCTAAATATATGAAAGTGCGCCGGCCAACCAAAAAAAAAGTTATATTCCGTTAGAACATGATATTCTCTTCACTGTTCACTATGGGACCAAATCTGTAGGGTTATTCCCTGCGCTGTTATACGAGTTTCTCTATACTGATTTCAGTATGTACCTATTAGTTAAAAGAATAATAGTAAAAAATAGAAATAAATAGAGAAAAAAGTAAGTTCAAAAACTAAAACCCGACTACTGAAAAGCTCTAAAAAGTATGAAACGAGAAAATATTATTGTGCAAAATTTGAAAATCAAAATAAATCAAATCAAATCAAAAGTCATTTATTCAAACTAGGCTGAGAATCAGCACTTTTTGAACGTCAAAATTACATAAGACAGTCCCCTAAAACGCCCGCCCTTCACCACTTCCTAGTGATTTAGCTGGGGAGAAGAAGTTACGCAACAAACTCCCCAGCAGCACAGCTGTCTGTTCAGTTAAAAAAATTGAATCTATACAACACTGCGCATAATAATTTAGGTACATTACGCAACACAAAACATTAAATTAAATTATTTGATATAAGTAAGCTAGCATACGCCAATATACAAAAAAAAAAAAATATCGAAAACTATACTCAAACAAAAATAAAAATACAAAACCTTATACCTATGTAAAGGCCTCCAGTAATAAAGGATGGGTCCACTTACATATATGAAGATTGTATATGAAGCTGAAACTCGAAGTCACAAATGATAAACTAGGACCATCGAAGTAAAATAAACAAAGTTAATTACTAATAACAAAACAAAACCAAGGACAGCAAGACGACCAGTCACCACAAGCAGCACCCATTCACGAGCATAACGCAGAGTTCAGCCATCACCCCCCTCGCCATATTTGAGGGAAGGAGGCAACCCGACCCCCGACGCTACCGCAAGCAGTGACATCTAAGGGAGCATGACGAACTTGCTGCCGGTTGCTCCGGCAAGAATAATATGATCAATTGCCGAGGTCACTAGCTAACCACATATTGCAATACCACTCATAAAAAAAAACATTGTAATGAGTAGATTATGTCAATGATAAATAAAAATAAAATTAAAATAAATTGACTTTCACAGTCAAAGAAAATAAATGATTATATGAACTCATATAACCTGTCAGAAGATAAACTAATTCTGGAGAAAGAACATAAACACTGTCTTGAGTTAATCACAGCGACCAACTATTCTTATCGTTTAAATAGTCGTTGATAGAATAGTATGCCTTCGAACAAAGGTTAGATTTTACTTTAGCTTTAAACGCATTGAAGGGCAAATCTAGCAAAGAAGAGGGTAACTTGTTATAAAAGGATTATACCAAGCCCAACAAATGAGTTATGAACCTTATGAAGCCGGTGAAACGGAGCACGTAATTTGTCCTTATTTCTGGTGTTAACATTGTGGATATCACTGTTTTTAGTGTATAAATGTATATTTTGTCTAATATTATTATAAGATGTTGGCGAAGATGAATTGTGATGCCACCGTGAGAATACCAATATGTTTAAAAAATCTCTCAGATAAACTCTAGCACCTAGCTCGTAAATTGCTCGAACGTTTTTGAAGCACAAATATATATATTGAATGTCAGCGGCTTTGCCCCAGAGCAGAACACCGTAGGACATAACGCTACGAAAATAACTAAAATAGACTAACCGAGCTGTATCAACGTCAGTGTATTGTCTTACTTTCCTGACGGCGTAAGCGGCTGTACTGAGCCTTCCCGCTAGGCTTGATATATGAGGGCCCCACTGACGTTTGGCATCTACTGTTATGCCCAGAAAAACTGCCGAGTCTACAGTTTTAAGCACTTTTTTATCTAAGACCATGTTGGGTCCTAGATTTCTAGCATTGAAGAATCTAGACCCAGCAGTTTAGGCTATGCGTTGTGAAAAGTAGATACCGGACAGGATCAATCATTAATAAAGATTATCACGAATAGTGTACAAAGGATTAGCCAAACATCCTGGTGTGTCGTACGTATTGAGAGTAGTGTAATACTGCTTATTTCCTTTTAAATGTGTAAACTCGCTGTTTACAAATTACGCCATTGACTGGCGTTGACAATTAAGGCTGTGAAGTTCTTACGAGGTGGAGCGAGCGCGATGGATTTTATGCGGAGTTCGAATTTGGTTGAAATTTAGCACATGGGTAGACCATCCTGGATCGCAGACGAAGCAGCGGGCAAAGGCTGTTCGATAAGAACATGTAACTTTTGTATAAATACAAAAATTTAAAACTTTAATAATATCTGCTCCTTAAAAAAAGTGAATCTATTTGGTAGAACTGCGTTATATTGCTATAACAGAAAAATCCAAGCATGAAGAACAAATCTCATAGTTTTGAGGCTTTCTGAAATTCCATCTCTGATTTCAGACAGCACCCTGCAAAAGGCTTTACCCTTAAACCCTTTTATTGTATTGTTCCACTGCGCGGCAATTCAGTTCCCTTTTTCCACTCCTCCTGACCTTCTCATCAAGTAAATAACTGTATTTAAATGCACAAATGGGGCTGATATTTCAACAGTCAGAATTTTTTTCTCAGGAATAAATATTGCGGTTTGATAGCTATTGAATAGAAAATATGTCAAACTGTTATTGTTCAGATAACAGTTATCTGACTATTGGAAAATCAGTTCTTACCTTATGGCTAGCTGTTCGAAATGCTTTCACCTTAGGCGTATCTGTTCGTAATGCTTTCACCTTAGGCGTATCTGTAAGAAATGCTTTTACCTTATGCCTAGCTATCCGAAATGCTTTTACCTTAGGCGTAGCTGTCCGAAATGCTTTTACCTCAGGCGTAGCTGTCCGAAATACTTTTACCTTAGGCGTAGCTGTCCAAAATGGTTTTACCTTATGCCTGCCTATCCGAAATGCTTTTACCTTAGGCGTAGCTGTCCGAAATGCTTTAACCTCAGGCGTAGCTGTCCGAAATACTTTTACCTTATGCCTAGCTGTCCGAAATGCTTTTACCTTAGGCGTAGCTGTCCGAAATACTTTTAACTTATGCCTAGCTGTCCGAAATGCTTTTACCTTAGGCGTAGCTGTCCGAAATACTTTTACCTTATGCCTAGCTGTCCGAAATGCTTTTACCTTAGGCGTAGCTGTCCGAAATACTTTTAGCTTATGCCTAGCTGTCTTTCATTCATTTTGTAGAATACCTTTATCGTTTAGTGGGGCTAGTGGCTAAGTACTAACAGCCGCACGGGTCGGTCAACCAGGTTAAGATACGCTTGCCGCGGTTGATTCATCTTTATATACCAACACCCCTTCGTGCCTCGTAAAGGACGTTAAGCCGTTGGTCCCGGCTGTCATTTATGGATCTTTGACAGTCGTTACGGGTCATCAGAAGCCCGGAAGTCTGACAACCAGTCTTACCAAGGGGTATCGTATTACCCAGTAACTGGTATGTGGAGGTCAGATAGGCAGTCGCTCAATGTAAAATACTGGTATTCCGCTGCACTCGATTAGACTTTAAGCTGACCCCAACATAGCTAGTTGGGCAAAGGCTAGGCAGATGATGACCTTTTATCATTTACCTTAATTTGGGCAAGCGGCATCGCCTTCAAAGCGTTTCGTATTTCTACATTTACGTAGCTTGGGGCAAGCGGCATCGCTTTCAAAGCGTTTCGTATTTCTACGTTTACATAGCTTGGGGCAAGCGGCATCGCTTTCAAAGCGTTTCGTATTTCTACGTTTACATAGCTCGGGGCACGCGGCATCGCTTTCAAATCGTGTCGTATTTCTACGTTTACATAGCTTGGGGCAAGCGGCATCGCTTTCAAAGAGTTTCGTATTTATACAACTTTCATCAGGATTGACATAAAATCAAAATCAAAAGTAATTCACTCAAACTAGGCTGAGAATCAGCACTCTTCGAACGTCAAAATTACATAAGACAATCCTCCAAAACACCCGCGCTAGGATCATCAAATATTTAAACTCCACCAGTGCACCTCCTGCGCTATGCCTAAGCAAAATTTGTTTGGTTGCCAGCGACGTCTGTTGGTATTAAAACGAAGCTAATGTCATCGATCGTTGTCCTTAGTTCCATAACGGCAGTAGAGATGGCGTTAGGTCCAATTCTTTCAATATAAGTTTTGACAATTAATATTCTGCTATTAATTGTTTGATAATTAATTAATAATTATCCCAAAGATTGCTTCCTTGCAACGTCACAACGTTTCTGGAGGATCTTCTAACGGAATTACCTGGCTGAATTATAAAACAAACCCAATAGTACAATACGGGTTCTGAATACCGGATTTGTTCAATACCTACCGGCATTAATACCGTATAGAAAATTTCCAATACCGGGATCCCGGGGTATTGGAAATTTTAGATTCTTCGATTTTAGATTATTTTACTTGAAATAGTGTTTTTTTTATTTATTTATTAAATCCTACTAATATTATAAATGTGAAAGTTTGTGAAGATGTTTGTATGTTTGTAACTCAATCACGCCAGAACGGCTAAACGAATATGGATGAACTTTAGCACAGAGATAAATTATAGTCTGGAATAGCACATAGGCTACTTTTTATTCCCCGTTCCCTTGGGATAATTTCCAACATCCACGTGGGCGAAGCCGCTGGCAATAGCTAGTAACTAATAAGTTTCACTACAAAACAATAAAACGGCGTCTTTTAAATATTAAATCCCTTTTTTACTTTAAGTTTCAAACAAAAATAAGTCTCTCTTTATGGTCAACCTGACACCTGATCAGTATGAGAAAACTAGATGAAACGTTTGAATTTGAATTATTAGTATCTAATTAAGTTATTACAATTTAGCGAGATATTTATCTTTGTTTAATAAACCACGCAGTTTTTAAAACTTACCCAGATAAAAAAATTGCTTGAAAATATAATATAATGTGCAACAGAACGAAATTGTGTCACTGTAGTTTTTAGGGAAAACAAAATAAAATCTCCAATATCAGGATCCCGGTATTGCACATTTCAATACCGGTATTGGAAAATGACAAAAAATGTCCGGGATCCGTTATTGGAAGCCCTGAGTGCAACTGTCAGAATTGTGGGACTGTAGAACACATAGATTTAGTATATCTGTGGTAGAACATGATGCATTAAGATACCGTTTAATGTAAAGTGCTACAAAAATCTGTTGGCGCCTGAATGTCATTGACGGGGGGGCGTTGTTGGTGAAAATTTGTGCAAGATCAATGAATGACAGCCGGGACAAGCTCTTGAGCTGATAGATAAGATGACAAATTGTAAGTGTCACTCTCAAACCTCTGAAATTTACCTAAAGCCGCGGTCTCACCAGCGAGTCGAGGCGTGTCGCGGCCCTTGCCGAGCATTCCCACCACAGGCCTCATCGGATCGACGGCTCCCACGGTGGCCTGGCGCGTTCTGGCCTGTGAGAAAGCAGTCGTGGGACCGCAGCATAAGTGATACTACTTTTTAAATGAAGTGTTATTCAAGTGCTGGTACACAATGTAAGTTAAAAATAAATACCTAATTACAATTAATAACCACGAGAGTTTGTGTCGTTTTCGTGAATTATATCAATAACATACTTATTATAAATTTATGTTTCAATAGAACTCTGCTTATTTATTTTGTCTGTGGTCTTTCCATTATTAACAACTAGCGACCTGTCCCTGCTTCGCACGGTTTTAACGAAATGACAAAACATCGATATTTCTTTAAGTAACTTGAATAAATTCTCAAAATTATAGTGAAAACCGCATCAAAATCTGTATCCGTCACACAGACAGACACGAAAAGTTACTAAAATTTATAACATTTTTTTATTATTTATACATTCAAATGAAATTGCCAAAACTGGTCGTAACACTAAGATAGTCAAGCGTGTCACAAATACAACTAAAATTACTCACCCTCCCACGAAGTTACTTTCCTCTTCGGAAACCCCTTCTCAATCTCTTAACGATGGCACATAAATTTTATGTAAATATAAGCAAAGATCTTGCTAATCGTATTCGAAATATACAGGATAGCTGCTCTCCTCATTCCCAGTTCAAATTCGTACTCTTGGAAACAGATCCGGATGAGATAACTTATATTATTGTATCTCTAAAGGCCAATGCTGCAGTAGGCTCTGATGGTATTTCTACAACCATTATAAAAAGGTACTCTGCAATCCTCACACCCGTACTTTGCCATATCTTCAACCTATGGTATCTTTCCATTTTCGTTCGGCCGCGCTCCTGTTACTAATTATCGCCCTATTGTGGTGCTCCCTGGCCTATCCAAGATCTTAGAACGACTCATTAATAACAGGCTTACCTTGAAAACAATAATTTATTGTCAACCAACCAATTTGGGTTCAAAAAGAAAAATCAACTTCTAACGCAGCCTTGAAACTAATAAGTGGAATCGTTGACAAAAATTTCTCACAGTGTTCATTGATTTTGCAAGGGCATTTGATACCTTTCCTCTCCCGTGCTTTCTATCTAAACCAGAATGTTTCTAATGTCGTACGTGGTATACAATTCCAGCTTTTTATTTCATATCTCTCAGACTGTAGGCAGAAAGTCAAAATCGACGGTTGCCATAGTGACTGCTGCCTATTTCGTATGGAGTGCCTCAAGGCAGTGTTTTAGGCTCTACTTTGTTCCTGGTGTTTATAAATGACCTGTGCAACATGCTCGTGAGCTCTGGTAACATTGTCTTTTTTGCCGAAGATACTAAAATTACCTTTTCTGATGAATCCTGGGCTAAACTGCAAGCAACTGCTCAAACTGGATTTGATTTGATATACAGATGGCTTATTTCTCACTCACGCTAAACACAAATAAAACTAAATCCATAACATTCTCTCTAAGCTCCGCCACCCAACCCTTGACACCCATTACTCTAAAAGCTCACACCTGCCAAAACAATTCGGCCCGTTGCAACTATCCTACAATTTCTTCTACTGACACAACGAAATACCTTGGTATCATCCTAGATAAACACCTTAACTTCAAAGCACATATCACCCATCTTACTGCTTGAGTTCGCAAACTCATATATTATATATTTTTAAAACCCTCAGACACATTGGCAATACTTATGTAATACGCACCGTGTATCCACCATGTGTCAGTCAGTCATCTCGTACTATATTAGTAGTTGGGATGGAGCTGCGAAAACTACACTCAAACCTCTTTACAGTTGCTACTTTCCGGCCAATGCTCTACCCAACCCTTGATCTGTAATCTGATATCAACATTTTATTGAAACAACACTCACAAACTCAAACTCAATCCTCACTTCGACGGTAGAACGAAATTTGCAAAGTACCCTTCACACGCTTTGCTTTTACTAAACGTTTCTTTTACTACCTTGGACCATTTCTATATAACAGAATAAACAAAACTATCCCTGTACATCAAACTTCTAACGAAATGTGTAAAATACAGATCACACTCTTTCTAACCAGTTTAAATTACAACGACACTGAATATCTGCTTACTTCACTATCGTAGTGACTTCTCTAACACTCTGTATCTAAACTCAACCTCTTTCCCTTCCGTTTACACGCACACCACACCTACATCACAAAACACAGCCACACACACACATACTAACACTTCACACACTCACACACTTAGTATAAGATAACATAAGTTTGCACCTTATAGTCCTAAGCAGTCTCAAAAAATTTGTATTCCTTCAGTGGGAACCTGGGCTGGCGAACCTTAATACAGGTTACCATGTAACCTAGCTAGGACGCCAGATTCAACTCTGTTAATCTCTCTGATGTATCCCTAAATTGCAAAATTATATTTATTGTAAGAGACTGTACCTGTACTGTTTTTTGAAATAAATAAATTATTATTATTATTCCCATGGGTTTAGATAAAGGTGGCGAGGGCGTAATGATATCAGAGATTTGTTGCAGTAACCATATTAAGCGAAGATAGGGCAGCAGTCGCTGCGTGTTTGCAAAAAAGATATGAATAGGATGTAGAACCATTGAGCCGCAGTTTAAAAGTAAAATCGACAAAAGTAAGTGATTCAAAATGAACTAGTAGGTACACATTCGTAATAGCACAGGCGACCACCCTTGAATACCCTTACCTTACCACGTGAAATACCCTTAGTGATAAGTTTATTTCTGAAAGTAGGTTTGTTTCACGGAACAGAATAAACAGGTTTTTATAAACGCAACACGTCAATCATATTTTAAAAATTAGCTGATTTTATCGTTTCCTATACGAATACTCTGAGAAGAAAGGCTGAAACAAACTGAGAGGTCACAGTCTCTTTTAAGTCCAGGCGTCATAATCTTGGTCAGATCATTTGAGGATCATGTAGATTGGTGTCTGAAATGGTCTTTTGAGGAAAGAACCACACAGATTGATCCAGTCAGTGCACGCATTTTATCAGTAATCGTGCAGCTCAACTCAGAACTCAACGATTCGACGAACAATACCAAAGAAAGGACATTTAGGTAGGCTGCTGAACGTCGAAAAAAAAAAAGAATGACCCAGATTTACAATAACAGAATAAATAAAATAGTAATCAGGGACTGTAGGTTGAACGAACTACGTATCTTATTACTGTCTCGTCTCAAAAGACAAAAGATAGCATTTGAGAAAACTAGCTGATATGTCGTTATTGTTTACGAGAACCAGATGACTTGACTGAACTTTATTATCTAACTGTTGGCTTCCGCATTCAATTCAGCCTATCTCAGTCTATCGCTGGACAGAGGTATGTCCTAAGATGCGTCACAACATACGGTTCTCAGTTTCCGTATCATTACAACTAAAACGCATTTCTCACTACGTAAGCTCGTTGATTAACACCATATCGCTGGGTTTGGGGACAGCCCAAGTAACGTCTGCCTATTTACTTGAAACTCTAACCTTTTTGCTATAACCGCTGCTTTATAATTAGCACCTTCCAATGTGTCATCGACAGAAAATCCCTGCCTATTGTTAGTGTGTTTGAGCACTTTGAGCCAAACAGACAAGTCTTGGAAATGATTTGCCGCGAATGGTTGTACTAGGGCAGCATAAAACTGACTTGTGAGTCTTGCTGAAATATAGTCTTAATACAGAGATATTAATTGTGCTTTCATTGACATTATTATACTTGAGCTTTTGATCAAGACGAAGTGAAAATCGTAACTTCCGTTCAGAAGTTACGATTTGATTTTAATGGAGTTACCGGAACTACTGCGCTAGGAGAGTGATTTATGGTCATATAGACAGAAAGTGACTTTTTGGAGATCATTTAATCCAGATATTATGTTATGCTTCTTTTACAAACTAAACAAGTGAAAAGTCATTTCCGAGTCACGAGTTCCAATTGTGCTCGTTGCTCACGTGTGTGATATTTATGTGCAACGGCCAGTCCTAACGTCGGCCCTCTAGTGTGAACGGATACCGTAATACCGTGGTATTTGTGGGATAAGCAGTAGGTATCGACCTGGGTCTACGTTTCTGACTTTGAACGTGGATATCCCATTATCGTCATAATTAACGCCTTTGGTGACAATTGGTGATATTTGCGGTTATAACACTATTGTGAGTATTAGTTTTTATTGATTATTTCTCAATGTAACCTCGCACCTCATTGAGGTTTTGTGTTCTGGTAATAGATATCAAGGTGCTGAAATTTCCAGAAACCAACATTCTTGACCTACTAGTTATGATGTCTTCGGCTTTGCTAGTCATCAGAGAGCTCACGAAAGGAAAGAAAATTAGTCTGGGTCGCGGTCGCCGGATACGGTGATTTATTTGGCTATTTTAGAGAGTGTCTGGTAATTAGTGACCGATACTTAAACACATTATTGTACTCATGATAACAAACAACTTTTACTATGGGAACAAAACTGAAATCGCGAAAAAAAAATCAGCTGCTCCCTATACGTTGATTGACGAGTTATGCGAACATGAATGTATGTATGGGACATCTGATTTTTTTCGCGAATTCAGGTTTGGTCCCACAGTAAAAGTGGTTTGTTATCATGAGTACAATCACGTGTTTAAGTATCGGTCACTAATTTACCAGTCACGCTATACAGGGTGTCCGATAATGAATGGATAATCTTGAATTAGTATATAATATACCATATGGCCGTATATATTATATCCTTAGTAGTACCAAGGATACGATTAAAAAAAAAATACTGTGTAATTTCTAGTCACACTATTTACTGCCTCCTGTCATAGTCAACGTATAATATTAAAACAACGAATAACCGATGGAATTCATTCATTTGTGGTCGTGGTGAAGAAGAATGTATAAAAGTTAAAAAAAAAATCTGAAAAATCTTATGTACAGACGGCAGCACATCAAGCTACTACAATCTGTCAGATTTTTAGATGTTCGACTTTATTGCTAAGGCATTAGGTTCAAGGTTGATTGGGAAAATCTGACAGCTTCGGGTAGGTTGACCTGCTGGCGTCTGTACCTCCTGGGATATACTCGTATATAACTTTTTGTATTTTTTTTTACTACAGCCATAAGTTCTATTATATGCTATTTCAAGTTTATCGATTCTTTACTAGACATCCTGTAAATGAGCTCACGATAGGTAGAAAAATTAGTCTGCGCTGTCACCGGATACGGTGCAAACATAATAGATGGTACGGGAAGATTTTCCCGTAATGACTCCCAATTTAAAGTAGATTTCATTCTGTCTTCCAAAAAAAAAAAAAAAAATTACCTCAATTTTGCTTCCCAACTTCTAGCTAAGAAACACGCTTCGGTAAATTGTTCATCGTAATGATCAACGACCAATTATTTTGCAGTAAAGGTAAACATGTTTCAGCTTCGTAAAAACCGGCCAAGTGCATGTCGCACCACGCACAATGAAGGGTTCCGTATTTATGATGGATTTATCTCAAGAACTAACTTAATATTGTAGTAATGTTTACGTATTTGTTTTTGCATGCGGAAAAACGCATGTTTTCCCATACATTCAAACTTCATAATACGTAAGTTGGAACACTCAATCTGCCTAGCTTTTTCCTAACTATCTAGGGGTCGGCTACCAGTCTAACCGGATGAAGCTGAATACCAGTATTTTACATGGAACGTCTGCCTATCTGACCTCCATAACCCAATTATTGGTTAATACGATACCCCTTGGTAAGACTGGTTGTCAAACTTTCAGGCTTCTGACGACACGTAATGACTATCAAAGATCCACGAATGACAGCCGGGACCAACGGACTAACGTACTTTCCGAGGCACGGAGGAGTCTCGGTATATAAAGTCACCTATCCACGGACCTGATGGATCGACCCGTGCGGCTGTTATTACTTAGCCACGAGCTCCTCCTAAATAGGCTTTACGAGTAAGTTGGTCCACTATTACTCATAAAGCCTATTTAGTTCACATAGGTAGGTATTTTTTTATTTTTTGTTTTATTTGAGATGGATTTGCTCAGGACGCTAGTCTAGGTCAGAGGTGACAGAGACAAAGTCGATGATGGAGTGAGCTTACCCAAAAGGCGCCTGTGCACTCTCACTTTGGGGAGATTATGGTTGTATGCGCTCGGAAACACAGACGCAGGTAGTGAGTTCCACTCTTTTGCTGTGCGCATTATAAAAGACATTTGGAAACGCATAGTGCGAATTGGTGGAATAGCAACTAGGTAAGGATGGTAACTGGCAGTGCGTCTAGATGTCCGATGGTAGAAGGAAGCCGGTGGAATCAGGTCGTGGAGTTCGTGGGCACACTCACCGAAATACAATCTGTAGAAGACCGACAAGCAGGCAACCTTGCGGCGAGGTATACAAAACAACCATTTAGCTAGTCGGGACACCAGACAATAACAAAAATGAGCACTATTACGCAAACGGATCCTTGAATATTTTTGAAATATAAGATATTAATAACTAGAATATTAATTCTATTAATATAATTAACTCCCGCAATATTTTTGAACGGCCAATGATACCCAACACATTGAGAAAGAAAAAAAATCATACCTACTTTGTGCATGCGAAATATTCCATAAATATTTTTTTTTATTTTGTTTTACCACTTTTTCGGCGTAATTAATATACCCATGCCAAATTACAGCTTTCTAATAGGTGCTAAGATTTTTAAGCTAAGCAGCAGACAGACAGGGACAGACAGTACGGACATAGCAAAACTATAAGGGTTCCTCATTGACTACGGAACCCTAAAAACACAAAAGATGTCCCTGATACTGACTTGTAAGTCACAGAGATATGGTGATTCTTCGTAGGGGAATGGACGGTAATCCACTTCAATGATACATTGCCACTGGCACATATTACTGCAATTAAGATTATATTGTAGGTAGGTACTAGTGATTGGGAATAATATGCTAATAAACTGAAGTGATAATTGTCCGTCTGTTCGTAATCGATAACCTGTCAGAGAGTTGTTAGGGTCACTGCTATCTGGGTGCCATAGATGCGGATGTAATAGAGATTTGAGCGTATCCATCCGTGTTGCTCAGGCATCAATTAGAATGCCAACATTACAATGTTTGCTCAAAATGAACTGTTCGAAAATAAACCACAATATTTTTCTCGAAGCTGTTGATACAGACATGAAACTGCTATAGAGGTATGGGGTATACAGCGTGTAGAGTTCCTCATCCTCCATAGACAAGGGAAGATCCACTGACCAGACAGATGTTGTGTTTGGTGACCTGACGTTGTATAAGCTAGTCGCACAGTAAACTTTGCTTGCGCGATGCAGGATTTTGCGTGACGTCAATGTGATGCGTAGTTCGCATGTGGCGTTGTAGATGCCACCACGCTGTATTGCGTATTCCAAATTGCTGATTATCTGTCGCCTTCCATAGCAAACATAAATTGAGCTAAAATCTGATTTCCAGACATTCTAACATAGTACATTGTATTCCCCGAAGAGGGAGGCTGTGGTGTTATTCACGTCTATACGTAGTTGTAAATCAGCGGTTGAAAACGGATATTTATCCAAAGCAGCTGATAACTATACACAACGGGTGACTCCCGGTCGTTTATCCGACTGCGAGCTAAAAAGGTTGGTTATGTTTTTAACTTATTTTATTTGTAACTTTAAAATGGTTTTTCATGATAGTGAAAATGTGGATTGTTGCCCTTAAAAACCCTTTAAAGTTTTGTGTGTATTCGGGCCAGTTGGCGTGGCTGGTTAAGATTCCACCTATCATGCCGCAGGTCGTGGGTTCGATTCCCATCCAGGACAAACATTTGTGTGCATGAACATGTCTGTTTGTCCTGAGTCTGGGTGTAATTATCTATATAAGTACGTATTTACAAAAAAAAAAGTAGTGTATGCAGTATATCAGTTATCTGGTTTCCATAGTACAAGCTCTGCTTAGTTTGGGATCAGATGACCGTGTGTGATATATGTCCTAGGTTATTATTATTATTATTTCCTTTATTTTCTATTATATACATATGATTTACATATGATTTACATTTTTAATTATTTTTATAAAACCTTAAAATAAAAACATTTAAAAATATAAAAATAGTAGCCCACCGGTATCGGGAACAGGGTCCAAGCTACCGGTGGTCAGGGCTCCTGAGAGAGGAACCTCCTAACAATACGTGCCGTGTCCAGAAGTATCGCTTTCTGGATCAAGCCCTTAATCCAGCTGCCTAACGAGAGCCTCCTCAGGTGTTAGTCGAGACTCTTCGCTATTATGCCATTGGCTGTCACAACTATCGGCACAATGATTGCTGTATCTACATCCCACATGTCGACCACCTCGCGAGCCAAATCAAGATACTTAATCTGTTTATCTTTTTCAGCTTTCACGAGGTTCTCGTCATGCGGAACCGCTATATCAACAATCATTGTGCGACGCTCTATTCGATCTATCACCACTATATCTGGCTTATTAGCAACAATAGTCCTGTCAGTGATGATAGATTGATCCCAATACAACATGATATTGCCATTTTCGAGAACTGGGTCGGGCACATACCTATAGTACGGTACTTCCGATTCCACAAGATTGTATTGCAGAGCAAGTTGCTGATGGATAATCCTGGCTACAAGGTTGTGTCTATGCAAGTAGTCTCCGTTAGCCAGACAAGAACAGCCAGAAATAATGTGACTGATAGATTCGGACGGTGGCATGTCTGACAGATGTCAACCGTGCCGTCCTTCACAATATATTATATTTCCGGTAGTTTTTCGTCATTATAACTTCGTCCATAATCGCAAAGATAAAACCTTCGGTTTCACCAAAGAGATCACCGAATTGCAACCAGGATACGGATGCCAAGAGGTCTACATCAGGCCCATGTAGGACCCGGTAAAAGCGCCCGTGAAGCTCTTTGCTCTGCCATAGTATCTAATACTATAGGTTTGCGCCAGTTCTCGTTAGCCAAAGAGAGCGGGGTGAGGCCCTTGTTCACTGAGACCACATCTCGGTGCATCCCCACGTCAGCTTCTAGCAGCAGCCCTGAGACTGCATACCTCACGGTTGTGCAGGGTCTTAGCATTTAAGAAGCCTCGACCACCACACTTCCGCGAAATATACAGTCTCATCACCGATGACCGTGGGTGATGCATCCGATTTGCAGTCAGCAGTGTGCGGACCCTCCTATCCAAGGCGTCTAGTTCTGTCTGAGTCCATTTGAGTATACCGAAAGAGTACATCAAAACCGGCATGACCCAACCGTTGAAGGCGCGCACTTTGTTTCCGCCTGATAGAAGACTATTAAATACTTTGGTCAGGCGGCTAAAGAAGCGCTCCTTCAGCGATTGCTTCATGTCAGCAGCGTTGATGCCTAACGCTTCCGACATACCCAAATACTTGTAAGTTTATACGAGTGAGGAGATATGATATATAGAGATATGTAGACATCCTGGATAGCGAAGGACTGTCCTCCACTGCCCCATTCACGACATCAGGAAGGTCCGCAAAGTTGCATCTACTTTATACAACTCCAGTACCTTCATGAGCCTTGTATGTGGCACCGAGTCATAGGCCTTCTTATAATCTATCCAGCATGTTGACAGATCCTTTCGGGAACGACGAACCTGTTGGTTAATGGCCATATCTATGAGGAGCAGCTCCTTAGTACCGCGGGATCCATTCCTATATCCATTTTGAGAGGCAGACATGATGGAGTTATTGTCTATATGTTTGTTAATTTTAGCTCTCAAAATGGATGTAAGAACTTTATAGACCGTCTTTGTAGACAAGTGATTGGCCTATAATTTTTGGGTTCCGCAGTACTACCTGATTTATGGAGCAGGTGGGTTATTCCTGTCGTTAGGAACTGGGGCAGCGACCCCAACTCTAAGGCTGACTGGAACAGGGATGCTAAGCGGGCGTGTGACTTATGGAAGCATTTTATCCAAAAGTTGTGCAGCCCGTCCGGCCCTGGAGATTTCCAGTTAGGTAACGGACGGACTGCACAAGTTACATCTTGGGGGCTGATGGTAAGTGCCACCATTTCTGGCATTTGATCGCACGTTCGCTTTATCTCCCTAGTCCAATCACCTTCGGTGTGACTGACAGGCACGGATCAGATGCTTCGCCAGAACGAATACATGGCGTCATCATCCGGGAGGCGCGTGTCGGCCACACCCTGGTCCGGTCGCTCCCAAGCCCTATAGACCCACTTTTCATCGCTCTGGAATGTGCGATTCTGGGTGTACCGGTCCACTCTCTACCTGTACCGACGAATACGGCGTTGCCGTGTCGTGCATCGTGCTTCCGACGCCATTTCAATTCATCCATTTCAAGCCGTCGAAAATGGTATTCAACGGGTGTTATCGAAAAAACCCGTTTTCTACCGCGCGGTTGTCCGCGTCCCATGTAGTAAGAGGTGAGCCCATTAACTCAATAAAAGAGAATTTCCTACTGGAAAAACCAATAACACTTTTCCTTAGGAAAATACACTCAGTAAATAAGTAGTCGTCCTTGAGGCCACTAGAACAACAAAGCAGTCATAGCTTCCATAAGGAATAATTTTTAGATTACTCGGTACCGGTTCGACGTTCAGTAGAGCGAAACGATTGATCGAGAAAGTAATAAGAGAATAAATTAACTTTACTAAAGAAAATGAAGGACTTGAAACAGCGCATGTTTGTAAAAGTCTGCTGAACGAAGTCTGGCGTTTGAACGATCATATAATTACAATAATACTGGGCTAGACAGACAGTGCAGTGCAAGGAACAGATAAATAATCCAGTGTAAACAGTTGTGTGAAATAGTGAGCTATCTTATTTGTCAATTATAAAAAGTGTAAACAATAACAGTCCTGGTTTGGTTATATTTACCTGGAAGTAAATTTAACAGCAACAGGTTAGTTTTTAGCAATTATTTTTAAAACTTAGGTAGGTTCTTACTTCTGTTGGGGTCTGGCTTGGTCTCTAGTTTAGTAATGGCCACCATTTTGTTAGTTTATGCTTGTTCCTATTTAAATAGTATTAGTACCTAGTAGATATTTTAGGCTGTCGCTTCATGTAGAATTCAACTGCATCTAGTTAGAGTGGAAGCCGACCCCAACATAGATGGGAAAAGTCTAGGCAGATGATGATGAGTAGTATTTTTTTACTTTAAGTATTCATGATCTTGAGAATTCCAAGGCATTTTCTGATAATTATGATCTTTTTAGCATTGTGCTGCTTACCGAGCACGTTCGCGGCGCGTAACCAACTTGTTTACATACGCATAGACAGTTGCTAACTCAGCAATAATAAATTTTTGCAAAGTTTGGCTTGTCGGTCTTGTACAGATTGTACTTTGGTGAGTGTGCCCAAGAACTCCACGACCTCATACCATTAGACAACTAGACGCACTGCCAGTTACCATCCCGACCTAGTTGCTATTCCACCAATTCGTACTAAGCGTTTCCAAAACTCTTTTACAATGCGTACAGCAAAAGAGTGGAACTCTCTACCTGCGTCTGTGTTTCCGAACGTATACAACCCTAATCTCTTCAAAGTTAGAGTGAACCAGCTTCCTCTGGGTAAGCTCACTCCATCGTCAACTTTGTCTCTGTCACCTCCGACCTAGACTACAGTAAAGAGCAACCCAACTCAAGTAAAAAAAAAACTTGACAGAAAAATCTTGTTCATCATTCTTAATTACAGTTTTACATGCTTTCAATTTTGAAGATAAGGAGCTACGGTTCAAACTATCTTTAAAAACGTGTCATATTTTAAGGATATACAATACCTACCCAACTATACGGAAAATAAAATAAACAAAACGTACATGTAGGTATAGTCGACCTCGAATAGTGCGCGCGCAAGTGCTAGACACCGCCTGAGGTAGGTGAGATGGGTGAGGGCGCGATTGACAAGATTGACGGCACTATAATAAAATTGCTCTATCAATCTACGTAAAGTTGAATTTCCCTTGGACATCATAAAACAACAACGTCTATTTGTCTATGCAACAGTTAGGTAGTTTCAACCTTAGTAAAGTGCAATTTATTGGGAATTTTGGTCAAAAGTGATAGAGTCGTTACGAGGTTGACTATACAAGAGATGGTCGTATCGTAACCTTAGTTAGGATTTTTTTAATTGTTGCTGTAAGAATAGTGTCACAATTGTTGCTGTAAGAATAGTGTCACAATTGATGCTGTAAGAATAGTCTCACAATTGTTATTGTAGGAATAGTGTCACAATTGTTGCTGTAAGAATAGTGTAACAATTGTTGCTGTACGAATAGTGTAACAATTGTTGCCGTACGAATAGTGTAACAATTGTTGCTGTAAGAATAGTGTAACAATTGTTGCTGTAAGAATAGTGTAACAATTGTTTCTGTAAGAATAGTGTCACAATTGTTGCTGTAAGAATAGTGTAACAATTGTTTCTGTAAGAATAGTGTCACAATTGTTGCTGTAAGAATAGTGTCACAATTGTTGCTGTAAGAATAGTGTCACAATTGATGCTGTAAGAATAGTGTAACAATTGTTGCTGTAAGAATAGTGTAACAATTGTTTCTGTAAGAATAGTGTCACAATTGTTGCTGTAAGAATAGTGTCATAATTGTTGCTGTAAGAATAGTGTCATAATTGTTGCTGTAAGAATAGTGTAACAATTGTTGCTGTAAGAATAGTGTAAAAATTGTTGCTGTAAGAATAGTGTAACAATTGTTGCTGTAAGAATAGTGTAACAATTGTTGCTGTAAGAATAGTGTCACAATTGTTGCTGTAAGAATAGTGTCATAATTGTTGCTGTAAGAATAGTGTCACAATTGCTACTCTTTTCAGTCGAAAGCTACATGGCAAATAGTCAATAAACCTAAAAATAACTCTCCTAAAGAACAAATAATGACCATTAATAAATGTGACCAGACCTTTTCAAAGCCTACTATCGGGATAGCCTCAGAAGTATTGCAGAAATAAAATCCGGTAATATCTCCACAGCACTTTAATCACAAAATGCACCTTGCTTGTACAGTGGTTGCGCGATGTCTGCCGATCGCAACGGCTGTCGGTTATGACGTTAACTTAGATTATGAATACACTATCTTAAATTAATATAATGGCTATTAACAAACGATTATTCATTTAAAATTAGTTGATAATTAATAGTACATTTAATTATTATCATTTAGATTCACCATGTAATATATTTCACTATAAATTTAAAATGTTTTAAACTTTAACATCTGCCTACCTGTTGCTACTTAATAAAGTCAATACAACATCTAATAAAGGTATAATAATTCCAGGATATATATAATAATATTAATCAGACGTACATTATACTAGTTAGGCTTACAGCTCGGCCTTCCTGTGAAAGCGAGTCCCTTCGCGAAAAAGAATGACGTTATATTATAGGGATAAACAGAGTATTATTAATATTTTTAATACGTTTATTACAACATGATTGAATTGCGGAAGGAATCATTGCTGTTATTATTATACCACAGTACAATTGGCAATGAAATAATTATTTTCATGGTCATAGAACCCAAACCAAACAGAACCTGTAGCTTGTATGTGCCACAGACTGACACTAAAACAATAAATGTATTATATTCTGGCATAAACATCTACACGGATCTGGCATCTAAACACGAAACAAACACAAATGCTGATGAAAGCTTATAATTACATACACGAATCTAATATAATCGAAATAATATTATTTAACCATAGTACATTAAATTTAATAGTAATTTATTTATATTAGATTAATATAAATAAACACTTTAAAGAACAAGAACATAACTTTTATTTAGTTTTTATTTAAAAAAATATTTTTGCTCATTATCTGAACCACTTTCTTCACAACTACTTTCCAAGTTTCTACTAAAATTTAACCAAGGCTGCATTTTTTCGATTGCTCTACGACGGCTTCGTAACGACGATTATTTTTGCGCGATAGGGGAGTGTCTTCGATGACATATCTATCATTGGGAAGTACTTTTATTACCCGGTACGGACCCTGATATTTGACAACCAGTTTTTGTGATTGTCCATCGTTAGGAACCTGTCGCTCTACACGTACTAAGTCTCCTACTGAATAATTCTTCGCTGGTTTCCTACGGCGGTTAAACCTTTCCCTATCTATAATTTGAGTCTCCCTTATTTTCTTTCCAGCTACGTCCCTTACTTCTGCTAATTTCTCCGCCGATGTTACGGTCACGGTGTCATCTAAAACTTCACTCGATATGCTTTCACTCCTACACTTAATGTTGAATCCGAAAAGTAACTCTGATGGAGTCTTTTGCGTCGTCTTATGAGTCATTGTATTTAAACCTAATTGTATATCGAGAATTTGTTCATCCCAAGACTTTTCGTCTGTACCGTGAGCTGAAGTAGAAAGGGCGTCTAATATGGTCCTGTTGAATTTTTCAACTTGACCTTTCGCCCTGGGAGTTGCCACGGCATTCATAATATGCTTAATGCCGTATAGCATTACAAACTCCCTAAAAGCCCCGCTAGCGAAGCTGGTGCCCCTGTCGGTGATAAGGCGTGTTGGGACACCAAAGTAGCTGATGTGGTCTTTGAGTACTTTTATCGTGGTCGCCGATTTGGTGTCTCTAACCGGTTTTACGATAACATATTTTGTAAAGCCGTCGACCAAAACGAGTAAATAACAATTGCCCTTTTTACTCCTTATGAATGGACCCAAGTGGTCAGCATGAACCGTATGAAACGGTACGCTTGGCCTTTCTATAGGGTGCAGTTCACCTTCACGCTTAGCACCAGGTGTTTTGTGGTGTGAGCATTCGAGGCAGGATGAAACGTATTTCTTTACGAATTTGCGCATTTTGGCAAACCAGTAATTTTTCCGGATCCGCTGTAAGGTTTTATCATAACCACAATGACCGACGTCATCGTGGTTCATTTTTAAAATCTGCCAGCGACCGCCTTTCGGTACCAGCCATTTTATTTCATCCCCGATTATTCTGTAGACCCTATTGTTTTTTAATTTGTAGTTCTTGTGAATATCCATCACTTGCTCTGACGCAGGATCCGATAACGTCTCTTTTATCTTCCTGATCTCTTCGTCAGCAGACTGTACAGTAACAATCCAGTCTTGCTCGCAAGTTTCGATGTTTAGGACATCAAAACACGTTGGCGGCTCTGGTTCGCTTCCATCAACTGGATTGCGACTCAGCGCGTCGACGTGAGACATGCGCAATCCCGAGCGGTATTCGATGGTGCAGTCATATTCTTGTAATTGTATCCACCACCGGGCTATTCGTGGGATCAAATCGCGTTTGATTAATATTGCCCGTAATGCGTTGCAGTCGGTGAGTATTTTAAAGGGAATTCCGATGAGATAGACGCGAAAACGATTGAGTGACGCAATTACCGCCAATGTTTCTAAATCGTACGAGTGAAGTTTTTGTTCATCTACGTTAGTTTTTCGACTAAAGTACGATACTGGTTGGAACACACCGTTTGAGTTAGCCTGTAATAAGATCTAGATATAGCTAGTCCGGCTTTGCTAGCGTCAGTATGCAATTGGGTTTCCGCACTATGATTGTAGAGCGCAAGAATGGGTCTATCAACCAAGAAAGCTTTGATTTTGTTAAATGCTAATTCCTGACCTTTGTCCCATGCCCATTTAATATCCTTTTTTAATAAATCGGTTAGTGGGGTTGCTAATATGGCATAATTCATAATAAATCGCCTGAAATATCCCGTCAGCCCAAGAAATTGTCTCAATTCATGTTGATTCCTGGATGTTGGGAATTTAGACACCGCCTCAGTTTTTCTTTGGCCGGGTCGTATACCTTCGGAACTAACCTCGTAACCGAGAAAGTCTATTTTGGCAAGAAAAAAGTGACATTTGTTTAATTTTAGTGTTAGACCACCCTTTTGAAGAAGTATTAAAACTTCTTCCAATCGTTGTAGTCCTTCGGTAACGTCCTTAGCTGGAATAAGGACGTCATCCATGTAGACTATTGCATATTTGATTTTAGCCTCGAGAAGTATTTTATTGATAGTGCGCTGGAAAACTGAAGGCGCATTTACCAGACCAAACGGCATCCGATTATATTCATATTGGCCGTCTGGTGTCACAAAACCGGTTTTGTGCCGCGACTCTTCAGCGATTGGTATCTGGTAATACCCAGATGCTAAATCAAGTGACGTAAAAACTTTGTTACCTGACAGCTGATCTAATTGATCCTCAATCCGAGGGAGAGGGTAATGTTCCTTTTAGTTTTGCGGTTCAAGGCACGGTAGTCAACGCACAAGCGTTTATCTCCCGTTTTCTTTTGTACCAGAATAATAGGGCTCGCGTAAGATGAGGTAGATTCTCTAACAATACCGTGGTCGACCATTTCCTGCACCATATTTCGTACCAGAACGTGGTCCGCGTAAGACATACGATACGGCCTATAAACAACTGGTTTTGAATCCTCAAGCTCAATCACCATCTCTGTCAGATCTGTGAACCCCAAATCGTCAAGTCCCTTTGAAAAGCAGTTACTATATTTATTAATTAGTTTTTTTAAATTTAATTTACCTTCTTCACTTAGATCATCGTTACAGTTAAAAACGTCATTGTTTTGGGATTCACAGATTGTGACATTGCACGAGTTTAAGATATTTTTCGAATTGCCAACATCCTTGTATTGTACTCGTGTCAAAAGGGTTCCTTTCTCAAGTGTGATTGAACCGGGTGATGCATTGTGAATCAGTAGCGCGCTACGCCCCACCTTTACCTCATATTCTCCAGGCAGGAGGTAGTATTCCTTCCCTTCTGGACCCCGCAAGGAACCATTAACATAAACTCGTGCATCTACAGTAGGATCAGTAGAAACTTGCACAGCGCGTAAAGTATTCGATGGGATTTCAGCATCGTCGCTAGTTGCAAGACGAATTTTAACGCTCGGAATTTTGTTAAATATCACAGCAGTAGGGGTTTTTGTTATAACGACATCTGGTGTCTCGGTAAAGGAATGTCCTAATAAAACCGACTGGTTAATTACGAAATCGTTCACTACATATAAATTTATCGTCTCCTTTATGCCTTGCACTTCGACAGAAACAATCGTCATACCTACTGGTGAGATCAGGTTAGCGCCTATACCCCTAAGAACAGGTAAATCTTCCGGTACTACAATATCTAAGTTGAGTTCCCTAGCTTTTGTTAGTTTTATAAAAGAGCATTGACTACCTAAATCTAGATGACAATCTAAATTATGGTTATTGACTTTGATCTCAAGCATGTACTTAGCAGTCAAGTCTTCAGATAAACATAATTGGGACACTTGTTTTTCGGTTTTGTTATTATTCAGACTAGTTTCCTTTTCGCGATCTTTATTCAGGTGTTTGTTTTTAAAGCAGTGAATTGTCAAATGACCCAATTTGTCACAAGTGGTGCACTTAGCTGGGGGTTTATCACATCGAAAACTTGGATGACCAATTTGATTGCAATTGTAGCACGTCATTTTCAAACCCGCTGGTTTTGATAAAAGAGTTGTACCCTTACGTTCGTTTCGGGATTTAAAACTAGAATCAGGATTTTCACGACCATGCCCTATTTTCACAGTTCTGAAATATTTCAGCACTTGCTCTGGCTGAGAGAATTGTGCAGCTTGTGCACCTATTTTAACAGCTCTATCTTCAACGCCGTATAGCAAGCAATCGACAGCCTGTCGCCCATAGATCTTACATCTATTTAGCAAATTAATTTTGGCATAGGGGAGGCCGGGGTTCAAAGTGCCGGGGGTAGGTTGTTCCGATCCAAATAGTTCCGCGAAGAAAAGAGATAGCCATAAGTGTGAAGTGCGTCGCGGCACGTCATTCTATCGCGCTATTGCATCAGCCATTTTAGTGACGGTGTGTCGGCGTGTGAGAGTGGTAATGGATTAGTGGCACATAAACATCACGTAAGTAAATTTTTTCGTCCTTAAACTTTTTGGTCTATTTCAATCAATTTTCTGGCTATTTGTGAGTGACTTGCTATTATCAGTTGGGCAAACTATCGTGATTATCTTTTTAATATCATTGAGGGCTTTTTATAACCTATTCTTTTATAATTGAAGGACATTTTGTAAATGGGATTTGGGGTTCAAAGTTCCTCTGGTGGGGGGCTAGTTGTTCCGCGGAACAACGTGCCCCGTAATGAAACTTGTAAACGACGACGACCCCAAATAATATAATGAACGAATTTAAAAAGGCAGGCATAAGTCCATACAACCCTGATATATTTACGGATGTAGATTTTGCTCCGTCTTTCGTAACTGACCGACCTATGCCCGACACTAATATTCATTGGAATTGGGTCAAAATATGGAATCACAGTTCCGAGAAATAGCAGACCCTGAAGAGCTTCAGGTGGATCATAATATGGAAGCCATCCCAGGTAGCGAGCCACGTCCAGCAACTACAGGATCACCGACCAACGAACCTCAACCAGGATCCTCGAACATTGCTAATTTGCCAAATAATATTGTCATTCAAGCCACATCTAGCACATTTTCCGTTGAAGCTATCAAACCCTTACCAAAAGCACCACCAAGATCGTCTATATTAACTAAACGAAGAATAAGAAAATCAGCAATACTGACAGACACGCCTGAAAAGAACGCTTTGCCTGAAGAAAAAGCAAGAAGAGGAAAGAGCAATAGTAAAATAAAGGTGAAGGAAATTGAAAAAAGAGTTGGAAAGAAAAAGGCAACCGGTAAAAACAAGCAAAATTGTAAAATGACACGTAAATCTGCAAATGGTAAAGAAAATGTGAAACGGAAAGTCCTGCAAGACGATGATCATGGAAGTGATAGTGAAGAAGCCAGCCTGGAATGGTATTGTTGCGACTCATATTCCAATTCACAACCAGGAGAACAATGGATTGAATGCGTCATATATATGTCCGAATTGTAATTTTGATGACGAATACTCTGAATAATTATTTTTTAAGTTTTGCGAGACTGAAATAAAACTATTACTAAAGTAAACCATTTTCAATCAATTAGATTATTGATCTCAGTAAAGTGAATTCTATGAGACTGAATAAAGAAACTATAGTTCGAAATGTTAAAATTAGTTGAATTTTGTTTGTGTATTAATGAAAATAAAAAAAATTGTTATTTTGACAAAAAACGTTTGTCAAAGTTGATTAATATTAAAGATTTTTATTAGTCTTAGGCTCATTAATTAGGTTGTATTACATTATTAGTAATAATGTTTGTTACTTTTTTTGTAGTTTTTTTTTTTCATTTAATCCTTTGTTGAAATTTGCCAAAAATATTAATATTTTGTATTTTTATAAATGAAACTTATAAATATTCAGTTACATGTGCCTTATTTATTTTATACATACCTTTCCAACTAATATTACATAATTATTGTTTGGAGTTGACAGCGGAACAACTTACCTCAACTGAGGAACAACCAGCCCCTTCGTGGGGCGAGTTGTTCCTTATTGACTTGCTAAAGAAAAAATATCCTGGGCCAAAATATATAATTATTTCAATGGATTTGATTATACAATTTGAAACTAGGATAAATTCTGCATCTATTTATATAGGAATCGTGGATTATAAATCTTTCTATTACATTCATATAGCGTCCTACTCCAAAATCGGAACTTCGAACCCCGGCCTCCCTTACTAGTAATGTTCAAGTGACTCTCCATATTTAACCCTTTTTTTGTTTTTATTATTTATCATCATTATATTAATTTTGACATACCTACCAAATAATTTACCTCCCGCATGACCAAATTTTATTTCGCATGCAACCATATTTGTACGCCTCTTGGCATAACATAGCGACCTATGAACTCTGTTATAAGAACTGTATTTACTACCTATGCTATAAAAATAATAAATGATTATTGATTCATTAAAATTTCTCTTCGTTGTTCCACTATTTTATTATACAAGTTATTTCCTAACATATCAAACAGCCTCATTAGTCTAGCGGTCGCAAACGCTAGACCAACGCTGACCATGGTTCTGGGGCCGCAGTCTCGACAAGTACGTGATGTTTTCATGCTTGTCAAAAAATTTTGACCGTCTAGGGACCCCTCTTAAGACTTGGTCGTAAAGCGATCGCTATCTATGTCAAAACTGCAGCCCCTGGGTTCAATTCCCAAGTCGGACATTATTGGGTTTTTCCATCAGGGACTTCTCAGTAGCAGCCCTACAGTCTGGATCTGTAAGCTCAATAGGCTCGCCCCTTATTACATGGGACATAAACATCAAATGCCAAATGTGAATGTACCTACCTTCTATAGGTAGTATACGTCTGCCTAACCCTTCGGGGATTACATGCAGGCGTGATTGTTATATCATACATGATAACATTCAGGAAATATTTTGTAATTTACTCAATACTCAATATCTTTATTGCTTTACCATAATGTGTACTTAGGTGGTAAGTTCTATATAATTGAGATCATTATGGGCCCTGTAGGGCACAGCAAAAGGGTAGGACAGAGGAAGCCCTGTTTTTAAAATTAAAAATTAAAAAACTTAAATTAATTTAAAAGGTTATCTTATGTACATGTTAGGTGAAAGGGGACGAGCCTGGTGCCAGTTATCGGAATCTTAACCCTGGGCCACAAGTAGGTACTTATTTCATCAACGATAGATTACAGAAATACCTAATTAGTTCTACAAAGTAGTACATACCTATTAATTTCTTAGCTTCAAAGATTGTGTTTATTTGTGAATAACTAAGTTAGGTGTACTGTAAAGACTCCAACTACACAGGCGGGGAGACTCAAGTGATAAATCATAGCAGATAAAGTAAATAAGTATTATATTTTAAATAAAATACATATTTTCTTAAGATGAACGCGAACTTCTTTAACCGATCCTCTCTTCCATCTGACTTACCTACTCCTAAAACTAAATTAGGACTACATTTGTATTAAGTAATTCAATATTTGCTTGAGCGACACAATGTCACCTAATAAAATATAAGGTTGCCCATTGTATGAAACCTTTACAATAGGTACCTACCTAAGATTCAGGGTACTCTCTCTGGATCTGGATGGATCTTAATATCACATCGAAAGTATTATTTTCGGCCGTAACAAATATGTATTTACAGAATTATAATCAGTAATACAACCTCTTAAGTTAGTATAATCCTGAAATTTCAAGATTTATTGAAATAGTCATTCATTAGGGTTACCTGATCTTAAAGAGTTATATTGATCAGTTTAATGATTCTAATTATGTAAATAGATACTTGTTACGTCCGCAAATTATATTTTGATCAACGTACAATCTAATACCGACTTGTAAATTGCAAAAACGTAAGAAAATTTGAATTTGAAATTTTTAATTTTATATTTGATAATAGATAATTAATTGAATTTCTTTCGTATAAGTGTCACTTTTAGACGTTCTCAAATAAGATTTCGGCATCGTTCTTTTAGTTCATGACTGACAACTAATTTTATTCCACACCTTTTTAAACGCGATTAAAAATAATCTAATTTAGTTTGACAATCAAAATTTTAGATGAAAAACTTTCACTAAAATAAATAGCTTAGTGCGACCTTAGTGCTGTCACTTTAGTTAATTTCAGAATGGAAAATCGTCGTTTGACAGGAATAAACTAAATTTTGATGATTTTTAGTCTAGTTTAGAGACATTTGTGACAAGAAAATCGGCACCAATATACATTTTATTATTTTATCGATACAGAACTATTTACATGATGTGTCTGAAGCGTCGAAATTTCTAGAGAGCGAGCAAGTTGATTTAGACTTTTAACACTGGACATAAGGTCGTTTTTAGTTCGCATCATAGTAATAAATATGGTTTTGCGAAAAAAACCAATTATATTGAAATATATCAAAGTTTTATACTTAACAATGATACGATACACCTCTGTAAGATACATTTTTTGTACTGCTATTATTTTTGTATGTCAAAATTGCACAATAAGGCATGGTTGTAATTTTTTTTGTTACGTTCGTAACGTCGTATCACAGCAAGTAGCTAATTGCGACTGAGCCAATGTTGCTAAGTTTGGCATAAATGAGACACACGCGCGATAGCTGTGGGGCACTTCCACTGTTTTTATTATTCCGTGATGCCGCCAGTCTCCTAGGTAACATTACCAGTCGATAGCGATGCGGAGGAATTTTTCGATGCCATATTTTAGTTTTTTTAATAGTTTTAGTTAGTTTAGGTTATTATAGGTATTTTTACTTAATTATTTATAACCACGTAATTAAATAATCCACAATCAGATAAACATACAAAAAAGTTTTCTATAGTTTTGATAACATTAATTAGTTCGCGGACGGTAAACGAAACCCAATAGAAGTTTTATTGTTATGACGTGTATAGACGTCAAGCGCCCGCGAAAGCGATAAGCATGTTAAAAAAGATTTCCTAGCTAGTTATGTTTCGGCGATCGGGAAATTAGTTGAAAAAAACTTTATTTATTACAATTATTTTAATTACACAAAAACAGTGTATTAAGCTGAAGACCGATCGTAAAACTAAATAATCTAAATTATGGAATAACATGTAATTGATCTAATTGCTAGGTTGCACCTTAATAAGTAGGTTGGCGGCTGCGTACTCAGCGCAAATGGCTGTTACGCTGAGTTAACTCCTCCCTCCATAAGACGAAAGCAACTCTTGCTTCTGGCGACGTCCACGCTGCCTTTGGTTTCCTCGCTGCTTTTGACGTCCTCTGAGATCTTAGTGATCTTCCATTTGTACAGCTTCCAGGATGCTGCTGCTACTAATAATATATAGAGGAGTACTGTAGTCCAACTCGTTGTGGCCATCATTATCGGTCAATTGATGTCATCTGGTAAGGAGAGGTCGCTTGCTTTATTAATTAGTTCATGGATGCTGTCTAGCGAGATGTCTTCTAGTTGTAATTCATATTGAACAGTTTCTTCTAGGACTTGATATTGCTCTGATAAAAGTATGACCTCATTGATTACAATTGTGTCTGTGTGTGCTTGTGATGTTCTGTTCATGACGATTGTTGACAATCTTCTGTTTATGTGACGAGATAAATCCCAGCTAATCTTTTGTAGTCTGTCTTAGTTTTGCACTGTGTTTTAACAATTTCATCTTCCTTCAGGACAAGTAGCATATTGTTATCTGCGATCTTTTGAAATTTTCCTCTTCTTAGGCTCATCTTAACATGTGTACAGTTTGAGGGATGGGATGCAGTCTTCCGTGTCTTCAATTCTTCTTGTGTCCAGGGTCTTGCAAAGCAGGATGTCATTGGTCAGGGGTTGACAGTCTTCTTCTAGGTAGGCGTACTCATCGTTCCCAAGTGCAAGGTATTAGGGATAATAGTTAGGTTATTTTTATTAGGAATGGAATAGAGATGAATTAGGTCATAGGTTTGTGGGGCTACTGACGGGATTTCTAGGATAAAGTTTATAGAGTGTACTATACTATAAGCCTTAACTCTAACTGATTTTTCTATCCCATGAATGTTACTAAGATTAATAATAGCTACTGGTCTAAACGAATAAGTGTTACCTAAGTTGATTAATTCCTCTATTAGGTTTTGAGGACTTATGATACTAGGATGCATGATGCCCAGTTGAGCGAATGTCATGGCATCTTCTAATAACTTTAACTTATCTAAGATAATCTATAAACTAAAATCTATCTGTACGTATATATCTAGAAAATGTATGTCGTAGACGGTCATTAGTATGGACACTAAACGAAACGCAAGCGCGCCCTCTGGTGGCGTTATCGTGCAACTTCATTTTGGCGCGCTTAGGCAGAGTTGTGACGTTACGAGCGGCTCCGAGGCTCCGACACAGCTCACTTTGGATCGAGTCGTCGAGCAGCAAGAACGTTGTCACGGAACTGGGTGAATATTCGAGCGTTTTAACCGCCGTCATTACCTTCCGCCAAAAGTTGATGAAAGAGAATATATTTAATGAAATATTTCAGCAATTCCTGATTCTGGTCCTTAAGCAGATTCTGGGAATTGATGAAATATTTCATTAACGATATTCTCCTTCATCAACTTTTGGCGGAAGGTAATGACGGCGGTTAAAAGCTCGAATATTCACCCAACTGCCCCCCGTTTCGCGTAGTGCCTAGTTTTGTACCTAGTACCTGCGTAATTGTTAATTGTAATTCGGTTCTGTGCTACAATAAAACTGCGGACTAAATTATAGTGTGTTCTCATTGCACGATCCCTTATTTCTGCCCACATGATGTCTGATGGCCGGGGTCTAGATCCTGACGATCCTACATGTATATGATTAGTTACGTCGTTACTGTTACGTGTAATGTTTTGCAATAAGTTAGCCAAATTTTTCGGATTTCTATTCAATGTACTTAATTCCAAACCCGTTTATTGTATTTCATGCTAGAACTAAGGAATTTTTTTGGTTATTCTGAACATGATTAATTCTATTCTTCATGTTTAATAGATCTTCTTCGAATTTTGCTGCATCATCATGATCGGGATTTCCAGTTATGGATTTAACAACAGTACCTAATCCACTAATCAAGCCGCGTCTTTTTCTAACTTGTGGGCTTAAAAACTTCATCTTTTTACCTATTTGTTCTAAGCTATACTCTATTTGATTTCAATACGTTTCATATAACTCTCCTGATGTTACACTCTCAGCTGCGTTAGTGCTTGCATATAACGACATTAGTTGTATGGACGTAAAATGAATGTTTGTAATATTGTAAACACAAGCGAGACTAAAGTAGTTATTCTGTTTAAGGAGTTGTCCTTGTTTTAGGAGGAAGATACCGTTTTCATTATTTACGCGGTCAATGGTTACGAGTCCTGTTGCGTAAAGCACGATGGCTCCTGAGATGAGGGTCCTGCAACAAGATGAGGTCTCCGTATTATGTTGTTTGGCCAACCTAATATCGAGAAGACGTCTAGCAATGCTGCTGCACACCACTACACGCGTTTAAAGGAAGTGCCTGAGCTTATTTAGATAAATTGTCAATGATTGTGAGGAATGTTACTCCGCATGTTAAATAAAGGTCCATAATGATGTGTTCCTTTAAGAATCTATCTCTGATTCGGTATTATTAACTGGATTAAAAAAATCATTAATGACATTTTTTGAGTTAGTGGATCTGTTATCTACCCTATAAGTTGAGCCGGGTGTTGATCTAATGTGAAATAGTTTCAGCTGTCGATCTATAGCATCTGATATTATAGATGTGCCCTTATTTTCGTTGTCTGGTTGTGTATGCCGTGTAGAGACTAATTCAGGTTCGGCTGACACTATCTGGCTCATACTATCTAATCAGATAGTATGAGCATAGTGTCAGTCGAGTTTTAACAGAATCCTGTTCTTAGGTGAGATTGAATATCGTTATTATCGACGGCCTCTATTTCATTTTCAGTTTCTCTCCGTGCGTTCTCAAATATTCTATTAATTATTTCATCATCCTCATTATCATCTAAATTTACTGCTAATGAATACATACTACCGTGGAATATTTTAACGCGAGATAAGGCATCCGCATTAGTATTCTGCCGACCCTTTTTGTGAACTACTTTATAGTCGTATTCTGCAAGCTTTAAACGCCATCTAGTTAATTTAGAGTTAGAATCTTTCAGTGACATAACCAAGTAAGGGGCCTGTGGTAGGGGAGAATCGGTGCCGAGATGCGTAAGCTATTGGTTTATCGGAACCTACCATGCCTTGCGACAATACCGTACCTAATGCTATATCTGATGCACCAGTGGTAAGCACGAAAGGTTCATCAAAATTAGGGTGATGTAGTATTGGGGCATTTGTTATGATTTGCTAGCATTTATTGAACGCTTCTAAAAAGTTTGGGGAATGGATAACTTTACTATTTTTCTTTAGACATAAGGTCATTGGTTTATTATTTTAGCGAAATCTTTAATAGATTTCCTGTAATACCCTACTAGGCCTAGGAAAGCCTCCCGGGCTATCATTCTGGGTCTTAGGTAGAGAGAAATGTAATACTGCCTTAATTTTGTCCTTATGAGGTTTCAAACCCTCATTTGTAAGTTCGTGTCCTAGAAAATTAACCTGTTTTTGTAAGAATTCTGACTTATCTAATTGTATTTTCAAATTGTGAGTTTTAAACCGATCAAATACTTGCTTAAATTTTTCCACATATTGCTGTAAAGATGTAGATATAATGATTACGTCATCCAAATAAGTATAAACGTTTTCTATTCCTCTTAAGATGTGATCCATCAAGCGTTGAAATGCACTTGGCGCAATTTTTTAAGCCAAAGAGCATTCTTAAAAACTCGTAAGGCCCACGTTCACTTGTAAACGCTGCGTTTTTCAATATTATTAGGATGCATTCCACTTGGTGATAACCGCTGGCGAGATCCAGGGTTGTAAAATACTAGGCACGCCCCAATCTGTCTTAAGATGTCATGAATGTTGGTAAAGGATATTTGTCTTCGATTATACGATCATTCAGTCGTCTATAGTCGATTACAAGTCTCCATTTAACTTTTCCTGATGCATCTGGTTTTTTTGGGACAATATGCACGGGACATGACCAAGGGGATATACTCTCTTTAATAATCTGTAAAAGTTTATCTACTTGCTTACGAATCTCATTGCGTTGTTGGGGGGCTTGTCTGTAACTACGTACAAAAACTGGTGTATCATCGCTTAATCTAAGCTCGTGTATAACTGCGTGTGTAAAAAAAGAATAGAAAAGGTCCCTATACTGATAACATAGCCTAGTAACATCCCGCTTTTCTTCCTCATTCATATGACCTGTACGATTTTTAAAAGTTATCATTTATAATATACGATCAATGTCTGAATGTACTTGTACGGTATTAATGTTATGACTGTGAATGTTATTAACTTCATTATACGACTCTAATTCTATTGAACTCCTATCTGGAATATATTTCTTATCATTACCAAAATTAATAATAGAAGTATTAAAACAACCATTAGTAGCGTTAATTATAGCTACCGGTGATTTTAAGTTATCTGACCAATAACAATTATCTTGTAATTATTGTCCATCCACGTAGTTAGTTTTAACAGTTACTATCTTTTCGCACTTAGGATCGATTTTTATTTTTTGCGGAGGACAGCTAAAGTGAAAAGGTATTTGAGCTGTTAATGTTCGTAATACGTTATTGTTCAAATCAATATTACTTTTCAGTTTCTTTAAAATATCTAATCATATTAGACCCTATGCTCTTGCATAACTTGAATCTCATTGCGTGGTTCTCCAAGGTGCCTAATCAAAGCTCTTTTAAGTGACTCCATTGAACTAAGATGTTCTTCGTATGCTATGGCATCGATAGCTGGACCGCTTAGCCTACTCTTAATCAGACAGATAAACGCTGGATGCGAACGATCTGCTTCATTAGTTAGAGTTAATAGATTTTCTACCTCTCTAATATAATATCTAAGTAATTTAGGATTGCCATCGTATCGTGGCATCAAATCTGCAATAAGTTTGTACGATTTATAGTTAGCATCATAATCTCTGAGCGACATTGTTTTCCTGTAAGTTACCTGTCTAGTGGCACTCTAACAGAACAATAGGGGTATAGTATTTCACGTGGAATTTTACGGAATATCTTAACGCTATAACAAGTGGGTGCCTAACGCCATTTTAGCTTATAGACAGACACACATAAACTAGAAAATAAAATACACAAATTATAGTAAGGCAGGAAATAGAGCAAGGACACTTGGTAATACGAGAGCACTTACCAAAACAGCCACTGCATCTCCTATCGAGTCTCGTCTCTGCCAACAGCTTCCTCCAATTCTCCGGAGACACGATTTCCTGCTCCTATACAGGTGCCCGACCGCACGTTAGGGTCGTTGTGGATCGCGAAGAAACGATTTGAGAACCGTCACTCTTATGCCGAAGAGTTGTATTCGAACTTAGAGCGTTGCGATCCTGCGCCAGTTAGGTATGTTTCGACGATCGGGAATTTAGTTGAAAACAAAACTTTATTTATTACAATTATTTAATTACAGAAAAACAGTGTATTAAGCTGAAGCCGATCTTAAAACTAAATTCACAAACAATGATATGGAGTAACATGTAATTGATCTAATTGCTAGGTTGGCGGCTGCGTACTCAGCGCAAACGCTAAGTTAACAAGCTACTATGTGAAAAATAACAAGGAAGGCCATGATGGGATCCCTGAGTAAATCCACAAAGCAGTAATATTTTTGTTGGTTATTTATTATCTGTGACCATCATCTACCTAGCCTTTTCCCAACTATGTGGAACTATGTTGGTGTCGGCTTTCAGTCTAACCGGATGCAGTTGAATACCAGTATTCCTTCTGACCTCCACAACCCAGATACTGGGTAATACGATACCCCTTAGTAAGACCAGTTGTCAGATACTGGCGCCGATTCGCTTGTTCACAAACTAAACTAAATTTAAAATCAGTGCAACTTTTTTTTTCTATTTCATTAAGAAAAGGACAGACGATAAATATTAATTTAGTCCTGTCAAATTAAGATACTCCATAGACAAGTTTATACGTGATTGAAAAATTAGCTACTAAAAATTCGTCAATTTACGTCAGGCGCTGACTAATTTGTCAGAACTAAACTAATAATTATATTAGACATAGAGAGAGATAGAGATCATTTATTTCTCCGAAACATGAGTATGCACACACAAAGCATGCATGATGTTAAGTACATTGCAGAAAGGATCATAGTCAAGTTTTATCTTAACGGCGTACAAATATATATTAATAGGTTGGGGGAAAAGTTTCTTCGCATTTTTTAAGAAAATTCAAAACATTTTTTAATATAGTTTATTTACATTTAACTAAAGTATGTAGGTACCATTTTGTTCGATAACTTTTTGCCATCTTGCAGGTAGGGACATGATCCCATTGCTATAGAAATTTTGGGACTTCTGGTCAAAATACCGCGACAAGTGGTTTTGGCAGTCCTCTTGTGACACTGCCTAAAGAATTCTGAAGAGACCGAAACAGGTAGAAATCTGAAGGTGCAAGGTCAGGACTATTAACACCTCCCAGCCAAACTCTCTTAATTTTTGCTGAGTTTCTAAAGATGTGTGAGGTCTAGCGTTATCATGATGAAAAACCACACCCCTTCTGTTGATTAATTCCGGCCACTTTCTCTCAACTTCTTGCTTTAATCTCATCAGTTGTTCGCAGTAGAGTTCAGAATCGATGGTCCTGCCTGGTGGTAACAGCTCATAATGAATAATGCCCTTCCAATCCCACCACACACACAGCATCACCTTGTTGCGAGTTAACCCGGGTTTCGCCACAGTCTGTGAAGCCTGACCGGCCTTTGACCACGACCTTTTTCGCACGTTCTTGTCATACGTGATCCACTTTTCATCACCAGTTATCAGCTTGTTCAAAAATGGTTCGGTTTCATTACGTCGTAATAAAGAATCACAAATGAGTACACGGTTCATTAGGTTTCTTTCAGTGAGCTCGTGAGGTACCCAAATGTCGAGCTTTTTTGTGTACCCAGTTTTTTTCAAATGCGCCAAAACTGTTTTGTGGTCAATTTCCAGTTCTTCAGCTACGTCGTAACTACTGATATCTTGCTCCACTTTTCAAAAATGGCATCCATTTTATCCGTAATAGGGCGACCAGAGCGACGTGCATCTTTGACATCAAAATTTCCGGATTGAAAACGCTTAAACCAAATTTGTGCTACTCTCACAGACACTAGGTCCATAAACATCGCAAATTTTTTTCGCGGCTTGCGTTGCATTTTTACCTTTTTTGTAGTAAAATTTTAAAATGTATCGAATTTCTTCATTAGATTCACTCATCTTGACGGTACGAAAAACAAATGAAAATCACACATTTTCCTAATTCGAATTTGGAATTATGTTCTTTAAAATTTAAACTTTCAATGATACCAAAACCAGCCAGATACAAATAGTATAGCCAAAGAGATTTTATTACAAGTTCATACATACTATAATGCGAAAAGACTTTTTCCCCAACCTTATATATCTATTATATTATATATCTTCTGTCCTTTTCTTAATAAAGTTGAAAGAAAAAGATGCACTGAACTTAAAATTAGATTAATTTGTGAACAAGGAAATCGGCGCCAATGACAACTAATTTTTAAACACCTGCTTTCATTTTTTTACTTTTCTGGTTCAATAAAACTTATCTTAGCAGATTACAAATTGAGAGGTAGGTAATAAAGTGGGATCAACATCTCGAAGGCCTTTTTAATATCACGTAACTCCCACGCTCGCACGTGTTTGTCCGCTTGGTGGCAATTAATTGGCTCATGATGACTTAAACATAATAAAATGTGGGTACACACAGGTGAGATATATTACGTGTAAAGCGAACGAAAATTGAATGCATTAGGATCATTCAACTAGAGACCTTAAAATTTTTGGCTTATTACAACCTGTATTACTTTTGAGGAATTTGCTTTATTGTTCAGGTTTTAAAAGTTATAGTAGAAACTAGTTGTTGCCGGCGGCTTCGCCCGCGTGGATGTCAATACTTGCCAATTGGAATCGGATTTTATCCAGAACTTCATGAGTTTTATTTTTTTTTTGCGCGGAACCCTAATTCTTTTTCTAAAATAAAAGTAAGCCTAAGTTACTCCTTATAACATCAGTTTATGCTGTATATCTACTGAACACGTCGCATTTTTTGCAGATGTGCCAATAAATTATAAGGTGAGCGATGTATCTATGTATTTATGCTAGGTCAAGCTTGACAACGTTTGTGCACTGTTTCATGTCATTCATATGAGTACATTACCTTTACATCCTATGATAATGATAATCCAGCGGTGATTAGTTCTATTAATCTAATCCTTCAAGCAGGCCAACGTTTGTGCACTGTTTCATGTCATTCATATGTGTACATTACCTTTACATCCTATGATAATGATAATCCAGCGGTGATTAGTTCTATTAATCTAATCCTTCAAGCTTGACAACGTTTGTGCACTGTATCATGTCTTTCATATGTGTACATTACCTTTACATCCTATGATAATGATAATCCAGCGGTGATTAGTTCTATTAATCTAATCCTTCAAGCTTGACAACGTTTGTGCACTGTATCATGTCATTCATATGTGTACATTACCTTTACATCCTATGGTAATGATAATCCAGCGGTGATTAGTTCTATTAATCTAATCCTTCAAGCTTGACAACGTTTGTGCACTGTATCATGTCATTCATATGTGTACATTACCTTTACATCCTATGGTAATGATAATCCAGCGGTGATTAGTTCTATTAATCTAATCCTTCAAGCTTGACAACGTTTGTGCACTGTATCATGTCATTCATATGTGTACATTACCTTTACATCCTATGATAATGATAATCCAGCGGTGATTAGTTCTATTAATCTAATCCTTCAAGCTTGACAACGTTTGTGCACTGTATCATGTCATTCATATGTGTACATTACCTTTACATCCTATGATAATGATAATCCAGCGGTGATTAGTTCTATTAATCTAATCCTTCAAGCTTGACAACGTTTGTGCACTGTTTCATGTCATTCATATGTGTACAGACGCCAGCAGGTCAACCTACCCGAAACTGTCAGATTTTCCCAATCAACCTTTAACCTAATGCCTTAGCAATAAAGTCGAAAATCTATTAAAGAAATCTGACAGATTGTAGTAGCTTGATGTGCTGGCGTCTGTACATTACCTTTACATCCTATGATAATGATAATCCAGCGGTGATTAGTTCTATTAATCTAATCCTTCATGCTTGACAACGTTTGTGCACAGTTTCATCTCATTCATAAGTGTGCATTACCTTTACAATCTATGATAATGATAATCCAGCGGTGATTAGTTCTATTAATCTAATCCATGGGAACCCAACATCGACCTCTGAGAAGAATGAGATATGTATATGTAATTGCGGGAATTTTACCCCACGGCAATCTCGTGGTGGGAATAAAAGAGAACAACTATAATATTAATGAGTTTTTAGATAATGAGACTTCAGTTTGAAAATTGTAAAGCACTGTTGAGAACAATAAATAAATTACTATCTCTTGTATTATTTCTTCTGTTATTGTCAATTTATAATAATAATATGACAAACAGATATAATAATAGATCAGTCATTTATTGGAGGATACTGTGGTCTATTGTCTTGTAAAACTTATTTATTTGTTGTGACTTGAGAAGTTTAATATTTAAATACATAGTGAGTCTGTGATAAAAAGTGAATAATAATAGAGATCATGTATTGCGGAAGGAAACGCATGAGTTTTCTCCATGCGAACATGATAAAAAGGTTTGTTTTCTAGCTGTAAACACTTAACATCGGGCCTTTATTACTAGTTAGTAAAAATAAAAAAATAAATAAAATTATTTTTATTTTTAATCTCATCAATACACAAAGTCAAAGTCAAAACGTTTATTGCGAACTAAGTGTAACAATGTTGGTGTTAAGTTAGTACTTTTGACTTACTAGCTTTTTACACAGCACAGAATGGTTTTAATATTGTGTCTAATTGGCTTCATAACAATCTCTTAACATTAAACCCAGACACTAATCCTAATCTCCTTAACACTAATCCAACGCTTACTAATCTAAACATTCAAGCTCATAACAATTGTAATTTACATTATGCTGACATTGCACGCACTTGTTCCACTTTAGCTAAAACCGACCATATCAAATATTTAGGCATCACGATTGCCACAAATCTGAATTTCCGCAAACACATCGATGTATTATGCACCAGAGTGGGTAAACTAATATACATACAAAAAAAAAAAAATACGTAATATTGCCGACTTTAAATTAATTAGACAGGTCTATTTGGCTTTATGTCAATCTATAATTACCATGGGGTGGTGCCGCTAAATCAATTTTAATGCATCTAGAACGCGCCCAAAGAGCATTTTTAAAGGTTGCTACTTTTCGTCCTTTTAGATTTCCTACACACGAGCTTTATATGGCATGTAAGGTGCTAACAGTACGAGAATTATTTGTTTTGAATCTAGTTCTATTCCAACACACGGCACTTTATTTTAATCCAGTACCTTCAGATAGGAGAAGAAAAGATTTGGTTTGTGCTAACACTCAGACTAAACATGCTATTTCTAGTCCATTTTATTTGTTTTTAGGACCCTATTTGTATAACCAGTTTCACAGAGTGTTACAGATTTATAGTTTAAGTTATAATAGGTGTAATTTATTAGTATGGGAATATTTGGCAGATCTCAATTATGCAAATATGCACACGGAAAAACTACTAGAAATTTTAAAATAAAATCTCTATCTACCTACTCTAATACATTTATGTGTCTTCCTTTACCTATTTACTAATAGTCTCCACTTTATCTACTTTAAATTTATTCGTTAATTTTATTTAAATATAATATCATATAATAATATGTTACATGATCTTGTTTTAATACACAAATAATAATTACTCGTTAAGTTATTGACAATATTATATCTTCTTTTTAATTTAGCTTCTAATAAATGTACCTATTGTTGTCTTCTTTTTAAATGTTTTATGTAAATTGATTGCCTGAAACACAGGTTTTCATAAAAACCTAGATCAGGCAAGTCTACATTCCAGTTAGAAAGTTTTATTCGAATTACAAGTCAGTAGGTAGTAGGTTGTACGTTGATCAAAAGAAGATTCGCGACCGTTACAAGTATATATTTACATAATTATAATCATTAAAGTGATCAATACAACTCTTTAAGACCAGGTAATCCTAATTAATGACTATTTCATGAAATCTTGACATTTGAGGATTACACGAACTTAATGAGTTGTATTACTGATTCTAATGAGATTCTGTAAATACTTTTTTTTTTGGTCGCAAATCATATTTTATTCAACTTAGAACCTAATACTGACTTGCAAATTGCAAAAAACATAAGAAAAATTTCACGGGCTACTCTGACGCTTCCTCCTTAATACCTTATAAAGAGTATCAAAATAATAATAATAATAACCCCACCGCTGTATCTCTACGTTGACGTCGTGGTGGGGCTTGTGCGCTCTGAACTTTAGGTCTGTGCCGGTAGAGTTTACTTTGCCGGAACGGGTTTAAGATGAGAAGTCAGACCAAGAGCGATACAGAAACCCGCAGGGCAGCATGTGGCGAGCTGTTGGGCAGTAGCGACCCCACGGACCCTATCTCCTGGGAGAAATCTTGTCCTCATCTCTGGCTTGCCGTTATTGGCCGGCTGGAGTGAACACTGACGAGGAACAGAGCTCTCACCTCTTTCTTGCCTTTATTGGCCGGTTTGGGTGGAAATTTGCAAGAGCAAATGTGCTCAGAGGAAGGAGGTATTCCAGTAAGGTGCTGGTAGGGATCTTGACCGTACTTCCGGGATTGTCCTGATAGCCGTGGAATACCTCTTCACTCCTCAAGCACCTCAAGAAGTGTTGCCCCTTTGTCGCTACGTCACTATGTGCTAGCGACCGTTTCCGGGGGCCCATTATTGAGTGTGCAAGTCACCCCCTGCCATTTTATCCATGTATTACATAACATTGGTCAGGCAGGTTACATAGTTCTTCCATAATTCAAGTTACCCAATCCACATTGGCCCCCCAAACCCATAGCCCAATATGTTTTGTTACCACGTTCTGCAATAGTCCTGCACCAACCGGGGGTTGTCCTTGGGTGCACTTGCATAGTGCATATAGGGATAATCGTCGGTTGTTGCCTCCTCATCATTCAAAATTGTCTAAAGGGCCTCTGCGAGTTGGTTTCGGCCCCTCTTACGCCTTCCAAAGGTGCGGGACTCGAGGGTCCCGAGATGTCAAAAAATAATAATAAATCATTTGTTTTCAGGTTACAAAGACCCATAGATATAAATACCTTAACCTAAGTATACATATAATAACAATTGTGTTAGTAAATAAAACTCAAAACTATATTAGTATCACTTAGTTTCACTAAGTATTTGTGCGTTCCGAAATAAATAACGCCATTGAACGAGCCAGTCCAGACACCAGACTGCCACTAAAAGTTTTCTAATAGAAAAAGCCAATGAAACTTCTTGACAACAAGACCAAGAAAGGTCCTGGAAAGGGATCTGTAACGCTTTGTTTTCCGAAATAATTTAAGATAGACTCATCACCGGTTATGAGAACGCATGCCAATCATCTCGTTATGCGTTAAGTAAACAAGATTAGTCAGTCTCCGTCACCAAGGCTGGTAATTTTCCGAGATGAAAAAGATAATGTTTTCCACGAATTCATTTCATACTTTACTCACTATTGAAGGCTTGTGAAAACGTAGGTAGGTATAGTGTTTGTTTTATGAGTACTTTAACAAAGGTTTAGTAATTAGGAATGTATGAGGAGTGGTGACTGGTCACAGTATCTCTTAATATAAGAACTGAAAATTATACTTTCTTTTAAAGAGAACGCGGTGAGTAGTTATACGATATGTAGTGTGCTGTATTATAACCCTTGTACTTATTTCTTTGTCATTATTTTCTTTTACTCTTGTATTTGTTGCTATTTTGTGTCTTTATCATTCTGTTCTGTTTTGATATGTAGAACGATGTGTAGAACTGAGAGCCTAGACAAAGTAACATTCGATTCGCTAGTAGAAAAGCCAAAAAAGCCAAAAAATGTATGAGGTTGACATACACTATCAAAATGTCACGTGATCATGTCAATGTCACTTTGAAGCTATAGCAATTGTAGAAATATTGTAAAAGGAACTGGGATTATTCTGGTGTGTCAACATTTCTTTGATTTCTCGATTTCTAAACCACAAACACACGTATTTCATCTAGTGCGGGCCTAAGGACAAAAAATAATCACGCGGTAAAGACGGCGGCGTTAGCTTATTTGTTGATTGTATTTACGCTGCACATAGATAGGTTTTTAGGTTTTATGCGGCCAAAATTATTTTAATTGTTATAACTATTTTAAATGACATAACTGATAATAAAAAACAACTTTCTGTTGAAATTTCAAATATATATTAAAGAAAATATCATATTTATGAAAAAAAAAGTCAAAACCTAACGTCACAGACATACTTTTTTTTTTTTTTTTGGCCTCTAATAATCTGTCGTAGCAAGGATAAAGCGACTTATTTGTCTTACGTATGATTTCATAATGCTGTCGTGTAAGATTGGCCTTTATACTCGTATACATCGCCAATGCTTCTTGAGGCGTTAATATATTGTGTTTGTCGGGTTCACAAGATGACTTGTAGGCATTTCTGTATTTTTCTGCCTTTGTTGGCGATTTTGTAATTTCTTTAAGGATTTCTGATGCATTTCGAAGTCCCTTGGCTCTCAAAGTTGACTGAACAGCATTAATGATAATAGAATCGTCTACGGCCGAGCGAACCTCTTCAGTTTTGTGACGCTTGCTTCTCTCACTTGACTCTTCAAATGATTTTGAAGGGCGGTCTGGGCGATTTTGGGCTTGGGTTGGGAATTCAGACGTCCCATTTATCTTCTTAAATCATCTTCTTTTCTTTGTGCTTTAGACCATTTTTTCTTTATGGCAGTCTTGAAGTAAGCAATATTTCGCTTTAGTTTTTTATATTTTCCTCTGTATCACCATACGAAGAAAACAGGTAATTGTCTAAATAGGCCAATTTTTCATCCATTGTTATTAAATTCTGGCTTTGCATTTTATCGTAGAGACATTGACGGGTGACTAATTTTGTTGAGGAGAACCTACGAAGAAAAAGAAAAAAAAATTTGGAACATTTTTCAACATAACTTTTTTACCCTACCTGCACCTACCTGCAGCTGATTTTTATCAGAATCATAAGAAAAGAGTATTAAGTATTATAATAAATAATAGTTTTGCGGCGAGAGGAAGCGATAATATAACTAAACTACTTTTAAATTGAAAACTCAAGAATATTTTTTCAAGAAAACGTAATATGTTTAGAAGCTTTAAAATAAAGGTTTTTTATTATAATTATAATAACAATTTTTATAATAAAAATTTAATTTACCTGAAGCACTCGAATCCATATTGTTTACTTTGATAACTGTCTTCAAATCAAAAATATTGACGACTAAATATAGGTCACTTTAAAAGAGTAAAGAGCGAAAGCGCGTAGTGGGAGACTCGCGTAGTGGGTAACAAGTTCCGACTACCTTCGCACGCATCCTGCGCGGGTATCGAAGCCGAGAAGACCGGTTTATTATCGCCTGTTCTATTGTTAACGTAGAAAGATATTACATTTTGTGTTTGTAACTAGTTTCAAATCTTCAATTTTGGCCGCATAAAACCTAAAAACCTATCTATGTGCGCTGTAGTGATAGCAGTGGACGTCTATTCTATCACCTGCCTAGCCTTTTCCTAACTATTTTGAGGTCGGCTTTCAGTCTATCCAGTACTGACCTCTACGATACCCCTTTGTAAGACTGGTTGTCAGACTTCGGGGCTTCGGGGTTCTGACGACCCGTTACGACCTTTTCTAAATCTATTTATTTACACAATTTGATATAACTCTCTCGAGGTACCTACGGTGGGAGGATTTCTAAATACCTGCTTAATACATAATTAAAGCTGGAACGATGCATTAGGACAGGATTATATCTCATGGCCGTTAAGTAATATGAGTTATACCTGATTCCTTACGTTACTTTTTCAAATCTTCGCTAGCATCAAAGTTTGTTAGGACCCTTTTTACCTTCAGACAACTGGTCCCTTGCAGACTGAATGACCAGAATTATCTACCCAATGCTAAGACCGTACTATCCGACATCATCGGCGCCGGCGCAAAATGTCTTTTACTTCCATACTTTTCTATTAGTAGTCATTCCGGCGGTCACCTCTTTTCTAGCCATATCATCTTTCACACAGTCCATCCAACGTTTTTTTGGTCTTCCCTTACTCTTATAGCCATCGACATTCATACTCAAAACTTTCCTGACATTTTCCTCATTCCCAAGCCCATACTATGACAACCGATTTCCGCACAACTTTTCAGTGACCGGTGCCAATTTCATACTTCCTCATAACCGCTAATTAGACATGGGATGAATTTCATCCCATATTTTTATTTAAGTAGTGGTTCGTGGGAGTAAAGTCATCCCACGCAAATCTGCTTTTGGTTTGAACCTTGTTCCACCACTGTTAAGGAGTCCTTTCTAATTTTACATTACTATAAAGCCCTACTCACTAGCATTCTAAGAAACATTCAACGGTCACAAAATTACAAGAAGATACAAATCGGTTTTGTTTACAAGATTACCGCGGGTGGGGCGCTCAACGGTTTTCCCCGCGCGCGGGTGAGCACAGCGCTTATGTACTCATTTCTTATTCTATCCATTCGTGTATCACCACACATCCCTCTTAGCATTCTTATCTCAGCTGCATGCAATTGCCTTTCATTCATCCTTTTTGTGGCCCAACATTTTGATCCATACAAGACAGCAGGTCTAACCATTGTTTTATATATCTATCCTTTAAGTTTAAGGGGAATACGGGAGTCGCAGTTAGTACTCATGACCAGCCGCCATTTCATCCATCCATCCATCCATTTCGTCCACTGCGGTACATAGGCCGCCCCAAGCACAGCCATTTCATCCACCCAGTCATAATTCTGTGCTTAAGAGGGCTGTCGCATATTATCACCTCTCTTGCTCACACGCGACCAAATTTTTAAGAATGTTAAATGAAAGATGCTTTATTGTTAAAAGTCTGTGATGTTCCACTGCAAGGCAAAGGCTTCCCTACTCTCTTTCCACTTCTCTTTGTCTAGAGCTGCTAAGGACCAGCACCCTAATTGCGTAACACATTATCTATAAGAATCTGAATCATTCTGAAGCAAATTGCTAATCCATTGCTTCATATGTTCGAAAATGTTGTCAGCTCAACATCGTAAATAACGCAATGATTGTTGTTGAACTGTCAAAATGAAAAAGAGTCGATTGATAATGTGTTACGCAATGAGGGGACAGTTCTTGTTGAAGGAGTCTAGCTCGTCCCGCCATCTCCGTCTGGGCCTGCCGCGATGTCGCTTACCATTAACTTACGACCCAATGGACCCCATTGGGTCGTAAGGTTGACGACGAATTGACGAACTAATAAATAATATTAATTTAATAGGTAATGAATAAAAACACATATTTCTATTGTGTTATCTAATGAAATCAGCTCAACAAGTATTACGATCTGTTTTTGAGATGAGTTATATAAAAAACACAATAAAAATTTGTTTTTAATAATTAACTATTAAATTAATATTATTTATTAGTTCGTCAATTGATTACATTTTTCAAAAAAGCATTTTTCATTTAATTTCTTAAAAAGTTGGTCCTGTGTGAGCGAGGGAGGTGATAAAATGCGACAGCCTTCTTAACCGTCCGATCTACTTCGCCATCGCTTTGTACGAGAGAACCGAGATACCGAAAGTCGAAACACTATCCGGAATACCGATACTTAACAGTGGCCATCATCTAATCATAGGTTCCCAAAGGGGCGGTACCGCCCCCTAGTGGGCGCTGGAGCTTTTCGTACGGCACGATTACAGAGAGAGAGAGAGAATTAATTTTTAATTTGTGATTATTAATAGATAATAGACAGCCATATAAAATTGGTATAATTAACTATTATGTAAAGGGGACTTTGGATTTCTTTTCTTGTAAAGGGGGCGGTAGTCTATAAAAGTTTGGGAACCTATGTCCAACTGATACGATAAATAAAGTATACAAAAACATTGTAATCAAGATGTGGTAACGTAATATCTACGATTGTGCAACGTCGCCCTAGTTCCAAAGATAATTTTTCTATGAATTACCTAAGATAGGTATCTTCACGGCCATTGATTATAATAGGCAATACACTGTACTTATTATAATGAATATTTTCATAGGGCATAGGTACATAAGTATAGTTGTTTAGTTGAGTTCAGGCGACAGTCGCTTCGTGTAAACACTGAAAATATTCACGTGGGGATGGGAGGCTATCAGAAGATGTTTGGGAAGAGGCAAGACTTTTGAACATAGTATACAGAGTGTAAGGAACATAGTATACAGAGTGTAAGGAACATAGTATACAGACTGTAAGGAACATAGTATACAGAGTGTAAGGAACATAGTATACAGACTGTAAGGAACATCGACGCGCAAACTTTTACCAGGAATTCAGTACGTACCTACCTGATTTTTCGAAATTTTTCGTAGGTTATTTATTTTTATGTTTTAATTAAATATTTTGGAATGGACCATACAGAGTGGCATATCCACGCACAATCTGTTACCATGGATTCAGTACATTCTGGATCACCCTGCGTTGAAATTGTTCGTCATGACTAAAAAAAGAAAAACATGTCCTGCCTACGCGGTCAGAGTGTATCGAGATATATCAAAATAACAATAATAAATATATTTATTTCAAAAAAGTGTGCTACAGTCTGTTACAATAAATATAATTTTCCAATTTAGGGATGCATCCTAAAGAGGTTAACAGAGTTGAATCTGGCGTCCTGGTTAGGTTACATGGTAACCTGTAGTTATTAAGGTTCGCCAGCCCAGGTTCCCACAGAAGAAATATAATACAAAATTTTTGAGACTGCTTAGGACTATAATGTGCGGACTTATGTTAACTTATACTAACAGTAGGTGTGGGTGTGGTGTGCGTGTAAACGGAAGGGAAAGAGGTTGAGTGTAGATACGGAGTGTTAGAGAAGTCACTACGATGAAGTAAGCAGATATAATTATTAATGTTATGTTATCCCTTCCATCTTGTGCCGCAGCCCTGTCACCTGTGCTCTTGTGGAACTTATGACTACGTCAGTGAACGGAGTTCGCGTGACAGAATTTTGGGCTAAACATAACAATAATATTTAAAGGGGAACGCCTAAAAAATGCCTGGAATGGACAGAAACTACTAAGAGTCCTTAATTCTATTTAGAATAAAATATGTATTATATAATGAATTAATCCTCAAGTTTGTATACCTAGGATGTAACTATCATTAAAATAATTAACTTGATATCCGACTATTTCATTCTTATTTTTTCTATTGAACGTCATTGTTTATTTGACATGAGTAATCGACCTTCAACCAAACAGGAAACGTCAAAAAGTCTCTATCGAACTATTTTATAGAATTATTGCACGGTTATCATTAATTTAATATAATTCGACCTACCTATATATTATATACCGTAAATCTAATTAAACTAATATATGCAAGTCAATAATAAAAATCATGGTTACAATAATAGGTAACTCTTTCTTCAACATGTGGTGTTACCAAGCTCCTACTTTCATACAGTATTTTCCCTTTAGGGATATTTGAAACCTGAAAATTTTACTAGTTAGAATCAGGAAAACTTACATGCCTTTCAGCAATCTCTTAAATGTGGGTTTTAGTTAGCGCTGGAAGATCAGTGCTAGAATTGACATCCCTGAACTTTTCTAGTGCAGGAATGTTGGGGTGATCATACCTGAGCTCGTCTTCAACTCTGATCAAGTTATGTATGCCTCTAGTATTCAACAAAAAAGGACAAAACAAAACAACCCATCAATTATAAAATGGTCATAAGTTATTTAGCTTTCCACAAAATCTGCTTTTTTACCAGTGGTAGACGCTGTCCTTTTCCTTAGCTCCGCTTTAGTTGTACAACACTCCAAGCCGCATACATTGTTGTCCAGTTTTCGTTTAATTAGTGATATACACAACAGAACACATACACAACAATGGCGGTTTGAAGACGGACAAAAGTGCTGCCACCTATGTCGAGCTTTCAGTTTTTCACCCCATTGTTGCAAATTAATCCTTAACCTTGACTTAACCTATATTTTAGAAAAATTGTTTGGAACTGGCTTCCACCTAGTTTTTTTTATTATAATTGAATTTGTAATGGGTTCCCTACGATTTGTAGTGCAGTTTGGCGTATATTTCTTTGTTCTTCATTTCAAGCATTTTTTTTGTGTGGCTGATGGGCATTTCCCTTTTCACAACCATTGCCATCGATAAGCTAAGAAAACGAATGCAATGTTGATTATTTCATTGTGTTGCTTCAGGGACTTGCATATGCATCATGTGGTGATGGCGACCATGGCAGCCGACAACATCCACTCACCCATCATGGAGGCAGAGCTTGAAGAGGCGCTGGAGTTTGCTGGTTAGTGTTCTATCTATCATACCCATTTTTCGCCTCTTATGTTTAGGTCACCAACTGGTCTGTTCTGTAAAAATCTCAACATGAAAATTTAGGGTAGTGAGCTTGAACTGAGCGTTTAATTGTTTCAATCTCTAGCATCAGGTGGAATGACAGCTGACTTCACTTGCTTCAATTGACAGCTTGTTTACACAGTGCGAACTGCTGACTAGACAGTAACAGCATGAAAGTATAGTAACAATGAAGTATAAATTGTATCTAGACTAAGCCCATATATACGTATACTGATCCATGTAACTGCAGAAAACTCGACCCCCGTCATACAGGATGCCCTAGTTCAGGGGTCGAGACCTCATTGATGTAACGAACGCTGAAGTTTTTGAAATAAAAATTACTTACTTACTTACTTACAGCTGCTCGTATTGTATACTAGCATGTCAGTAGCTCGCTTTGCCTTGGCTGTTTTTATTATGAGAGTAGCTGCCTAGTCCCTTGTGAGCTGCCTGGTTGGAAATATTATACTTGATTGGGAAGATTATACAGGATCCTCTTGCGACTGACTGGCGAGCTACAGCCAAAAGCGTCCGAAAGTTGCGAGGGATGTGCCAGATGCTGCCATGCGAGTGTTGGTCCCCCAGCACTCGCATGGCGAGGCGAGGCGAGCAGAGTGAAACAAAAATGTTGAAGTTGGCTGCGAGTTACTGTCCAACTTGCAAGTACGAGTAACTCGCATGATACGTCCACACACTGCAGCTACTCGGTAGGCCGACTCGCACGCTAGCTCGCACTGTGTATACGTGCACCGCTAGATTTCGCCATACAAACGCCGCCATTGGTAGTCACACCGGCGTTTGTATGGCGAAATCTAGCGGTACGGTGCCGCAACGCGTCGTGCACACGACGGCAGTTGCCAATGTACGGCGAAATCTTTGCAGTGCGGCGCCGCAATGCGTCGTGTGCACTGGCTCTTAGGGGTCGAGCGTATTGCCACTAAGCGGGCACAGATATAGGTGCTCAATGTAGGTCTTATAATTCACCTGTGGCCAATCTTCCGGGAAATACTGGCGTGTTGTTGTTTCTGTGTGTAATAGCTATCAGACCTATAGGAAACTGCGCCTCCACCGCCGCGCGCCGCCGCCTTCGTATTCTTCCTTCTTCTGTTCGGAATCCGTTCAATAGTAGGTACTTCGATGACTGTAAAAACAGAGTCGAAGACTCAGCGAAGAATAATTTAAAACCAATCTTAATTATTACTTTATTAAATTGAAATTGAATTACAAAACATTGCGGGGGAATAACAGATAATAATAAATTATAATAAATATTAATTTATTGAAATAGTATGTTTACAAAAAGTGTACATATGTTGCAGTACCTATATAACATTAATGAAGGCCTATAATAGTATTATAATAATCTAGGTAAAAACTATGGTATGAAAAATATACGATTACAGTTGCAAAATAAAATAAATAAATTAATAGAATTCTGAAGGTAATGTAGTGCGTTGCCCGAGCTAGGTTTATTTAAACCTGTGTTTCAGGCCATATCGAACGACAGTACTTTTCAAATAGGGCAGTCATTGAATTTATTTAACATATACATATTTTCAATATCTAAGCAGTAGCAATATTTTGCGTTAACTGATCTTAATAATTATTATCGATGGAATGCATTGATTTGAATATTTTTCTCTGTTAATCCTTGTAATTGTCTGTCTGATTGTGCGCACAGGTACACGCATCGATTAAAAACCTTGAACCATAGATAAGTAAGTTTATTTATTTTGGTCAAGTTAGAAGGGAAGAAAGGTTCAGCTAGATGAGCCGTTGACCTTGAAAAGGCCGCTGGGGCAAACAGGATGCGAAAGGCGGAGCATACCGTGGTGTGGCATATCTTGGGAGCGACTTCATGATATCCTGAGCCAGTTAAAGTGACATTCCATCAGCGATAATGATGATGGAATGTGACTGACATAAGGTACATGACAAAAGTTTCTGTCAGTTTTGTTGAAAGTCGTTGTAGAAATACGGAAAGCTTTTCTAGAAGAGCGGTAGCCGTACTTAACGGGCGTAGTCTTGTTTTCTCTGTCTACGTTAACGGGCGTAGTGACGGCTATCATGAAAATGATGACAGCGGCAAAGATTTAAATCGTTAGATTCAACCTACCGCGTCAAAAGATAATAAAATAATAATAATAATAAAATATTTTATTGACATAAAAATAGATGTAACATCTTCAATTGAAGCCCTAACTCCTGAGCTAGGTGGTACCTGTGTTACAGGAGTCAGTGTCTTCACCCGATTTTAGAACATTAATTAATTATGCAATAAAATTAAAACATCATAAAACGAAGGGAATTTAGTGCATACATGCTCTTGAGTGGTGTTAGTGAGTGTTGTGTTTATGTGTGTGTGTATATGTGTGTGTGTGTGTGTGTGTGAGGGTGTGCATGTTGTGTGAGTGTTTGGGTTTTATGACTGGGCTATGGGTTATTATCTGAGTTTGTTTGTCTACATTACTGTTACTAGTTATCACGTGTATAGTAGTTCTTTCAGTAAGTTTTCTGTCTGTGGGTAATCCAGTGTTTGAAGCCATATGTTTAGTTTCATCTTAGTTTTATATTTTATTAGTGGGTTGACGTTGAGAATTTTGTTTATTTTATTATAAATATAAGTAGCTAGGTATAGGCGCTGCCGTCGAGCGGATGCGGTTTTACATTTGACTGCGCGACATACATTGTTGATAGTTCTCTTATGTTTCATTGCGTGATTTACAGGTGTTATTTCATGCTGTTGCATTATTAGCTCGAGAAGGTATAGTTGTCTCACTGTAAGTACTTGACAACTTTCATATAGGGTTTTTGTAGGGAACCGGTACGGTTTGAAGGTCATGACTTTTAACAAAGATCTTTGGGCTCTCTCGAGGTGTATCATATAGGTTTTACAAGCACCTCCCCATGCCGTGATACAGTAACCTATGATTGACTGTGCTAATGCCAGGTACACTACACGGAGAAGCTTAAAGTCGGCCACTTGCCGTAGTCTTTTAAATGCCCATATAAGTTTCCTAACTCGGGAGGCAGTCTGCTCTATGTGGGGACGCCAGCCAAGTCTCTCATCCAGAATCACCCCCAGGTACTTCATTGTCTTTTTTTGTGTAATTGGAAGGCATGAGCATGGAAGATTGTGGTTGGAGTCATTACAGGAGTGCGCTTTAAGGTTTATTATTGTAGGTTTCGTTTTAGCGAAGGTAAATTGCAGAAATGAGGTTTTAGAAATATTAAGGGTTAGTAAGTTAGCTTCCAGCCAGTGGATTATTTTACCTAAGCCTTTCTCTGCAGCTTGCCGTGCCACATCCCAACTCTCTCCATGAAATATAAGCACGGTGTCGTCTGCATAGCTAAATATTTTACCCTTAGTAAGAGACTGCTGGCATAGGTCATTCACATAGAGCAGGAAAAGACTCGGGGATAGGCAGCTACCCTGAGGCACACCATAATCAACTCTAGCTTCATTGCTAATGACCTCACCGATCTTTACTTTTTGTGTACGGTCATTGAGAAAGTCTGCAAATATGCTTAAAGCCCTTCCCCGAATACCAGCATGTTCTAACTTGGTCACAAGGGTTGGAATACAGACAGTGTCAAACGCCTTGGCTAGGTCCAGAAAAACACCCAGACATTTTAGCTTTGTGTCCACTTTTCCAGTCACGTAATCAACGAGTTGATTAACTGCGTCTGCGGTGCTTTTCCCGGACCTAAAACCAAATTGTGTGTCCGATAATATTTTATAGTGTTCTAGATATTTCATTAGTCTACGGTTCAATAATTTTTCCAATATTTTTGATAGTGCTGACAGAATTGAGATAGGTCTATAATTTTTAATATCGTCCTGGTTTCCACCCTTGTGAACAGGTGTGATTAAAGCTTTCTTAAAAATTCGGGGAAAAACTCCTTGCTCAAAACAGGCTGCAACAAGCTTTGTAAGAGGTGGAACTAATATATCTTTACCCAGTTTGAGGAGTAATGCCGGAATAGAGTCCCATCCTGAGGCACAATCATTTTTTAGGTTGTTAATTACCGTTTCTACTTCAGCTTCGTCCGGAGAAAGTAGAACCATAGAATCACGCGCAGGGGGTGTTCCAATTTTGTATGGGGCAAGTGAGGAATTTTGGTTTTTAATAATATTATCCGCCAGTCGCTTACCAACATTCGAAAAATAATGGTTTATTTGCTCAATGGCAATATGCGTATCCGCAACATCAGTGGCAGGTAGAAGTTTGTCAGCTGATATTGGTTTCCTGTCTTCGTTGGTTATGGATTTTATAATGTTCCATGTTTCTTTATTGTTTTTTGAGGATCTTAAAGCGGAGCTTTCGTGATCGTTTCTTAGCTTCCTAAGTAATAGATTACAGTGATTACGATATCTTTTGTATGATAACTCGACAATGCCGTTTTTTGGGTCTGCAAGGAATTTCCGGTGGAGGTTATCCCTATGTCGAATACACCGTAAGAGGCCAGGTGTGATCCAAGGCTTAAGGACTAGTTTACGATTAGAGATTTTAGTTAGTTTTGAGTGTTGGGATACCGTGGACATCAGACATTCAACAAACCGTGTGGCGGCTTCGTTTGCATCACAAGTTTGTGAAATAAAAGAAAAATCTGTAGATTTTAATTGTTCAACAGCGCCCTCATAGTTTACTTTTGTAATATATCTTTTCGTATTCCTGTTTTTAGAGGAGGCATTACTTAGACATAGCATTACGGAAGCGTGGTCGCTGACGGTGGAATCTATGACCATGATTGTTGCATAAGTGGTGGTACTAATCATTACGTGATCGAGGCAATTATGCAGTCTTGTAGGATGGGTGTGTCCCGTTAAAAGGCCTAATTCTGCAGTTAGATTTAGATAGGATGAACTATTTCTATCTGAACTATTCGGTTTTATGTCTATATTGATATCACCTATCAGGATGATGTTTTTCGCTTTTAATTTACCTAAAATGCTTTCCAGTGAGTTAAGGAAGCTATCAGTACAATATATTGATGGGGATCTATAGGAGGCTAGAATACAAGTATCGGGATCAATTTTTAACAGAAGAAAATTAGCACCTATTGGGTCCGGTTCTTCAACCGTACATTTGAGATTGCTTTTAACAAATATCGTAATACCGTCGTTTTGATTTAGACATTTTTTGCTATAGTATGTCACATAATTTTGTATGGTCGGTATAGGCTTTTCATCATTTAGCCAACACTCTGTCAAGATTATGACGTCGATTTCACACGATAGCCTAGCCAGTTGAGCCTGAAAACCATCTAAGTTTTTATAGATACTTCGGATGTTTTGAGTTATAATTTTTAGCGATGGCTTAGAGGTTTTTATGATCTCGTTACAGGCGTTAGATAGGACTCTCATTTCTATTTCGTTTTGACACCTCTGATACACAATGACGCAGTGACTTCACTTGATTGGAATTGGAAAGGCTGTTTAACAATGTGTGAGCTCACTCTTCTCAGTATGTACACTTTTTCTTGTGACTAAGTACGGTGAGGGCAAACCTAGCGATTTAAATCTTTGGGGGGCGGGGTTTGACTTAATGTCAAATACTGGTGAAAACGACAGATTTTCATGACGCCATTTTGGTCGCTTTCCTAGGAAAAACAATTGTCATTTGTCTATGCCCTCTGAAGACTGAATTAATTGATTGAGTGAAGAATGCAGAAGAAATATTTTTTTATATGTAGATTTTTACAAATTACGTAGGCAGGTGTATGTTTCACAATTTCATAAAGGACACTCGGTTTCTGAAAACCTAGGGTGACTGGTAATTAGTGACCGATACTTAAACACATGATAATACTCATGATAACAAACAACTTTTACTATGGGACCAAAACTGAAATCGCGAAAAAAAATCAGCTGCTCCCATTTTTTTTCGCGATTTCAGGTTGGGTCCCATAGTAAAAGTTGTTTCATCATCATCTGCAACCATCGTATACCTACATAAACATAACTCATCACGCCTTGATCCCCGAAGGGTTGGGCGTATACTTATGTTATAATATAAAATTGTTTTTCGTGTCCGTCTGTGTTATCGTGCTGTTCTTCTAAACAGCTTTCACCATCATTTAGGGTATTTGTTCCGGAAGATTTATGTGTACGATACTTACATTAATATATATTAAACTTGCACATAGAAAGAAATCTTGATGTTTTATCAAACCGTGCGAAGCAGGGCGGGTCGCTTGTTAATATTTTATTTTCTCTGGGCCATAATGCCCAAAGTGTGTGTTTTTTCTCAGTGGAACACAGGCAATAGACCATCATTGTCAAAACGTTTTTCTTATCTCAGTATTATTTCGTATGAAAATATAGCTACATTCCGAAAGGCAGGCGCTTATTCTATACTATCATATTAACTAAATACATCAAGTAGTTTCCAGCCTGCACCATAATTTGCCTTCTGCGTAGTCTAAGACAAGGTAGTGATAGCGTACTATTAATAGTCAAGATCACTCACCTTTCACCAATACATACACTTATTATATTAATTGCCATAATAACCATTAGTTTAATGTGTGTTGCCCTGAGTGCAGCGATAGGCGCTATCGTTCATGTCGGTATACCTAGATAATATTAGCAGGCAAACATCCAATCGTACTATGCCCGGTTTCTGAGGTCTTTAAACGCAGTTTAATCATTCGATAGTGATTATTGGTTCAATATCGTGTTTCTGAACACTTCGCTATGCAAGAATTTAGCTTAAAAGTCGAGTGAATTAGTAGGCATCGAGGGTTCTATCTGAGGACCTCAAAAACCGAGCATAAGGAAGAAATTTTCTTAAAAAGATAATTTTGTCGAATCAATAGCTATTAAGAGTTTAAACTTCATTTAAGAATTCTTCAGAAACCGGGCATTGTTATATATTTTTCATCAAAAGTCGAAAACTATGCGGCCTAAAAAAAAAGAAAAAATGTTTGACAATGTCCAAACAGCGCTCTTTCATATGCTACCCCACTTCGAATTTTTAAGACCCCTTGCAGTCACTGTCGCAAAAAAAAAAATCTTTCTTAATTGCAAAATAGTTGGGCAAACGTCATCTAAAATATTCCAAATTTCAAGTTGATAGCATTAGTGGTTCTTGAGATATCCAGCTATGACACACAGACAGACAGACTGAGTCGCAGCGTAAGGGTTCATTTTTACCATTTTGGTACGGAACCCTAAAAGAGGGAGCACGATACACGATCATTATGCCAAGGCACTGGTTAATATATGAAACAGTATCTTATTCGTAATTGCTTTGATTACTACCTTTGATAAAAACTCCCCTTAACTGAAACTTCAATAAGATTAAAATTACCTACAGGGTTACTACCTAAGGTTAAAATTAACCGTCACATTAGTCACCAAATTAAAGACTAGACCCCAAGTAACATGGGGTAAGGGCAGGAAGATGATGATTAGTCATAAAATAAAATATGGAAATGGCATCATCGATACGACGAAGGAGATTGGTCTTAGACCAAAAAACCAATTGCCTAGACATTTTATAATGACATTCAACCTTAGAGTGGCAATTAGAAAAGTGGTCGACTGCAAGCATACAACTATTCCAAAAAGCCTAGATTTTTTTCACGCAAAATACAACACAAATACAGGGTGGCAGGGCATCGAAAATTGTAACCATGAATTCAGCACTTATGATTGTAGACCCCCTAGCGCAGGATTTTTTCGTCAATTATTAAAAAATTAAAAATCTGCTGTTTCATAAAATATTGCAACACCTACGCAGGAAAATGTATGGAGCAGCTATTCAATTTTTTTTTTAATATTCGACGAAAAATTTCAACGGGGGGCGGGGGTCCAGAATCTTGTACTTACTGAATCCATGCCAACAGGTTGCGCGTCGATGTCTTTGTCACCCTGTTTATTAGCAGCTATACTTACGAGCCTTTAGAACAGAATAAACAATATACTATTCTACTTATTGGTAGAATCCTAACTTCCTAGCTTTTTTTATATTATAAATGCGAAAGTAAGTTTGCTTGTTACTTTTCATGCTTAAACCAATGAACCGATCACCCTGAAATTTACCATATACGTTATCAGGGGTACAGAAACGGACATAGGGTAGATTTCATCCCGAAAAAAGGGTCTGTTCCCGAGGAAAACAACTATAACGTTCTTATGATAATAGATGGCGCCACGTGTCTTTCGAATTATGATTGAATTATATTATTACAGATGGGACAGCAAGTTTGTGTGCTTGATACCTTTCACGCCCTAAACCGTTATTCTAAATTAACGCGAGCAAAGCAATTGTTGCTGCATGTGGTTCACAAATAAAGTTGGCCAACATTAAAATGAGTATCTCTACAACAACGAGCTAAACAAGGCAAGCCTTGAAATTGGTCTTCGAATGAACATTTCAAAGACCAAACTCATGACCAATAGCGTCAAACAAAAACAGTATTTGGAGAGTTTTTTTTTTATTTTTTTTATTTGTGATGGGTTTGCTCTTGACTCTAGTCTAGGTCAGAGGTGACAGAGACAAAGTCGACGATGGAGTGAGCTTACCCAGAAGAAGCCTGTTCACTCTCACTTTGAAGAGATTAGGGTTGTATACGTTCGGAAACACAGACGCAGGTAGTGAGTTCCACTCTTTTGCTGTGCGCATTATAAAAGACATTTGGAAGCGCTTAGTGCGAATTGGTGGAATAGCAACCAGGTAGGGATGGTAACTGGCAGTGCGTCTAGATGTCCGGTGGTAGAAGGGGGCCGGTGGAATGAGGTCGTGGAGTTCTCGAGCACACTCTCCGAAGTACAATCTGTAGAAGACCGACAAGCAGGCAACCTTGCGGCGATGAGCCAAGCTATGAAGCTTGGCATCCACCAGTTTTACGTCGCCAATGAGCCTCTTAGCTCTGCGTTCCACCGAGTCAAGCGCGGCTAGTTGGTACTTAGCTGATCCATCCCAAAGGTGACTGCAATACTCCATGCAGGATCGGACTTGCGCTTTGTAAAGGGTTAAAAGCTGTCCAGGCGTAAAGTATCGCTTCACCCTATTTAGGATGCCCAGTTTCTTGGCCGCAGTTTGGGCCTTGTACTCGATGGTGGCGCCGTAGTTGAGACCAGATGTCATACCCCGAAAAGTAGGAGTTTGGGCGAAACGACTCTTTTTAGCGGTAAAAAGACGCGCCTGCGTTTTGGTGGCGTTAAAAGAGACTAGATTATCATCACCCCACTGGGAGACAAAGCTTAAGGTCAAATCTGTCCGCTCTACCATGGCCTCTCTCAAGGAACGAACTTCAGCCCCGCTGGTTTTTGCGCTGGACAAGTATCTCTCTGAAACTGTACTGTCATCTGCGTACCCAACAATACCAGGCCGAAGCAGGTCATTGATGTGCAGCAGGAAAAGAGTTGCAGAGAGAACAGACCCCTGAGGAACTCCGGCATCAATAGCCATAAGGTCAGAAGAGCAGCCATCAACAACTACTCTAATCGACCGTTCACTAAGGAAATCTGATATCCAGCTACAAAAATCAGCTGGGATGCCATAAGCAGGAAGCTTGCTGAGCAGAGCAGCGTGCCAGACCCTGTCAAAGGCCTTCGAGATGTCAAGCGATACAGCCAGTGCTTCGCCGTGTTTCTCGATGGCTTCGCCAAAGCAGTGCGTGACATACACAAGAAGATAGCAAGTTGACCGTCCCCGGCGAAAGCCATATTGACGGTCACTGAGAAGATCATTGTCTTCAAGGTAGTTCAGCAACTTATTGTTCAGTACCCTTTCCAAAACTTTGCACAGAATGGAGGTAATGGCGATCGGACGGTAATGGGCAGGGTCTGCACGGTCGCCTTTTTTGGGCACTGGTTGTACATTTGCAAGCTTCCAGGATTTCGGCACCGTTCTTTTTTCAAGAGAGAGGCGGAACAAACGTGTCAATACAGGAGACAGTTCAGGCGCACACTGCCTCAACACTCTCGCTGGAACGCCGTCAGGCCCGCTGGCCTTGTTCACGTCTAGACTGCACAATACTCTTCGGACCTCTTTAATGTGAACTGCGATCTCCGGCATCGAGGAGTCACAATGAGGTACAGTAGGTGGTTGCTTTGAGCCAGCGTCCAGACGTGAATTGCTTGCGAAGAGAGATGCAAATAAATTTGCCTTCTCAGTTGCAGAGTGAGCCAGCGACCCATCAGGTTTCATCATAGGAGGTAAAGTGGGACGACAGAAATTCGTTTCAACCGCTTTAGACAGGGACCAGAACTGTTTACTACCCGGAGGGTGCGAAGCCAGCCTGGCCCCGATATGTCCGACATGGTCAAAACGTGCCCTACGCAAAACCCGCTTGCAGAACTTGGCGGCAGAATTAAAGGCTCTCTTCTTCGCGCGAACCCTGCGCGCTCTAACTTTGCGGTCGCGGGCCTTGACCCAGGCTTGGTAGGCAGTCTCTTTTCGGGCCTCAGCGTGGGCACATTCTGCATTATACCAAGGCCGGGATTTGTGACCGAGCGGGATGTCGGAGAATGGAATAAAATATTCCATCCCCTGCCGAATCACATCCGCAACCGCGTCAGCACAGCGCGAGGGGTCACCCGAGGAAAAGCACACTTGCCGCCATGGATAAGACGCAAAAAAATGCCGCATCTCATCCCAGTCTGCTGACCCGTATCGCCATACTCGCCTCGTGCCTCTAGGGCTCTTATCTGGAGGAGTGCAGGTTGATATGGATTTCACCAGACAGTGGTCAGACGTTCCCAGCGGGGCTGAGACCGATACTGAATGACTGTCCGGATCAGATGCCAGCAGAAGGTCCAAGCAATTGGGTGTATGGCCGTCAACATCCGGTACCCGCGTTGCCACATTCACCATCTGGGTTAGATCTAGCGTTAAAGCAAAATTGCGCGCCTCCAACCCAGCATGGTCAGTTTTCTGGTATGGGAACAACCATTCTTTATGATGGGCGTTGAAGTCCCCCAGAAAAATGAGCTTCGCCGTTGGGTACCGTTGCTGGGCTACGTCAGTCGACTCCACGAGGAAATTAAAGAGCGCTGTTGTCTCCTGGTCACCGCTATGCGATCGGTAGATGCCGATGTAGAGAGATTTCTCCACGCCAGTATCCACAAGTAGCCATATGGCAGAGAAACCCGATTTCTCAAAGCAACGGAGACGACGACAACAAATGTCATCGCGGACGTACACACAGACCCCAGCTTGCTTCTTGAACTTGTGTTCAAGAGAGTACCCCGGGTAGTTGAGGTACGCCACGTCCGACGGGGTTGTTATCTTCGTCTCCGTTAGGAAAAACAGGTGCGGCTTTTCGGTCTCAAGGTGGTGATGGACCGAATCGAGATAGGAGTGCAACCCCCTGATATTAGTGAGGTGCACTTTTAGTGGGAGGAAGTGCAGCCGTTGTTTTACCTTATTTTTCTTCGCTTTGTGTGTCATATTGAGTGGAGTTGTTGGGGGAAAAAGTCGACTTGTCGACGTGAGTATGCAGATTCCAAATGTCCCAGAATATATTTACCTCGGCCAAATACTCTCCATCCAGGCGGGACAAGAAAAATAAGTGGTTCGCCGCAGTGAAGACGCCTGGAAGAGCTATTGGTCGATGAAAACCCTTAAGAAAGGAGATATTCCAATTTGTTATAAAAGCAAATTAATGGACATGTATATTCTCCCTATCCTTACATACGGCGCTCAAACGTGGTCTTTGACAGTTCAGCAGAGGACCAAGTTCGAGATTTGCCAGCGAGCGATGGAGCGCAGATCTACGGAGTTCGTCTTACTGACCGGATACGGAACACGATACTGACGTTTGCCGCATTGTGGGCTAAGATCACCACAACATGGGTACCTGAAAACGTCCAACGGCATCGCGGAAGACCCAGGCGTAGATGGCGGGACGAACTTGACGCTTATAGAAGGGATTGCTCCATATTGGCTCAGGATCGAGCTGAGTGGAACAAGGAAAGGGAGGCATTTGTCCTGCAGGGGGGACACAAGCTGATTATTATTATATTATTTATACCTCTAGGGCTCTCTAGGGAGTACAACTGTACAATAATATGAAAATATTCTTTAAGCAGATGCCTAGCCTTTTCTCAATATTGGGGTCGGCTTCCAGTCTAACCGGATGCAGCTGAATACCAGTATTTTAAATGGAGCGACAGTCTATCTGACCTCCACAACCCAGTTACTGGATAATACGATACCTCTTAGTAACACAGGTTGTCAGACTTTCGGGCTTCTGACGACCCGTAACTACTGTCAAAGATCCAAGAATGACAGCCGGGACCAACAGTTTAACAGATGGTCACCCATCTGGACCGACCGCGAAAAGCGTAGCTTAACCTGATCGACCGACCCGTGCGGCTGTTATTACTTAGCCACGAGCCCCGCGAGACGAGAGAGCAATCATATACAAATATTTTCTTATATGGATAGGAAAAACTAATCTACGTAATCTACTAAAAGTATTCTATGTAATATAAAGGGAAATAAAGAAATACTTATAATATAAGGTAGGAATAGCTAAGTACACATAGAAAATAAAGTAGATAAAAGTGTAGGAAGTCCCCAAAATATTAATTAATTGATGAATAACATTTTCTTTACTAATAAATAAACAAAATACGCAGTTTACCTTATCAACACTTCTTGCTATATTGCTTTAACAACTCTTGCAGGCTCAGGCAAGTACCAGGTCCTGCACAATATCCTCATGCTGGCCGCACTGCTGGCAGCCATCTTGGAGATGATCGGCATCGCCTTCGTGCTGCCTGCTGCAGCCTGCGACCTGGATATACCTGATAACCTGAAGGGGATTATCACATGTTTGCCAAATATCGGTAAGTAATACAACTTGCCTAACTATACTTCATTTGACATATAGGATTAGACATTTAGATAAACATTTTTTACAGCCCGTTCAACCGATTTTAAAATGTATTCCGTAGGCATAACGTTTTTTTTTTTATGATGATGGTTTTTATGATGGGTTTGCTCTTGACTCTAGTCTAGGTCAGAGGTAACAGAGACAAAGTCGACGATGGAGTGAGCTTACCCAGAAGAAGCCTGTTCACTCTCACTTTGAAGAGATTAGGGTTGTATGCGCTCGGAAACACAGACGCAGATAGTGAGTTCACTCTTTTGCTGTGCGCATTATAAAAGACATTTGGAAGCGCTTAGTGCGAATTGGTGGAATAGCAACTAGGTAAGGATGGTAACTGGCAGTGCGTGTAGATGTCCGATGGTAGAAGGGGGCTGGTGGAATCAGGTCGTGGAGTTCTTGAGCACACTCACCGAAGTACAATCTGTAGAAGACCGACAAGCAGGCAACCTTGCGGCGATGAGTCAAGCTATGAAGCTTGGCATCCACGAGTTTTACGTCGCCAATGAGCCTCTTAGCTCTGCGTTCTACATTAAAAGCAAAAAAAGTGGTTACAATACCAATTGTTTACTACCATTTGTCATGCCACTAACGCAATAGAAGTCAAAATCGGTTAGATTAGGTAGAGTATTTTGCATGAAATACATTTACCCCTTTAACCAACACTTTACCCCGACCCGGGACTAGAGCACAGAACCCCGAATAAAAAAAAGTTACTTAGTCGCATTTCCCATCACAAGACCAACAGTCTATACATATTCATTACCATTTTATCATTACTTTTCCAGGTATAATACTAACAGCTCCATTCTGGGGCCGTGCATCAGACTCTCTGGGCAGGAAGCCAGTGCTGCTCGGCTCCCTAGCAGTATCAGGCGTGATGGCCTTAACGGCTGCCTTTATGCCTTCGCTGGTTACCTTCGCGCTTTTCAAGTTCGCTTGTTCGCTGTTGTAAGTATTTGTTAAAATCCCTCTGTCCCTCCATCCCTACTAGCCTATTTCATTTTCTTTGTTTGTTATCTATACTTAGTATTAATATAAGAAAAATGTTTTATTTCTGATAGCGGCTTGGCGTGTTCTTGCTATTAACTCACTCGTTCCGGAAACAACTTTTACCTTTCGATCTTAATGAATTTTACGTATTGTTTTAGTTATGTGTTATACTAGCCATGAAAAATAGAAAAAAAAATATTTATAATCAGGAAAACTGAGAAAATGGCGTTCTTTTAAAAGGACGCTAGGATAATGCACTACTGTGCCGGTTAGATAGAAAAGAAACTATACGTACTTATTAGAGCATGTTTTTATTGAGGTGTGTGTTACATTTGAAAACAAAACATAGGATGTAACGTTACTGCTACACTACATTTCGGACAGAAAAAAATTGCTTTTTTGTGACATAAAATACACCGAAGTTGATTGTCCCTGTACCTTATAATATGATCTTTGCCATCAAAACGTGAATTTTCTCGAAAATTTTGAGAGACACGAGCAACCTGCCTTTGGGTAGATCTCTTATAAGTTTCAAGTATAGCTGTGGCCACACTTCTACGAAAGTGAAGAAAATCATAATTTCCACCATTCCTCTTGTATATTTGCCACTAATTTTGTAAAGCCATATCCAATCCGTGGCAAATCAAAGAAAAGTACCATTTTTTTCCTCTTATTGATGTCCTGTAAAGAGCGATATTTTGATCGGATCTGTCGACACCACCCATGTTCTTATTATATAATTTAACCACAGCAGGTTGGTCAACATAAACATATTTTTTGTTGTTGTGAAAATCTTTTTACTTTTGCTACTGGCTGGATAGTAGCTGCGTTAGACGCTACAGTAACAACGCTGTTGTCGTGCTACTTGCATAGTAAAATTTGTTCTGCCCTCGTGGACTGATTTTTGAAGGTTCCTCGTGCTGTTTTCTGCATTTCTTTTGTTAGTTGGCAAAGGACATTTGGCCACACGATTTTCACGAACAGTTCCAGTGGCTTTGATTCCTCGCAATCTCAGCTCATCAATGAGATAAACGGATGTGAAAAAATCATCAAAGAATAAGTGAAATGGAGCTTGTTTATTGACCTGACGTAAAACATCCGAATATTGTAACACCATGCTAGCACCTAAGCCAAAAGCTTGTTTGTAAGTGTTTGAAGTAGTGCTACTTATAGATTGCCCTTGGTATGGATCAAACCATACTATACAACCTAAGCGAGTAGCTCCTACCCCAAACTTTTAACCCCATCTTATTGGTTTTCCTCTAATAAACTGTTTGCATGGGTGACCACCGTAATAGGGAACCATTGCCTCGTCAATGCTATGATGTTCTTCAAACGGTGCGTAAGTTGCAAAATTCTTATTTAGCAGGTCAAATAATCAGATCTTATGTTGGAATTGTCACAGCAATGAAGGTTAGACATTATAAATGTAAATTTATCTCGGGACATTGCATTGTATACAATAGGCATACCACAGTCTGCAACATTTTGCCAATAGGCAAGACAACATAACGGCTGTAAATAAGTATTCCCAAAAAGCAACGCATCTCATCTGTGGTGATAGCGATGGCTTTGCTTGCATCTTTTTGGGCTGCATACATATTTGTATAACGTACTAGCATGTTCACCATATTTTCACTAAATAATAAATTAAAATATTCTAAGGGACTTAGATTAGTAGCTGCAGTTGCCATGTCCAGCCATGGCACAAAATTAGGCTGGACATGTCGTGAAACCCATTTATATATTCTAGTTTTCGAAACAGATATTTCACTCGTTGTTGAACTTGACTGAGAAGCCTGACCCAGGTTTTCTGATGCCACACATCTGCGTTTTGATAATTGTATAAGAGGAGCATCGTCATCGTCATCACTAGTATCTGCAGATTGAAAACAAACCTCTGCTTGCGCCCGTAGCTGAGAACCGGGTAGATTATTCAATGTCACTTGGTTTTCGTCACCTGAATCCTCATCAGTTATGTCAGAATTGCAGTTTTCAGGCGATAAAACTATGATGGCATCAGGTATTTCCACTTCATCATCTTCTTCCAGCACTCCAACTAATTCATCTAGCGTCAAAGCCCGAGACCACTTTTTCTTTTCTGCCCTATAATACATAACACGTTATAGTAATACATTTTACTATTGGTCGTTTAAAAGGACGGCAGTTAAAATATTGAAAAAAAAATATTTATTTAGATAAACAAAATAGAGTACTACTTATACTTGCTATAAGATATTCCATATAATTTAATTCTGTTGTCATCAAAACAAAATATATTATTTGAAATAAATAATACATACCTTGAATTCTCCATAATAAAAGTATATTTAAATTCAACAATGATTAAATTACACACAGCAAAATTGTCCACTTGGTACACTCTCGAATTATCGAATGAACATAAACAAGTAATTTTTGTGTACCCCCATTGTGTAGAATAATTTTGTATATGCAGTGTCCTTTTAAAAGAACGATAGCATCAAGTGGGTATTCTACAGGAATAAGTATATTAATTATTTACAAGAATACGAGTAAAATAAGTTGACAAAATATTATATATACCTAGTCCTGTCATAAATATTGTCACGAAGAAAAAAAATATTTTATTGCAAATAATATTTATTAATTTTACAGTGTGTTAGTTTAATACATAAATATAAAACAATTTAAAATATAAAAAGCTTATTCGAAGTGGTCTCCATTGGTTGCAATACAGTCCTTTAAACGTTGAGGCCAGTTATCAATAGAAGCACGCACTCTTTCCATGGGAAAATTATTCACTGCCAATCGTGTGGATTGTTTTAGGGACTCCAAATTATCATGGCGATTAGAGCAAGCCGTACTCTCTAAAACTGACCATAAATCATAATCCAGCGGATTAAGATCGGGACTAGACGACGGCCAGTCTTCAGCTCTGATGAAGTCCGAAACGTTCACTTCTAACCAAGACTGCGTGGACCGAACTTTATGACCCGGCGCTGAGTCTTGTTGGAAGGACCATACTTGGTTATTGAACATACATAGTGTTGTTAAGGGGCTTAACTACCTTCTCAAGAATGGTATCTTGATACACTTGTGCCGATGTTTTGATACCTTTTTCACAAAAATATTTCTCAGTCACTCCTTTCCTAGCTAACACCCCACCAAACCATCACTGAAGTCGGATAATGCCCACGTTGCACTCTGTCGACTAATTGGGAAGCTTCCTTAGAGCTTTGAGCATAAATACGGTCATTTTGTTTGTTGTTCAATGTTGCTCAATTGTAAAGATTTTCTCATCCGTAAACAATTTTTTTTCTGTGACCCCCTTTGCGTACCGCTTCAGTAGTTATTTCGATTTTACCACCCTATTCTTTTTTAAATTATCAGTTAAAAAATGACCAGTGCGTCTCTTATAGGCTGCAAGTCCTAAGTCATCTTTTAAAATACGCGACATGGTTCTGGGTGCTATCTTCATCTCCCGAGATAAAACCTTTTGCTTTCGGACAGGATTTCTTCGAATTATTTCCCTTACTGCTTCGACCACCTTTTTCGTACGAACACTACGTGGACGGCCAGATATTTTTTCTGTTACAAACAGAGGAGGTCTCATTGTACCTATTAATAGCCCGGTACACAAACATTTGACTAATACCAAGCGTATGGAGAGTTTTAAAAATTGCATTTGGCTCCATACCAACTTTGTGTAATGCAATCACAGCGATTCGGTTCTCTTTATCACCCCACTCCATTTTAATATCGCAAAATGTTGTATAATGTATTGGCGCCAAAATTAGAAACCTCAATGAACAATCGTATAAAAATGACAGATTCCAAATTCAAATGTAATATCATTCTTATTTTTAATTGTAACAGTATTTATGCCCAGACTGTGTATAGTTTTTTGTCATATTCTTCCAGGTTTCCGGACATCTGGTGTGCAAATCTAAGGGTTGGTTTTTTGATCCCTGGTTAATTCAACCTATGGTTAAACATAGTAACTAATGATTTAATTTTGGCTAAATGTGACAGGCTAAACATGAATGCGTTAACGTTAATGTATTCCTGTTAAATCATTCATGTTAAAAAATAGTAAATAATGGTATTTGGGCAAACATATTTAGCCAAAATTAATCATTAGTTACTATGTTTAATTTTGGCTAAAAGTGAAAGGATAAACATGAATGAGTTATGCCATTAGTTACTATTTTTTTGTGAAATTCAACCATTAGTTACTATTTGAGTTAACTATCAAAAAGCTGGCCCTTAGTTAAATTTACACTTAAACACAAAAAAATTAAAAGACAAACATTACAAATCCAACAGTAAAAATAAAAAATTAAAATGAAAAACATAACATCAATACATCTTTTAAACATCAACATCATAACATCAACTAAAAAAAATCTCAATCTAAAAATTAGATTAAATGGTAAATTAAAATGTACATAAAAATAAAAATTAAAGTTAAACCATCAATGCTTTGTCTGTTAAAAATTCGGAAATATTATAATAGCTTTTTTGTACTACAAAGTTCTTTAATTGTTTTTTTTTTATTTTTTTATAGTTTAATATAATCCAAATAAAATAATCAAGTCATTTATTCAAACTAGGTTGAGAATCAGCACTTTTCGAACGTCATAGTTGGGTGAATATTCGAGCGTTTTAACCGCCGTCATTACTATTCGCCAAAATTTGATGAAAGAGAATATAATATATTTAATGAAATATTTCATCAATTCCCAGAATCTGCTTAAGAACCAGAATCAGGAATTGCTGAAATATTTCATTAAATATATTCTCTTTCATCAACTTTTGGCGAATGGTAATGACAGCGGTTAAAACGCTCGAATATTCACCCAGTTACATAAGACAGACCCCCAAAACGCCCACCCTACTCCACTTCCTAGTGCTTTAGCTGGGAAAAAGAAGTAACGCACAAAATTCTAACATTTAATATGACAGAATGTGTCTGAATATAATTGGCGCCATGCGGTACACACTTTTATGCATCAGTGCTGTATTGGACTTTCTTACACATAATCTATTATAATCCTTAAGGACGTCGAGTATCAGTATCGGATAGGTTCTTAAAAATCTTTGGGTTTGTTTTAACGAAGATCGCAACCTAGAGACACTTATGAGGATAAATGTCTATTGATGGTAGTGTTAAGCCCATTTTCACCAACCCTAAGTGAAAGTTGAAGTGAAGTTAAATGAATCCCTAAATATCACTGCACTGTTGGATTTTCAACTCTCAGCGTTATTAAGCCTAGCGTTGAAAATCCAACAATGCACTTTTATTTAGGGATTCATTTAAGTATAGGGTTGGTGAAAACGGGCATTAATATTAATATTTTATTTTTTTATGAAATATGGCTTACATGTATCAGTACATTTTAGTCCAAACATCGCTCTGAGACACCTTTATACTCAACCAGGGTATATTTTAAACGATGGCTTCCTTTTGTAAAACCATTTTCTCCATTATGATTAAATTTGACTAAACAAAGGGTTCTTCTAATGCTTGGTTCATTATATTTATTGAAGAAGACTTTTGCGCCTACAAGGCTTTCATGTAGGTAATTTTAAATTCTTGAGTGGTTTTATAATCTGCAAGAACTAGCAAATAAATAAATAATAGAAAAATAAATAATATATAAAAAAAATCTGATCTCATGCTCTACACGACCTTCGGGTATATTGAAAATGCACTTAGGCAGGCTTTTCATTTTGTACGATGCCTAATCTAATAGATTTAGACCTAATAGATTTTGTATCGTTTTGAAGTTATAGAGCCCAAATGCACGAAGTAAAAAATCAGTAAGGTAAACTTTAATGAAATATTCTTAAGACTATTTTTGAAACAAAATCTCATCGAAGCGATACAAAATAGTTATGAACATAGAAATAATAATTTAAGTCCCAAACATAAAGTTCTAATTAGTAGTTTGAAGTATTTTCAAAATATAGCAAAACAAAAGTAATTTGAATTAAGATCATTATAAAATTAAATTAAAATACGTATTTACAAATAAATACAAATAAATTTCACGATCAAACTCTTAAACACTCCCATAACAAACAACTCAGCGACGCGACGCGCATCTAAGGAGCGCGCTCTCCGAAATTACGCCACACAAGGGGCACCCTCCTGCCTAGACTATTAGTGATACAGAGGTCTGGTTTTTTTAAATGTAGCCCAACTCAATACCCCGAGGGCTTTTTTTGATTTTTCCGATATCGCATTTAGTTTTAGAGATATAGTTGATTTTATGACAAAAGACCCTAAAAAATTGATCGAATTTTTCACATTTTTGCGATTTTTAGGAAAAGTTTTTGATTTTTTTTCATTCAATATATTGTAGCCCTGGTTGATACGCGTCTTTTAAAATCGCAACTAACCAAGGCGATGTCACCCTCTGAGCGAAAATGGGGGCCATACTGAAGCGATCGAAAAAACATTTTCAAACTTTTAGCATTTCATTAAAACCCCACTTTTCCTCATTCCAGTTTATCGAGCCCGTCATCTCTGGCCTATGCGTACGTATCAGAGATGCTCCCGCGCAGACGCCGAGACTTTGCAGTGCTCATCACCAACGGACTCATCAATCTACTGACATTCTTAAGTCCTGGTAAGTTGTGAGATACTAACATCGATCATTTCAGAGTTTTCTGGTACGGTCAGCAACAAAAGTCGAAAAACACTTCAGTTTTTTAAATCTAAATTACTGAGCAAAGCGATCTTAATTGAAATATAAATTTATATAAAACATATAAATTTTGCATTACATCTTAGCTCTATCAATCTGCCTAGCCTTTTCCCAACTATGTTGGGATCGGCTTCCAGTCTTACCGGATGCAGCTGAATACCAGTATTTTACATGGAGCGACTGCCTATCTGACCTCCACAACCCAGTTATTGGGTAATACGATACCCCCTTGGTAAGACGTGTCACACTTTCGGGCTTCTGACGACCCGTAACGACTGTCAAAGATCCACGAATGACAGCCGGGACCAACAGCTTAACGTGCTTTCCGAGGCACGGAGGAGTCTCGGTATGTAAAGATGGCCACCCAACTACGGACCAACCCCGGCAAGCGTAGCTTAACCTGGTGGATCGACCCGTGCGGCTGTTATTACTTAGTCACAAGCTCCTCCATTACATCTTAGCTATAACATCAAAATAATGCTGTATCAGTTTAGAGGATATTAACAGTAGGTAATAGTATTAATCGACTCTTGTTTTTGACTGCTACATATTTAACAGACTTTTGCATGTGAGTTTTGGATGGGAGTCGTGTTGCTAGCTCATACTATCTAATAGATTCACACGATTCGACTGTGGCGTGCCACTAGGCTGTATTTTTTCGTGCGAAGCTCTAATTTTATTCTGAAACATGAATGCACCTTATTTATATGAAAGAGCTACGAATATGTGATACTCACCAAATTTTCCATTATAAAGCGCAATGTACCATACAGAACCCTCCTTCAAATGTACACAGCTCTTGCTGAATCGGTAATATCCTATGGACTCACCAGTTATGGACGCACATTTAAAACTTACCTAGATAAAATACATAATTTGCAAACACGTTAGTTGAAACTTGTAGTACCAAACTATGTGAAAAATGAATACCAAGACAATTACACAGGGTTATTTAAACACTGCAAAGTATTGCCTGTTCTAGAACGCGCTGAGTATATGTTCCTCATAGAACATTTTGATAACAGTGATATTCAAATTCCAGTTAAATATGACGTGAATACACGACAAGCCAAATCAAAATCATTTCAAGTGCCGCGCAAAAATAACTTTTACGGTAGGCGCACCGCTTCCTTCACAATACCCAATTTACTAAACCAAATACCTGTAGACATTAGAGACTCAATGAATAGTAAAAACATAAAGCGTAAGCTTAAAGAACATTACATCAACTCGATTATAACTTAACTGTTAATAGCGCGTTGATCAAATCTTAGGCCATGGCATGCTAAGACAGACCCCAGAGGTCTAATTGTGTGCTTTGTTTAAGTATAAGAAACATGTAATCTATAAAATAAAATAAATAAATAAAAAAATAAAATATCTTGTAGCCAACTTTGTATCTAATTCCTAAACACTTCTTTCTTATTAGATAATTTTCTTTCCTAGAAAATGATTTTTTTATATTTCTTTATTTATAAAGTTACACCAACAGCTTCGGTATATAATATATACGTATAGTAGCTTCTACCCGCGACTTCGTCTGCGTGTTTCTTGTGCCCCCGACCCACCCGTCGGGTAGCATCACGTCAACTGCCCACGCTATTAAGTAATAGCGTTTTTGACAAGCGTTCATTCTTACATTTTTTTTTGCTCTTCTCCTAAGGATTATAGCGTGACATTAAATAGCCTTTCTCAAGAATTGGGCTATCAAATGCAAAAAGATTTTTTTTTAATCCGACTGGCAGTTCCAGAGATTAATATAACCATACCATACCATAACATACAAACAAACAAAAAAAACAAACTCTTTAGCATTATTATTAGTATAGAGTAACAATAGCCTCGGACTTACACATTCGCTAATTACAGGTTATCCAGCATTCTCAGATATAAGTGAAGTGGTAACCCGTAAAAAAATAAAACTAGTGGCTCTAAAGAAGAGTTACCAAAACACTTACCACCTAAATCCTTCTTAATTTCCAGGTCTAGCCTGGCTGATCCTCTCCTTCGACTGGCAGTACCAGCTCGGAGTCATAGACCTGCGACCCTGGCGACTGCTGACAGCCGTGTATGCCTTGCCACTACTCCTAGCTGCATTGGCGATGATAAGCGCTGACGAGAGCCCTAAATTCCTCATGACCAAAGGCAAGGATAAGGAGGCTCTGGCGATCGTGAGGAAGATCTATGCTGTTAATAGTGGGTTGCATGAAGATAGTTTTTGCGTAAGTATATAGCCCCATTTACACGACGCAATTTTATTGCGTCTGGCATATCATAAAATTGAAGCTGCGGCGGCATCTACATCGCCACATGCGAACTATGCGACGTCACGCAAAATCCTGGATCGCGCAAACAGAGTTTACCGCACGACTAGCATATACTGGGTGATTTTTTTTACGTCTTGAAAAAATAGGGTATAGGGTGTAGAAGTCTATGGCATACCTATTTTTTTTTTTTTAATATCAATATCATGAGTTCAATACAAAAATGCATTCAGGATGTTGCTTTGACTGTCACGCTTCTGCAGTGCGTCGGGAATGTTTGCTGATGCGCACACTGATGGCTTCGCAGCAATACGACGTAAGCGTGCCACGTCGCTGCTGCAGAGGATCTGCGGCAGCTCGAACAGCCTCCTGAATGTCATTGCGGAGAAATTCGATTGCCCACTCGACCATTATTTGTCCAACCTGCATGTTTTACTAACATAGTTATTAAGGGTAATGTTTACTAACAAATTATGGATTTTGCTCTGAAATAAAATGATTATTATTATTAGCTCTTGGTCTGCAACCGGCTTTATGCTTCTTTGCCATCCAAAACAAAAGTATGTCTTCAGAAGTTCGAATAATTTCTATTCATAAATCAAAAGTCAAAACTACAGCAGTTCTATGTATAATCATTCAAAAATGTTGTTCTAGGTAAAGTCCCTAAAGACCCCATGCGACATCAAGGACTGTGAACAGCGTGGCTCGGGGGTTGCGCTGGCGCCGAAGTCCATGTCGGAGTCGCCGTTCGCGCTGCTGCGGCCGCCGCATCTCAAGTGGTTCGCGCTCACTGGCTTCCTCATGTTTGGACTGTTCTCTTTGTAAGACATTTTAGTTTTTATTTTTGATTTCCCACACCGCAAAGGCCAACTCCATTTTTTATACACAGGGGCGTATCCAGAAAGATCATAAAATGACGTTGTAGAATAGGTATGCGAGGACTTTCGAGTATTTTTCAATCTGGTCACCTTTGGGCTTTGGGTGGCGTAACTAGTGACCGATACTTAAACACATGATTGTACTCATGATTACAAACAACGTTTACCATTTGACCAAACCTGAAATCGCGAAAAAAAGTCAGCTGTTCCTACATTTTGACGAGTTATGCGAACATAAACGTAGGGATTAGCTATTTTTTTGGCGATTTCAGGTTTGGTCCCATAGTAAAAGTTGTTTATAATGATGAGTACAATGACCCCTTAAGAGGTTGTGCGTTATTTATATTATACCTTGCACAGAACCAGTCGAAGTGGCGACGCTTGGGGGAGGGGGGTCCAGGAGTAGACGTCTTTCGACTGAAATGATACCATAACTCACTACAGGCAGCAGGAGCTTTCGACTGAAATGATACCATAACTCACTACAGGCAGCAGGAGCTTTCGACTGAAATGATACCATAACTCACTACAGGCAGCAGGAGCTTTCGACTGAAATGATACCATAACTCACTACAGGCAGCAGGAGCTTTCGACTGAAATGATACCATAACTCACTACAGGCAGCAGGAGCTTTCGACTGAAATGATACCATAACTCACTATAGGCAGCAGGAGCTTTTTGGTAGGAAATATAGGGATGAATACTTTGATTGTTGTAGTTACAAATTTTGTTTAATTTTTATTAATGTGTTCTATGTGATTGTATTTCCATTGATGTTTAACTTGATACAGTGCATGTGTATTCGTAATGTGTTATACTTATAACTTATTATAGAGGTATGAGGAACAGGGTGTAAAGTTCACTCATCCTCTATAGAAAAGGGAGGATCCGCCGACCAGACGGGTGTTGTGTCTGGTGGGCTACTGCCTGACGACTGATGTCGATGTCGGGACGTTGTATACAGGGTGTAAGTGTAACGAATGGCACCGATTCCCTTTTTCACAAACTAAACTAAATTTAAGATCTGTGCATATTTTTTTTTCCATTTCATTAAGAAAAGAACAGACGATAAATATTAGTTTAGTTCTGTCAAATAAAGATACTCCATAGACAAGTTTAGACGTCATTAAACAATTGGCTACTAAAAATACGTCAATTTACATCAGGCACTGACTAATTTGACAGGACTAAACTAATATTTATCTTCTGTCCTTTTCTTAATGTAATAGAAAGAAAGAGATGCACCGAACTTAAATTTACATAGTTTGTGAACAAGGGGATCGGCGTCAATGACCCCTTAAAATGTTGACAACATTTTAAGGGGTCATTGTACCCATCATTATGAACAACTTTTACTATGGGAGCAAACTTGAAATCACGAAAAAAAAATCAGGGTTCCCTTCATTTTGACGAGTTATGCGAACACAAATGTACTGAACGAGTAATGTAATGTGTAAATAATGTAAAGTAAGTGTATGTGACGTCAGACCTTTGATGCGTAGCTCGCATGTGGCGTTGTAGCCGCCACACTATAAATATTAATATTTTCAAATCATCATCATCATCATAGGCCGTATAAAAACTAACCAAATGTTTGTTTCAGCTTGAACGGCCTGTTCCTCTTCGCTCCAGACACGATCAACAAGATGATGAACAGTGAAGAGAGCACCGGCACTGTCTGCGAACTTATAACCCAATCGAATAACTCTGTAAGTTCATCATCTGCCTAGCCTTTTCCCAACTACCTTGGGGTCGGCTTCCAGTCTAACCGGATCCTGCTGAATACTAGTATTTTACTTGGTGCGACTGCCTATCTGACCTCCACAACCCATTTACTGGATATACGATACTTCTTGGTAAGACTAGTAGTCAGACTTTCCGGGTTCTGACGACCCGTAATGACTGTCAAAGATCCACAAATGACAGCCGGGGCCAACGGCTTAACGTGCTTTCCAAGGCACAGAGAGGAAATGTAATGATGATCACCCATCCACTGACCGACCGCTGCAAGCGTAGCTTAACCTGGTCGATCAATGAACCCGAACAGATTTTTTTTCACGATGTTGGTCTCGTGGAGAATGTTGTTCAGTTTGATAGTCTGTACTGTATCACACCCCCTAATTTTCTACACACCTCGTGTACATTGTAGAGGAACAAACTTAGCGTTTATAACTTTAGGAAGTTTGCTATCGCAGACAGCCGGTACGTCATGACTGTGTATGACATATCACGCGACACTATATTAACATTATCTATAGCTATAAACTAAGTTTATTGCTTAACTGCAGGGTATTAGATCTAAATATAGTCTTCAAGGTGTTAAGATTTGGTGATATAATCCGATAATAATACATGGCAAGGAACGTGAAGGCTCAATAAAAGTAAAACGTGACACAATTAATCAACGAATCCAGCCTATCTAGTGCAGACTTTAGTAAAAACAGAAATAGATACCATCGACAAAAACCAGGCCGTTCCGTATCAAAAAAAAAAAAAAAAAATACTGACAGGAAAAGCCAACTATAATATCAGTGAATTTTTAAATGACAAATCGCTCTGATATACTTACTGAATCTATTATATTTATTTTGAATCGCATGAATATTGACCATTGTTTTTTATTTATAATTTAATATGAATGTTAATTGTGACTTTTTTTTAGATTATTTAACTTTGTATATTTCTTTTTATTTTTTATTTTTTTTTAAATCTTATGGTCTTGCGACCGAATTTGTACACCAGCCATGGTCAAACATGTTGAGCCAAAAAATACCTTGTAACACCTTTAATTAACATCATACCATGTATATTATCTACACATGTTTTTGCAAATAAATGAATCTTTGTCTTCCAATTTTGAAACAATTTTGCTTGCAAATGTTTTGTGCCGTTCTATTGTTGTGTTACGACAACAGAGGACCATCATAGGGGCAAGTATCTTCAATGAATCAGTGTATACAAAAACCGGTCAAGTGCGTGTGGGACCACGAAATGAAGGGTTCCGTAGTTGGGATGAATTTATCCCAAGAACAAACTTAACATTGTAGTTGAAAAACATGTTCTTCCATACATTCCAACTACAAATGTAAGTTTGTACGCACAATATTGAGAGATTTACCATGTTATTTTAAGATCATAGACTTTTTATAGGTTTTCCTATAATCGGTATAGAACTATTTTCTGTATTTTTTTTTCATAATTTTAAGCTCAGTAGTTTCGGAGATAAAGGGGGCAATGGTCAATTTTCGTGTATTTTCTTAAATATTTTATTTTTTGCTAGCCTATTTTGTGTATATAATTATATACAGGGTGTCCCTTGAAGTATGAATCAAATCGAATAGGGGCGTGGGCAAGGTCAACCAAGTTTATGGACGTCATCCAGAAGTGGGACTGGGCCGGACATGTCTGCCGCATGTCAGATGACAAATAGCTAAGAGAACCACCGACTCACTAAACGCACGACAACATCGCGGCAGGCCGAGACGAAGATGGCGGGACGAGCTTGACTCCTACCGAAAGGACTAGCCGGCAGTAACAAAAGACAGAATTGTGTGGAAAAGGGAGAGGGAGGCCTTTGCCCTGCAGTGTGATGATGATGATGATGATGATGATGATAGTTAGATTAGATTATAAAGTTCTGATGTAACTGTTATTGTCGTCCTTTAGAGCCTTACTGGTGTTCCGTTGCCCGTCACGACATTTGAGACACCTATACTCCATTTGTTATAACATTAGAAAAAAGAGGCTCGCAGAAGCAGGAGTACGAAACCTTTTATTTGCAAGTTAAGTTCAAACAATTTTAATAAATAATATTGTATATATATGCTTTTTTTGTAAGTAACAATGTATGGCATACAAGAAAGCATATTATATCTATCTACTCGTCACGATGCTTGGATAGGTACATGAAATTAACCAAGTTTTAGTAACAATCAGTTTATTAAAAACGACTTTACTTATCACAATGGCATGTCCCTATTATGTATTCAACAAACCAAATCAATACGACACAAAACACCACTTAACAATTTAGTCACTGCTAGCATCAGTCATCACAAATGATAATAATTAATTGACATTGGTGGTAACAAAAGTCATAATTTTAACTATAATTTAGAATGCCAGAGGATTATCAAAAACACACTTTCGCAAGCTTAATACCAACTATAAAAACATTTTCCAGTGCCATAGAAGTGTGAGATGATATTTATTGCTATAATGATATAATGGAGATGAAATCAAAATCAAAATTAAAATCAGAAGTCATTTATTCAAACTAGGCTGAGAATCAGCACTTTTCGAACGTCAAAATTACATAAGACAGTCCCCCAAAACGCCCGCCCTTCACCACTTCCTAGTGCTTTAGCTGAGGAGAAGAAGTGGCGCAACAAACTCCTCAGCAGCACAGCTGTCTGTTCAGTTAAATAAAAATAAATATATATATATATATATATATATATATATATATATATATATATATATATATATATATATATATATACATATATATATATATATACATATATATATATATATATATATATCTATACAACACTGTGCAAATTACATGCAAGTATATTACGCAACACAAACATTAAATTAAATTTAATTATTTGCTATAAGTCAGCTAGCACACGCCAATATACTTAAAAAAAGAAGAAAAAAAATATCGAAAAATCGAAAACTATACTCAAGCAGAATCAAAATACAAAACTAAAAACGTAAGCAGAACTTTATACCTATATTAAAAGCCTCCAGTAATAAAGGGCGTGCCCACTTACATATAGCCGTAACTCGAAGTCACAGATGATAAACTAGGACCATCGAAGTAAAATAAACGAGTTAAATTACTAATAACAAAACAAAACCAAGGTCAGCAAGACGACCAGTCACCACAAGCAGCACCCGTTCACGAGCATAACGCAAAGATCAGCCAAGCAGTGACATCTAAGGGAGCATGACGAACCTGCTGCCGGTTGCTCAGACAAGAATAATTATGATCAATTGTCGAGGTCACTAGCTAACCACATATTGCAATACCACTCATAAAAAAACATTGTAATGAGTAGATTATGTCAATGATAAGTAAAAATAAAATTAAAATAAATTGACCTTTACAGTCAAAGAAAATAAAAAATCAGTAGGTAATCTAATTCTGGAGAAAGAACATAAACATTGTCTTAAGTTAAACACAGCGACCAACTATTCTTATCGTTTAAGTAATCGTTGATAGAATAGTATGCCTTTGAACAAAGGTTAGATTTTACTTTGGCTTTAAACGCATTGTAAGGCAAATCTAGCAAAGAAGAGGGTAGCTTGTTATAAAAGGATATATCAAGCCCAACAAATGAGTTATGAACCTTATGAAGCCGGTGAAATGGAGCACGTAATTTGTCCTTATTTCTGGTGTTAACATTGTGCATTGTGAATATCAATGTTTTTAGTGTATAAATGTATATTTTGTCTAATATATAAGATGTTGGCGAAGATGAATTGTGATGCCACCGTGAGAATACCAATATGTTTAAAAAAATCTCTCAGAGAAATTCTGGCACCGAGCTGGTAAATTGCTCGAACAGCTCGTTTCTGAAGAACAAATATATTTTGAATATCAGCGGCTTTGCCCCAGAGCAGAATACCGTATGACATAACGCTATGAAAATAACTAAAATAGACTAACCGAGCTGTATCAACGTCAGTGTGTTGTCTTACTTTCCTGACGGCGTAGGCGGCTGAACTGAGCCTTCCCGCTAGGCTTGATATATGTGGGCCCCACTGAAGTTTGGCATCTACTGTTATACCCAGAAAAACTGCCGAGTCTACAGTTTTAAGCACTTCTTTATCTAAAACGATGTTGGGTCCTAGATTTCTAACATTCGGTAAGGCAAACTTTATACATTTCGTTTTCTTAGCATTGAGAACTAAGTTATTTATCGTAAACCAATCTGTAACCATTGAGAGTGCACTGTTTAAGTCCTCAAAATTTTGTCTATTCCTGTCTACTTTAAAAATAAGAGAGGTGTCATCTGCAAACAGTACAACGTCACCGATACCCTTTAAATAGAATGGTAAGTCATTGATATACACTAAAAACAAGAATGGACCCAATATTGAGTCTTGAGGTACACCTAACAGAACTGGTAGCCCGGAAGATTTCACACCATTTACATCTACACATTGAAACCTATTATGTAAATATGAATTAATTACTTTAAGAGCTTCGTTTTGTACACCGTAATGATGTAGTTTACGCAAAAGCGTTTCATGGTGCACGTAATCAAAGGCTTTGGAGAGATCACAGAAAGTTCCAATAGCATTTTGCGAGTTCTCCCATGCGTTAAATATATGTTTCAGCAGAGCAACACCCGCATCTGTAGTCATGTGAACAATCATAATTATTCATCATCCTCTGATGATGATGAAGAAGTTTCACCAACATTAATAATAAATCTTCTACAACATTATCCATTATACCATCAAGTTGGCAAAACCTTTCCTCTTCTTTAATTGTATGAGCAATGCAAGATTGCCATTTCTCTGCAGTTATGTTTATGAGTGCTTGAAGGAGCAACCGCTGCACTTCTTCTGATTTAAAACTTTTATTGTTTTGGTCTACATACCCCTTCATTTGAGCCCATACCAATTCTATTGGGTTGAGCTCGCAGTGGTAAGGTGGGCGGCGCAATACTAATACATCTTTTTCTTTAGCCATCTCATCTACAGCAAACTTTTGGTACAAATGTTTTATTTGTTTTACTTTTTCTAATAAAGTGGCCCTTTTTTTTTTTTTTTTTGTGGATGGGAAATCATCAAATAACTTCTCCCGCTCTTCGTGTCAGACTTTTACTGACTAAAACCCACCCGTGTTCCTTCAGTTGCCTATGCCAGGGCCACGGTATCTTTTTCAAACAACCCGCGACCCCAGCGGCATTGGCCCTATTGGACCCCATCTTTTGCTGACATCTCTTTGAGGCGCGCGTGGAACACAACGCGCCGTCGACCCGGGCCTGGTCCTCACCGGACGGCGAGTTACCCACTACTCACCGTCCGCAAGCCCGCGCCTACGGTGGCCGGGAATCGGCTATCAATTCCCGCCGCCCAGGGCGTCTCCTGCGGCGACTGAGGGCGTGAGGCTGCCTCTCCCTCACGCGTTCCGCCTCCTCCTTCGCGAGCATTACCGCTTCGCAGAAGGAGGTGACGGCCTCCCATGCACTCTCGCTCCGCACCATGGCCTGGACCAGGCTCGGACGCGAGAGATCGCCGCCGCCGATCGCCTCCGTGAGAACACGGCGGTGCTCTGCCCAAGCCGGGCAGACCTCCACTGTATGCTCCACCGTGTCCTCTGGGCGATCCACACAATGGTGACACCCGGGCGTTTCCTCCCGCCTTATGCGAAACAGGAACCTCCCGAAACAACCGTGTCCGGTGAGGACCTGCGTCAGGCGGAAGGTGAGGACGCCATGGCGCCTCTCTAACCACTCCTCAAAGAGGGGACTTATCGCCGCAATTGTGGCGTGCCCAGCGCTGGGCTGCGACAGTCGCACTCTCCATGTCGCCATGAGATCCCGCCGGAGTTCTGTCCGCTGTACCGTGATTTCTCGCGGCAGCGGAGTTACGGTTAGCGCGGCAGCGGAGTTACGGTTAGCGGAGTTACGTTTTGCCTCCTCGCGCCACTCCCACACGTGCGCGAGGACTTTCGCCTCCAGATCCCACGGCGGCAATCCGGCAAGGAGGCTCGCCGCCTCACCGGAGACCGTGCGGTAACCCCGGAAATAAAGTGGCCCTAAGGTCTTTTTTCTCATAAGGAATATTTTTGTTTTTTAGCCACTTCTGAATATCTGCCTTTCGTGTGGCTGTAGTTGGCAGCTTCTCCACTTTCCTCGAATGATATGGCCCATTATCCATAACAATAACAGCACCACTCTCAATTTTTGACAATATTAACTTGAACCACTTTTCAAAATTGTGTGCATCCATTTCAGAATGGTAGTCTCCATCACCCTTTTTGGCTTCAAATATTAATTCACCATCCATTAAAAACCCTTCTGTTGATCCTGTGAAATGAAATAAAAGCAAATCAATAATTGTGTACCGGTGGCACAGATTAGGTACTTGACCGCTGGAACTAAACTTTAACCTTTAAATAGCAACCGAAATTGACTGCATCATTACTGTCCTTGAACAGGTTAATCTACAACCATTAACCCATAATCTACCCATAAACATCTTTCACCGAGGGGAGGCATTAAGACTTAACCAGTTTTCAATGACTATGGAGTGATCATTTTATTCATGATTTGGTAATGTGACAATTGTAAAGTAATTTCAAGAATACACTGAAATCTAAAGTAAAGTTTTACCAATATGGCCAATGATAAGCCGTTTTCCTTTTCCGGTTGGGTTCTTTAAACCAGTTGATAAACCTGCCCGGTGTGCTTCCTTTGAAGACTTAACAGTGTTGTCTTGCCATACCATGCTTTTCGTGTGTCCTGTATGTTTAATAAAGTTATAGATGTAAATATAATATTATATCGACTTATATTGTTCACTGTATTTATTGCATAAAGGAGGTTTTACATAGCTTACCAAGTTATGTAAAACCTCCTTCATGCAAAAAAAGGCTTTATAAATATTAGCAGCACTGTACCTTCATTTAGCCAAGTCTCATCTAAATAATATATTTTTTTCCTTCGTTTCTTAATCTCTTAATTTCACGGAGATATTTCACCCTCCATAATACAATCTCTTGTTTGTCAATTAGGGCACTTTTTCTATTTCTTTTAATATAGGTAAATTTTAATTTGTTCTTGATTAATTTGTATAAAGAGCTTCTTTTGAAGTCGGGTAGAGACTCATCGGTATTAACAGCTTCCAAAATCTTGCCCAACGTTGGTAACTCATTATCAAAGAAAAAAGAATGAATTTTTCTTCGTATTCCACTTAAAATAATATCATCATAATTGTCAGATTTTGAGTATTTCCGTTGGCGAGGAGGGGGTGATTGCAGGCGACCTTCTGTATTGTATTCTTTGAGTACCATTATAGACTGTTGCACGAGATATGCCTATAAAAGCTTTTTAGCAAAAAATAAAACCGACTTCCAAAACAAAACACTACAAAGTGAAAAATAACTTTAATTTCGGTAGTCGGTGTCTTGGGTTTTGTATTTTCGTTTTTTGCCACCGACTTCCGAAATTAAAGTTATTTTTCACTTTGTAGTGTTTTGTTTTGGAAGTCGGTTTTATTTTTTGCTAAAAAGCTTTTATTTTTCACTTTTTAGTTGTGGAACCTACCCCACGCAAATTCGGATACATAATTGAGCACAATAGTTGTAGATATAGCCATGTAAATAACATTAATAGGAAGTTATTAAAACACCATCACATCATCCACATAAAATAAGTGGGAAATATACGCATTATTGAAGCTAACTCAAAAACTCCCTAAGCTAAGTTAATAAAATTTATATGGGACCACCTCGGAAGTATACCCTATCAAACAAAAAAGAATTTTCTAAATCGGTCCATCCGTCTTTGAGTAATCGCGTAACGAACATACAAAAAAAAAAAAAAAACAAAAAAAAATACAGACGAATTGAGAACCTCCTCCTTTTGGAAGTCAGTTAAAAATAAGATTAGTAATGTATATTATTACCTCACAATACATGTTACTTGTCAAATACATTTATTTTTTATGGTAATAATTTTATGATCCTTACCTGCAATTTCTGCAGTTTTGTTAACTAACTGCGTTCTATATGCAGGAGTATCTTCGGGCCAGGACCCGTTAACTTCTTTGTAAATATTTATCACTGTTCTTTTTTCTGTAGAACGAAACGGTGTTTGCTTTATTCTATTTTTCTTGGGAGATAATATTTTAGCCTCGTGATCAACGTTGGGGCCACGTTTTTTTCGCTGTTGTCGTACATGTTGCGCTTGCAAGCCACTTGGGCCTGCACCGGGATCGTCCCTGTCCATACTTCAACAAAACGTACCGTTTTGTACAAACAACACAAAACTAACATTAATAACGATAACAAAACAATAACAACAGAAAAACAGTAACAAATAACAACTAAATCACGAAAATTCAGCAATAACGAGAAAAGGCGTAGCATTCACAAGTATCCACAAGTGAATGACAATTGACAACTGCAGATTATTTACGCAATTTGACGGATGGATGATATCATAAACCGACAAAATAAAATAACACGCGCTGCCACAACTTATGAAGGGAATAGGTAACATTTTAGATTTGGTAGAGTTATAATGACATGAAAAACGTTCCCGGTACTGACCGCCCCTGCTTCTTTTAGATTTTAAACATTGACACGACAATATTTTATGTAAAAAAAAAAAATATATTAAATGAAAGCTTTGGAATTTCAGAAGGTAGATAGGTTAAATAAGTACAATTAAGTGTGCAGCTGTTATTTAAATTGATTATATTTAACTCCGCATCAATCTTGACTGTAATAATGTTTATTGTACTTTTATTACAAAGTGTGCACCTAAAAGAGGCTTTTTTTAACTTCTGTCTAATGCTATAGTAAATGGAGTATAGATGTAGGGCTTATCGCTCTTCCACCCTATACATACATGGTGTAAAGGATACAAGGACGAGGCGAACTGTTAGGTAATATGAATTCAGCACTTGACGACACAGAGTAGAATTTTTCAATCGGTTATTTAAAAATAAAATGATCTGTTACATACATTTTGACCTTGCAGGTATTGCTTTTTTGTAAGAATATGTAACTGTTTGCACGTTGATGTCCCTTACAACCTGTACACACAAGCCTTTTGTTTGCAATTTATTGTTAATACACTTGATTGTCATCTGTCTAGCCTTTCACCAACTATATTGGGGTCAGCTTCCAGTCTAACCGAATACAGCTGATTACCAGTATTTTACAAGGAGCGACTGCTTATCTGACCTCTACAACCCAGTTACTGGGTAATACGATACCCCTTGGTAAGACTGTTTGTCAGAGACCACGAATGACAGCCGAGACCAACGGCTTAACATGCTTTCCGAGGCACGGCGGGGTCTTGGTATGTAAAGGTGGTCACCCATCCACAGATCAACAGTGGCAAGCTGATCGATCGACCCGTGCGCCTGTTATTACGAAATCTTAAACAATCTCCTCTCTTCCAGACGTCAACCGGCAAATGCTTAGACTCGATCTCCTACCACACGTTCTACATTATGGTGGTGACAACCATCGTGTACGGGGTGCTGGTCACGGCTGGCAGCATGAGCCCGCTTTCCAAGAAAACACTGCTGGTCTCCATGTTCATCGTCGTTGGAATCGGCTGTCTTACTGCTGGACTTTCGACTAACAGGTACTTATTTTATTGTATTATATTCTGTTCGGGAAACTTAATGAGTTAGCTACTCATTAGAGTTCTTAAAAAAATATGAAATTTATTTTGTTTTTATTTTATTTTATTTTATTTGGGAAACAAACAGATGCAATAACAAATATATGTATACAAATAGTTCAACACAATCCAGAAACAGTTTCCACAGATTACTATACAACTAAATTATATGTAGGTACCTACCTAAGTGTAACAACAACCAGAAGTTCACAAATTGAAAGCCATTTGTAAGTTTCCGCTGATAAACACTAAAATAAAAACTAAAAAGGTCGGCTGAAAATACCCATAGCATAAATTAAACTATTAGTTCTAGGAACAGTAGACCTCGCGAGCACAAACTCTTTTTTTCCGGCGGCAAAAAAATATCTATAAAGTCGTAAACTTTTCAAGATTCGTCCAGATCGGTTGTTAAATACGACCAATAGAAAAGTCCCAATAAAATGACAGGGGACAGTAAATTTTGCCAGACTTGAAGCAGAGACGCTTCGACCGCTTCGCTCGCTCTGTCAAAAATAAATAGTAGATAGGTATACAAACTCTTAATCGTTTAGCAAACAGTTTGTTTTTAACTTTTCCGTGAAGAAGCTTTTCACCAACAAATACTGGTAATAAGTATATCCAAATCATGTTCACTAGACAGTTTATTAAGGCGCAGATATATGCCAATGACCTTGAGTAGTTAGCTTGCGTGTTCTGTACTGAGCTCACGCAACGCGCTCCTCCCTACATTTTGACGAGTTATGCGAACATGAATGTATGGGGTTGTTGATTTTTTCGCGATTTTGGGTTTGGTCCCATAGCAAAAGTTGTTTGTTATCACGAGTACAATCATGTGTTTAAGTATCGGTCACTAATACCAGTCACCATATATATTTTTATTTTATTTTTTTGTTTGCTTATTTACCCACTTAGTCAGCATAAAAAAAATCATATAAATAGACCACAATTCCCGAGAGGTACAGACGACAGCACATCAAGCTACTACAATCTGTCAGATTTCTTTAATAGATTTTCGACTTTATTGCTAAAGCATTAGGTTCAATGTTGATTGGGAAAATCTGACAGTTTCGGTTAGGTTGACCTGCTGGCGTCTGTACATTCATTTGAATAGTTTTATTTTTTTATCATTACTTTTTGATCAACCTAGTAAGTAAGTACTTCATTGTTAGTTGTTATTTACTGTCTATATTAGTTTCACAGTGAGAGATTAACGCATAACCACAAAGTTTGTTTTTTGCTTCATTATGTTCGATCTTCTTGTAAACAACATGAACAGGCGTATGAGTATTCGAAAAACTGTTCTTGACTTCGAATAAATAATCTGTTAATACATTAGGCGCGGCAGACGCACATGCGCGTTTTCGGACGTTCACCAGGTGCTTGACGGCGCGTATGCGCGTCCATAGAATTTACATAACTTTCTTCGAGTGCGGCGCGCCGCACCTGTGCGTTCGTTGTGCATCTCTATTGTTTCGAAAACATCGTAACATAAGGGTTGGTAAGGGTGTAGCATAAAGAAGCGTTTGCATAAAGAATTAAGCAGATAATGTGTTAAGTATGCAAAAATCAAAAGACAAAATATATCAAAATCACTACTACTATACGATCTACTTACACGTCAACTTTTAGTATACCATAGTAAAACTTTTTGGGTAATCCCATTTATTCCACGGCAGAGTTAAGCGGGTTGCAGACCGCAAACTACCTAAGTTAGTTTAGCGTAGTATTATAATATCTGTGGTTTAGATTAGCTCACATAGCTGGCGTAGTTTTTCATAGTTGCACCAACAACTATGCATAGTTTGCGGTCTGCACATAAGTATGAAAAACTACTCCAGCTTTGTGAGCTAAGCTAAACTAACTTAGCTTAGGTTGCGGTCTGTAACCCGCATAGGAGCATGATCAGCTTGAACCCAGTGTCATTAACGCTCGAGGATCAAGAATTGGGATGGACCAGTATTTGAAGGAATACTTTTAAACCCGATGCCATGTAAGGGTGCATGTTCATGATTTCTGTGGCAAAAAATAATCAGCCGTCCCGTCCCTTAAATATGGTTTGAGTAGGTATTGAAGTTTTGTATAAGACAGTTGATATTTTTTTCGCGATAATACTATGCCAATCGCCGATAGATAGGCCCGTCATGTGACATGACATGATATTAATTACTACGGATAAGTACCTAATCAGTAAAATCAGTAAAAATTGCTATAATAAAAGTAAGTAGTCTAGTAAGTATGTAGCTTAAAGGCCATGTATCATAGTAGAAATAGATCTCAAAGGTCGGAAAACGCTATCTATATGTGCCTGATTGTCAATGAATGAAATGAATGAAAAATTGATCCCGCTCCCGCGTGACCATGGGCAATGAAGCAGTAAAAAAAGAATACACTGTATTCTTTTTTTACTGCTTCATTGCCCATGGTCACGCGGGAGCGGGATCAATTTTTTAGATAGATAAGTAGGAGCAGCAAGCTACTCAAAAGTTTTAGAAGTAGACTAATTATGTATACAGAGAACGAGAATAAAGACAGAGTGGGTATGGAATTATTATGCACTCTTCCTGAAACATCAATTTGTGGACTTCATTGACAAGCAGGATCAAAAGAACTGGAAAAATTAAGCACCAACATTTTAATCGTCGCATAAAATACACAAAACTCTTCACAAACAGCCAACTTACATTTGCCTACAGGATCTTAGCAGGAGTAGCGATGTCATCTCTGCAGCTCACAGCGCTGGGCATCGGCCCTCTCACAGCATACGTCGTGCATCTATTCCCCACGTCCTTGAGGTAATTATTCCACTTAAAATCTGGTTTAACTTAGTCCAATTCCGGACAAAGGTCATTTATGCTCATATCAGACGCTTCTCGAGTGAATGGTTTCCTCGAGTGAATGTTATTTTTAGGCTTCCGTATGTCTGAATGAAAAAATGTATCGCATATAGGATCACTCGTATGTCTGTCTGTCTGTCTGTCTATCTGGCACAACCAGTTTGCTTCGAATCTCTAGGACCGATTAAGTTGAAATTTGGTACACATATCAATTTATGTGACCTAAATACGGACGTGTAAAGTTAATAAATGAATTTTGAATATGAGGGTCTCTTTTGGGAGACAAAATAAGAAAATTTAAAAAAAGTAAAAAAGTTTAGAATTTGTCCAGATTATGATTGTTATAATTAATTGCAAATTTGACTACTTACGTACCTGACTCTAATATCATTAAGTAATTGACTTCACTATAATTTCTGTTTTGTTTTGTTGACATTATTTTGTTTGTATGTATTAATATTTTAATGCATGTAATAATTTGTACGCCGTAATGTAGACTGTAGCCGAACTTATTAAATTAATAATAATAATAATAATAACCCACCGCTGTATCTCTACGTTGACGTCGTGGTGGGGCTTGCGCGCTCCGAACTTTAGGTCTGTGCCGGTAGAGTTTACTTTGCCGGAACGGGTCTAGGATGAGGAGCCAGGCCAAGAGAGATACAGAAACCCGCAGGGCGGCATGTGGCGAGCTGTTGGGCAGTAGCGACCCGACAGACCCTATCTTCCGAGAGAAATCTTGTCCTCATCTCCGCCGATTAGTTAATAGGCTAGGCGGTTAACGGCACACACACACACACACACACAAACAAATATGAATAATCCAAATGTCAAATAAGGAAATTGTAATTTCTGAATTCTGCAATTATGGTATTATGTTATCTATAGTTAAAACAATTGTTCAAAACGCTTGTTCTCCTGCAATAGGGATGATGACTAAAAAATGTTTTTTTGTCCGTCATGTAGATTATTAAAATATATTGGACACATATTTTTTCTTTTTCTACGTAATCAAAAGATTACAGCGATACATTGAGTTAAAATGTGGCATGACGTCACGTCTTCGTAGATTTTATACGTAGAAGTGACGTAGCAAGCCCCCACTCCCGAACTTTAATGCGAGTTATCTAAGTCATTTTTCATTAATATGATAAAGCAAAAAATACGTATCTAATATTTTTTTATTATCTGACTGACGGACTAAATAGAATTTCTTTTTTTTACCCAGGCATCATCGCTATTTTGTGAAACTGAACTATGTATGGGATAACTTAGTAAGGGTGCTGGTTGCAACACCTACCTGATTTGTTAACTAGCTTAAGTCTAGTGTACCTACAGTTTACTACTATTTTGATGTTAACATTGTTATTTGGTTTTTTTTTTTTTTTTTTGAGATTGAGGGTTTGGGTGGCTATAGTGGATTGGTTACCTAGAACTATGAAAGGACTATGTCCCCTGCCTGATCAACGTTATGTAATACACGGATAAAATGGCAGGGGGTGACTTCCACACTCAATAATGGGCCACCGAAAACGGTCGCCGACCTAGCGACAAGGGGACAACACTTCCCGAGGTGCTTGAGGAGTAGAGAGGTATTCCACGGCTATCAGGACAATCCCGGAAGTACGGTCAATATCCCTACCAGCACCTTACTGCAATACTTCTTTCCTCCGAGCACGTTTGCTCTTGCGAATCTCCACTCAAACCGGCCAATAAAGGCAAGAAATAGGTGGGAGCTCTGTTTCTCCTCAGTGTTCACTCCAGCCGGCCAATAAAGGCAAGCCAGGGGTAAAGAACAAGACTTCTCCCGGGAGATGGGGTCCGTGGGGTCGCTACTGCCCAACAGCTCGCCACATGCTGCCCTGCGGGTTTGTGTATCTCTCTTGGTCTGGCTCTTCATCCTAGACTTGTTTTGGCAAAGTAAACTCTATATACTAGACAGATCTAGAATTTGGAGCGTGCTAGCCCCACGATGACGTCAACGTAGAGATACGCGGTGAGCCATTATTAATATTAATTAGACCAGTCGGCTATCTATTCTATTCAATCTGCCTAGCCTCTTCCCAACTATGTTGGGGTGGGCCTCCAGTCTAACCGGATGCAGCTGAATACCAGTATTTTACATGGAGCGACTGCCTATCTGACCTCCACAACCCATTTACTGCGTAATAAATACGATACCCCCTGTTAAGACTGGTTGTACGACTTTCGGGCTTCTGACGACCCGTAACGGCTGTCAAAGATCCTCGAATGACAGCCGAGACCAACGGCTTAACGTGCTTTCCAAAGCACGGATGAGTCTCAGTATGTAAATATGGTCACCCATCCACGGACCAAGCTCGGCAAGCGTAGCTTAACCTGATGGATCGACCCGTGCGGATGACCCGCGGGGATTTTATTTCTTAGCCACGAGCTTCTATTCTATTCCGAAATACAAGAGATCATAGTTTTACGTATATTACTTTCTACTTTTGTTTTTCCAGACTTCACGTAAGACGTCCTTGGGGTTTCCACCTCTCGGGATGCTATACCTAACAAATACAACATAATACTCCTATATACCAAAGCAAATATTGTGCCTTAGTCAAACGTTTCATAAATATACGAGGGTTTCTTCACACACACACTTGTTTTATAATATAATCCCAAATAAAATAGCCATAAAGATACTGTAGTACCTACCGAATAACAACTAGCGACAAAGATTAACAGTTTTTTTATCGTAGGTAAATCTATCGGTAATCTTTATTGATGTTTGTGACTTTCCAAGCTAATTCTATATGGAAGACTAACAACATCAATCTTCTATAATATAAAAATGAATCGCTGAATGTGTTGCTAAGCGCAAATCTCGAGAGCAGCTGAACCGATTTTGCTAATTCTTATTTTAGAATATTCCTTGAAGTACGAGGATGGTTCTTACGGAGAGAAAAATTTAAAAAATGGCCTGAAAAGGTCTGAAAACAACTCTTTGCTATACTCCCATACAATCGATTCGTAATAATACTTAAAAGTCAATTTGAACTTTAATACCATACCATAAAGTTTAATGAAATATAATAAGTAGGTATCATAATAAGAAATCTGAAATTGTAATTTTCATTGTGATTTTTTAGTGACTATTAAAATAATTTTAGGTGGTTTATAATTTTTATTTTTTGACAAAATGTAATTGTTAACTTATTAGCTTTCTTTTTTCTTTTTTATCTTACTAGCTGACCCGGCCGTCCTGAATATAGCAGAATAAGTATTAAAAAAATAATAAAAATTAAAGAATCGACTGTTAGGCGGTACGAAGTTCGCCGGGTCAGCTAGTTTGTAATATTGATAAATCATTCTCTATTTGAAATAATTGGTAATTGCACCATAATACGCAATCATACTTATTACACTAAACATTTCCCTTTATTTATAAAAGTTGCTTTAAGTTATGTAGAACTACCTATTACCCGCGACTTAATAAAACTATCCTATGTCCTAATCCAGGTCATGGTCTACCCATGTGCCACATTTCATACATGAAAGCGTAACAAACTCACTTTCACGATACCCATGATAAAAAAAAAAAATTGCAGCGGCCATCTTGGATACTGCCAATATCGGCTATAAAACCCTCGAAAACTACGAAAACAACACCCATGATGAAAAATTTGAAAATTTTCGCAGCCTCCTGGATTCATTTTGACCAAATTCAAAGTCGCATGGAGGGAGCAACGCTTTTTCGTTACGTGACGATTTCTACCGCAAGTCGCGTTAAAGAACTGCGTTCCAAACTGTTGGGAATCGAACTTCCGCTAAACTATTTCCTTTGTTGAGAACTGACTAAAATAGCTATATTTCAAGATTGAATGCCTAACTCCATGTGATAATAATTTAAAAGGTTAAATCTGTGACTATCTATATTTGCTCCACACTAAACTTTTGCGATATTTGGATTTTCTAGTACTCAAACCTCAGTAGGCCCATTACAGTTTTTGATCCTTGTATGAAACATGATCGATTGGCATCAATTTTTTTTTTTTTTGAAAATTGACAATTTTCTTGCTGTCTATACATTTTTTCAAAGACTATGAATGCATATCAAAACGTTTCAAAAAGTTAAGGACCGTTTTCTTGTAGCGGCAAAGGTTAAGGTACCTTGCCTTATTGTCCCTTCCCCAAAATCCACTCTGTATTTGTCATGATTGTCTGCTTAGCTCCATAAAGGTATAGCGTGATGATAATTATTTAAAAGGTAGTATGTAACTATCTGCAATAATCTAACCTTTTGGCTCTTTAATTTGCGGTGCTATAAAGAATACGAACATAGAGCAATATTGCTTATTCCCCATAGCTAATAGCGTGATAATTTATAGCCTATAGACTGACCAGACTTATAGGTAATATCTATGCAAAATTTGAACAAAATCTATCCTGTAACATTTGCGTTGATGCTGGAAGATATATTCAGACAAACAGGCAAAAATTTCAAATAAAACCGGTCAAGAGCGAGTCGGACTCGTGCACCGAGGGTTCCGTACCATCATACTTCCTACTTATCCTACTATCCTACTTCCTGTCCTACTATCCTACTAATATTATAAATGCGAAGTTTGTGAGGATGGATGGATGTTTGTTACTCTTTCACGCAAAAACTACTGAACAGATATTCATTAAATTTAGCACATTGATAGTTTATAACCTGGACTAACACATAGGATACTTTTTATTCCGATATTCCTACGGGTTCGAGACTTACGCGGGTGAAACCGCGGGGTGCTGCTAGTCATATATAAAAAAGTGTGCTATTTACAGACATCGTTTTATTTTTCCTTTAATCTTTACATAAACGTCTATCACACAGAGTAATTTCAGATTTTTCTCTATGCAAACTTCGGAGAAAAGGGGGAACGGTATTTTTTTTTTTTACATTTTTCATCAAAAGTCGAAAGCTATGCAGCCTAAAAAAAGAAAAGATGTTTGAGAATGTGCAAACAGCGCTCTTTCATATGATACCCACATGCCGTAGTAGCCTCACTTCGAATTTTTAAGAACCCGTTTCAGTCCCTGTTGCGAAAAAAAAAATATATACATTTTTATTTCTTTTTCATTTGCAAGATAGTTGGGCAAACGTCATCTAAAACTTCTCCAAATTTCGAGTTGATAGCATTAGTGGTTCTTGAGATATCCAGCTGTGACAGACAGACAGACTGAGTCGCACCATAATGGTTCCTTTTTACCTTTTTGGTACGGAACCCTAAAACTATATTGATAAAAAATATTGCTACGAGTTATGGGAATGATTCTAATGCCGAACATTACAATCGTTCCCATACCTCGAAGCAATTTTTTTTTTTAGAAATATTCAATGTACACTTCGATTTCGCTACGATTTTATTATATGTGTATTATAGACTAGCTGCGCTCCGCGGTTTCACCCGCTTAGGTCTCGATCGCATGAGAATATCGAGATGAAAAGTATCCTATTCCCTAACCCAGGTCATGATCTACCCATGTGCCAAAGTTCATCCAAGTCTGTTTAGCCATTTTGGCGTTAAAGCGTAACAAATAGACTCACGTTTTTTTCACTCAATTATCTCACGGGAACCGTACAATTTTTCGGGATAAAAGTATCTTAAGTGCTATTTCAGACTATAATCTATCTCAGAGCCGAATTTCATCCAGATCCGTTTAGCCGTTCTGGCGTGATTGAGTAACAAACATCCATCTATCCATCCAAACTTTTGCATTTATAATATTATATTATAGGCTATTAGTAAATCTTCAAGTCGGTATTGTAAACCACTCTTACTTCCTCAGGGGTACAGCAGTGGGCGCAGTGATGATGTTCGGCAGGATCGGCTCCGTCGCCGGCGCAAACGCAGCGGGGGTGTCACTCAGCGCCTCCTGCATGGTCACCTTCTACGCCTTCGCACTTCTAGTCTTTTGTAAGTAACCCCAAAATGTTCTGAACGCATTCCAATCTGATTTACCAGACAAAACATCATGCTTGTATCCCCCAAAGGGTTAGGCAGAGGATTACTACACCTGTATATTTCGCCAGTCCTTTATGTTTAAGTCCACTGTAATAAGGGGCGAGCCTATTACCATCAACCGGGCACAAATCCAGACTCCAGGCTGCTACTGAGCAATTCCAGATGGAGAAACCCAATAAAACTTTTCCCGACTCAGGAATCGAACCCATTGCAGGACCTCATGCTTAGCAGTAACGCTTGTGACAACGAGGCAGTGACTTAGGTACTGTGAATCTGGATCTATGAATCATCTAGTAAAAAGCCTAGATGATGTGACAACATTCTTTGTACGAGAGTTCTTAGTAAGGTGTTCACTAATTACATCAGGAATTATTAAAAAAAAAAACTCGACTGCAAAAACATTTACTTAACTGAAAGAGAAAAACCAATAACCTAAAATATGGTGTAACTTTTGTTTGTTGCTGTTTGCTTGTGCTGAATGCTTGTTTTTCTCTTTTCATTTATGTGTTTTTGCAGTCGGGTTTTTTGTTTTGTTTAATTTTTTTTTTTTTTTTTTTTATTTCAATCTCTTTAGTTTTATATTCATTTGATACCAATAATGTTAGCAATTTGTTTATAAAAAAAAAACATTTCCCTCCCTTTTTTATATTTCCAGGTGTAATATTTAAATATTATATAGCCTATGTCACTCCCACAATTAGGACGAATCTAACGACACCTCATATGTTAAAATCCATCAAGCCGTTTAGGCTACACAGCGTGCCAAAGAAATAGACATACATAGTTACATACATACTCTCGAAAAACATTACCCTCCTTCTGGGGCAGTCGGGTAATTAAGGTATACATACCGGGCGTTCAATTGAAGATCCTGATGATCCGGTCCTGATGATTGCCACCACTTGGAATTATGCCCAAAGGTGAGGTGTTGGCTAATATGAAATGGGCTTTTGTATCGAAATATCCCAGAATTCCGGGACCGACCAATTTAGAGTTCTGATTATAGAATCGAATGTATATTATGAGGTGTTGGATCCATTTTGGATTGCAATTTTTTATCGAAAAATCCCGGGATACCGGGAGCCATTAATTTAGATTTCGGATTATAGAATCGAATGTATGTTTAGGTGTTGGTTAATATGGATTGCACCGTTGTGTCGAAAAAATCTCGGTATTCCAGGATCAACAAATTTTAATATTGACTTCTGGTTAGAGAATGGATTATAAAAGAAGCTGCTTCCATAATTTATTTGCCAAAATTAACTATAAGTAATTATGCATCCGATTATCCGATCTATACATGAACAAAAGGAACGGAGTGCAGGTATTGGTAAAATTGGCTTTACGAAATAGCAAGCTCAATAATCTTGTTGATGTAGAATTTGTAGATGATATAAATGTGTCCCTGACCCTGAATGACGATCAAGTTTCGTGAACCGACGGATAACCTAAATGACCATTCAGATACCGTCGCTGGAGCACAAACCTTACATACGGATTACGTTATTTAAACAGTCTGTAGACACTGTTATTATCAACCTTCAAGATAATTAAATGAGTAATAAATAATAATAGATTCATTCTAAATAAGCGTCGGAATTACGCGATTTTTATCGAGCAATTTCTATCTTAATCCGTTTAATCCGTACTGCTGCTAATTTCGACGTACCTATATTGTTTATGGACAGCAAACATGGACACATAATAGGTTGGGGAAAAAGTTTCTTCGCATTTTTTAAGAAAATTCAAAACATTTTTTAATATAGTTTATTAAATGATGAAGAGGCACTAATCGACGATTATTCCTATATGCATTATTCAAGTGCTCCCATGGACAACCCCCAGTTGTTGCAGGACTTGCAGAACGAGGAAACAAAACATACTGTCCTATGGGTTTGGGTGGCTAAAGTGGATTGGGTAACTTGAACTATGGAAGAAGTATGTCTAATTTTTTTAGCCATAATCTAAAATCATAATCTAATCATCATTTGTCCGAATGATAACTTGCCCGAACTTAATGTCACGTAATATAACATGACATATAATAAAATTGAAATCCCTAAATACAATATGCCCTAAATTTGTTTGCCATAAATATTACAATCAATAATATACAAAAGACTTAAAAGCGTTTTCAATAAAAGTTATACGTCCTAAATTCAAATTATTTAATATTTATTTATCCTAATAATGTTTTTATTACAATTGTTTATTATTTTACCAAATCTAACTGATACAACGGTGGTCCCCTTGTTTCGCATACAAAAATTTCATAGAACTTCGTTTCCCAGAAAATGTTTCTTATAATATTTGGTCATTGTATTTTTATTTCGAATATTATTGTTTCAAAGAAATATTGTTGTTTCAATATTATTAACTTCATTTACTTGAATGTGACATATTTCACAGAAACATAATTCAATTAATTTTTAATCATATTTTTTTTTAACAAACTAATTAAACAGTAGAATTATTTTTTAAAGAATATTGTTTCAAATTATTAGTCATATAGTCTTAAATTAAAATATTGTCTTCAAAAGTCAATATGTTGTGCTAAAAAAGATAGTGACAGAAACGAATCGCTGCAAAACCGACTCCACGTAGTCTTGTCTGTCCTACCCCTAGAGTGTAATTTAAATCCGCGTGGGACCGCCGCCGGTGCCCCGCAGCGCCGGAGCCGTGACAGAAGCCATGCCTGCTGCATGTTACATGCTTGCTTGCATGCTGCACTCTTGCTTGCACGCTGCATGTTGCTTGCACGCTGCGCGCTGCATGCTCGCTTGCAGCACGCAAGCAGTAGGTTACATGAGGGTATGCATTTTATCAACGCTATGTCATTCTCGGTAATAAGTTTTATATTAAATAAACAATATAGGGATAAAGAATATTTGATTTGTGATATGATTATTCTAACATTAAACTTTATGTGAAACAAAAATCAATGATTTAAAAACAGCAAGGAAAATTTATAAGAAATCTATGGTCTTAAAATAACAGGGGAAATCTCTCAATATTGTGCGAACAAACTGGGATGACATGTTTTTTTATTACAATGTTAAGTTTGTTCATCCCAACTACGGAACCCTTCATTGTGCGTAGTCCGACACGCACTTGGACAGTTTTTTCTTGTTAAAATCCATACCTAATGCGTATTGCGTAGGTATGCGTGTTGTCACGTAGAAGTTTTCGGTTGGACTGATCGCTAATCTGACTTACAGTGTAATACCGCCGACAATCCCTCAGTCAGCCATCAGTTTATTCGTGATCAAGGTCATGGATTGAGCTGATGCTAAACTGAACGTGTATCCTCTGTCTTATGGATAATGGTTTTCGGACAAGCAATTTTAGGAAAAGTAAGGGAGTACCGACGTGCACACTCTATAATGGACCCCCGGAAACGGTCGCTAGCACAGAGACGTAGCGAAAAGGGGGCAACACTTCCTGAGGTGATTGAGGAGTGGAGAGGTATTGCACGGCTATCAGGACAATCCTGGAAGTACGGTCAAGATACCAGCACCATACTGGAATACTTCCCCCATTTGTCACAGAAACAGCATATTGCGCATAATAGATTATTTTTATTCCAGTCGACCGTTTATCGATACTTAGAGAAAACAACCTATCGACTTTTATCCGTAATTGACAATTTTATCGCTACTCGAGATCTTGACGTGATTTCGTGCTCAAAATAAATTTATTTGTGTTTTATCAACGCTATTAATACTCCCATTATTTAAACAATGTATTTCAGTGTCTTTACAGTAGATAGGTGTAGATATGTATTAAAATGTTATCTAAAGCCAGATGTCAGATAACGGACTCCTGCAGTTTTTAAAGTTATCATTATTATACTGTCTCCATGCTGATCTTTTGAAACAAAGCAGGCTTTTAATAAAACTTATCAAACATTTTTTTTATAATGGTCGTAAATTTTGGTTGTTGTTAAATTTTTACACTGATTAGGAAGTGGGAGGAAATTTTAGGAAAATAAAGATAAACTTCTCAGTTATCACGCCACGTGTACAAATAGTCGTAAAATAGAATTTACTTACAGGTGCTTTTGTGTTGGTAAAAATCGCCGCTCTATTCTGTAAAAATATCACCGTGACTTAGTTGAACGATCGAAGCGGGTTGTCATTCCAGCGAATTCTAGGGATTAAGAGCTCACTTCACCTTAATTTTCCTGTAGAATTTATTACAATTCTGTAAAAATCGCTCCATGAAAACTTGGGTGAAGTGAGCTTAAGGCTGCCAACAGACGGCCTGCACAGCTGCAACCACGTGCAGTCCATATATTCAACTGCATCCTGTATACGGTTAGCAATCAACCGCGTGAAGTTGAAGTCACGACTGTACGAAGTCAAACGTACAACTGTATGCAGGTGAATATATCAGCTGCGCGCGGTTGCTTCTGTGCAGCCCGTCTGATGGCAGGCTAAGTGAGCTGCTAATCCCTGGCATCTGGTGGAATGACAGCTCACTTGGAGCTCACTTCACCTACGTTTTCACGGTGAGATTATTACAATATGTACCTAAATGAAATAAATTGGTATGATTTGGGCACTATCACCAATACTAATTAGGTAAAAATCACACGGCTCTATTCATAGTATAGTGTGGTTATCTATATCAAGAAATTTAGCATTAGCGTCGTGTGCTACTGAAATAACTCTCTCATATCCGCCCGTAGGACGACGACTTAGTACTCTCCTGTAACAGCGCATGATCAGCCTCTAATGTTCCCACTGCCGGCCAATCAGGCCTCCTCTCCTTTCTCTCCTCTCTCTTTCAGGCCTCCTCTATTCAAGAGGACGTGGGCTGTAATCAACCACGCAAGGCCCGTGCGGGTTGGTAGATGTTATAGATGCATTGTCCTAGCAGTTTCCTTGTATAGGAAGTGCTACATCAATTGCGTCCAGCAGGATTAGATGGAGAAACAACACGTGGAACCGGCGGACATCTTTGAGAAAAGAGCGGAGTTTTTCCCGCCATCTCTTCCTGGGCCTGCCTCGCTGTTGTTTGCTGCTAGGGATGGGACACCCTCTGTTGCTGTTTTTACAATTCCCGACAAAAGTTGAGTATAGAGTACGAAAGGAATTGACGTCCACAATACGAAAGTCCTTAACTTCAAATACCTACGTACCTATCGTTTTAAGCATGTTGAAAGTGCACAAAGAGTGCAGAATCAACTGATGATATCATAATCTGGTAGAAGATCAAAGAAGGTTTTGTTTATTCGACTGTTTTATCGTTTCCGATTTAATTGTATTGTTTGATAAAAAAAAAACCTTTTTAATGATTATTTTTATATCCTGTTACAAAATTGTAAAATCTATATTTCAGAAACTTCGAAACAATTTATCGTGACTTTCAATATTTGAATATTTTATACGTTTCATTAAAATGTGCTACAGGTACCTACAAGTGTATATAACTGTATACCTGGCGTAATTGGTTAAGATACCACCTATCATGTCGCAGGTCGTGGGTTCAAACATTTGTGTGCATGAACACGTTTGTTTCTCCTGAGTTTGGGTGTAATAAGTGCGGGTTGGAAGTGGTATCACATGTCTTCGAATGTTTGGTTCTAGGACATGTCGGTTTCCTCACGATGTTTTCCTTCACCGTGAGAGCAGTGGTGATGAAATTATTTACACAAAGTAAAGCGCCTGCCAGGGTTCGAACCCACGACCTGCAACTCGTAAGTTGCGTCCGTTACCACTGGGCCACTGGGTTCCCACTACTTTACTGTTGCACTGCAATTTGGTTGTATTAATCTAAATATCACCGTTCTCAGTTGTAAACTTTTACGACAGATATACCTAATATTATTTGACGGGCCAGTTGGCGTGGTTGGTTAAGATACCACCTATGACGCCGCAGGTTGTGGGTTCGATTCCCATCCAGGACAAACATTTGTGTGCATGAACATGTCTGTTTGTCTTGAGTCTGGGTGTAATTATCTATATAAGTATGTATTTACAAAAAAAAGTAGTATATGTAGTATATCAGTTATCTGGTTTCCATAGTACAAGCTCTGCTTAGTTTGGGACCAGACGACCGTGTGTGAAAAATGTCCCAGGATATTATTATTATTATTATTGGATGAACGATGACGAGACTACAATGCAATGGACTCGATTGAATTTTCTTTTATTATGAACCTAAGTTGTGCGTACACTACGACCGATTTATCTTGGCAGGTCCGAACATAGGCACTAAAAAGTTTCGCACATGTTCTCTCACACACACTCGCCTCATATCATGTTACCATTTGGTTCTTAAAAGGTCTTACTCCGCTGCCTTCTGCGCGAAGTTCCTGCCAAGATTGCTAATTCATTAGGAATTATTATTCAATTAAATATAACACAAAAAGAAATAAAACTGGCTGCAAAGACAAAGCTGTAAACCCTATTTCCTTAAATATAAATTACTCACGCTTCCATGTATACACGATATATGTCTCTACGTATTCAAAAACATACACACATTCACTAAAGTAAAGGACATACACACTTATAACACCCGACACAAACATAACTTATACCAACCACCATCAAGACTTAAAATACTACATCAGAGCCCACAACACATGGCAATAAGAATATACAACAAGCTGCCTCAGGAGATAAAAAATGAAACCAGACTCACTCCGTTTAACAATAAACTGAAAACACTTCTTTTGGAAAACTGCTACTACTCAACTGAAGAATTTTTGAACCAGAAATAATTACTTACATAATTTAAAAATTTAAAATAATAATAATTGAATAATGAAATAATTGAATAGCTAAATAATGAAATAATACAGACATACTTAAATAATTGAATAGCGAATAATTAAATAAACAAATACCTAAATACCAGACATACTTGAATGATTAACTAAATAATACAGACACACATAGCCTCGCATTATACACAATTAGAGTTAAGTAATTATAAGAATGTGCATGCGCCAAAATGTTATGACCTAAATAATTAGATTTAATCCTACTTAATGATAGAAGGTAATTATGAATTTCATTGTGTCGTTATAGTTTAAATGTTTGCTAGTTAGTCCTCAAGTTTGCGATGCCTGGAAAAGGCCGCTAAGTTGTAAGTAAACAACACCAAAATGTACACTTAGTAAGCAAATAAATATTTGACTTTGACTTTGACTTTGACTCTTCCAAGTTTCACGTCTCCATGTTGTGTTGAATAAAAACGTTATATTTATGAGTTTTCATTGTCCACAGTATGTGCGGGCCTCAGTTTCTTTCTACCGGCTGCAGAGCAACAGAAAAGGTCACAAGAACTGGACAGAGATAGCTGATACTTTTAACTAATTTTACGGACAAATATTTAGTTGTGTAAGATTTTATACTTTTATATTTGAACCCCCTTACTCATAAGATTTGATATAATGTGTTATAGCTCATTGCTTTATTACTTTCTTGATGATTTGTAGGAGGGTAATAATTTAGAATTAATAATATTTTAGGTATAAGACAAACAGAAATGTGAAACAGGTGCTTACTATAAAATATAGGCTTAAGAAATTATGTGATGATGTAAAAAAGAATGACAATGGTCTGATAATTCGGCTAGAAGAAAATACATTCTTATCTATAATTAAAATGACTTTTTTTAAGCGCCCATGTTTTATCCCAAAAGCTACTTCTCAATTCCATATCTCTCTAACGCAGTATTCGATTCTATATTGATTAGGCACTGATGTCGTAAAAACAATCTTATATGGCCAATTCCTATAATTTACGGACAGTTATTATTTAAAATTAAGACTCTTGTATCATTACCAATATTGAAGCAAGACCCTCCCATATGGAAGTAGCTATCACAGGTACGAATACAGAGGCTATTACAGGTACTTACGAATATATATTATACAGGGTTATTTGTAAAACACCAGCAACCTCTTAAGCGGTCATTGTACTCATCATTATGAATAACTTTTACTATGGGATCAAACCTGAAATCGCGAAAAAAAAATCAGCGGTTCAGTACATTTATGTCCGCATAATTCGTCAAAATGTACTGAAGAGCTGATTTTTTTTTTCGCAATTTCAGGTTTGGTCCCGTAGTAAAAGTTGTTCATAATGATGAATACAATGACCCCTTAAGAGGTTGCTGGTGCTTTACAAATAACACTGTATAGTTCGGCAATAAAAACGATTCGTTTTTGTTTATAGGAACCGAGCATTAGAGGCTAGTACTCGTACTATCTTTTTAAGATCTGTGTAACTGACCTACTAAAGGAACTAGATTTATATGCAATATAATTATTTATCTAATGAGAAGATATACGCGCAGTTTTAGTACGTGATAAAAACCCAGTCTGACTCGAAACTAGCGTATTAACATTTGAATGGTCCCAAAAAATATTACAACTGACATTTCCCCTCATAGCTAAATGTCTTACTTATGGTAATGAAATGGACTAAATAATATATCTGATAAATATGCTTCGCACCGTCATTTCACGGATTCGGGACGGGTGCCGTGAAGTGAGTGATGTCTGCGTCGAATTTTATACTTATTGATACATTTACTTATTCAGTGAAGTGCTCGAGCATCCGCGTGGAGATTTTTCCCGGTGGAAACTGGCGCATGCGCACAAGATCCGAACTACGTCCGTCCGAATTTAGAAGATTTTGTGACGTTTTGTTCGAACTGTCATTTCATGGATTCGGATTTGAGATCTGACAATGGCCTTCTATCAGTGATAGCGATGATGAATAGACCAAGATTGTTTTGGATTGACCTAAGCTACCCAAAAGCTTCCGTCAAACCTGAAAGTCGGCAGAAATACGAAACACTTGAAAGCGATTGCCTAAGCCCTCTAGCCTCGAGATAATATTTTTGGTCAGTGTACGTTCAGGAGGTATGTACATACATCCATAAACTTACGCCTTCTTCCCATGTGGGTAGGCAGAAACTACAGAAAGCAACCTGCTACGATTCTCACATACTCCTTTATAAACATATAAACGAAATCGCAGCGATCAGTTGTATTCGTTCCCTAAAATCGTTAATTGACATTCACAACGATAACATATTCGTGATGACATTTACTTTCTTGTTGATAAGGACTCTTACGATGCTTATCACAAACTAATTAGAGATTAGATAACACTGATCAATAAAATTTTGACTTTGTCGTGCTACACGGACTTTTTTTTTAATTATCTGCGTCCTAAGCACAATTTATAGTAGATGGGTGGAGCTTATTCGTATAAAAATAATCCCATAAGTGTGATCAAAATATCGTCTCAAAACTCAAACCATTAATTTCAAGAAAGCCCATGCCAAAGCGTGTTGGTTCCTATGGAAAAGAACGGGCAAGAAACTCCATGGACTCTTTTAAATTATATTGTTACAAATTATATTTGAATATGCAATTTCGAAAAGGGCACATCTCGCATATTTTGACAAATTCCTTTTTTCAAATCAATGAATTCCAAATGCTTCCCTCTACCTATTATATACGAAAGGAGAACATCTATGGTATTTGTTCTACTGTCGACGTCATGGAATCTACAGCAATAATTTCGAAAAGGTCACAACTCTAAAGAGATGTGTCCTTTTCGAATTTATTGTAATACTTCTGCACCAAGAAAATTAACGTTGAAAATGTAAATACAGAAAATATTATTGATTTCAAGAAATGGGCTAAACTAAATTTTAAATCTAAACCTTTATCAGTAAGAAGTTACGGAAAAGGTGTACCTAAAAATTAAAAACTTAATTTTCAAGTATCGGCTTATTATGAGTTAGTTTTTGATCCTAAAATACCTGGTAAAGTTATAATATAATTATATAGATTTTCGTTCTATTTCGTTTGTGAAATTTTCGTTCTTTCTAGAGTATGAGACACTTGCAGTAACTTACCTAGCCAAGAATACCGAGCGTATAATGGCAAAGTACCTATTAAAGGGATAATTTATTTCATTACATGGTTATAAATAATAATTTTTCGATGCCATATTTTAGTTTTTTAATAGTTTTAGTTATGATAGGTTACCTATTAATAATAATAAAAAAATGCAGATATTGCAAAAGTGAAACAATATAATTACGAGGAGAATTTACAAAATTTTATGATGAAATACTGCAATGGCCACGAAAGTCTCCAGAAGAAGATTAACAAAAAACGTATTAATTATCTTTAATTTAAATATCGAAATTTTTATTTTATATAACTAAAATTAAACATAGTAGGTACATGTTTAATTCTAGATACCTAAGATAAAAATTTCGACAAATTTATATGGCTTTTTTTTTCAAACTATGTGAATTCAGTATCATAAATTTCGAAAAGGGCACATCTCACAAAGGGGATTGTCCAATTTCTTTAGGACTCTGGCAAACAATTCAGCTAACATTATGTGATTAATTTAATAGCGCATATCAGTAAGAATGAGTAAAATCGTCACGGAAATACGATTCACCACACAAAAAGTGACCTAATGAACAAGTTTTACCGCTAAGTTTAAAGGAATAAGTAAATAGCTAAAATAGGGAGATTGCAAACTGATAACGCTCCCAGACTTAACAAATTAACACCCAATGTAACAACCCGAAGCAAGTTGGTCGGAAATGCTAGTAAATTAATAAAGGGTCTGATTTGAGCGGTACCTCGCCGCGACATTATACCGCCATTTCAATGAGCAAACCTTATCGTGCCATCCACCAATTTCTATAATTAAAATATACATACATAATAGGTTGGGGAAAAAGTTTCTTCGCATTTTTTAAGAAAATTCAAAACATTTTTAATACAGTTTATTTACATTTAACTAAAGTATGTAGGTACCATTTTGTTCGATAACTTTTGCCATCTTGTAGGTAGGGACATGATCCCATTGCTATAGAAATTTTGGGACTTCTGGTCAAAATACCGCGACAAGTGGTTTTGGCAGTCCTCTCGTGATGTTAACCTCACACTGCCTAAAGAATTCTGAAGAGACCGAAACAGGTGGAAATCTGAAGGTGCAAGGTCAGGACTATACGGCGGATGCATTAACACCTCCCAGCCAAACTCTCTTAATTTTTGCTGATTTTTGCTGATACCCCTTGATAAGACTGGTTGTCAGACTTTTGGACTTCTGACGACCCGTAACGACTGTCAAAGATCGACGAATGACAGCTAGGACCAACGGCTTAACGTGCTTTTCGAGGCACGGAGGAGGGGTCTTGCTATGTAAAGATGGTCACCCATCCACGGTCCAACCTTGGCAAGCGTGATAGATAGCCTGATAGATCGACCCGTGCATACGGTTATGTGACGTGTGTTATGTAATAGTTAAATATATAAATATATCCTTCATATATATAGGCCGATACTTAAATACATGATTGTACTCAAGATAACAAACAACAATCGCATTGGGGTTATAGCTGTTAAGGTGTTATTTACATAATTTTTGAAAAAATAAATAAATAACTTTTACTATGGGACCAAACCTGAATTCGCGAAAAAAAAAATCTGCTGTCCCATACATTTATGTTCGCATAACTCGTCAAAATGTCGGGAGCAGCAGATTATTTTTTAGCGATTTCAGGTTTGGTCCCATAGTAAAAGTAGTTTGTTATCATGAGTACAATCATGTGTTTATCACTAATTACGGGCACTAATTACCAGTCACCTTATACAGGGTGATTTTTAAAACATGCGACAAAATTTAAGGGGGTGTTCTACCCATCAATATGAACAACTTTTACTATGGGACCAACTAAGAATTCGCAAAAAAAAAATTACCTTCCCATGTAAAAGCACATACCCGATTGGACCATTTTGTATAAAAAGGTCGAAATTTTTTCGCGAATTCCGAGTTGGTCCCATAGTAAAAGTTGTTCATATTGATGGGTAGAACACCCCCTTAAATTTTCTCGCATGTTTTAAAAATCACCCTGTATAATAGGTACATATTATGTACAGTCAACGTCTAGAAGTCCACTTACACCGCAATGACCATTATCGCCTGCGCTATACGGGCTGCCAAAGTTGCCAATGTGTAGTATTGTCAAACGTTCTTATAGAACAGGTCATATAGGTCATAAGTACAACTAATATTGCTATGCCATAGTTTTGTGAGATTGCTAGTCGACTTCTGACTGTTATAGTACCTACTTACCTTTAATACTGTATTCATATTCATGGGTGATACTGGGTGATACTATTGTTTGCGTCGTGCGTTCGTGCTAGGGCCTCTAGTGATAAGTAATACATGTGCAAAAACATGTGACAAACATGGAAATACATTCACAATTTTAATTGAATTAAATTAATTATCTCCAATAACGTACACTCATTGACTATAGAGGTCACACATGCAGTGTTTATCGAGAACCGTATCTGTCGCTTGAGGCATGTTTCTTTATGCAATTTATTGTTATATTAGGGTATTAGTTGTGGGGTGCGTGGACAGGAAACCTCCCCGAGTGCCCGTGGGCTGGAGTTCCCTTACGGATACGTCCGGGGGGAAGGCCAGTCTCCGGGACGGTGCACCCTGGGGTGCGGGCAATGGTTCCCCTTAGGCACGTGTGCCTAAGGGGTTTTGTTGCCCGTATGCCAATATCCTGTCGGAGGTACGCTCCAACGTGTGTCCCTCTGCTCTAAGCAGAGACGCACAGCGGCGGAGTAAGAGCGGGCTCGGTGTGCACTAACCCTGCCGCCGGGCAGGCAGGAGGAAGTCATTTCCTTCTGCCACCGTTAGTCTCGTAGCCCCGAAGATTGTTCAAGGTCATGTCTCTGACTTTTGACGGGGGTCGAGGGTCTTGGCTTAACCGCCCGGACCGCGAGGAAGAAAACCTCTATAAAAAAATTACCCCAAACCTTCAAGCGGCGGCGCACCGTGAGGGAGGTTGGTAGCTTGATTAATGGGTAGCTAAATTAATCTCTAGTGCGAACCACAGTTTTGAGCCAGTGATAAAGTTTTTACTCGTGGGAACAAATATGGAACCAACTAGAAACAATGGACGAGAAGAGGAGAGGGAGAGGAGTGATGCGGGGTCGGAGTCCGACGCCGCATCGGGAGTGAAGGGCGCGAGGGGCATTTTTAAGAGCCCGGAGTGCGTAGTGGTGGGGGCCGCTGGAAGGAAAAATGCTTTCCTGAAGCGGACCCTAAATCCGGGAGATGCCCAGGAGTCTTCCTCGGACGGCGGAGTTAAATCGGCTCCAAAATATGCTCGCCGGGGCCTAGGCCGGAAGAGCAAGAGCCGGGTAAACGCCGCACAAGAGGACGGCTCAGCCGGGTCGGCCGAGGGGAGCGCCGTGGAGGCGTCTGGCGATGAGTCGGACGCCGCTGGTGGCTCCAATTCGGACCGGGCCAGGTTTGAGGAGGTCGTGGCCGCTGCAGTCAAGGGTGTGGCCTTGAAGAAGAAGCAGTCATCTAAAGACAAGGCCATACCCGCAGCCAAGGCCTCCATTATGGCGGCAGCGGAGGCTCTACTCCAAGGGCCTCCGTCGGACGGAATGTCCGAAATGCGGGCGGAGGTCGCCCGCTTGACAGCCGCCATGGAGCTTCTCCGAAAGGAGAATGAGGAGCTCCGAGCAGACCTGGCCAGGCTCCGCGGAGCCGGCGCTCAGGAGGGGGTACAGCAGGGGCAAGGCGGCCTCGGGCCTGCAGAGGACCGAGTTCTGGCCTTGGTGCGGAAGGAGTTGGCTTCCCTTAGCAACCGGTTCTCGGTCCTTGAGGGAATCGTCCTGCGGCCCCCGCTAGGCCGACCGGCGGCCTCGGGCCAGCCAAAGGCGGCTTCGTATGCCGCCATGGCTGCCACGGCCAAACCAGGGTCGGCAGGGCAGGCTAAGGGCGGGGCCGAGGCTGCGAAGGCACCTGCGACGGCGCCTGCGAAGGCGCCCACGAAGGCGGCTGCGAAGGCGCCTGAGAGGGCCCCAGCTGTGGCGGTGACGAAGCGGCTGCCCCCGCCTCCCAAATCTCCTCCGGCTGACGCCGAATGGCAGGTAGCTGGGGAGAAGAGGAAGGAGGGCAAGGCGGCAAGGTCGGCCAAGCGGAGGGAGAGGCGGCGGCGGCGCAAAGAGCGAAGCGTCGCGGCGAGGTTACGTGCCCCAAATTCCGCAGCTGTAGTGATCACACTACAGCCGGAGGCGGAGAAGAAGGGCGTGTCCTACCGCGACGTGCTCGCCAAGGCGAGGGCGGCGGTGAACCTGGAGGAGATCGGTGTTACCGAGGGCTTGCGGGTAAGGGTCACTGCGACTGGGGCTCGGATGCTCGAGATCCCCGGTGCGGCCAGTGGCCCGACCGCTGACGCTCTGGCCGAAAGGCTCAGGGCGTCCTTAAATGCGGACGAGGCCAGAGTGTCCAGACCCGCCAAGTGCGTTGACTTGCGCATCCTGGGTCTGGACGACTCCGTGACGGAGCGAGAGGTGGTGGCCGCCGTGGTCAAGACTGGGGGGTGTGCCTTCGAACAGGTGAAGGTAGGCACCATCCGTCCTGACCTCACGGGGATGCGAGCCGTTACGGTGAGCTGCCCCGTATCGGCGGCCCAAAAAATAGTTGGGGAGGGCCGAAGGTTCCAGGTGGGCTGGGATTCCACGCGGGAGAAACTGCTGGAACCCAGACCTCTGAGGTGCTTCCGTTGCCAAGTGGGCAACCACGTGGGGGCAAAATGCACCTCGGAGGTGGATCGCAGCAGTCACTGCTTCCGTTGTGGTCAGCCCGGTCACAAGGCCGGCTCGTGCAATGCCACGCCGCACTGCTATCTATGTGCGGCAGCTGGCAAGCCGGCCGATCACCGGGCTGGAAGCAAGGGCTGTGGTCCACCCACCAAAGCCCGGGGCAGGGGCAAGCCCTCCGCCTCCGCTACCGCCGTCACGGCCGCAGCCGCCGCCACGGCCGCCGTCGCTGCCGCCTCCACTGCCGTCGCCGCCGTACTCACTGCGGCAGAGCCCTCACAGGAGGCTCAGGGGGGGGCTAATATGGAGTGCCAGTAATGGCCCCATTACGCCTCCTCCAGGCGAACATCAACCACTGCGTCGCCGCTCAGGATCTGTTGCTCCAGAGCATGGCGCAGTGGTCGATTAACATCGCCGTGGTCGCTGAGCCGTACTTTGTCCCGCCCAGTGATTACTGGGTGGAGGACCTGAGCGGCTCAGTGACCCTCATTTCGTCGGCCGCCGCCGGTACCCTGTCCCTCGAAGCCGTCAAGAGGGGACAGGGTTGCGTTGCAGCACGGTTCGGGGGGATTGTCGTGGTAGGGGTATACTTCTCCCCGAACCGAACTCTCGCCGAGTTCCACAACTCCCTTGCGGAGTTGAAAAACGTCGTCGTCGGGTTTCGTTCCCTTCCCGTGCTCGTCCTCGGGGACTTCAACGCCAAGAATGTGGCTTGGGGTTCCCGGTATACGGACACACGGGGCAGGATGGTGGAGGACTGGGCTCTGGAGACAGGCCTGGTCATCCTAAACCGGGGTTCTGTCCCCACGTGTGTGCGGATGCGGGGCGAATCAGTGGTGGACATTTCGTTCGCCAGCCCCGCTCTGTTGCCACATGTTGTTGACTGGCGCGTCATAGAGGGGGTGGAGACCTACTCCGACCACCGGTACATCCGGTTTGATGTCTCCGCCCAGACCTCGAGCGCGCCGGTCCGACAGGCCCCGAGTGGTCCGCGGTGGGCGCTGAAGAAGCTGGACCGGGAGCTCCTCCTGGAAGCCTCGATCGTGCAGGCCTGGGTGTCACCACCGGACAGGCCTGCCGACATCAACGACGAGGCGGAGTGGTTCCGGGAGGCCATGTCCGAAATATGTGACGTGGCAATGCCCCGGGTCCAGCCCGGTCGCGCCTGGCGCCAGGTGTATTGGTGGTCGCCGGAGCTGGCGGCTCTGCGCGAGGCGTGCGTTGCTGCGCGGCACCGGTACACCAGGCACCGCAGGCTCCGTATCCGCCCTCCGGATACGGAAGCCATTCAGGCGGAGCTGTACGAGGGGTACAGAGCGGCGAAGACCGCCCTCCGAGCGGAGATCTTGCGGGCCAGGGATCTGGCTCGCGAGGAGTCGCTGGAGACTCTAAACAGGGACCCATGGGGACGCCCTTATAAAATGGTGCGGAATAAACTCCGCCCATGGGCGCCCCCGCTGACGCAGAGTCTCCGGCCCCAGCTCGTGGAGGACGTGGTGAGCGCTCTGTTCCCTTCGCGAGGGGAACAAACTCCCCCGCCCATGGCTCCGCTTCCTGCGGTGCCCATTGCGGACCACATCACCGACGACGACGACGATGCTCCGGAAGTGACCGAGGTAGAGTTGAGAGCGGCGGTACGTAGGCTGAGTGCCAAAAATGCCGCCCCAGGACCCGACGGCTTACCTGGAAGAGCCTGGGTTCTGGCCTTTGGGGCTCTCGGGCCTCGACTAGGGGGGCTCCTAAGCGCATGCTTGGAGAGGGGCCAGTTCCCACTTCGTTGGAAGACGGGGAAACTGGTCCTCATTAAGAAGCCGGGGCGCCCTGCGGACTCTCCGTCCGCTTACCGACCCATCGTGCTGCTCGACGAGGTGGGCAAGCTCTTTGAAAGAGTTATTGCAGACCGCCTCGTCGGGTGGCTGGTGCAGGAGGGGCCGGATTTGGCGGAGAGCCAGTTTGGTTTCCGCAGGGGGCGCTCTACGGTGGACGCCATCATGCGCGTGCGAGCCCTCACGACGGGGGATGCTGTGGCCCGGGGTGGGGTCGTCTTGGCGGTGTCTCTAGACATCGCCAACGCCTTCAATACCCTGCCCTGGAGTTGCATCAGGGAGGCACTCCGGTATCACCGGATGCCGACCTACCTCTGTCGAGTGGTTGAGGCCTATTTGACGGATAGGGCCGTCATCTACCCCGGTCATCAGGGAGAGTGGAACCGGCGAGAGATGTCGTGCGGTGTCCCACAGGGATCGGTCCTGGGGCCGCATTTGTGGGACATCGGGTACGACTGGGTGCTGCGCGCCGACCTCCCTAGCGGCGTCAGCGTAGTATGTTACGCTGACGACACGCTGGTCCTGGCGCAGGGGAGGTCGCACCAGGCGGCGGCTGAATTAGCGACACGCGGGGTTGCGATAGTCGTTGAGAGGATCCGGCAGTTGGGACTCGAGGTGGCCCTGCACAAGTCCGAGGCCATGTGTTTTCATGGTCCTCGGAATGCGCCACCGTCGGGTTCCCAAATAACGGTAGGAGGGGTTCGCATCGGAGTCGAGTCGACGATGAAGTACCTGGGACTCGTCCTCGACAGCCGGTGGAACTTCGTGGAGCATTTCCGACGTTTGGCTCCCAGACTGGAGCGGGCTGGGGCTGCCTTGAAGCGGCTCCTGCCCAATCTAGGTGGTCCAAACGCCTCCTGCCGGAGGCTTTACGCGGGGGTCGTGCGGTCCATGGCCCTTTACGGGGCACCGGTGTGGGCGCGTTCCCTGAGGCCGCGGCCAGTCCGCCGGTTGAACGCGTCCCAGAGGGTCATGGCCATTCGGCTAGTCCGGGGTTACCGCACGGTCTCCGGTGAGGCGGCGAGCCTCCTTGCCGGATTGCCGCCGTGGGATCTGGAGGCGAAAGTCCTCGCGCACGTGTGGGAGTGGCGCGAGGAGGCAAAACGCCGGGGCGTAACTCCGCTGCCGCGAGAAATCACGGTACAGCGGACAGAACTCCGGCGGGATCTCATGGCGACATGGAGAGTGCGACTGTCGCAGCCCAGCGCTGGGCACGCCACAATTGCGGCGATAAGTCCCCTCTTTGAGGAGTGGTTAGAGAGGCGCCATGGCGTCCTCACCTTCCGCCTGACGCAGGTCCTCACCGGACACGGTTGTTTCGGGAGGTTCCTGTTTCGCATAAGGCGGGAGGAAACGCCCGGGTGTCACCATTGTGTGGATCCCCCAGAGGACACGGTGGAGCATACAGTGGAGGTCTGCCCGGCTTGGGCAGAGCACCGCCGTGTTCTCACGGAGGCGATCGGCGGCGGCGATCTCTCGCGTCCGAGCCTGGTCCAGGCCATGGTGCGGAGCGAGAGTGCATGGGAGGCCGTCACCTCCTTCTGCGAAGCGGTAATGCTCGCGAAGGAGGAGGCGGAACGCGTGAGGGAGAGGCAGCCTCACGCCCTCAGTCGCCGCAGGAGACGCCCTGGGCGGCGGGAATTGATAGCCGATTCCCGGCCACCGTAGGCGCGGGCTTGCGGACGGTGAGTAGTGGGTAGCTCGCCGTCCGGTGAGGACCAGGCCCGGGTCGACGGCGCGTTGTGTTCCACGCGCGCCTCAAAGAGATGTCAGCAAAAGATGGGGTCCAATAGGGCCAATGCCGCTGGGGTCGCGGGTTGTTTGAAAAAGATACCGTGGCCCTGGCATAGGCAACTGAAGGAACACGGGTGGGTTTTAGTCAGTAAAAGTCTGACACGCCCTCCCGCTCCACCCAGAGCGGGAGAAGTTATTTGATGATTTCCCATCCACAAAAAAAAAAAAAAAAAAAAAGGGTATTAGTTGTCGCTTCTACGAGTTTTTCGACCTTGTGTTATCTTTTAAAGTAGCTAGTAGGTACTAAATTAATGTACAGACGCCATCACATCAAGATGCTTTAAAGTTGAAAATCCATTAAAGAAATTTGACAGAGTGTCGTAGCTACTTACCATATGATAAGTACAGATGCCACGAGTATGATCACGTTTTTGAAACCTTTCTTAAACGTAACTTTTCTTTACGAATTATCAGGGTACGTTACATAGCATAGGTAGGCACTATTCAAACTACCAACGGATATGTTATAAATTATACTGTAAAGTGCTTGGGGGAGGCCTGTGGCTTTGGTTGAGTTGGTGGCGTTTCTTCTGGAGGCAGCCAAAAAGCACGACGTGTATCGTTCTCGTAATGAATCTGTGATTCATCTCCAGAACCAGATCAGACAAAAACTCTTTACGTCGGGGTCGCAGCAAAAGTCATTGACAGATAGCGACACGGACTGCACGACTGGCGTCTGTAAGCATGTGCGGTACCCACCGAGCCAAAACTTTTCGATACCCAAGCTCATGCAGATGGTTTTCCACGGCGTGGTGACTCCAGTTAAGTGCTTCCGCTAATTCACGAGTGGTAGCATCCGGATTCAACAGCAGTTCGCGGCGTAAATGTTCATCATTCACTGCGGGTGGTCGTCCAGAGCGTGGGTGGCTGACTTTCAAGGCTCCTGTCTCCTGATTTAAAACGGTCAAACCATCGAGACACCGTCGCATGGTTGTACTTCCAGCGCCCAATGCAGTGTTGATATTGTCAGCCGCAGCCCGCGCACTGTGGCCTAACAAGTACTCGTATAAGTATAGTGTTCGAACTTGTCGCTCGTACATTTTTCTTCAAACTGACTGAACTGATTTTTTTATATAAATGGCATCTCGTAGTTGGCCTAGAGAGGCCGTGACTACTTAACCGGACTATCCTGTGGCTGCCTTAAGCGAACTCAAAGCCTCCAACCAGGGCATAAAACTTACAAAACTAAGCGACTACACGCAAAGGGCTCCCCCTGTGGGGAACGAACCTCGGCTTAGGGCATCGCTGGGGGGAGGACAGCAAGATGGGACATGCTGGATAAAATTATGGTAATTATTATTATCGGGGGGATTTAAAGCTACTGGCTCAGCTACGCCACCAGCAGGCACTTCATTACCGAGCAAGGGACGGGGGGAGGACAATTACTTCGGGTCGTCGCAATGTCGATCTGTTTTTGTTCCTACGGTCCCTACTATTCTCATGGAGAAGAGTTATGGGGTCATCGAGCTCTGAGAGGACAATCCTGGGGCGGCGGACCTTACAGATACGGGAGGGGACATAACTAGCCGCCTCGACAACCAGAGGGTTGCGATGGTTGGTGGCTGAGTCGAAGAAACGCTTGGAGTTGCGTTTCAAGAACTGAGAGATGGTGGGAATGTCAAGGCCAAGATGGAGGATTTTTTTCCGAACGAACTGACTAAACTGATCGCGATGGCGGCTTTATATACCCCACATCACAAGTACCTAGAATGTTCTACAACATTGTAGATTATTATCGAAAACAATTAACTTGAAAAAGGAAATGTATAGAATTTTGTAGTGTCTCATTTATTTTGTGCCAACCCAATATAAGTCCTAATAACATTGGAGTATTTGAATATATACGTCGTTTGAGGTTTTCCGCATCTGTGTAGCTAAGTATGTAGTTACTTTCCTCAATAGCCATCTATCTTTGGAAGATTTCGAATTTTAATTCCCATTCTGTTCAAAGATTAGATAAAGGTCTATTCATAAATATGTCGGTATTAGATAACTACGGAAATCCTTTCTTTGAACGTCGGTTTAGTTAGTAAACTGTAATATATCATAAGATCACATTAGCGTGAGATAATGCCCATAAAGATGATTACACCGTTTTTATAATGTTGATTAAAAAATTTGATAAGGCAAATTGTTAGACCGATAAGAATTATGCTATCACAACGTAAGATGTTCTGACAAGATTTTTACCGAAACTCGATTTTTTTGGGCTATCAAAGACAGATCAACAAGTAGAGTTCTTAAAAAATAATAATAAGTTATTCGTTCCTTCCACCTCTCGAATGTCTTATGTTACACAGTTCGACATAAGACATAAACATATCACGTCACTGCAATGTCAGGTCAGTTTTATTTCACTACGTAGTTGTTTTATTAGATAGGAAAACTAATGAGGATTACGGGAAGGTATCATTTATAATTTGTTATTATCGATTTAACAGTATAATCTTCCTTTTTCTGAAGGCCTACCTAAAGTTATTACCTTACTCGTAAAAGCGTTGACATTTACGTAATGTGAATATCGACAGAGGTCGACACCCGAAAGGTTAATATTACCAAAAGCAGAAAAAAGTATGTAAATAAAATCTGTTTAACTGACATCAAAAAAAGGAGAAGGTTCTCAATTCGTCGGAATCTTTTAGTCTTTTTTTTTAAGTGATTACACAAAGACGGCTGGATCGATTTGGATTTTTTTTTTTTTTTTTTGTTTGAAAGGTGGTCCCATTGTCAGGCCTGACCTGTGTTGTCATCATCAGATCCTGATCTGATGACGGGATCTTGAAGAAATCGTTGGAACTCGATATTATAGCGATATGGGTATTTTTTATAATAACTCGCGCATTTGCTCTTTTAGAAGGTTATGTCTTTAGCTATGAAAATTTCTCTTCGTACTACGTACAAATTATAAACAAATAGCGGTCAGTTCATTCATCTGGATTTACGACAAATATCATAATTGCCATGCGAAATTACCACGCCCACGTCATTAAATGTGACACCTAAATTGTACTATATAAAGAAGGTAATAGCTCCTTACACACATTACCCATATTATCATGATCACTTGTTCTTTTTAGGGTTCCGTACCTCAAAAGGAAAAAACGGAACCCTTATAGGATCACTTTGTTGTGCGTCTGTCTGTCCAGACCCTTTTTCTCAGGAACGCGTAGAGGTATCAATTTTAAATTTATATCAAATACTCGGGTCTATTATCTCTTTCAGCTGTGAAAAAATCAAACTTGTAAGTGAACACGATCAAAAGATATGACCGTTTATGTCGCATATTTTCGCATATTTTGCGATTTCACAAGGGAATCAAAACTTATAGGGTACTTCCCGGTGACCTAGAATCATGAATTTGGCAAGAAGCGTTCATATTTCCCGTCTCCACTACACCACTGATGCGGAAGAAATCGTGAAGTACGCGCCGAGAGTGCAGCTGCTGGAGTCACATCGCAACGTCAACTTTAAGGCGTTTATGGTGCGCATACCAACATGCTACCTGCATCAGGTGATGGAAGAAAGCTTTTGGCCTTAGGATGTGGTATTCTGCCGCTTTCGCAGACAAGTGCCACCGGCAGGCTTATTACGTATCTTACAGAAGCCTAGCGATATCAAAACTTGCGCAATAATTGCTTTTCCATCGCTTGTCAATCGCAAATCTGTATGACGTATAATTATTATACATAATACCGATTTACGATTGAAAAGCAATTATTGCGCAAATTTTGCTATCGCTAGGCTTCTACAAGATATGTGATACGGGTACGGGACGCAAAAAGACTTAGTGCAACAAAGTGATACTAACATAGTTTTAAGTGTTATTTACTAACACAAATGTTATTATATGTATACTTAGGTATTCTATGGGTCTATATAACCTGAAAATAATGGTTTATTTATTATTATTTCTATAAATAAAAAAGTATTCATGCATAATTATCATTTGAAACATTTGCTTTTTGTTATTAGCGTACAAAGAATCCTGCAGTCCTTTTGCGCCCATGAGCTGTAGACGTGATTCATGCATTTATCATAGAATCAAAGACTATAAATATTATTATTATGATAGAAAACTAGGCTAATATTATTATAATTTATCTAATCACTTGAACCCGACCTAGTAAGATCAGTATTACAATTACATCATTTAGATACTTGGGTGACTTTTTTACCGTCTTGAAAAAAAAAGGGTATAATTAATAATGGAGTAAAAGCCTATGTATGCCATACCTAGTTTTTTTTTTTTTTTTGTTTAATAATAACGAAATTCTAATCATACGCACTACGCACCCTGCGTAGTGCGTATGATTTGAATTTCGATATTTTTTAACGATTTATAAAGTTTTTTCAAAATTTCTGTTCTGTATTGTACTAGTTTACTTCAAACATATAGTGTTTATTGATAGAACAACTTCTGTCTAAGCTATTGAAAAAACAAAAAAAAAAATAACTAGGTATGCCATATGCTTCTACTCCGTTCACCTATTTTTTTCAAGACTGAAAAAAAGTCATCCAGTATACGTATATCTACAGAATATATGTCTTTTCCAAACTACTTTAGTTTTTTTTTAAGACATTTTATTGTCATCCCACCATAAAATCAATTATTGCTTACACACTGTTCAAAGATGTCGAACGAATTGAGACAATTTGTCATTAATTTTATCAAACGGTCGATGATGAACGGATGATGTTTTACGGAGCGGGCGATGGTCAACTCATCGATCACTAATAAACAACTAGATGCACAATGCCATACAAAAATTCTCTTAAAACGGTCGCCAATTGTCTTTACCTACTTCTAGTTGAAATAAATATACGTTAATGTAAATTCAACCATAAGTGCAATGTTTAAAGTTGTATTCACAAAGCCGTTACGACCGGTGCTTGCTAGTCAGCATACATCAAAACAAATTCAACCTTACTTACAATGTTTTAAAATCAGAGTTACAGTGCGAAAAAAAAAAACAATAGATTTTACGACCGAGGCTCACCGCTAGGACAAAGGCATGAGTAGAGTCGAATTGTCCAATATTTTTTTGTTTATATTAGGTTGGGGAAAAAGTCTTTTCGCATTATAGTATGTATGAACTTGTAATAAAATCTCTTTGGCTATACTGTTTGTATCTGGCTGGTTATGGTATCATTGAAAGTTTAAATTTTAAAGAACATAACTCCAAATTCAAATTAGGAAAATGTGTGATTTTCATTTCTTTTTCGTACCGTCAAGATGAGTGAATCTAATGAAGAAATTCGATACATTTTAAAATTTTACTACAAAAAAAGGTAAAAATGCAACGCAAGCCGCGAAAAAAATTTGCGATGTTTTGATGATGCGAGAGTAGCACAAATTTGGTTTAAGCGTTTTCAATCCGGAAATTTTGATGTCAAAGATGCACGTCGCTCTGGTCGCCCTATTCCGGATAAAATGGATGCCATTTTTGAAAAAGTGGAGCAAATATCAGTAGTTACGACGTAGCTGAAGAACTTGAAATTGACCACAAAACAGTTTTGGCGCATTTGAAAAAAGCTGGGTACACAAAAAAGCTCGACATTTGGGTACCTCACGAGCTCATTGAAAGAAACCTAATGAGCCATGTACTCATTTGTGATTCTTTATTACGACGTAATGAAACCGAACCATTTTTGAAGAAGCTGATAACTGGTGATGAAAAGTGGATCACGTATGACAAGAACGTGCGAAAAAGGTCGTGGTCAAAGGCCGGTCAGGCTTCACAGACTGTGGCGAAACCCGGGTTAACTCGCAACAAGGTGATGCTGTGTGTGTGGTGGGATTGGAAGGGCATTATTCATTATGAGCTGTTACCACCAGGCAGGACCATCGATTCTGAACTCTACTGCGAACAACTGATGAGATTAAAGCAAGAAGTTGAGAGAAAGCGGCCGGAATTAATCAACAGAAGGGGTGTGGTTTTTCATCATGATAACGCTAGACCTCACACATCTTTAGCCACTAAGCAAAAATTAAGAGAGTTTGGCTGGGAGGTGTTAATGCATCCGCCGTATAGTCCTGACCTTGCACCTTCAGATTTCCACCTGTTTCGGTCTCGAAACAGGTGGAAATCTGAACGAGAGGACGAGAGGACTGCCAAAACCACTTGTCGCGGTATTTTGACCAGAAGTCCCAAAATTTCTATAGCAATGGGATCATGTCCCTACCTACAAGATGGCAAAAAGTTATCGAACAAACTGGTACCTACATACTTTAGTTAAATGTAAATAAACTATATTAAAAAATGTTTTGAATTTTCTTAAAAAAATGCGAAGAAACTTTTTCCCCAACCTATTATATTATTATAAAGGTATTTTTTTAAAGCTTGTTAACACATTCACTGCTGAATTATTTGGCGAACTTGCTCCAAGTGCTGCTTTATGATACACTAAACCCTGTGCGGCAAACACTCATGCGCGCCCAAAAAATACTTCCGTGTGGTGCTATGAGCGCGCAGGCGCGATTGAAGAAACTCTACCCAGTGCGGCTGGGCACATATGTGCGCCGTTACAAACTTATCCCAAGTGCGGCGAGACGCCTAGGTGTGTTTGAAAAATTTCCCATTTTTTATGAGTCATAAAACAATTACGCTAAGAACAATAGAGATGCACAAAAAACCCACAGGTGCGGCGCGCCGCATTCGAAGGAAGTACATAAATTGTATGGACACGCATATGCGCCGGTAGCACATGGTGAACGTTCGAAAATCGCACATGCGTGTCTGCCGCACAGAACGTGTTAAGCTTAATGTGCTAAAAAAGGTGTACGTAATAAAACACATTTTATTCTCTTCTTTGGTGTATATGTGTAATCATTATATTATAATTTACCTGATTGGATCGATCACTAATAAAGAAGAACTAGATACACAATCAGCGCAAAAAAGTCCTTACCGAATGAATGCACACTTGGACGGGTACGTTTGAATTACATTAGCGTATATTTATTTCAACTACAATTACGTAAACACAATTGGCGACGAGAACTTTTGCATGGGATTGTGTTACTATAATATTTATAGAAACAGTAAACAAGTCTCATTAAACAAAAAAAAAAAAAAACAAAAAAATCATAAGTAACTTTAATAATAATAAAAAAAGAAACAATAGCGTCTCTACAAATGGAACAGAATCAACGCACATAACCCGAACAATTTAAGCGGGCATGCGATAGTATGATTACTACGTTTACTGAGAGTCTTTACAATTGAGATGCTTTATAACTCCTCCTGTTTATTACGACTTAATTAAAAAAATGTTTTTACGACGATTTCCTGAGAAAATATTAGTATTTACAATACAGTGATAACAATTATATATTGATAATATTAATAGTTACCGAAAATATGAAACTCCATCTTTTTTTTGCGTCCTGGAAGTGTGATTTTCGCACTTTTTAAACGAGCACTGTGTCATGCTTACTGTCGGATCGTTCAAATGCTACTAGAGTAAAAGTAAACCAAAATGTTAAATTTGGTGGACTTTCGGTGAGGACATTTTTTGCCGCTGATTGTGTATCCAGTTGTTTATTAGAGATCGATGGGTCAACTATAGAGAAAAATAAATTAAGTTTGACTAAAGTCAAAGTCATTTATATGCTTTAAATGTGTAATGTAGGTAAAGGTAATGCAGTGGTGGTATGAATAAAATATTCTGTTATTTATACGCCATATTTTGGCATGCAAATATTAACAGTAGGTGAGGTGCTTATTTATATACGCAATATACCAACAGTTAAAAACATTAAACTATTTAAAGTAAATCAAACTAATACAAACAGCTAATAAAAGAAATATACATTTGGCACAACATAAAAAAATAACAGAACAAAATTATATCTACAATCACAGATTTCAATAATAAAAAGTAAATCAAACTAATACAAACAGCTAATAAAAGAAATATACATTTGGCACAACATAAAAAATAACAGAACAAAATTATATCTACAATCACAGATTTAAATAATAAAAAGTAAATCAAACTAATACAAACAGCTAATAAAAGAAATATACATTTGGCACAACATAAAAAAATAACAGAACAAAATTATATCTACAATCACAGATTTCAATAATAAAAAGTAAATCAAACTAATACAAACAGCTAATAAAAGAAATATACATTTGACACAACATAAAAAAATAACAGAACAAAATGATATCTACAATCACAGATTTCAATAATAAAAAGTAAATCAAATTAATACAAACAGCTAATAAAAGAAATATGCATTTGGCACAATATAAAAAAATAACAGAACAAAATTATATCTACAATCACAGATTTCAATAATAAAAAGTAAATCAAACTAATACAAACAGCTAATAAAAGAAATATGCATTTGGCACAATATAAAAAAATAACAGAACCAAATTATATCTACAATCACAGATTTCAATAATAAAAAGTAAATCAAACTAATACAAACAGCTAATAAAAGAAATATGCATTTGGCACAATATAAAAAAATAACAGAACAAAATTATATCTACAATCACAGATTTCAATAATAAAAAGTAAATCAAATTAATACAAACAGCTAATAAAAGAAATATGCATTTGGCACAATATAAAAAAATAACAGAACCAAATTATATCTACAATCACAGATTTCAATAATAAAAAGTAAATCAAATTAATACAAACAGCTAATAAAAGAAATATGCATTTGGCACAATATAAAAAAATAACAGAACAAAATTATATCTACCATCACAGATTTCAATAATAAAAAGTAAATCAAACTAATACAAACAGCTAATAAAAGAAATATGCATTTGGCACAATATAAAAAAATAACAGAACCAAATTATATCTACAATCACAGATTTCAATAATAAAAAGTAAATCAAACTAATACAAACAGCTAATAAAAGAAATATGCATTTGGCACAATATAAAAAAATAACAGAACAAAATTATATCTACAATCACAGATTTCAATAATAAAAAGTAAATCAAACTAATACAAACAGCTAATAAAAGAAATATGCATTTCGCACAATATAAAAAAATAACAGAACAAAATTATATCTACAATCACAGATTTCAATAATAAAAACTAAATCAAACTAATACAAACAGCTAATAAAAGAAATATACATTTGGCACAACATAAAAAGATAACAGAACAAAATTGTACATCTCATCTACAATCACAGATTTCAATAATATTCAATAACCTAAGTCTAGTTTACAATGCATTCCTGTAATGATAGGACCGACAATAAATAAAACTGTGTGGACACAAAACAGTTCTGCAGTCTGCTAGGGGTCAGACTCCACCAAACGGAAAAATCCTCGTGGATGCTCGAGCACTTTTTAATTTGCACTGAATAAGCAACTGTAACAATATCCACTTTAAGTATAAAATTCGACGCACACATCAGGCGTTTATCAAGCGTGATGTCTGCGTCGAATTTTATTATTTTTTTTATTAATTTTTATCTTTCTTAGGTCTTCCTTACATCCTTATCATAATAAGTTACAATTTAATGAAACGCAGTCTTTATCACAAAAAATATTTTAACTTGACTTTAGCTGTATGTCCATTAGTGCACTTAACTCAAGACTTTCAATTATATTGATTTTTGCATGCACAATTACTAATTACCTTAAATATTACAATTTATAAACGCCGCCCTTGGAACCAATGTGACACCTCTTAAGCGCTGATAGGCACGAGGGCACAATGACATACCACTTAGAAAACATTTTATCAAACATGCACAGAATATATCTACATTACCTGTATATAATTATGTATACGTACTCTGTCTGTATCTTCTGTAATATACACGCTAATTACGAAGGTGACAGCCGGAGGACTTAAAAAAAAAACCGAAATTAATTTAGAATAAAAGTTTAATTACTCAAAATTACAATATTAGCTTATATTAAATTTTAATTCTAGACTTGGACGATGCTAGTACCGAAGTGCCGAAATAATTATTATAAAAATACAATATTCTAAACGATTGCAAAGTGCGGATGCGGCATCAGCAGATTGGAAGTAGGTGATCGGCCGCGACACGAGGCGTCGAGTCAGCGGTCTTCGTGTTGCAATTTTATGTGGAAAACATCTGTTGTAGGTAAATGGCTATCATGTCGCTATTCAGCCGTTTTGGTGTAGGCAGGGCACGTAACACCTCCCCCCTCAGAACAGCAACTATTTGAGCAATTTCAGCGAGAATGTTGCTGGTGCATTTTTCTTGATTGTAGGTGATTCTGCATCTTCGTAATGATGATTTTCAGCGCTCTCATCTGGTGACTGTGGCTTTCTGAGCTTTGTGCAAACATTGTACCGACGTATAGTGAGAATAACGATCAGTACAGTTGCACCGAATATTAGGACGTATAGTGGGATAGTCGTATGGTAAATTGATCGTTCCAGTTTTGCGTGATCGATCTGTAGAGGTTGTTGCATTAAGATTTTATCTTCGATCTCGTGCAGACTTTTCAGGTGTAGTGAGTTTAGCTTTAGGTGTGGAATAGCTTGATTGATGATGCTCAGGTTCATTGGTATTTCGGTGATTTTCAGCGGTTGTCCTTTTATATGATCATTCATGTTGATGATAGTAAATTGGTCGGTGCGTAGTAGGCATTTTTGGGGGATGGTGGCGAGATAACTTCCGTGTAGCGAGATGAATTCTTGACGTTCGCAATGTAGCTCGGTTCGAGTTGGTTGTGGAAAGGTGAGAGTATAGCGTCTGTCGTCCAGTTGCTCCATGGCTTCTTTAGTCAGCGTGAGTTTAGTGGGCAGGCATGACTTCTGTAGAGATTGATGGAGGATGAGTCCTTGGATGCAGTCTATATGTCCTCTCGTCGGTTGATGGTTGACTTCTTCTTCGCAGAGATGAATCCGGTTGAACTTCGGGCATTCAGCCTCTATGTACTTGAAAACTTTCCCATTGGTTGCAATGAAAGGGTAAGGAGGAATGAAGGTGTACATAAATTTATTGGGAACTATTGCTAATCTATATAATTCAAACTGATCGGGAGAAATTATTGGGATTTTAAATATGATAACTATTCTTTTTCCTGTATAATAATAACCGGGTTTTATAACTGTATAATATTCTCTTAGATCCGCCTCTAGCAATTGGTCTGATCCGTATATAGACCTTAATCGTTTAGTCATATTACCTAAATTATCTATGCTTAAAGTACTATGGTGAGTGCTCGATGCACGTATAAAAGCTAAGGTATCTTCTATCCTAGTTATTTCTAGAAATAAGTCGGCTGTATTGTCGCTAATTATAGTTAACAATTGAGCAAACTTTGCGTATCTTATAAGGTCAGTTTTTGCAGAAGCTTTCTCGTCTAAAAGTAAGCTTAAGGTACTATTGATTCTCTCCTGATTGCTTACAATTTTTGAGAGCAAATTACTATATCTAGTCATCCAAACTTTATTAAGACTTATATGCTCGTTTAACTCCGATACTATCTTGTCATCATTATTTTCTAACAAATGAATGGCATTATTGTACGTTTGGGCATCCGATTGATCTAAGTTACCAGTTATGCTTTTTATAACTGAACCTAAACCGTCTATGAGACCTCTTTTGCTACGACCGGGTTCTAAGGTTTTTAACTGAGATCTAATCATCTCCAATTTATTAGATAAATGATTAATCTGAAGTTCGTATAAAACAAAGGTTTGATTATCTAGTCTGGTTTGGAAATATTCTAGTTGGTTAATTACGGAGTCGAGTCTTTGTTCAATATCGGTTAAGTCTATGTATTGCAGAAAAGAATGGTAATGCGTTATAAGTCTTGCTTGTCCAAGGTTGAAAGGTAAGAGTCCGGGTCCTTCGTCCAAGCTTTCAAGTCTTATCTCGAGCGCCAGTGTTGTGTGAACGGTGACCGCAAGTAGTATCCTGTAACAATTTTGAAGTCTTAGGGCAACGTTTGAGTCGGGACTTAGCTACGGGGCCTTTCTTTTTAGATGTATATATGTGAATCGGAAGGTCAGCCAGCACAGTGTCATGAGTATAACGCGGTGCTGATTTTTGTCGACTAGCTACTGGGTTACTAATGAAGACTTGCTGCTCTGGTTGGTATTCTATTTCGGGCTCTCTGTCCTTATTCCTGTTCTGTATTATGTTCGTCCGGTCAGTAAGTGTGAAGTCGTTAATAAGGTCGTATACAGTTTTCATCTGGTCTCGGTGTGTTAAAAGATACTGTTGCATTAAGTGTTCGGTCATGTTAATGTCGAGTGGGTCTCTTGGATCAAAATGTCCTCTAATTATGTCATGGGGTCTGCACTTTGTAAAACTGTGAATTGTACTATTGTAGGCTAGTATAGCATAAGGCATGAGGTTGACCACCGGGTCATCTTTATGACGTAATCGTAAGATACGAAGATGTTCTAGTAATGTAGAGTGAAATCGTTCTACAATTCCGTTATCATTAGGAGAGTGAGCTAGTGTTCTATGGTGGTTAATTTTATGTAATCTAGTAAATTCAGTAAATAATTGATTTGTAAACTCGGTACCGTTATCGGTTACGATAGTGAGTGGAAGACCGTGATGTGTACAATAGTTTAAAATTGCCTGAAGAATACTAATCGCTGTGCCATCTCTTAAATAGTATGCCTGTCCGTATTTTGAGAAAACGTCTACGACTGTAAGATACTTTTCATTTTGGGCTGTAAAGAGGTCCATATGTACTATCTCAAATGGTTTGGTAGCTGGGGGTACTAAATTTAGTTGGGGTCTAATTGGATTCCTATCATACTTGGCTTGTCCGCAAATTGTACACTCATTAATATATTTAGTTATTTCATCCCTCATCTTAGGCCAATAGTATTTCCGGGAAAGAGCAAGATAACATTCGTTTATGCCTCTGTGGTTGGTTTTGCCTTCGTGATAATGTTTTATGATCTGTTGCTGCCTTAAATATTCTTTAACGTCTTCTAGTTCAGTTTTTGTAAGCACTAAGTTCATAGCTGAGCTTTTAAAGTGGTTTTGGATAATAGGTATTATTGAATACATTCCTAAGGGCGGAGTTATCTTTAAAGCGGTTTTAACTTTCGGTTTGACATATTCTTTTATGGCATTCACTACGTCTTGCTCTAAGTTAGACTCTGAGACTTGGATATGTGTGCGAGTATGTGTGTCGAAGGGTTTAGTAGCTGTTGTCCGTTTAATGTAAGGGCTGTTACTCACTATAGTTATGCATATTTGCCGGTGAAATTTATTCAAAGGTTCGTCGGTGATAGGGACTTCTAGAATAGGGTTTTCAGTGCTAGTATGGGCAGTGTCTGTCGTAGAACCTGTTCGAGAAGGTGGTCGCTCTGAAGGGTTGGCTAGCATTGACTCTGTCTCCTCGTTGTTAATTTCTACACGGGATAATGCGTCTGCGTTAGTGTTGTATTTTCCCTTTTTGTACACTATAGTATAATCGTATTCGCTTAATTTAAGTCTCCACCTAGTCAATCTTTGGTTAGGTTCTTTAAGGTTCATTATCCACTGTAACGGCTTATGGTCGGTGAATATTTTGAATTTACGACCGAATAGGTAGGGTCTGAAGTACCTTGTAGCCCAAACTATGGCCAAAAGTTCCTTCTCTATAGTGCTATAGTTAGTTTCACTATCATTTAAAGTTCTCGAGGCGTAACAGATGGGTTTATCTGAGCCGATGGTACCTTGCGAGAGTACGGCACCTATAGCTACATTAGAGGCGTCCGTTGTCAATATAAACTCCTTAGTAAAGTCGGGATACTGTAAGATGGGGTCATTCGTCAGTAGTCTCTTACATTTATTAAAACAGTCCATGTATTCAGAGTCAAACGTAATTTTGTTAGTCTTTTTAAGGCATTTTGTCATAGGCTTAGTGATGCGAGCAAAGTCCGGGATAAATTTCCTGTAGTAACCTAATAGTCCTAGGAACTGTTTTATTTCCTTAGATGTTTTTGGTAAAGGGTATTTTTCTATTGCTGCTATTTTATCTGGGTTAGGCTTAACACCTTCGCCACTGACTATATGTCCTAAAAATGCGGTTTCTAATTTTAAAAACTCGGATTTATCCATTTGGATTTTGAAGTTAGATTCCTGCAATCTTTTAAATACTTTCTCTAGATTAACTATGTGCTCTTGCAAGGATGTACTGAAAATGATGACGTCATCAAGATATACTAAACAGATCTCATTTTGTAAGCCTCTGAGCACATTGTCCATTACTCTTTGAAAGGTAGATGGAGAGTTCTTCAAACCCATGGGCATACGCAGAAATTCAAAGTGCCCATGTTCCACATTAAAAGCTGTCTTCGGAATGTCGTCTGGGTACATTTCACATTGGTAAAAACCTGATGCTAGGTCTAAAGTAGAGAAGTAATGGCACTTACCAAGCTTGTCAAGTATGTCATTGATGTTAGGAATTGGGTATTTGTCGTCTATAGTCTTGTCATTCAGTTTGCGAAAGTCTACTACAATGCGCCACTTTTGTTTACCTGATGCGTCGGCTTTCTTAGGAACTACCCAAATAGGCGAGCTCCAGGCTGATTCAGAAGGTCGTATAATACCTTGGTCCAGCATTTTAGTTATCTGGTCCCTAACTTCCTGTCGATGCACATAAGGGTAACGGTAGCTTTTCGTATATACGGGAATTTCGTCAGTCGTTCTAATGCGATGTTTGATTTTATTTGTAAAGGTTAAGGGCTCTCCCTCAACATAAAATACGTCAGCATAACGGGCACATAATGTCTCTAAGTTAGTTTTTTCCTCAATATTTAAATGGTCGGTACGCAATCGACTTAAAACCTCTTTAACGCGCATCGGATCTTGTTCAGTGCACATGCACTCGGTATTAAATATCTGCGCTTGTAAAGGACGGTCGAATGTAATAGTTATGTCGTATTCGGTCGGGTTTTCAATTTCTACAATTCCAGTACAATCAGTCACGCGAGTAATGCACTCGTGAATAATACAATTACAATGGATTTGCTGAGTTATCGAAACGTCGCCGTCTGGACAATAAATAGGAATATTTACTAGTTTTGATGAGTTAGCGGGAATGGTTTCTTGATTATTTGATCCTTTACATTGATAAAAACGTATAGGGATTGTTGTAAAATCCGTAATTAAATAATTATTTTTTAAATCAATCTGTGCTCCGTCGAGTAAATCTAGACCTATTAGGCCATCGAAATAATTATGGAATTTATAGACAAAAAATTTTACATTTGTTGGATTATTAAATTCAGCAAAGTTCGGAATCGTAATAGAATGTTCATGCGTACTAGTTACACGAGCGTTCGTTACTTCGAAGGGGTCAAAGTTTAAAGGGATATGTGAAAAATATTGTTCGACTGCCGCGGGACTAATAAAGGACTGATTAGCTCCGGTATCTACTAATAGTTTAAGTGGTGGGTCCGATATCTGTATGTAACGTAATTCTCTTTTGGACTGGAGATTTAATTCTATTTTGAAACATTTTGATCCTTCTCCTTGCGAAAATCCTGATCTACTTTAGAAGTTGCTGCTGTACGAGAAGCGGACGGTTTTGCTTCTAAGCACTGCATGTTATTTAATTGGTCCGGTACCTCTGGTTGGTTTTCGGGGTAGGTCTGATAGTAGTCATAAAAGTCAAAATAAGCGTCGGGGTCACAATCATAATAATAGCCAGGTTGCTCGTAGTAATAGTCGGGGTAATTGTAAGTGTCGTAGTAGTCGGTTATTTCGTTAAAATTCATTTCGCGCGTTCTAAAATAGTTACTAGGCGGTGGGTTCCCTGACTTACGCCAATCGTGTGCTGGTACTCCTAGTGGTCTCGGTACGAAATGGCTAACGCCGCTCATCGGTTTCGGACCGGTATACTGAGCTTGGGGGTTCCTATTCGTCAATTTAAATGCGTCATTTTGAGGGTTGTAGTTCGGCGGGGGCGCACGGAACATATGCTGTGTACGACTAAACATATTAGGGGCTCTTGGAGGTACCTGATTATGCTGGAAGGGTGGTCTCCGCTGCTGCTGCTGCTGCGGCGGCATAGGCATAGGCTTAAGCCAGCTAGGGCCTGGGCTAGGAAAGCTAAAAACTTTTGGAGTGGTCATAGGGACCGCGGGTGGCATTCTAGGGGTTGAATGCGTTGGCTGTGTAGTCGGGTTACGTCGCTCGGGAATACTCTCGTTACGTTGCTGTAGGTACATGACATTCAATTCCTGTTGTACAAATTCCAGAGCCTTTTCAATAGTTTCCGGTCTCATACACCGGATACGGGACCCTAGAGGTTCCTTAAGACCTCTAACGTAAGATTGTAGAGTGAGTTTTTTATAAAGATCGCGTTTTGCTTCGATAGTTGTTGCTACATTTTCGTGTAAAGTGACATAAGTCATTATGGTGCTAAAAAGGGTCTGGCATTTGTCATAATATTCCTGCGGTGTGCTACTTCCTTGTGTCAGCAAAGACATGTCATTGTAAAGGGCGGTCTCGTCCCTTTGGTCAGAAAAATTATTAACTAATGCGTCACGAATGCCTTGCCAACTTTCTGGGATGCCGTTGGAATTAATAGTTGATGCTGCTGGTCCGGTGATTTTATTCAGGATACCGTTAATGAGACACAAGTTAGTTAACTCGTAATTCGGGTCGTTCCTAACATATTGTATTACGAGCTGATCGCATATTTTAATGAAACGTGTTAGAACATTCGGATTCCCTTCAAAATTTGGAACTGCGCGCAAAGCGTTGTAGATAGTATCAGGGTTCAATGCCATGTCGCTACTATTAAATAATAAATCTAATCCTAAGCTATCTGAATCTATAAACCTATTTGAATCTACTTCCCTGCTCCTACCTATCTGTCTGGAGGAGACAGGATTTTTCCTAGGTTCCCTTGGGTGAAAAATTTTGATTTAATTATATAAAATATGGGTAAAGGAAGGACAAGGAAGCAACACTTAAAGAAAGTTTCAAGGACTTACATATACATGGTTTTTCTCGTTGTATCGATGGCTGGATACGTCCTCAGCTGCGTCTTCTTAAGTTCGGATATTCGACGAGGTACTTGGAAATACCGACAGCGACTATCGGAGTCAGCAGATTAACGATTTTTGGAAATCTATACCGCGCCGCGCACTGCCTCGAATATCCTACCGACTGCGCCAATTACGAAGGTGACAGCCGGAGGACTTAAAAAAAAAACCGAAATTAATTTAGAATAAAAGTTTAATTACTCAAAATTACAATATTAGCTTATATTAAATTTTAATTCTAGACTTGGACGATGCTAGTACCGAAGTGCCGAAATAATTATTATAAAAATACAATATTCTAAACGATTGCAAAGTGCGGATGCGGCATCAGCAGATTGGAAGTAGGTGATCGGCCGCGACACGAGGCGTCGAGTCAGCGGTCTTCGTGTTGCAATTTTATGTGGAAAACATCTGTTGTAGGTAAATGGCTATCATGTCGCTATTCAGCCGTTTTGGTGTAGGCAGGGCACGTAACACGCTGCTTTTTTATTGGCGAGGGAGCGTCCACGATAGTGTTATACTCATCATTATGAATAACTGTCTCTGTCGCGTCCGACCTAGACTAGAGTCAATAGCAAACCAATCATAAATACAAAAAAAAAAGAAAAAAAATTTTTTTTCTTGATTTCAGGTTTGGTTCCATAGTATAAGTTGTTCATAATGATGAGTACAACACTATCGTAGTAGCTCCCTAGCCAATAAAAAAGCAGCGTGTATATTTCATAGGTTAGGTTAATACGTATATACGTAATATTATGTATAACCAAGATATAAAACCTAATATTCTTGCAAATAAATATATCATTCATTCATACGGATGTAAAATTTTAAAATAAGCCATACATAATATTATGGACTAACTTCCAAAAGTTGTGTTTTTGTGGTGGTACATAGGTATTTACTAATTAATAGACATCGGATTATATGCACTAACAAAGTGCCAAAATATGCATGCAAATATGCACTAAAAAGACCGAAATATGCACAATGCAAAATCGAAAAACCATTTTTATTTTTTATTTTAATTTATTGTCCTGCGCGTTCAATATAACAACATCTTTAGGATGCTGATGCGGTTGCCTCCCTATTGCAGTGCGTCGCTAATGTTTGCAGAAGCTCGAACGGATGGCTATCAAGCTATTATTCGAAAAAAGGTTGCATCTTTAGTAAGACGAGTGAGAGACAGTAGCAATGGCATCCTCAAGATGATAGCTTCCCGCACAGATTGTCCGATCCAACATAAGTGGATGTGTATATCCATCGGACAATGTTGACATAATTATATTTTGTTTTTAGTGTAATTTTTTGTATGTACGATTTCATTTAAATAATTGATTGACTTATTAATATTGACATTGGACTTATTGGTATTGACATTGAATATTTAATTTAATCTTTATAATCACTATATATCTTCATTTCTATTGTATTTGCTATTAATTGAATTATTTTGTTTTGTTAATTTTTATATGTGTAGCTGACTATTTCATTACTATTATGCTTTATGGATTGATTCTGAATTAAACGTTTTATTATTATTAAAGGCTACAAAAAATCACGAAATATTCGTAAAACTATACAGTTTTGTGACTATATACAATTAAGTATTTTCCCAAATTTTCGAGAGCTGTGACGTTTGTCACCCAGTATTAATTTGTACGCCAAAAACGAGCTCTCTACGTCAACTGAGTCATTGGACAAAATTTAAAATTTGGCGCCATTTCTGGCGATACCCGTTTACCCACGGATATCTATGCGTTTACCTGTTGTCTGCCAACCTACTATTTCTATTTTTTTTTTTTATGTATGGCATCTCGTAGTTGACCTAGAGAGGCCGTGACTACTTAACCGGACTATCCTGTGGCTGCCTTAAGATAACTCAAAGCCTCCAGCCAGGGGCATAAAACTTACAGACTAAGCGACTACACGCTAAGGGCTCCCCCTGTGGGGAACGGGCCTCGGCTTAGGGCGTCGCTGGGGGGAGGACAGCAAGATGGGACAGGCTGGATCAGATTGGAATGATTATTATTTTCAGGGGAGTTTAAAGCTACTGGCTCAGCTACGCCACCAGCTGGTACTTCATACCCGAGCAAGGGACGGGGGGGAGGACGATTATTACGGGATCGGCGGCGAGGTCGGAATGTCGATTTCTGTTTGTTCCTACGGTCCCTACTGCTCTCCTGGAGAAGAGTTATGGGGTCGTCGGGATCTGAGAGGACAAGCCTAGGCCAACCTACGAGTATTCTCGTTGCGATTTATAACGAATTCTAGAAGAGTGGCAGAGGAAGGAGGGCGGGGTTAAATTCTTTGGCATTTGAAGTAAAACATTATTTAGAAAAAGAAGTTTAGTAGAGATTTTTTGGGTACTTGTATACTCGTACCTACCATTTTGAGTGGTGGCAATGGGCATATGAAAAAGTTACTACGAGTATACACGTATGGCAGCCAACGTGTTAAGACTATGGCGTTTAACTTTCTATGAATCTTTTCTGATATTGAATAGGGAAGATGACTAAAAAATGTTTTTTTGTCCGTCATGTAGATTAGGTATTAAAATATATTGGACACGTATTTTTTCTTTTTCTACGTAATCAAAAGATTACGGCGATACATTGAGTTAAAATGTGGCATGACGTCACGTCTTGGTAGATTTTATACGTAGAAGTGACGTAGCAAGCCCCCACTCCCGAACTTTAATGCGAGTTATCTAAGTCATTTTTTATTAATATGATAAAGCAAAAAATACGTATCTAATATTTTTTTATTATCTGACTGACGGACTAAATAGAATTTCTTTTTTTTTACCCAGGCATCATCCCTATTAGGAAGGGGTTAGCCAGTGTTGGTTCATTGTTTCCAGTATTTCTATTGATTTAAATAGAGGAAGGTTTCTTGTTTCCAACTTTTCTATGGCATCTGGTAACTTATGGTTATATGAGGGCGATATATGCTCCCTACTAAGTGTAAGTACCTCCCGCTACTAAACGAAATATGAATTATTGGGAAAAAAGGCTGAAATTTGCATTAACACCGTAATTAAAGAGCTATATGCATGCGTGCATTTGCATAAATTCTAACATGTAAATGCATAAAATCCGATGTCCTGAGGGCACGGAAGTGCCCCCGCCAAGTCGAGCAAAACAAAGGAACGGCCGTACCATCCTTCTCTCGACGCCATTCGGGCCATTTTCGACCCTCTGAAACTTCGTTGTGGAAAAATTTAGAAGCCTAAATTTTCAGTAACCAAGAGGGCATTACATCTATAGATATATTTCCAAATTACATTTAATTTGAACAAGTAGTTTAAGAATTATTACAAGTCAAATTTCCTTAATTTTGTCACTGACTCACCGATCATCAAAATTCTTAGGTACTTCTAGTAGACCCACAAACTCCAAATTTTGAACACAGTTATTGCCTATAAGAAGAAACTCTGACATTCCGAATTTTTAGTCCCGTTTTCTAGATATACAAACTGCATAAGTAACTTTGTAATCCTATATAAATTGTATGTAATTACAAAGTTACTTTTACCGTTCTCAATTAGACTTTATTTAAATTGATGAAATAAGTAATTAGCACTATTAAAAACCACGATACCGCAGAAAACAAAATACGGAAAACTATCTACAAAAAGAAATGAGATCCCATCAAAAACATAACATGTACAAAAATGTCGTCTCGCAACGCAGTTTTTCTGCCGTAAAAAGTTGTAAAATCGAATGTAAACCAAGTCGGTTAATAATTCAGTATCTACCTAACTATGGGAGCAGCTAGATCCAACCAATTTGTCATAAATTGATACCTTGTGTAAAAAATTATAAAATAAATCAAAATATTGCAACGTTTTTATTGGAACAACTGTGATTTCAAATAAAAGCTATCATAATAGGTATGTAACATTTTCACGGCCATTCATTGTAAATAGGTATGCTAGACCTATTTTGCGACTTTTTTATGCTTTAATGATGTCACTATGGCCTATAAAAAATACAATTCAGTTCAATTCAATCCTTTATTGCTGAACACAGTACATTATCATTTGTAGATATTAGTGAATGCGTAGTTCACTGTGTCCTACCAATTTAGGCATGCAAAATTATCTGTCACAAATGAGAATTTTAGATACAATTATTTAAGTCAAATAAAAGGTACAGTCAACATATAAAACAATCACAAAATAAATTCAATTAATTAAGTGTATCAATTGGCATAGCATAGGTAAATAAGAATATGTCATAGATTAAAACAGTATAATTGTTGGGTCAACACTTAAAATAATCACAAAATTAAAATAAATTAAATTAAACAAATAAATTAGGAAAATCGGACTTATAAAGTATCTACCATAACACTATTTTACACATTTTTTTTTTGTCTGTTAGGTACTCATTTACCCCGTAGTAGTCTTATCAACAGTTCACTACAAAAACTCACACAACTATTTCAGTTTTAAAGAATATTTTAGTTTGTTTCGTGTACCTTTTCGGATAATAACAGACAGAGGCACTACTTTCACGAGTTCAAAGTTTTGAGTTTTTGCTAGGAAAATGTGTGAAACATATTTTAAATGCGGTCGCTACTCCTCGCGCAAACGATCAGGTAGAGCGTTATAATAGGACGGTAGTAGATTCATTAACGGCGATGACCTTCGGGAAAGACGTAAGACTATGGGATGAGTATTTGCTACAAGTACAATGGGGTTTAATTATGATAATACCACCAAAAAAGCAGTAGGTAAAACCCGAGCTCAATTGTTATTTGGGTTGCGACTAAAAGGATTGATTGAGAAAGGACTGGCATTACCAGTCCAAGAAAATTAATTAATAATAATAATTTAATATTTATTTGGGACAACATAGGAACCATTTTTGTTAGTACACACATTAGATACTACACCTTATAGACTAGGATTAGTAACAGATTAAAAAAATAAATAAAATAAAATAGAATTAAAATAGTTTAAAATAGCCAACAAGTTACTGAGGTACTTACGAGGCATTTCATGCGGACAATGATTCCGCATGAGATGCCTCAATACAGGAGCTCTCGGGTCCTCAGCCACGACTTTCAGGATGCTATTGCAACTCCCTCGAATCCTCCTCACAAGCGATGCCACCTTTTTCCTGATTATAGCTTGGAAACTATCTGTACTCGATTGGGCAAACATCCCCGAGGCACTACAGAAACGAGGGAGGGAACGAGGGAAAATGATGATACTAATATCAGAAACATACATTGAGTTATAATGTACTACGTACTACATTATAACTCAATTGTAACATAAAAGATATTAGACACGAAGCACTAGACAAAATAGTACAGACACCAGCAGGTCAACCTACCCGAAACTGTCAGATTTTCCCAATCAACATTGAACCTAATGCTTTAGCAATAAAGTCGAAAATCTATTAAAGAAATCTGACAGATTGTAGTAGCTTGATGTGCTGGCGTCTGTACATAATCGGGAAAATCAAAAGCGAATCTTTGATAAGGTAATTCCTCCGCTACAGTTTGATGTAGGACAGCTGGTTAGGGTAGAAAGAGAAGTAGGGCAGAAAGGGAAGAGTAAGAAATTAGTTCCAAAATAATCATTATCGCATTACTAAAGTATTGCAGAATGACGGATAGGAACTAGAGAATACGCCAATCACAAAAAAAAAAAAAAATAGGGTAAACAAAAATATGTACAGACGCCAGCAGGTCAAGCTACCCGCGGCGTCAGCGTGGTATGCTACGCTGACGACACGCTGGTCCTGGCGCAGGGGAGGTCACACCAAGCAGCGGCCGAGCTAGCGACACACGGGGTTGCGATAATCGTCGAGAGGATCCGGCGATTGGGACTCGAGGTGGCCCTGCACAAGTCCGAGGTAATGTGTTTTCATGGTCCTCGGAACGCGCCACCGTCGGGTTCCCAAATAACGGTAGGAGGGGTTCGCATCGGCGTCGAGCCGACGATGAAGTACCTGGGACTCGTCCTCGACAGCCGGTGGAACTTCGTGGAGCATTTTCGACGTTTGGCTCCCAGACTGGAGCGGGCCGGGGCTGCCTTGAAGCGGCTCCTGCCCAATCTAGGGGGTCCTAACGCCTCCTGCCGGAGGCTCTACGCGGGGGTCGTGCGGTCCATGGCCCTTTACGGGGCACCAGTAATAATAATAATAATAATAATAATTTATTTGCAATAAAAAGGTGTACATTTGAACAACATTAGGTTACAAACAAAAAGATGGAGTCGTTATATACTATATGTTTGGAGACTCTAGCACCCTTGCTAAGTTGACAAGACAACTTGTATTAAAGGTGCTAGGCCCAACCCTTTCATGGGTGCCTTGTAAAGAGAGTTTGTCTAATTAACGAGAACTTATTTTCATTTTTGCAGAGTTATATGGACAACAAATAAATCATTTAGCAAAACAAGAAAAGATAAAATGAAAAGTGATAAAAAGGATAGATGTGGAGTGTGGGCGCGTTCTTTGGGGCGGCGACCAACCCGCCGGTTGAACGCGTCCCAAAGGGTCATGGCCATCCGGCTAGTTCGGGGATACCGCACGGTCTCTGGTGAGGCGGCGAGCCTCCTTGCCGGATTGCCGCCATGGGATCTGGAGGCAAAAGGCCTCGCATACACATGGGAGTGGCGCGAGGAGGCAAAACGCCGGGGCGTAACTCCGCTGCCGCGAGAAATCATGGCACAGCGGACAGAGCTCCGGCGGGATCTCATGGCGACATGGAGAGTGCGACTGTCGCAACCCAGTGCTGGGCACGCCACAATTGCGGCGATAAGTCCCCTCTTTGAGGAGTGGTTGGAGAGGCGTCACGGCATCCTCACCTTCCGCCTGACGCAGGTCCTCACCGGACACGGTTGCTTCGGGAGGTTCCTGTTCCGGATAAGGCGGGAGGAAACGCCCGGGTGTTACCACTGTGTGGATCGCCCGGAGGACACGGTGGAGCATACGGTGGAGGTCTGCCCGGCTTGGGCAGAGCACCGCCGCGTCCTCGCGGAGGCGATCGGCGGCGGCGATCTCTCGCGTCCGGCCCTGGTACAGGCCATGGTACGGAGCGAGAGTGCATGGGAAGCCGTCACCTCCTTCTGCGAAGCAGTAATACTCGCGAAGGAGGAGGCTGAACGCGTGAGGGAGAGGCAATCTTTGCGCCCTCACGCCCCTAGTCGCCGCAGGAGACGCCCTGGGCGTCGGGAATCGATAGCCGATTCCCGGCCACGTAGGCGCGGGCTTGCGGATGGCGAGCAATGGGTAGCTCGCCGTCCGGTAAGGCCCGGGTCGACGGCGCGTTGTGTTCCACGCGCGCCTCAAAGAGGCCGATGCCCGCCAGGGTTGCGGGTTGTTCGAAAGAGTTACTGTGGCCCTGGCACAGGCAACTGAAGGAACACGGGTGGGTTTTAGTCAGTAGAAGTCTGACACGCCCTCCCGCTCCACCCAGAGCGGGAGAAGTTATTTGACGATTTCCCAGCCAAAAAAAAAAAAAAGGTCAAGCTACCCCAAATGTCAAATTTTCCCAATCAACCTTGAACCTAATGCTTTAGTGAATTTGACAGATTGTAGTAGCTTGATGTGCTGGCGTCTGTACATAGGATTTTTTTCGGTTGATAAAATTTACCTTTGGCTTGTGTATCAATCGGTGGACGAGAGTAATGAAGACAATGATATTAATAATTTTGATATGGATACAGACCACTAAATTGTGGAAGTATTGTAATGAAGTTATGTTGAAGACTTGGTGAATTTAAGTGAGTTTCATGTAGAAGGCCAGTTTCATTATTAGTAGTATAGCTTCGTTAATCAGATAGTATGGTAGTAGAGGTCAACGCCTTTGACAGGCTAGAATCTGCTTTTATGGCTAGTGTTGTAGTATAGTAGTATTGTAGTATGGTAGTATTGTAGTATGGTGAAACCGTAATTGGCGAGATTCGACTGACATCATAGTGTTATAGTACGGTAGGGTAGTATTGTGATTCATTGTTTTGATAGTATTGTGAGGTTATTATGGTTATATTGTAAATTGTTCCAGCAGTGCAATGGGACGACTATAAATTGTAAATTAAGATTGTCAGAAAAGGATTGAATTTGGTTCTATTTTTAGAAAACATTGTTAATGTACTTAGTTGATTGATATTGACTGACTGGTTTTAAATGGATGTTTGATGATTCCGGGTGCTGATACAAAACAAATGATAATATTCATTATTATTTGTTTTGTATCAATACCCGGAATCCACCTTGAGTCAAGCACCGGTCCTTCAGCCTGTTGTTAACATTACCTTTGCCTCTCCGCTGGTAGCGGACTCAACTTCGAAAAGTCTGTACTGGCTCCGACACAATGCCTCGAGTTTCTCAGCATAACATGGGACACAAAACGCAGCGCAAAGTCCTTGTCGGAGCCGAAGTGCCTATCGCTACGCAAAGCACTTCACCAACAGCTCCAGAGAAGTGCCTATCGCTACGCAAAGCACTTCACCAACAGCTCCAGAGAAGCAAGTGGTCCCTCAAACAGTGCCAAACTCTAATGGGGAGACTCAACTTTGCAACTTTTGTGACTCCGAGAGGTCACCTTTACTGTCGTACTCTGCAATACTACAGTCGACAGCTGTCGGTGAAACACCCGTAACGGCTGATATCTATCGCTCAACCACCCCAGTCAGAGACGGAGTGGTGGTGTCAAGCTATAGGAAAGTCGATGCCGTTCCACTTGAGCTTGGTGACGCACCTGTTGACTACAGACGCATCAGACATCGGATGGGGGGCATAACTCAGCGACACAAATATTGTGGGAACCTGGACAAATTCACAAAGGACATGGCATACCAACAGAAAAGAGATGTTCGCTGTTTACGCAGCTATAGGTCAGAATCAACAGCTACTCCAAAATGCGCAGATATTGCTGCAAACCGACAATCGGACAGTAGTCTCGTATATAAACAAGGAGGGCGGCACAAAATCCAAGAAACTGCTCCAACAAACCCAACAACTTCTTGCTGTTCTAGACAAGCAGAACATTGATCTGACGGCACATTATTTCCGGGCCGATTCAATGCGGAGGTGGATGCTCTTTCTCGCCAGACGGCCTCACGAAGACAGCAATGACACAAATCTTTCGAATGTGGGGCACACCGGATATAGACCTCTTTGCATCAAGAACAGCTCATATACTACCAAGGTACGCATCATTGGACGTGAGCGATCAGGATGCACAATACCACAACACATTTTGTCATCAGTGCCACTACAACCTAGCTTGGTTGTTTCCGCCACCAAATTTGATTCTCAGGGTTCTGAGACACCTGAACCAAGCCAGCAGAGACTACATATTGATTGCCCCGAAGTGGAACAAGGTATTCTGGCGGGCAGATGTTCAACGGCGAGCGCGACAACCCTCTTTTCCGATTCCAGATCTAGCCCGCACTCTGATAGACACCAGAACAGGGACGCATCCGCCGTAGCTGCAAGACCACTTGGAGGTATGGCTAATTTCGGGTGGCCAGATATTTTGACGGAATGGACGAATCAAGAACAAAAACTCCTTATGTCAAGCTGGAGAGGCTCCACAATCAATACCTACAGACCAGCGTGGCGCAGATGGAAGCGATGGAGTGAGTCGCATTTAATTAATTACAAATACCCTAATGCGGATCAAGTAGCTCGATGTTTAGCACATTTACATTGTGACGTAGGTCTTGCTTATAGAACTATTTTGGTACATAAATCTGTTATTTCAACTTTCACACACTTAACATCAAATATTGATTTATCGTCAAATTTCTTTATAAAACATATATTAAAAGCTATTTCTGTTGCACGAGAGAAATCTGCTAAACCACCTATTTGAAACCCTAAAGTTTTATTGCAATACATGAGTACCTACAATTTTGACGAAAATATTATATTTCATGGTATCGAGACATGTAGCTACTCTTTTACTGCTAGCATCAGGCCGCAGGGTCCACGATCTTACATTGTTGCGAATTAATAGCACTAGTTTAGTTGACGAAGATACCTCTATTGTATTGTGGCCAGCATTTGGTTCTAAAACAGACAACCATAACCATAAGCAGTCTGGATGGAGGCTTAGGGAACATCCTGATAAAAAAAAATTGTTTGATTTTTTGGTTAAGACAATTATTACATATTACTCTAAACCGTCGAGGATAAAACATTTGTTTATTACAATCAAAGGGGATATAAAACCTGCCTCTAGAACTGTTATTGATGCAACTCCAGGATCAGTAAGATCTGCAGTAGCTTCTCTCAATTTTGTAGAAAACTTTTCGATTCCAAAATTATTATCAGAGGGAATTACAAAATGATTCGAATATTCCCAATCATTCTGTATCTTTATCTAATTATTTTGATCCTGTTCATTGAAAGATAACCATTATTTTTCATTATGTATTTATTTTGATATTTAATGTGGCTGCAAGCAGCATCTCATACCACATGATTAATTATTGTAACACATTTACAATACTTATACACATTATTGCGTCTTTGGGTTAAGCGTACCAGGTGATAACAAACACATTACTTAAGATGGATTCCGGATATTGATACAAAACAAATAATAGAGAGTTTTACATAAAATAAAACTTACCTATTATTTTTTCATCAATATCGGGAATCCAGGTAAGGTCTACCTGGTGCCTCGTGAGTTCCATAATGACGGTAAATCGGGCCATCACCCGATGCGCGGTTGAAATGCTTAGTACCAACGGCAAGTATAGAGCGCGCTACCAGCGGAGAGGCAAAGGTAATGCTAACAACAGGCTGAAAGACCGGTGCTTGACTCAAGATGGATTCCGGATATTGATGAAAAAATAATTGGTAAGTTTTATTTTATGTAAAACTCTCTATTATTAAATTGTTGATAGCAACATTACTTAAATACCTAATATTTAATTCAATCCATAAACCATAAATTAATGGAAAATGTATTGTTATATTTTTTTTGCTATTTTACAACTCGTTTAGTAATTAATGAAATGCATAATTTCAGGATAGACGAATGTAAGCAGTTATAAAATAAATAAAGATATTTCAACGTGAATTTAAGATTTTATTAGTAAGAAACTTAACTTAATGTTATGATTAAATACGTAGGAATTAACTTGCATCAAAATACAAAACTTTAATGATTATTATAATAAATACTTAGTTACCATTTTATATAAGTTTAATGTCTATCAATTGACTTAAATTCGCGCGCTTTGCTCCATTTTTGTAACGGGGATACAGAGCTGTCAAGGAAATCGAATACTGTTTTCTGAGGCAATATTGTTTGGTCTGCCGAGCTGTACAGTACTGACGAAGTATAAAAGTGTAACTTTAGTATTATAATTAAAAGGTTAAACGTCTAAGCGTCTTTTCTTTCACCTGTTAGATAGCTAACAACATTTTATAGTTACACAGCAAAGGAGTGGAACTCACTACCTGCGTCTGTATTTCCGAGCGCATACAACCCTAATCTCTTCAAAGTGAGAGTGAACAGGCTTCTTCTGGGTATGCTCACTCCATCGTCGACTTTGTCTCTGTCACCTCTGACCTAGACTAGAGTCAAGAGCAAACCCATCACAAATAAAAAAAAGTAGAGTGACTTGGCTCAGCAAAATAATCTACTAGGTAATTTAAGTTTTCCTTGTAAACAAAATCTATCTAATATTAGTGTTTTGTACTTTTATTTGTTTGAAACTACCTATTTGGAGGACTATTTAAATTACCTAGTAGATTATATTGCTGTGTGCAATTGCCAAGCCACCATACTTATTAAAGAAATAAGGAAATGTAATATTGATATGGTAACTATAAAATGTTGTTAGCTAACTAACAAGGTATCAATTTATGACAAAGTGGTTGGATAGCTGCCCCCATAGATAGGTATGTAAGTACTGAATTAACCGACTTGGTTTAAATTCACTTGGTGTATATCAATGACTTACCATTCTATTTAAAGGGTATCTGTGACGTTGTACTGTTTGCAGATGACACCTCTCTTATTTTTAAAGTAGACAGGAATAGACAAGATTTTGACGACGTAAACAGTGCACTCTCAATGGTTACAGATTGGTTTACGACAAATAACTTAGTTCTCAATGCTAAGAAAACGAAATGTATAAAGTTGGCCTTACCGAATGTTAGAAATCTAGGACCCAACATCGTTTTAGATAAAGAGATGCTTAAAACTGTAGACTCGGCAGTTTTTCTGGGTATAACAGTAGATGCCAAACTTCAGTGGGGCCCTCATATTATATCAAGCCTAGCGGGAAGGCTCAGTTCAGCCGCCTACGCCGTCAGGAAAGTAAGACAATACACTGACGTTGATACAGCTCGGTTAGTCTATTTTAGTTATTTTCATAGCGTTATGTCATACGGTATTCTGCTCTGGGGCAAAGCCGCTGACATTCAAAATATATTTGTTCTTCAGAAACGAGCTGTTCGAGCAATTTACCAGCTCGGTGCCAGAGTTTCTTTGAGAGATTTTTTTAAACAGATTGGTATTCTCACGGTGGCATCACAATTCATCTTCGCCAACATCTTATATATTAGACAAAATATACATTTATACACTAAAAACAGTGATATTCACAATGTTAACACCAGACATAAGGACAAATTACGTGCTCCATTTCACCGGCTTTATAAGGTTCATAACTCATTTGTTGGGCTTGGTATATCTTTTTATAACAAGCTACCCTCTTCTTTGCTAGATTTGCCCTTTAATGCGTTCAAAGCTAAAGTAAAATCTAACCTTTGTTCAAAGGCATACTATTCTATCAACGATTACTTAAACGATAAGAATAGTTGGTCGCTGTGTTTCACTTAAGACAATGTTTATGTTCTTTCTCCAGAATTAGCATACCTACTGACAGGTTATATGGGTTCATATAATTATTTATTTTGTTTGACTCTCAAGGTCAATTTATTTTAATTTTATTTTTATTTATTATTGATATAATCTACTCATTTCAATGTTTATTTATTTTTTTATGAGTGGTATTGCAATATGTGATTAGCTAGTGACCTCGACAATTGATCATAGTTTTTCTTGCCCGAGCAACCGGCAGCAAGTTCGTCATGCTCCCTTAGATGTCACTGCTTGCGGTAGCGTCGGGGGTCGGGTTGTCTCCTTCCTTCAAATATGGCGAGGGCGGTAATGGCTGATCTTTGCGTTATACTCGTGAACGGGTGCTGCTTGTGGTGACAGGTCGTCTTGCTGACCTTGGTTTTGTTTTGTTATTAGTAACTTAACTCGTTGTTGATTTTACTTCGATGGTCCTAGTTTATCATCTGTGAGTTACGACTACATGTACGGCTATATGTAAGTGGGCACGCCCTTTATTACTGGAGGCTTTTATTTGGGTATAAAGTTCTGCTTACGTTTTTAGTCTTGTATTTTGTTTCTGCTTGAGTATAGTTTTCGATTTTTTTTTTTTGGTATATTGGCGTGTGCTAGCTTACTCATAGCAAATAATTTAATTTAATGTTTTGTATTGCGTAATGTATCTAAATTATTATGCGCAGTGTTATATAGAATTTTTTTTTTTTTTTTAACTGAACAGACAGCTGTGCTGCTGGGGAGTTTGTTGCGCCACTTCTTCTCCCCAGCTAAAGCACTAGGAAGTGGTGAAGGGCGGGCGTTTTGGGGGACTGTCTTATGTAATTTTGACGTTCAAAAAGTGCCGATTCTCAGCCTAGTTTGAATAAATGACTTTTGATTTTGATTTTGATTCGATTTCTGCGTGACTGCGTTACGTCTGAGACCTTCACAGACAGGGAAATTCGTTTGAGCTCTCAGAAAGTTCGGACAGCAAGCGCTCGGTCTCAGGAGCCCCCTGAAGAACGCGAAGTTATACAACCCTTATCCCCAAAGCAGGAAATAAGAATCATCCTATGACAAAAGCGAATATTCTTACACACTACTGAACTCAACTGAGCTACAAACGTTATGTAAGTATCTGCAGACAGCCATTGAAATCGACCTCAATGTCAAGTGGACAGATACAGTACAGCCCTCCCGCGGTTCTTTATCTCAAGTCAAATGTACAGCTATTAGATATCGCTTGGACTCTCAAAATTATAATCAGTTTTACAACGTATCTGAGTGTGTCATGACATGAGTAGCAGGCAAAAACTTTTTATGGTCAGTTCGGAATTTTTAAAAGTGAGTAGATACCATAAATGCAGAGGTGGTGAGTTAACTCCTAAATAATAACTTAAAAGTGTTACTTTATACCATATTTTGAGCGTACCGCAAAGTTCCAGTTTATTCCGGTTTTTTTTTAGACGGATCTATCTTATGTTATCCATCGTTTCAGTAGTCTGGAGTAACGGAAGGAGGGTTTACAATGCTTCAAATTCCAGTTCATTCCAGTTAAAACTGCCAGACGGAACTACCTACCTAGTCAAATATAGTAATTTCAGTAGATATTTAAGCGCACTTATTAATGTGATCTTAAAGTTAAATCTATTGTCTTCAGTACAATGAGAACAGGACATTTCCACTATGGTGGGATATTATCAAGCGATCAGAAATTAGTAATATGTAGTACCTACCAATTTTCTTTTAAATGTCGTTGTGAGTTCGCGATCAAATATTATCAGGACTGCTAGATTCTGAAACAAGATCACGGCTTAAAGGCAACCCCTTGACGATCTAACTCCATGGTGTAAGTAGCAATTGAGACCAGAGAGACAACGCAGGGAAGTAAAATATATGGAAATTTATGAAGCTTTGTTTCTGTCTACAATAACTTTATAATTTGCACATATTTACATTTATAGACGTGGACGTAGACGTCCAAGATAATAATTATCGTCACGTTAGAAATCATAAAGCCGCACATTCCATACAAGCGAGCTCCAGAACGTTTTGATGAAACAATGGACATAATCCTGACTTAATATCGATTTAAAAATTATCAGGAGTAATTATATTAGTTAATAATATATCTGATCTAGGTCTGTAGTGACGTAAGTATTCAAAAGAAAATTATCGGCTATATTAGTAGTTCATGAAACTGTTGCATAATGAGGTGAATTAAAACACAAGTGTGTATTTAAAAACGAGCTGTAGGCGAGGTTTTTAATATTATCACACTAGTGTTTTAATACATAGTTATGTGCAGTTTCATACATTACTTTATCTACATACATTGGGTTTGAACCTACTAAATAAAAGACCAAAGTTAAAAGAGTGAGGAAATTCAGTACAACAAAATGTATGAATGGCGCCAAAACCCAGCAACATCACCGCGCATGCGCTAAAGCCCGCTTTAGCGCATGCGCGGTGATGTCGCTGCCACAGACAACTAAAAATTGGAATCAAAACTTTTTGTATTGCTTTAAAAATGGCGTGCCCCGCATATGTGTTCCATTAGAAAAAAACCTGCTAAGTGCGTGTCGGATCACGTACAGTGATGGGTTCCGTTGTTGGGATGAATTTATCACACAAACAAACTTGACTTTGTAGTTTAATAACATTATCGCCCATACATCGACATGGCCAAGTCTCCAACTGCAAATGTAAGTTTGTAATCGCAAATAAATTTTAATTTGATAAAAATTTTGGACGTTTTTCTTTACTTGTGCTGTGAGACCTTGCTCCCTGTCTTTCTTGATTCTAGGTCAATGGGAAGTACCCTGTAAGTTTTGATTTATTTGCGAGTATCAAAATAATATGTCCCATAAATGGCCGTATTTTTTAATTGCGTTGACTTAGAAGCTTAATTTTTTTAGAGCTCCAAAGTACCGTAGACGTAGGTATTTGTTTTATAAAATTATTTTGTTAGGGAAAAAGTGTTATAATATGCTTCTATTTTACGGTATTGTGTTTACAAGTAGGGTCAATATAAACTTTGAAAATAATTCGAATTTTACGTTAAGAGAGTAGATAAATTACAATTACTAATGTTTTCAGACGCTTATTCTTTTCAACATGGCTAGGATGTTATTTCAATCTTATTATAATTATAATTTGTAAATATGCCGTCGCCGATGACCTCATAATTATTGTTCACAGCGCAGCGCCCAAAGTTCGAGAGAAACGGTTTGCGAACCCTTATCTACTGTCCCGATGTTGACGATACACACCGAAATAAAACAGACGCGAGACAGTCAGAAGTAATCAGTGTTATGTTCAGTGTAGCATGTACCGCACCGCGCGCTTCTACTTAAAACTTGTCGATAAGTGAGTACCCGCACGTGATTCTTTTTTATAAACAAAGTTATTTAAAATGTCAAGCAAGGTGGACCAAATTAATCGCTGAAAAAAAAATTAAAAAAAGAAAAATTTAAATTTTGCGCGGGAAAACTCTGTGTCAAAATGACAGCTAATTTTGATGTTACAAAACCATAAAGTTTTTTTTTTTTATAATCAGCCTTTTTTAATCCGATTTTTTAAATAAAGTCCAATGTTTTAATGGGTTGTGCTGTAACATGAGACGCACTTATAACATTTACTTACTAAAAAATATAATTAGGTACCTATATTTTAAAAAAAAAACTAGCTTCGGCCCGCGACTTCGACCGCATGTAATTTCTTGGTTTAACACAATATATAAATTCTATTCTCGGCAATACTGTAGTAAAAGAATTTTCGGAATTGGATCAGTAGCTTCAAAGATTACCCCCTACCATACAAACTCACAAATTTTATCTCTTTAAAAATTAGTTATATAATATATTATAATGCAGATGTACCTACTTTGATTTACATGAATAATTAATTAATTCACTATCTTCATCAACTACTAATACGAGAATGTAGATAAGTTGTAGAAATTGGGACAGTAGGCCTAATTGATAATGTCAAACATATTCAATACATAATAATAGTTCTGTCTGTATCATACAAGTGATAAAAGCAAACCGTCCCGCAATGTATGGCTCTGATTACCTCATCACGATGGTTTAATAAACAATAATAAGCAAATACAAATTATATTATTAGGTGCCAGCTAGACAAATCAAGATAAAATCGTAAGCATATCGAGGCAAAAAAGCAATCTTGTAGTGTCGAAAAGTTGAATTGTACACCAAAGCCAAAAAACTATTTCAAAAATTCATAACTCGTAAGCTAGCTGAATGAAATAAAAAAAAATCGGAGAATTCTTTTTTAGGGTTCCGTACCTGAAAAGGAAAACGGTACCCTTATAGGATCACTCGTGTGTCTGTTTGTCTGTCTGTCCGTCTGTCACAGCCAATTTTCTCCGAATGTAATGGACTGATTAAGTTGAAATTTGGTACACCTATGATTTTTTGTTATAATTATATATTTTTTTTATAATTTTAAAATAAATTGTTTTAAAGTTATTTAAGAAAGACGAAAATTTACCATTACCCCTTATCTCCGAAACTCTCAGTAGTTTCTGAGATAAGGGGTAATGGTAAATTTAAAAAAAAATACATAAAATAGTTCTATAACTATAGATTACAGGAAAACTTATAAGAAGTCTATGGTCTTAAAATAACATGGTAAATCTCTCGATATTGTGCGTAAAAACTTACATTAGCAGTCGGAATGTATGAGGGAACATGTTTTTCAAATTACAATATTAAGTTTGTTCTTGGGTTAAATTCATCCCAACTACGGAACCCTTCATTGTGCGTAGTCCAACACGCACTTGGCCGGTTTTTTTGGAACACTTATTTCTTCTAATGAAATTTATCAGACGCCACTAAGATAGCATTCTAAAGTTAGTCTAACAAGCATTTTATATTAGTTACAGCAATTGTTATTTCAATTTTGCTGTATCTTGGTACCTAGTTATAACATAATGACACAACGAAATAGCTTCAAAAGTTACAAAAATATAATTCTGTAGTCTGGCTTCAGATTGTATATTTAATAGAGTTTAGTGTGCTTCGTATTTTTGAAGTTTAGATTTTTAAGTAATAGCCGTAAGTTGCTTTTTCAATTTATTTGGTGTATGTTTGCAAATCACTATTGTATTGGGGTCATCCTGTAAAGATAGTGTGTAAGTTTAAATAAATAAATAAAAATCTTCGCCCGTTCTGTTACCCCCTTCGCCCGTTCTGTTACTTGAGAGTGGACGTGTGTTCGGTTTACGCATAAATACGTAAAAAGTGTATACGAGACTTTAACCCGTAACCGCAAAGTTAAAGTGGTCAGTTTTGCTTAAGCATAATTAAAAATATTAATTATTTTGACCGGCCGGCGCGCTGCTTACGCGCCGAAGACTAACGCAGCGATCGTGCCCCGCCCACCTGGGGAAGCGGGACAGTTGCCATAATTGCCATCCCGCTTACGCGCGCGCGTTTGTGTGCTGTGTACTATCGCTTCAAGCATCCTCAAGCCTATTATCGTGTTTTACGGTCTTCATTGGATTGACTCGCTGCATACAATGCCTCGCGTTCAACGATCGCCTCCAGCTCCGACAACGCCATCGCAGAGCTCCAGTGTTATGCAAGAGAAGTCAGACTCGGACATTCCCCAGGCGGTTATGAACAGCCCATTTGATGGTGTCAACACTACGTCACGGCATAAGCAGCGTGCTTGCCCGGAATTCTCGCCTGGTAATGAACTTCAGAATGTGAAACGAGAAATACTTGAAATGCTTTCGACCTGGAAAAAAGAGCAAGAGGAACGCCTTACTAAATTTTCGGCTGACCAAAGCACTTGTCTCTCTAAGCTGGTATCTGAAATAGCCGAAATGAAACTACAGAATATTGCGATACAGAAGTCCAATGATGAGATCGTAAAATCTATGGCATTCATCAGTGAGCAGTATGATGACATGGCAAAGCAAGTTGATGTTCTAAAAAAAGAAAACCAAGCCTGCAGAGACAACATAAATATTTTAGAAATGAAGATTCAAGACCTTCAACAGCTTTCCCGGACTTCGTGTGTCGAGATCCGCAACGTGCCCTTAACAGAGAACGAGTCAGTGTCAGACTTATCTACGATAGTTACTAAGATAGGTGCAGCAGTTGACGTGCCTCTAAATAGCACTCAACTACGCGACGCATATCGTTTACCCGGAAAACCAGGCTCTGTCAGACCAATTATTGCTGAATTCACTAACGTTCCGATTAAGAACAGACTTATTACAAGCGTACGTGACTTCAATAAAATCCACCCCAAGGACGGCCGTTTGAATACACAGTGCATTGGTTTACCCGGTGATCGCCGTCCAGTATATGTTGCAGAATACCTTCCTGCTAGCTCCAGAAAACTCTTCTATGTAGCAAGAGAATTTGCAAAACAAAAAGAGTACAAGTTCTGTTGGACGGCGAATGGAAACATATTCTTACGGAAAATTGAAGGAGCAAAACAAATTCTTGTCAGATCCGAACAAACTTTACGCAGTCTACAATTAGATACGAACCAATGACTACTTATTATATTAATCTGCTTATCTGCTGAACTTTTATCTTATACAAATCAATATGTAACCAATAATCAAAAATCAAAACGTAAGTTCTCAAACTTCTTTATATTTTGTCAATTTAATTACTTTTTTGTAACTTTTTCATGCAAAGTACTCATATTTGTTATACTTGTAATACGCCGCACAATTCTAATTATTATGCCCCATACATCATACTCCCAAATGTACACACTTTATCCACCTCTGTACCTAATACACATTTATAAAACAACTTATTTACACCTACGCACTCGGTCTCATTTATTACACCACATCAGTACCTACAAAACATATCGAGACATTATATTGATTCACCAACTTATGTATCCTAATGGCTAATTTAGCACAAGTTATTGATGAAATCGACCAGTCGGCCTTTACAACTAGCCTAAAACTATATTCTATAGATGAATGTAAGCTGCACCTAGGTGATACAGGAAGTCAGTACTCAGTTGTAGTGCAAAATATACGCAGTATCAAAAAGAATTTTGATGAATTCAGTGTCCTCCTGAGCCGGCTGCTATTTACGCCTGATATAATTATTTTAACAGAGTGTTGGCTTGACGACGGGCATGGTTGTTTCGAAATTAATAACTACGATTATCACTGTTCCAAAACTTACCTAAATCAAAATGATGGAATTGTCGTTTATACAAAGTCATCTCTCCAGGCTTCTGTTGTTGAACCACCCTGCAAAGACTTTAACTGTTTGGTTGTCAATGTCAGTGATGAACTATCTCTGATAGCCATCTATAGGTCACCATCATTTTATAATATAAATAACTTTTGCGAGTCCTTAACAAAACTAATGGAAACATGTACGGCAAACACCTGTGCTATTGTAGGGGATGTGAACATTGATATAAAATCGGGTTGCACCGACAGACGCGCGTCCGACTACTTAGACTTGACTGGCCACTACGGGTATTTTCCAGGACATACTTTCCCTACGCGAGGAGGTAACTGTTTGGATCATGTTATGCTCAAAACTCAGAAGCCTGCTACGGTTATAGTCTGCGATACTGGCATAACTGATCACGAGACGGTTATCTTTGGCATTCACCGGGAATTAGCTAGTACCAGGTTTGAGAAACGTCATACGCGAATTGACTATATAAGTTTAAAGAAAGATATTGAAAAAGAAAATTGGGATTGGCTTCTTGAACTTACAAATGCTACTAATGCATTCCAAAAATTTATTGAAACTCTTTCTTGTAAAATTAATCAGCACACCACCATTCGCGTATGCCGTAGCTCAGATGTTATTATCAAGCTATGGATTACTAAAAACCTTCTGAAGTGTATAAGACGACGTGACTTAATGCACACCAATGCAAAGAAAGAAGAAAATCGCGATAATCCTGTCATTCAACAAGAGTATAGAAAATATCGAAACTATTGCAACAATGTGGTATCTAATCTGAAACGAGATCATGACCGCAAGCTACTAATGGAAACTAAAGGCGACTGTAAAAAATTATGGTATGAAATTAAGAAAATTTGCAATATTAAAAGTAAAAATGCAGGCAAATCTGAACTCGTAACTGATAGTGACAACCCAGTCCCCACACTAAATAAAGTTAATGACTATTTCTCAACCGTAGGCAAAAACCTTGCATCAAAAACTCTTACACAGCTTGACATGACTGAAACTGAACTGGCCTGTAACAATGAGCAATATAGTACGTTACACACTAGCCCAGACTCCTTTTTTCTTGCTCCGACTGATGAAAAAGAAATATTTGCAATTATTACCCATCTCAAAAAGACGTCAGCAACGGGTTATGATGGGATTAATAACGCCTTCCTAAAGCAATGCGCACATGTTTTAGTGGGGCCGATTGCCTTCCTATGCAATTTAAGCTTAACTACGGGTGTGGTACCCGACTGTATAAAGATTGCAAATATTTGCCCAATTTTCAAAAGTGGTGATCCAAAAACTCCCGCAAATTATCGCCCAATCTCTCTGCTGACAGCTCTCTCAAAAATCCTTGAGAAAGTTGTCAACAAGCGACTACTTGCGTACCTGGAAAAAAATAAGTTACTGTCGGACAATCAATATGGCTTTCGGGTTGGCAGGTCCACGGAGGATGCAGTTACTAACTTAGCCGACTTTATAACCCTGAACCTAGGTCAAGGACAGGCATGTACTGGCATCTTCCTGGACCTTGCAAAGGCCTTTGATACGATCTCCAGGAAAATTCTGATCAAGAAATTATCACTTCTGGGAGTTCGTGGCGTTGCTCTGGACTGGTTTACCTCATATCTGTGTGAAAGAACGCAAAGAGTTGTGCTAAAGGAATATTGTAGTGGCCTAACTACCACACATTTCGGTGTGCCCCAGGGAAGCGTTCTGGGTCCCACTCTCTTTATTATTTATATAAATGGATTATGCAGCATGAACCTCCCACAGGCTAAAATTTTCACATATGCTGATGACACCGCGATAGTTTTTCATGGGAAAACATGGGATGAAGTACAATGCGCGGTTGAAGGCGGGATAAAGGCTGTTGCGAACTGGCTCCAACATAATCTTTTGACGTTGAATGTAGATAAGACCAAGGCAATTAACTTTGCTATTTCCACACGTTCTTCCCCTGACAAAGTAGCTAGCTTACGGTTGCACTCTTGTATTAGTCCCGATCAGTGTTCTTGCCCTTGCATCGAACAAACTGCCTCTATAAAATATCTGGGAGTTATTGTAGATAACAGGTTGAAATGGTCCGCACACCTGAGCGCTTTAAAGGGCAGGATTAGAACAATGCTGCGTATATTTAAGCAACTAGGCAAGATTGCTGATGATTCCGTTCTAAAGATGGTTTACTTTTCGCTGTGTCAATCCGTTCTTAATTACTGCATAGTAGCGTGGGGCGGTGCGGGTAAGACCTTACTAATTCAAGTAGAACGAGCTCAGCGTGCTCTATTAAAAGTTGCCTATAGACGACCTTACCGGTACCCCACGAATAAACTGTATACAGAAGTGGGAGTTCTCAGAGTTAGACAGCTGTACATACTATCTGTCACACTACGATTTCATAAAACTGCCTTGAGCACTTGTGTCATTTCAAGTCGAAGGGTACATTGGGTTAAAATCCAATGCCGTAAAACAATTGGCAGAAGGTCTTACCGCTTTATTGGACCACACATATACACGAAACTCAATGATTTATACAAAATACTAAAACTAACACAAAAAAAATGCAGAGTGACGGTAACAAATTGGCTTCTTACACTGGACTACGACAGGACAGAAAGTTTATTAGCATAAGCATAAATTCTAAGTACACAATGGACAATTCACAAATACGCGTGCACTCACTAACATAATAACATACAGACACTCTCTTAGAACACCAACACAACTGACACAAATCAATGCATCATGCATACACTATATCATACACTACTTATACCTATTTTAATGTTAAGTTCTAAAAATGTACCTTTTTATATATACTTGTTAACGGAACGAAGGAGCCTGGATCTCACAACACAGGGAATCCTAGTGTGAGGTCTAGGAATTCAATCCACTTGAATGTTAACTTAGCTAAATAAATTTATTCTTATTCTTATTCTTATTCTTATTATAATTGTTACTTATATGTAACGATTAATCATCATTAATCACATCCGCGGTTGGTCCGTGGATGGGTGACCATTTTTACATACCAAAGCCCCTCCGTGCGTCCGTTGGTCCCGGTTGTCATTCGTGGATCTTTGACAGTCGTTACGGGTCGTCAGAAGCCCGAAGGTCTGACAATCAGTCTTACCATGGGGTATCGTATTACCCAATAACTGGGTTGTGGAGGTCAGATAGGCAGTCGCTCCACGTAAAATACTGGTATTCAGCTACATCCGGTTAGACTGGAAGCCGACCCCGACAAAGTTGGGAAAAGGCTAGGTAGATTTTTTAAAGGTAACGATTAGGTATAAAGATTCAGTTTTATGTATATCATCATCTACCTACGTCATCATCTGCCTAGCCTTTTCTCAACCATGTTGGGGTCGGCTTCTTAATTTGCTGTAATATACGTATATATAACATTTAAAAATACTTAGTTGATTTTATGGTATGATATTAACAGCATTATGAAGTATGTTTTGTTAAAAAAATTTGAAAAGTCAACGTCGTATCATAAAAAAAAAACATCATAGGAAATTGTGCTCCGACCGCCCGACGCAGTATTTTTTTTTTTCTGATTTCAATGATGCAAAATAAAAGTTGACGTGGATGGGTGACCATCTTTACATACCACGACCCCTCCGTGTCTCGGAAAGCACGTTGAGGTGTTGGTCCCGGCTGTCATTCGTAGATATTTGACAGTCGTTACGGGTCGAAGCTCGAAAGTCTGACAACCAATCTTACCAAGGGGTCGTCGTGTATCTCGTGTTACCCATTAACTGAGTTGTGGAGGTCAGATAAGTAGTCGCTCCGTGTAAAATAAATACTGGTATTCAACTGCATCCGTTAAGACTGGAAGCCGACCCCAACATAGTTGGGAAAAGGCTACGCAGATTGATTTTTAATTATTAAGTAATTATTATTATTAAAGTTTAATTAATTAATTGCGCATTTGTTATCTATTTGAGTAGATGTATGAGTTAGCACACAAATATTTACGTTATACCCAGCTGAGCGTATTTCCATGATCTGTTATTAACGTTATAAAAGACTAATATCACAGACTTCTCTAGCGCGGCCCGTGGCTAAGTAATAAGAGCCGCACGGGTTGATCGATCAGGCTAAGCTACGCTTGCCGCAGTTGGTCCGTGGATGGGTGACCATTTTTACATACCAATGCCCCTCCGTGCGTCTGTTGGTCCCGGCTGTCATTCGTGGATCTTTGACAGTCGTTACGGGTCGTCAGAAGCCCGAAAGTCTGACAACCAGTCATAGTCATAATATATTGTATTGGAAATTTACTAATAACTGACTAAATGTACACTTTTTGAAATATTTTTATGAAATAAATTATTATTATTATTATTATTATACCAAGGGCTATCGTATTACCCAGTAACTAGGTTGTGGATGTCAGGTAGACCGTCAGTAACCAGTCCGTCCGTAAACCAGACCGTCAGTAAACCGTCGCTCCATGTAAAATACTGGTATTCAGCTGCATCCGGTTAGACTGGAAGCCGACCCCAACATCGTTGGAAAAAGGTTAGGCAGATGATGATCACAGACTTCTCTAGCATTTCAAACTTAATCACAAAACCACTGTAAATTGAAATACGTACATTGAAGAAAAATAATTAACAAAACCACTTATGGAAATATTAACGAAAATCACAAATTTAAGAAAAAATTGCACAGATTCTCGTTTCTTAAATTGCACAGATTCTCGTTTCTTAAATTGCACAGATTCTCCTTTCTTAAATTGCACAGATTCTCGTTTCTTAAATTGCACAGATTCGGGTTTCTTAATTTGCACAGATTCTCCTTTCTTAAATTGCACAGATTCTCGTTTCTTAAATTAGGCTGATGTGTGACAACCGTACAAAGCACTCAAACTTTTAGATCCTTCGAGAGTCGAGACGGGAACTTGAAAAAAAAATCAAATTGTATAATTCCCACACTCACAAAAACGAATCAGAAAGTCAGTTGTATATATTTGAAACAAAGAAAATCCTGATTTAAAGTTAAACCCCAATTAAAACATAATAAAACCTACTGATACTCGGAACAAAAGTGCATCAACCGTTAGGTGAACTTGATTAAATTAATAACGTCCTGACGACTGACCCTCAACTTTAAGTTTACGATAACATTCTGTTTACTAACTCTGACCCCTCTTTGATACCCTGGTTTGTTTACCCTTTGTCAAAAATGATGCAAATTAAAAACATCACTATCATAGGCTTGAGGTTACTTACACCCTTTATTCACTAACACTACGTGATACATAAATGTTTTACCGAATAAAAGCACACTGTTGGATTTTCAAGGCTCGACCCAGCACCGAGAGTTGAAAATCCAACAGTGCGCTGTAGGTGTCGCGTAGTGCTAATGAAAATGGGAATTAGAGTTACACCGCCTGGCCAGTTTAAAACCATTTGCTATACGAAAATCCTGTTACTGAAAGGCAACAGAATTCGCTATCAGACTGAGAAGCTCAACGAGGAGCTCGTAGCTAAGTAACAACAGCCGCATGGGTCGATCCATTAGGTTAAGCTACGCTTACCGGGGTTGGTCCGTAGATGAGTGACTATCATTACATACCGAGACTCCTCCGGATCTCTGACAGTAGTTACTGCTCGTCAGAAGCCCGAAAGTTTGGCAACCAGTCTTACTAAAGGGTATCGTATTACCCAGTTACTGGGTTGTGGAGGTCGGATAGGCAGTCGCTCCATGTAAAATACTACTACACAGCTGTATCCGGTTAAACTGGAAGCCGACTCCAACATAGCTGAGAAAAGGCTAGGCAGATTGATTGACTGACAAACTCAACGATTTGATTGATGTTTGTTATTCTAATTAACAAAGAACAGCAATTAACTAGAATAACAAACAGCCTAGCCTTAGTTTTATAGTCTTTAACCATTTATGTACACACAAATAAACAGACAAAAATAAGGGAACCGAAAAATACGTACAAAGGTGATGCTTATTTCTAAAGAAATCTCTTCCAGCATACAAACGATAGGACAGAGGATAAAAAGAGATGTAGACACCGTGTGTAAGAATAGAAGAGAAAATAGAATACATAAAATTTATTCGTTTTTCAAAAACCAGTTGTCAGTTTCACTAAGATCTCAACCTATACAGGCCAAAAATTATTAAAAGACGCATTTGCCTTTGTATCTTATATAGTTTAAACAGGACAAAATATTTTTTTTTCTTCATTACAATATTTCTGTAGATACTCGTACAACATTTTTCATTATGGCGGCAGTATTACGAGCACACAATACGTCCCGCCTAAAATACTATGGTTATACAAAAGCTGACGACACCAGTATGACTTTCATTGCTCCATGAATATACAAAAAGGCTCTAAAATTATGTAACTACGCGACGGTTCGGTACAGACGCCAGCAGGTCAACCTACCCGAAACTGTCAGATTTTCCCAATCAACCTTGAACCTAATGCTTTAGCAATAAAGTCGAAAATCTATTAAAGAAATCTGACAGATTGTAGTAGCTTGATGTGCTGGCATCTGTACATACCGTTCGGCACGTGGGTGGGTTCCCACAATTTTTTTTTGAACCACGTAAGCTTGTAGGGTTTGTGTGTTCATAAATGAACATCTTGAGATACAAGTGTCTTATAACTTTGTTTAAATTAAGGATCAATCTACCTAGCCTTTTCCCAACTAAGGTTACCCAAAAGTAATGATAGAAAAATAAAACTATTCAAATGAATGTACCTCCCGGGAATTGTGGTCTATTTATGGTGCAATAAGCAAGCAAAAAAAAAATTATTAAAAATATACATACGTAATATTAAGCGATTGTATCATTACTTTTGGATTGGCCCTTGTATGTTGGGCTCGGCTTCCAGTTTAACCGGATGCAGCTATATACTATCTAGTATTTTACATGGACATTTAATGCGATGCGACTATGCTTGGCTTAATATAACGGAAATTTCATAACTCCCCAGAATGTTTTCTTTTCAACCATTTGTCGATTATACAGGGTTATTGGTAAAACACCAACAACCTCTTAAGGGGTGATTGTACTCATCATTATAAATAACTTTTACTATGGGACCAAACCTGTAATCGCAAAAAAAAAATCGGCTTTTCAGTACATTTTGACGAATTATGCGAACATAAATGTACATACTGAACCGCTGATTTTATTTCGCGATTTCAGGTTTGGTCCCATAGTAAAAGTTATTAATAATGATGAGGGGTCAATGACCCCTTAAGAGGTTGTTGGTGTTTTACCAATAACCCTGTATAATTACGTTGACAAAAATGATTGAGTTCACTGATAGCAGGTGTAGTTGTTCAATAACTATTGCGTATTTGTGCAAAAACAATGCCTCTGTTAATCAATATACGTCTGAAATCGACAACCTGTCTGCAAGCGTGGCGATCAATGCTCGTGCCTTCTGTATGAGAAAGGCCTTTGCCCTGCAGTGTGAAAATAATAGGCTGGTGTTATTAATACCTCTGATAAATCAATTCGTCCCCAGCAACAGCTGTAGGACACGTCAGATCCTCCTAAGCCAATAATCTGTTTGTGGCCGCTATAAGTAATTCGTAGATATTATACAGATACCGTATCGCGAACAAGGCATATTGATATTAATTAATGCCTTCATTAGTATCATTACATTATCTGGCTTGTAATTTAGATTAGTTGTCATCTTTAATTATTTCATTAATATTATTTTTAGCTCTAACATAAGCTAATTGCATCTAATTTGATTTTGCTACTGATAAATTGGTTTAATTACTTACCTATTATAAAACATCACTTGGCATCCTTACGTTATCGGTACATGATGCAATGTGCTTGGTCAATCATATTACGTTTCGTATGTATTGTACCCATATTATGTTTATTACTCGATCAGTCGGTCTATTCTGTAAAAATCTCACCGTGACAACTTAGGTGAAGTAAGTTTGTAGTGAGCTGTCATTCCACCTGTTGCTAGGGATTGACACTATTGACAGCTCACTTGACGCTCACCTCACCTAAGGTTTCACGGTGAGATTTATACAGAATGGCACTGCTAGTTACTTTTTCCCTTTTTTTTATCGTTATTTATTTAACGGGGTTTTGTCACTTAGTGATAATGTCACCTCCGTAGAGGAAAACAATCAATAACTTAAATCTAACGCAAAGGGTAAACACACAGTTACTAACACCTTTGCCTTTCTAGGTCAAAATTTGGATATAGACAAAAGTTAGTTTCATAATAGTAAATGTAAATAGTTTAAAAATAATTAACCTAATCAAAATCTCCAGAAATAAAGAACGAGTTTTATATTTTATAAAAATCTGTAGCAGCACCGTTCGCTGTCATCTAAGGCTGTCATTGTTTCACACACACGCACACGCACACACATCCATATCTATCTTTTCTATATATCTATCTTTTGTATAAAAATCGATTGCTGTTCGTTAGTCTCGCTAAAACTCAAAAACGGCTTGACCGATTAGAATATTATTTTTTTTTAGATAAGGAAAAAAATCTGTGAAGTTTACAGAAGTCCTTCGTAAATCTAGAGTCTTCTTAGATCTAAAAAGGCATGTATACTACGATGTAGGCTACGATGGAACGTCATGTTACATCTAATTCTGTTTTTCGCACTTTACAACAAAAACGTTGAAAGAATATAGTATAGTTAAATCGTGATGACGTAACAATATATCTACGATTTTACATTTTCCTCGAATGACTAATAAAGTCTGCACAGGAGGAATACATGACGAATACCAATTGATACAATCGAATCAATCGAATCGAATTTTCTTTCGAAACTTATTATCAGTGTAGAATATATACTAGGTACATTATAAAACTTATTGTACCAGTTAGGAGACAAACATGTACATTTTGATAAGATTCCTTAATCTTTTCGCAAAACAATTATCGAGAACGCATGAAGCAGCGATTTTCCTCAAAACAAGATAACAGGAATAACTTACATATAAAAGTTAACAGCTTCTGTAGTCGGTGCCAAGCTAAGGTGCATTAAAGAATTGAAGATGCGGTTAAGTTTTTATGAAAATTAAAATTGTTCGTTTTAGGTTTTGAAGTCGGTTTTGACTTTTTTTAAAGTAAATTGATTTTTCCATTTTTAGTTGAATATACAATTACATAATAACAAGACGAACGAAAAGAAGAATGATTAAAATTCGCTTAGAAATGTCGGAGATATAGTACATTTATTTATGTATTTATTGCATTCATGTTGTTTACAAGATGTTATAAGTTTCAAACATGAACCTTGCTAGGGCACAACAACATATTTGTAGCTAGTGCGGTGTTGAGAAAAGAAGAAAAATTCACATTCACCACTTAATAAACGTTTAAATTCTCACAACACCAAAAAAAAACAGATATTAAAAAAAGGAACACGGATAATATAAAATAACGTATAAAAGTATAAAAAAGGCACACAATTTTATATAAAAAAGACAGCTCCGGATTTTTTCTTTGAAATATAAATTTTATCGTGTTTGCTCACAAATTAAATAAACAAAAAGACTATCCCGGATTTTTTTGTTAGCGGTTCTAACGGTTTAACAAGAAATTCAAATCCGCATTCTATAGAGGGAAGAACATAGTGCCAAAAGGAAAAAAATATATAATCCTTTGCAGAAGAATTACACATACCGAAAGAATACCAGGACACATCCGCACACCCTTTGAAATTATGTCCACATTAGACGATGCACTGCGTATATTGCACTTAATTTGGAGGTTTTCTTTTCATAAAAGACACATTGAATGCAAGAAAAATCCGGAGCAGAATGACACAAAAACCTTAACGTCAAAGCCGAGCCAAAATTTTCTAGTCTGATTTCAAAGTTTTTTGAAAACATCTAGAAATGAATACTATGCAGATCCTATATGTGGTTTGGTTAAAAAGTAATTAATATAAAAAATCACCGAAACGACTTCCTAGAATGAATAATTCTACACTAGTACCTAGTGTAGAATGATTCATTCTAGGAAGTCGTTTCGGTTTTCTAACTATTGCGTGCATAACACAATATTAAACATAAAACTAATATACATTTATTTTTTAATAACATTTAACATTAAATCATTATGAATTGGAAATTTTACATTGAGTCAACACATTATAATTTACCTATTACTAAATGAGTTTATTGCATATTATTATTAAATCAGTACATTATATTCTTATTACACTGAATAATTGAATAAGATTTTTATATCATACATACATTGTTATTATTTTCATGTCATTATTATAATTATACATCTTGCATGATCAACATTATTATATTTGCACAATCTAGTAGGTAGTAACATTGATTCTTTGAGGCTGTAATAACACTTCTATATAGGGTGTTTTCCAAGTGCGTTTTATTTTCATGATTTTTTTAATGTGTTTGTAATTTATTGTAAAGGAGATTTACCAGACCTGGTATCGCTATTTGTTCTGTGGTGACATAAGTTTATAATGTTGATAAATCCTGTTTTTAAATATGATGATTTTATCTAGTAATGCGAATCCTTAAATTCTCCGCATAAAAAAAAAAACAAAAATATTAGTTTTTATTTTGATTTCCTATCTTACCCATACACAGTTTTTTTTTTCATGCAAGATTTGTCACGTCATTGGCATGGCATTCAAAGACTTTATAAGAAGTATACTCTTTCATGTAAACAATAAAACCTTCTTGGCTTACGCAAAATAAGTAAATTACGCATCCAATGATTGATATAATATTTGTATAAATAATTATTTCCAACAAATAATATTATGAACTGATTATTATAACATTGTAATGTTTACCCGACTGCCAAAGAAGAGTTATTATTACATTCTGTTAAAAGTACATAGGCAAATCTTTTGGTTGTACGAGAGGCAGAATGTATTCGGGAACTTTGGTTGTTTGATTCATCGTTATATACTCTTTGAAAACAGAAAAAAACGCGTGGCATAAGGCTCTGTGCGCGCATATGCCGAGCAAAATTCATGCTGGTGACCGAATGGCGATCTCTTTCTAGCATATATGCAC